>OY804609.1:4656874-5281874 GCA_963680895.1 Fragum sueziense
ATAAATAAAAAATATAGAATATAAATAAAAAATTATAGAACATAATTTTTTTTTCGCGTTATCGAACATAAATAAAAAATATAGAACATAAATAAAAAAAAATATACAATATAAATAAAAAAAATATATCACATAAATTTTTTTTCGCGTATCGAACATAAATAAAAAATAAAGAACATAAATAAAAAATATACATTATAAATAAAAATTATAGAATATAAATATAAAATTATATCACATAAAAATATTTTTAGAATAAAAATAAAAAAAATATAGAATATAAATATAAAATTATATCACATAAAAATATTTATCGAAGTTTGCAACGTTCCACACGCCATACATATTTACGAATGATATTCGTTTTGTATATATCGCTTAGCAATGTGTGCCCTTGTTCTTACTCAGATAAAGTGAGCCCACTCTCTGACAAAATGGAAGCTGATGTAGTTTGGACATAATCATAGTACAAAACATTTTTAAATAAATGAGAAAATGCAGCATTTCTTCTTTTCTCTCTACGTTGTTGAAGGTGTCTTTATCTAGAACGTCACAAGGAGGTCTAACTTGACATAACATTTAAGAGTTGGTGGGTTCGAAGCGGTGTAATAGATGTTTTTATCAAATGATTTATTCTATTTGTACATGTAGCTGGATATTCACATGCCTTGTTTATGTCCATGTCGTTTCAGTCTTTGACCATCAGCCTCCGATTCCGAAAGAAATTGTAAAGCTGATGCCAGTCATCGATTGTAGACCATTTAAGACAAAATGTAAGTCAAAAAGTCGGATTTAAGTCACCAAAATATTGGTCTTAAATTTAAGTCAAAAAGTAGGAACTTCCTAAGTCTTGAGACATTGATGAAACGCGACTTACGACTTAAATGTATTTAGGACGTTTTTTTTAAGTCAAAAATACGACTTAAATGGTTTGATGAAACAGGCCCCTGGTTTATCGAATAAAAACTTAAGTACATGGGCGGATCTAGAGGGTGGGGGGGGGGGGGGGGGGGGGGGGGTCGGGGGGGTCCGGACCCCCCCCCCCCCTGGCATTGGCCGAAAATTAAATTTTGACTATATAAATTAGTGTAACGTTACATATTTATTACATTTTAAGCCATAATTTTAGCTTGGACCCCCCCCCCCCCTCCCTGGAAAAAAATCTTGGGCTTGGACCCCCCCCTGGAAAAAATTCCTGGATCCGCCCTTGAAGTACATACTCATGAGTACATGCTCAATTTCAATGGAATACTCTCCAACGTTGAAGGGTATTCGATTGAAGTTCACGTGGATTTCGTGTGATTTGAGTACGGTGCTCAGATTAATTTTTTTCGAGAAACCAGGGGCCGGTTTCATCAAAATATTTAAGACGTATTTTACACTTACAATTAAGTCTCGGACAAGAAACGCCTATCGCCAATCTATCACGACCTGTGTTAAGCGGATGTTGTTTTAGGCGATATTTAAGACACCGGTAAGTCAAAAATACGTCTCTAAATTGTTTGATGAAACAGGCCCCTGGGCCTGGTCTTGTTTGAGAAAGGGATTAATATACTCGTAATTGAGGCGTATGAGGAAAACTTCCTTCTCTATCCTACTTCAGACTGTTTTAAGCGGGATCTGAAAAATGGGTCATTTAAGCTTTAGGACACCACCAAGTATCAAGATATGACTATACCCAAGTATAGTGGACTCACGCTATCGTGAGCGATTCACGATATGTCTAATATCTACCCAAAGGTAAGACAGGGTAATGAGATAAACTTATTGGTTTGTTAAAAAGGTTACGGTCTTTTGCGTTCTGAGGTAAAACCCCACTGATACATTGGCATTGGGTCCGAAAATGCTCACAATATCGCGTTTTAGTTATCTATATCCATTTCCTACACAAAATAATACAATGTGATGATCCAGCGAGGGACACGGGGTCCCTCGAATTCGCGAAAAAATCTTTTGAGTGTGACTGTTTAGGAAACTTTATGCGCCAATGGCAATGCATTATCTTCGATACTTTTGGCGTGTCTCAAAAGGCCTCATCGGCGGATCCAGGATTTCTGTGAGTGGGGTTCGAATATGCAAATAGGGGATTTCGTTTTCCTAGTATTACACACTTTTGACTGAATTTCTGCATGAAAATGAAATAATCAGTCCACAGAGGGGCTTCGTTTGAACCCCTGTTGAACCCCCTCTGGATCAGCACCTGGGCCCATTTTAGCGTGACTGACTACATCTATCTCTCATGAGAAAAGGGTAACCCATACGGAAAGCGTCAAAAGGTAAATCCAGGGTAGTTCTATTTTTAGCATTTTCATCTGTGACTGGTCATGCGTATCATCAGTATATGCGTCATTCGTCGATCTTTACCATATATGGTATTTCTGTTCTAATTAACGGGGTATTGTGTCAAACGTCGTGTCTTTGCTTTAATAGAAGACGGTGATTCATTTTGACTAATTTACAAAACGTTTCTTTTTTTGTGTTTGGATCATAAAAATCACGTTTATGCATCTAAAATAAATCCTTTTAAAACGGCAAAGGAGCACCGTGGAAAATGGAAAAGGCGAGATATCACCCAGAATAGGCCCAACTGGGAGGGTCAACTTTGAAAATGTGCAAATGGAGGAAAAAAAAAACCAAAAAACAAAACAAAACAAAACAAAAAAAAAAAAAAAAACAAAAAAAAAAAAAAAACAAACAAACAAACAAACCAGGTTTATAGTTGGCGGTCTATCTAAATCATTCCGAAATCGATTTCATATAATCGAGAAAAATCTATGGGCCTGCACAGATAACTCTTGGTTTCTTATAAGGTCGTTCTTGAAAAGGCGGGGGGCGATTTGTGCAAACAGTTTTGCGAACATTTGAGAACGAAAGCATTCTAATTAGCCCGGTTCAATGAAGTGGGTTGTTACATAATCATATTTACAAAAAAATGTTCTTAGCTCGTTCGTAGAAAGAGGCACAGGTTCTTAATTCGTCACCTTATAACTGTCTACCGGCTTACCTGCACATATCATCGACATTGTGGTCAACTCATTGCCAAACGACAAAATTTTAGGACGACCCTCTTCAAAAACTGCCACAAATGGATGTTATTAAAGATAGGATTTGTGTAAAATACGACATAGAAAATATTGAGACAAAGGGAGAAACTGCTGATTATCAGCAGTTTCTTCTTTTGTCTCAATGTTTTCCTAAGCCATATCTATCAGGGACGCCAAAACCAGGCCCCGGTTTCTCGAAAAAACTTAAGTACGTTCTCATGCTCAAATCTGAGCACCGTGCTCAAATCGCACGAAATCCACGAGAACTTCAATCAAATACCCTCCAACGTTGGAGATTATCCCTTTGAAGTTGAGCATGTTCTCATGAGAATATATTTAAGCTTTTTCGAGAAACCGGGGCCAGGTCTTGTTTGGGAAAAGGTTAACCCATTACCAGACGGCACAATTTTGACTGGTCGTAAAGACGTTGCAAACATTTTTAAATGAATGACTTTTTTTTTCTTTTATAAAGAAGAAAAAATGCGGTAAATAAAGAAATTACTTGTCACAAGCAATTCCTTACAATCCACAATGATTTCAAAAGTCATCATTTTATGGGGTGCCAAAAAACCCGTCACTGTATGGTAATGGGTTTACCCAAACGATACTATTTTGGGTTGTCCAAGTTAAAAACTGTTGCAGACCACAAAAATGAATGTTAATAAAGATATGATTACTATACAACATTGCCTGAAAAATATTGGCAAGTTAAGAAGAAAATGCTTATTATCAGCATGTTCTTTTTCTGTACCAATATTTTCTCAAGCACAATTCTCTCAGAAACACAAAAACTCAGAGTTGTTTAGGGGACACGTTAACGGCCTCTTTCTGTGGCTATCCAGTATTTCTCAGGTGAGGGTTCAAATATTGACTGAATATGCGTATTCGTTTTCCTAGTATTACAAAATTTTGAATGAATTCTTGCATGCAAAATGAAATAAACAGTCTACAGTTCATACAGTGTCGGATCCAAAGCGGGTTCAAACGAATCCCCTATGTAGCCTGATTATTTCATTTTCATGCAGAAATTCAGTCATAAGAAAACGACCCCAAAATTGTATTTTCGACCCCCTCTTCAGAAATCCTGGATCCGTCGCAGCAGAGAGGGGAGTTCGTTTTAACACTCCGAACCCCTTCAGGATCCGCCATTGAATGTTTATGAAGTCAATATCTGATGGGAACCAATCTCCAATAGTCAACACTGACTCACACCATCTCTTCTTCTTCTATTTTGGTCAATCTTTGTATTCGACGCTTATGCATATTCAAGATTTAACCCATTACCAAACGACACAATTTTGGACTGTTCCAATTTGAAAGGTGTTGCAGACGACAATTTCAAGTGCTTGGAATTTTACATTTTTAGGTGTTTTTGTTTAGAAAACATCGTGGGAAATGAAGAAATGGCTTGTCACAAGCAATTTCTTCATTTTCCACAATGTTTTCCAAAGCATTTTTCTTAGGGGTGTCAATATTTGGTATTGGGTTAAACATTTCGAATGGCTCAGCCTCTGCTAAGCTAATTCAGGAGGGAGAAGATTCCAGTCTTTTACAATTCTGTTGAAGAAGGACCATATCCTGATATATTTATTTGAGTTTTTGACAGAAAGCATTTATGTTTGTTATGTTTTATTTCTAGTCGGTCTTGTTTGTTATTTATTATGTTAAGTGTTTTTCTGGATTTATTTCTACCGAATTGTTTTATTAGCCTATTTTGTAAAGCGTATGCTTACATATGCCTAGCATTTTCATCTTTTTTGTAAGTCTTGCAAAGCACTTGTGGTTGATTAGTGGACCTGTGGGCTGTGGAGGGATTCCTAAGCTGACGTTTTTAGGTTTCAAACATCTAGAAGCACCTTGGTCTTTTTTCTGAAATATCATGATAATATTAACCCTTTCCCAAACGGCAAAATATTAGAGTGATCCACATCGAAACCTGCAACAGATAAGAGAATGGAAGTTATCAAAGATAGGATTTGTGTAAAATATAGCTTAGAAAATATTGAGACAAAATGAGAAACTGCTGGTCATCAGCAGTTTCTTCTTTTGTTTCAATGTTTTCCTAAGCCTTTTCTTTTAGGGACGTCAAAACTAGGTCTTGTTTGGGAAAGGGTTAATCTTGTCGGCCGTGTTCGAAAAGTTCTTGCATATTTAGCCTACTATTCAAGAAAAAATCTCATCAGGCATATTATCGCTTTTCAACGAAAACATCGTAACTGCAGCTTGTTTTAAGCTGTAGATACGAGGTTTTCGGTGAAAAGCGACGGTATACAATGGCGGATCCAGAATGGGTTCTGCGGCCTAATCATTTCATTTTCATGCAGAAATTCACTGTCAACATTGTGTAGGCCTAATAGGCCTACTGGGAAAATGCCCCCCACCCCCCCCCCCATTTGTAAGTTCGAACCCCCTCGCAAAAATCCGGAATCCGCAGCAGATATGCCTGAATATAACTGTAAACAAACAATCACCCCCCCCCCCCCCAGGTTTTTTAAATCATAGACATTAAGAGTTAATTGACCCTAAAAAGGGGCAGGAACTTGAAACTTTCTGGAAAAGAAATAGATCTCTGCCAAATCATACGTGGATTCAGGTTTTCCGTTACGGGCGTTCAAACACAGGCAAAATAGGCGGGTGTGTGTGTGTCGTTTTCCTAGTATAACACAAAAATGACTGTATTTCTGCATAAAAATGATATAATCATGCTATATAGATGGGGTCGTTGTCCAGAACCCCCGAACCCTCTGTGGATCGAATAAATTGTTTATAGACCTATGCCCCATAGACCTATAAACTTATAGACCCCAGCCTCAGTGCCGCAGTGGATAGCGCACTGAACTTGTAGCCTGGTGGTTGCGAGTTCGAACCCCACTCGGGTAAGGTGTGTCTTTGGGCAAGACACTTAATTGTCAGCCTCAGTCTACCCAGCTGTTAAATGGGTAGCAGTGAGGTAAACTTAAACTGCCTCTTCGACCTCTTCTCTTCCGCGCTATTTCCGAATAAAATTCGCGTTGTTTGATTCGCGTAGTTTGATTCGCGTTGTTTCATTGCACTGTAAATAGAGCACATTAGTTACTTGTAGATTAGATAAAGTACATACGCACAGACTCATCGGAGTCTATATACACTAGCATGGCTAGTGGTGCCCCGAGTGCAAGCGGGGGAAATTACCTGTATAACGTAACGTAACGTAACGTATGCTGATTGTCAGCATTTTCTCATTTTCTGCTCTTCTCGATCGAATTATTGCTTTTATTGTATAATTCAATTTTCTGTTTGTAAAAGTTACCCCTGACAAATTGAACGATAAGAGCAACTATCTATTCCTATGTATTTCCCCCCCGCCTTCGGGGCACCGCCATGATGGCGTTCATATTGGTTATATATGTACTTGTCAACTGTAAGCTCTTTCATCCATCAATGTTCTCTTTCTTACAATGTAACTCGATCACACACATATATTATAAACACATAAATACATTTTAACACAAAGACATATACAGAAACAGGTTAAAATCCCTTGCGCTCAATTTGCAGTGACTTTTTCCATATATAATTTTTCTTTCTTTTAATTTATGCAGAGAGAGAAGAGAGGCAATGAGTTTTTTTTTAATTCACTGCTACCCATTTACAGCTGGGTAGACTGAGGCGATGACAATTAAGTGTCTTGCCCAAGGACACACCTCCCGAGCGGGACTCGAACCTGGATCCTCCAGGTTACAAGCGCTGTGCTCTAACCACTGCGCTATCGAGGCTGTCAACAAATGCACGAATTAATTAGCTTACAGTCTACGAATTACCAGTCTATTGGGTACAACAACAACAACAACGATCAAATTCGACTCTTCACAAAGGAGAATTTCAGAGGAAAATGAAATGTTGCTGATCTGGCTATTTTTAAAGGATAAAATCCAAATTTGTGAATTTTCAAGGGACAAAATCCAAAGCTTTTGCTAAACTATATATTTTGAAGCAATGATAGAAGTTTTTGGCTTTGGTAAGGCGCTTTTGTCGCCAGAATTTGTTGAGAAAGTTAATCCTGAAGCCCTGGCGGCTAAACTGATAGAAGTTGAGAAAGAGTATGATGTCAAGTTTGAGAAAACAGAATCGTCATTTAACATCATTGGCTACTGGAATGCTATTCAGGATGCTCACAACAGTCTTCTGCAGCTGACAATAAACTTGAAGCCATGTAGAGATGATAATCCTTGCACTGAACTTGCATCTAATATTGATGTATTGTCCGATAGCTCCAGAAAATCTGCTGAATGCAAAGAGCGTGCACCAAGTCCATCATCAGAAAATAGATGTCTTCCAGAGAAACACCCAGAAACAAGAAAATTCGTCAGATTAAAAGGTACTCTCTCCAGGGTTTTCAAATGAACCCCCTCCTTAAAAAAAAAACAAAACAATAGAATAGACATTACATGTGGCTTTTTGTAAACAACATCAATAAATACAGGGCTTTTCTTCCTTCTATGATAGAGAGCCCAGCAAGCCAACGGCCGCAAGGCCATTCACAGGGAAGTGAGAGTTCATAACAATTCATGAAATCGTTCTAAATGTACATACGTTGGGCCAATCTTTTTCTCTTATTAAACTTCCAGTCACTGGAGTGAATGTTTTTGGACATCAGTTATTGTGTTACGGTTGTAAAGGCTGGTCAATAATCATAAATGCTTACCAAAAAATAACGACATTCAAGCTGGGAAGTTCAAATAATTCAACAAATACAAGCTGTGGCTAAATTAGATCTTTAAAATGCTTACAACAAATTTTAATTTGGTGGCTTCCCATGCATCAGAAACAGTCTTCGAAATTAGCACTAGTCCGATAGTGAATGTCTAGTAAAAATCATTTCGGGCTAGTAGAAATTCCAAGATCACTAGCCCGACTGTTTAGTATAAAAATATCCCAGCAAAAGACTTAAAATTGTTTTAAACAAAAGATGAAACAGAAAGTACCAAATACCGAGATCCTGCGCCGGGAAATCCCACAAGCTATAAATAGAAGTCTAAATTCTAGACTATGTGTTGTAATATAACCCTGTCGGAAAAAACTCGAGTAATCACGAAAGCATTTTGTTTGTGGGAGATCAAAAAACTCTGAACTCAAGCCTTTCTATGTGAGTTTTACAAGTTTCAGCTCTAAATATCAAAGAAAATGGTCAACAAAGTGAAGTTAAAATCGAGGTTTAATTTACACAAACCTTTATCCGATTTTCTGCAATTCTTTTCCTTTCACACTTCTGTGTATGTGCATAATTCCCTCTCAGAAATTATAGAAATTGATTATCATTCACATTCATAATTACCGAGTAAAGGACACAATCATGTAAGAATTTTTTCTGATGTAACAAAATTGCACTATAAATCTTACTTTTCCTGCAATGACGGCAAATCCTGCAAAATTGTTGCAAGTCAAAAGCAGTTCGCATGCATATCCTTTGTCTAGAATCTTATCACATATAAGCACAAAAAGAGTCAGTTCCTTTGTCATTTCAAAAATTATCATTAGCCTCAAAAACAACTGTATAAATTACAACACAGATTTATAAAACATTTAGTTTTCCATAAATAGATTTTCCTTTGATCTCATGGATGGTTGAGTTTACATGACGTCATGACTCATGACCCTTACCTATCACCACAACTGAATTTTTTTTACTACCTAATGAGTAGGAACTTTAATGTATTTCAGACCACATGTATTCGACTTTTGTACCAATTTTGAAGTGAAATTGAAATTGAAAAAGTGTGCACTCCTCAAAATAGAGACTACTTTAAGCACAGACCTTATTTCAGTCGATAGTGTAAAAAATTATCAGAAAAAATCTAACATAGACTGATAGTTTATCTGAATATTTTTCAAAAATTGAAGAATTTATTTGGAACATCAATTCAGAATGGCATTTTCAGTAAATAATCAGTAAATGCTTCTGAATTGAAAATAATGTAATCTTGATTCGGGCTAGTAATTCTTGTTTCGGGCTAGTGAAAATTCCAAGATTACTAGCCCGAATGTCTTGTAACATTTATTCTAGAATTCAATGACTGCAGAAAAGGGCTCTTCCTCCTCGACAAGACGATTCTAATGAGTACCCACAAAATAGGGTTTGGTGAAAATTCAGTGAAATATTTCATTTTAAAAAGCCTTCATCCCTCTAATCTGTAGCTCTGGTATGTTTGATTTCAGGGAACCCCAGAAGAAACAGACAAACAGACAGAAACAATCCAAACCCAGTCCCAGACCCTGTCACACTGGTTCACAGGGTTCCCCAAAATGTTTGGGTTTTTTTTTTTTCACCACAAAATTGAATCTTATACCCCCAATATTTGCAATCAGCCTTCTATGTTTCATATAGAGCGGCTCCACGTATGCTGTAAATGTCTATTTTCACCCCAAGATTTAAAAGTCAGTGGAAACCCTGGTTCAGTTCCACAACCAATCTTTTTCTGGGGTGAGTGTTTTACATAGGGTGAAGACTCTGATGACATTCCAATTTGTTATTTCTACTCCCAATCATATGTTGCGATTCTAATGAGTACCCACAACATAAGGTTTGATGAAAATTCAGTGAAATATCTTATTTTAAAAAGCTTTCACCACCTCTTTAAATATCTGTAGCTCTTGTATCTTTGATTTCAGGGAACCCTAGAAGAAGCAGACAAACAGACAGAAACAATCCAAACACAGTCCCAGATCCTGTCACACTGGTTCAGTTCCAGGACCAATCTTTTCCTGATGAGTGTTTTATAAATTTGGAGCAGGTTTTGGATGTGTTTGAAAAAGATCAGGCTTCTAAAAGTGTCAAAAGAGAGGACTTGAAGAAAATATTTGAAAAAGATATAGATAAGATGGGAAAATCATTGAATAAACCTAATCTATTAGCATTATCTAACATAGCTGACTCTAGGCATAATCTTAATAACCTAAATAATGCCAATAAGATTGAAGCTGGTCAAATTGATGTACCTGGAGCACTAACTAAAACACAAAATTTAAACAATACAGATAATGAAACAGCGACAGGACAACCTTCTACAAAGAATGATTTGCAGACTGATCCATGCCAGGTTCATAACAGTTTTAACAACTTCAATACAGATAAAGGGACTTCACAAGATGTTCAGGTCTTACATAGTGGTACTAAAACTTTAGGGCATGTACCGCCTCTAGAGTTAACACGTCTAAAACAAGATGAAGATTTGCATACAGACTCAGAAGTAAAGGTTGACTATGAGGATAAAGGCTGTTCAGACACAACACATGATCTCACTATGACTCAGGTAAGCAAAGGTGCTGAAATAAAAAAAAAATGTCAGCAGAGCTACAGATAAGAGGGAGTGAAGCCAGCCTGAATTTGTTATTTTAAATCCAAACCCTATGTTGTGGGTACTCATTTGAATCGTCTCGACGAGACGATTCCAATGAGTACCCACAAAATAGGGTTTGGTGAACAATATAGGAAATATTGCATTTTGAAAAGCCTTCACTCCCTCTTATCTGTAGCTCTGTGTCAGAGTGCGATATTTGGTCTGATAGTACTGAATTATCTGTCAGACCAAATAAAATTTTGTCAGACCTATCATTTACTGT
Source organism: Fragum sueziense (assembly GCA_963680895.1). Taxonomy (NCBI): domain Eukaryota; kingdom Metazoa; phylum Mollusca; class Bivalvia; order Cardiida; family Cardiidae; genus Fragum; species Fragum sueziense. Next base: position 4,667,518 of record OY804609.1, read on the forward strand.
ATCACAGATCAAAATTAGAAAGACTGACAGACTGATATAAAGGAAAGAAAATAATTGTCAGAAAGAGAGAAAATGCATCAGACATGTCAGACGGTCTTCGCAATGACGGTGCTAAGTTAAATGAAAGAAATGAGCAGCTTGTTAAACCCTTTCCCGAACAGCAGAAAATTAGTCTGTTCCAGCTTAAGAGGAATTGCAGACAATAAAATTAGTGTTATTTGGTGAAAGGAATGTGTACGTCACAGCATGGAAAATATTGTGACAAAAGGATAAATTGCTGATTATCAGCAATTCCTTGTTTTGCCTCAATGTTTTCCAAAGCAATCTCTATTAGATGCATCAAAACCAGGTCTTGTTTGGGAAAGGCCAAATAATGATACTTATAAGAAAATTTGCAAAGAACACATAAATCCCATTCCCACACAATGACACTTTTTGACGCCCACAAAATAATTGCTCTGGAAACCATGAAAAGTAAAGAAATTGCTTTTGACAGTCAGTTTTCTCATATTCTAAAATGTTTTCTAACCAAAAAGACTATAAAGATTTTTTTATGTAAAAGTGCATTCACCCTTATTTGTCCTCTACAATGTGTTTAGATTGGGACAATCTAAAATTGTGTTGCTTGGGAAAGGGCAATCAATTAATTTTAAAATTAATTTGTTTAATTATTCAATTGTATTATTTTGATGTAATCATTAAAAGGTATAATTTTTATCCCTGGTCCATCACTTTAGCCTGAGTCTGACAATCCGCTCAGCGTCCTTATGAATCATGCGTCTTTGGAGATTTTTAACAATCTTTGAAGAAGTACAATTTATAAGGATGCACAACGGGTGGGAAGAGGGGCTCTTGTGTGCTCCCCGCGTTTTTAAAAGACACAGAATAGTCATAGCGAAGAACTGTCCGGTCAATTCTTTGCTACGTCCATTCTGCGTCATTTTTGCGTCCTACCAAAGAAGTACTTTAGGACCATGACCTTTGACCATTTGACCTTGGACTGGAGTTAAGCTGTTTTTGTGGCATGCTCCTGTATTTTTTCTGCGAAGAACCTAGCACTGTTAACACCATTATGCATCAACTTCAGATAACTACTGATTCATGCTCCAAAAATGTGGTAGATGAGGGAATGGAATTGAAAGAAAGCACCAGGATTAAAAGTTTGAAAAACAAAAATAATGGAAGACAGCTTAGAACAAAAGTAAGTGTCCATCTTATACTTTACCAAACAGCAAAACTTAGACAGACCCAAAGTCAAAGATGTTGCAGCAGACAATTTTGAGAGGGTATTCAGCCCTGCGTTCTGTAAGACAAAACGTTAGCTCACAGAGCTACCGATACGTAACAGTTTTCTACTGAACGACCTGTTTACTTTTAACGTTTGCACCATTTAGCTCACAGATTTGAAGGTGGTGTGCCAAAGCAAACAAAAATGGCGGCTAGTTTGGTTCCCTACTTTCCATACTGCGAAAAGAAGGAGGGAACCCAGACTATGGGGGCGGCCATATTTATTCAGTTAACGTTAGCAGAGCGTTCAGTTAGACTATTTAGAGAAAAATCCGTTAGGAGTAAACGTTTTGTCTTACTGAACGCAGGGCAGGTTTTACAGTTTTTGGTCCTTTACGAAGAAAATATTGTGGGAAATGAAGACATTGCTTGTCACAAGCAATGTCTTTATTTTCCACAATATTTTCCAAAGCCTTTATCTTGTGGGGTGTGGAAAATCATCATTGTTTGGGAATGGGTCAGTATGACTGACATTATTGAGGTACTGTTTTTAGATTAACCCTTTCCCAAACGACAACATTTTAGGGTGATCCACTTCAAAAACTGCCACAAAAGACAAAATGGATGTTATTACAGATAGAATTTGTGTAAAATATTGCACAGAAAATATTGAGACAAAAGGAGAAACTGCTGGTTATCAGCAGTTTCTTCTTTTGTTTCAATGTTTTCCCAAGCCATTTCCATTAGGGATATCAAAACCAGGTCTTGTTTGGGAAAGGGTTAATTAGTTACGATGAAGACAATGTCCATTGTAAACTGAAAATCTTTTGAAGGCTTGATCTTGTGTTCTAAAAGATGCAGAATGGTTGTAGCGAAGAGTTGTTGGGTCATTTCCTAGCTACATACATTTTGCGTCGTGTTAAGTTCACCAAAAAAGTGCTTGGCAGGCGTTGTTGCAAGTGCATGCAAGGCATGACTAGGCTGTAATTTTAGACATGGACTACATAAGGCCGATTGAAAGGGTAGCTTTAACGACCGGAAAAAAGGTTAATCCATCCTTCTACTGCTTTTTGTGCCATATTCCTTTTGTGACCAAAGCTTTAACAGGCAGTATAGACGAAGATCAGCCTACACAGAAGTGTAGTCTGATCATAGCCGAAACTACCTGCTTTCTACAATAAATTGACACAAACTAATTGATATGCCTTATAAATGGACAATATGCTTGAAACATAATTTATATTTAGCAGACTAAGCAGGAAATGTGTTAACTCTATAACAAAATACTACAGAAAATGCACACAATAATGGTTCTTTTCTTTTGTAGCAAAAACCTTCCACAATATTGCCCACGGAGAAAGGTTTAACAAAGGCAAACAAAGATAAAGTTCTATGTAATGATGACAATGTTCTCACTAAGAAAACGATGAAGAAAGTTCCTAAGAAGACTTCAAAACAGAGGACAGCCAACAAAACCAATGCTAATACACCAAAAGAAGTTAAAGCTATCAAAGATGACCAAAAACAAGTCGATAGAATCAAAGATGAAGTAGACAGTGATAGTAAAGCAGTTGCTGTGACAATCAAAGGTACTTTTCAATTTACATCATTATCCGACAGCAAAATTTTAGACTGGTCCAAAATGAAAGATTTTGCAGATGGCAATTTCTTATGAATGGACTTTAAATATTTTGGTCTCTTTTTGGTAGAAAGCATTGTCGGAACTGAAGAAATTGCTTGTCTCTTAAGAAGGGATGGTTAACTTATTACAGTATTACTAGAAGGCAAAAGTTTAGACTGATGCAAACTCAAAGGTGAGCTTTTGTGATCACCCTGTGTACGGCGTGCGACGTACAGTGTCAACAATTTCTTTCATCATCTTCTCCTTAACCACTGGGCCAATCCTAAGTAAACTTGGCAGGCATGTTTCCTAGATGAACCTTTTCAAAGTTTGTTTTCAAATTTTTGATTCGTTAAAAAATGTGGGCGTGGCAGGGCGGGGCTTTTCAGACTTCGAGAAATCATGAGAAAATTCTTTTAAAATTAACTATTGTACCAAACTTGGCAGGAATGTTCTTTGAGTGACAGTCTTCAATGCCTTTTGATAAATTTTAGATTTGTCAAAAAATGTGAGAGTGGCAGGGCGGGGCTTATCAGACTTAGAGAAATTGTTAAATAATTCTTCAAAAATCTTCTTCTCCTTAACCATTGTGTCAATTTTTTCCAAACTCGACAGAAATGTTCCTTAAGTGATTCTTTAAAAACTTGTTTTCAAATTTTTGATTCCTCAAAAAATGTGGGCGTGGCAGGTCGCGGCTTATCAGACTTAGAGAAATAATTCTTAAAAAATCTTCTTCTCTTTAATCGCTGTGTCAATTTTTACCAAACATGGCAGAAATGTTCCTTGGGTGACCCCTATCAAAATTTGTTTAAAAATCTTTAAAAATCAACTATTGGTCCAATTTCTACCAAACTTGGCAGGAATGTTTTTTAAGTGACTGTTTACAATGTGTGTTCATGAATTTTTTATTTGTCAAAAAATGTGGGCGTGGCAGGGCGGGGCTTATCAGACTTAGAGAAATTGTTAAACAATTCTTCAAATATCTTCTTCTCCTTTACCAGTGAGTCAATTTTTACCAAACTTGGCAGAAATGTTCCTTAGGTGACCCTTTTCAAACTTTTTTTACCAATTTTTGATTCGTCAAAAAATGTGGGCATGGCAGGGGCCGGGCAATCAACCATTGGTCCGTGTTGAAGAACTAAGGTGAGCGATTCTGGGCCCTCAGGGTCCTCTTGTTTGGTAATTGCTTGTCATTGATAAAAGGCTTACAAGTTCTTTAACCTTTTCCAAATTGGCAAAAGATTAGGGTTACCCCTTTTAAAATCAATGTTGGTGAAAAAAGGACTTCTGTACAATAAAGTCCAGAAAACAATAGTACAAAGTTATGAAATGCTGATTATCAATATTTTTATACGCTTGTAGGGTCGTATTATATTATGGCCCCGGTCGTCCGTCTGTCTGTTCGTCTGTCCATCCGTTAGCAATTTCTTGTTTGCGCAACTCCTCCTACCTACAGTTTTGATCGGAATTTGATCAAATTTGCTTGAATGAATCTCCATGGTGTCTAGTTGTGCACAGTGCTTACGGAATTCAGATAACTCTTTTTGTTCTTGAATTATCTGCCATTGATTTAAAAATGCCCATTTTCTTGTGCGCGCAACTGCTCCTACAGTTTTGATCATAATTCTATCAAACTTGCCACAGTGAACCTCCATGGCGTCTTGTTGTGCGCACCGCTTAAGGAATTTAGATAACTATTTTCGTTCTTGAATTATCTGCCCTTGAATTTAAGGGAAAATGCTCATTTTCTGAAAGACACCCATTTTCTCGTGTGCGCAACTCCTAAAGTTTCAACCAGAATTCAATCAAACCACAATGTATCTCTGGTGTCGTGTTGTGCAAACAAAATTTTGATAACTTTTCATGTTTTAATTATCTGCCCTTGAATTGAAAAAAATGGTCAATTTTACTGACAAGCCCCTTTCGGGCGTATATGCGCCGCTCTGAGAAGCTCTTGTCTTCTTCTGTCTTAACGTTTTCCAAATCATTTCTTAATAGGGACGTCAAAACAAGGTCTTATTGGGGATAGAATTGATTAAAAATTAATCTTTTACAGAAGAAGGGAAAGATACCAAGAGCAAATCTGACACCCACCAATGTTCTTTATGTGAGTATGAGACAAGTAAAAAGAAACGACTGAACGACCACATGGGACGTGTACACGGAATACTGCCAAGTAACGGATCTGGATCCAAGGAGCAACACAAATGTGACGAGTGTCAAAAAGTGTTTGTGTTTGAAAAGGATCTAAAGCGGCATAAGAGAATAGTACACAATGAGGCTCGTTTTGTGTGTAATATTTGTGAAAAGGTGTACAAGGCTAAGTATGTGTATGATAAACATATGGAGAAACATGCAGAGGGTTATGTACAGCGTATGTTTAAATGTCAGCTGTGCCCGCGAGAATTCACAACAAAGTTTGCTCTCGGATGTCATACAAAATCGGAACATCTCGGTGTAAAGAAAATGTATATTTGCCCAACCTGTGGTAAATCGTTCAAACAGCTACGATCGTACAAACAACATGCGAACGTTCACGCTGGTATCCGTCCATATGTTTGTGAGGTATGCGGGATGTCTTTCTCGTACGACAAATCTCTGAAAGAACATCGTTACATGCATGATGATGTGCGACGGTTCTCGTGTACAATGTGTGATAAATCATTCAGACAGAGGACGTGTCTCCTTATACACATGAAAGTCCACAAGAACAGTAAGGATCATATATGTAGTAGTTGTGGGAAGGGCTTTACACAAAGACAGTCACTTATACGGCACGAGAGAATACACTCCGGATATAAACCCTACACATGTAAACTATGTAATAAATCCTTCAGTGATTATGCTGTTATTCGGAAACATGTGTTACTCAGACATAAGGAAACTAAAATAAACTGGAAAATGTTTGTAGTTTCTGAAGAGAGAAAACCGTCTGATCATTATATCAAAGGTGGACCTGGCTATGGGAAAAGGGAAAGATGTGAAATGATTCAAACAAACACTAACTCCAAACAGGCAACATCTCAAACCTCAACTGGACAACATCAGTTTCTTACTCATCACACACAAACAGATTATGCCACAGAGCCATTTAATGTTACAAATCGAGCTGTTCTCAGAGATAAAGTGGTCAAAGTTGATATAGATATTCCTACAACTAGTGTTCAAGCATCAGATCGAGTAGAAAATCAACAAACGGCACTCTATGATAGAACTCACTCTAACTTACATCACTCACAATATGTTAAAGACTATTCAGAGCATGTTGTCAGTGTTATTGCAAGACCTCGTAACTCCAGCTTTAATCAAGCTGGAGTTACGAGGTTTTGCCATAACACTGACACTATGCCAGGCTATATGACAGCATCGTCTACACAGCAATATGTGAATACTCTACACAATTCAACAACTCCTACATATATGTTGTTAAATTCCAACCAGATACAAAGTCATATTACCACAAGTACTAGTAATGCACCGCAGCTCGTTGCTTTTGAATATAATACAGATAATTATTTCACAAATGACAAAAATTTGGATATTTCTGGTGTAACTTTTGTTGATACAGATTTTATAGTTTGACTCAAATCAGAGGCGCAGGTTTGGTACAGTGGTAACGCCCTGAACTTGTAACACAGGGGTCACAGGTTTGATCCCCCGCTACTCCAGTCTTTCAGATGAAACTTTAGATTGAGGTCCTGTCTCCATATGACCTTAGCTGTTGAATGGGACATAAAACTCCATTCAAACCAATCAATTCAATCGACTCAAAATGTGTCGATCTAATAAAAAAATTGTGGTATAGAACAGAGCACTAAGTGTGTTGACTATGAATTTCTATTATAAATTACAGAAAGGTAAAGGATAGTTCCAAGGAAATATACAGTATTATCAATGTATAAGAGCATGCACTGCTTACATAGTTAGATCTACAAATATATAGAAATGTGACTATGTGTAAGTAAGACAAAGATTGAAGTAATATTTCTCATGTTCTCTTATTTATGTATTGATTTGTACATTTTGAATATTCTAGTCATAAATTCAATCATAAGTATTAATTTTCAATTGTTGTCAAAGGAAGTATATTTAAACTATTTCAAGCGGGACAAAGTATCTTTTTCTCTTCATCATGTATAAAAAGTTGAGCATTTTATGGATTTCTAGTAATACCTAGGATCTGGAAAAACGTCCCTTAAGGCTTTTGAGCCCAACATAGATCCAGATCAGCCTGTGCATACGCACAGTCTGATCAGGATCCACGTTGTTCTCTAATAGCTTCTTCGTGACCTTTAGTAACTTAAAGAGAGCAGTATGGATGCATATTGAACTGCAGACTGATCTTCAAACTCAATTTTTAAAAATGCTATCAGGGACGTTTTTCCAGATCTCGGCTCATATGTATGTTCAACCATCACATTTGAATTGTTATTGTCAGAAACTATAGGTGGAGGAGGAGGCTGTTATTAAAGTGCGGAAAAGGTCAGGGAAAATGAATTTTGGTCAAGGAAAAGTCAGGGAATTTTATACCAGATGAAGGTTGGACACCCTGAAAATCTATAAACTTGTGTCATATTATCGCTGTTTTTCAACAAAATCCTCGTAACTAAAGCTTGTTTAACCCTTTCCCAAACGACAAAATTTTACGGTTATCCACTTCGAAAACAGCTACAAATAACAAAATGGATGTTATCTAAGATACAATTTGTGTAAAATATGGCATAGAAAATATTGAGACAAAAGGAGAAACTGCTGGTTATCAGCAGTTTCTTCTTTTGTTTCAATGTTTTCCCAAGCCTTTTTTTATAGGGGACGTCAAAACCAGGTCTTGTTTTGGAAAGGGTTAAAGCTGTAGTTGCTAAGTTTTCGTTGGAAAGGGACAATATTGTCACTGGACTATAGGTTATTTAGAGTTAGTGGACATCGTCATTTAACAATTTGTCCCCATTGCCGACCAAATCAAGCCGATTGCCTAAATTCCCCGATCAAACCCGATTAAACTCGATCAAATGTATTTACACGACTTCTTCTTTATTTCTTGTTGATAAATTCCCGATCTATTTTGCCGACCACGCTCGATCGTCCCAATCACTCTTGCCGACCAAGCTCGATCAGTACTCGATTGCTTGATCGAGCTTGATCGAGTTGATTTGGTCGGCAATGGGAACGCGCCCTTACTGTAGCACCGACCACTTGTGACCACTTGCTAATAATTTTCAATTCATTCACAGACAAGACCTGGTTCTGATATACCTACCCACACCCCACCCACGGGCCCACTGACCCCGATTTAATTCCGATTTCAAAAATTTAGAAGTCGGCGCGAATTCGGATTCAATTCAGCACCAATTCATTCGGGATCAAAGATAAATCGGGACAAAAATACATCATGCACAAAAATGATTTTTTCTCCCGATTTTGAAAATCGTTGCACAATCGATGCACCTCGTACTTAGTCGTAGTTGTTCGGGTTACTATGGCGACGGAACAAAATGGCCCTGTAAGGAAATACACTTCATCTATAGATAAAACGAAAAAAAAAAAAATCAGCTCAAATTTGTAGTAAATCTGTTACTATGCGCTCTCCCGAGGCACTACGGATATTTCGGAAATTGAGCTCAGTGGTACCGGGGGATTACAAGGAAATTAGAAATAAGTAAAGTGGCACTTTCCACCGCCGAATGTTAACAACGACGTCCCCCGCCCCTCCCCCCCCCCCCCCCCAAAAAAAAAAAAAAAAAAAAAAAAAATCGGAAATTGAGCTCAGTGGTACCGGGGGATTACAAGGAAATTAGAAATAAGTAAAGTGGCACTTTCCACCGCCGAATGTTAACAACGACGTCCCCCCCCCCCCCCCCCCCCCCAAAAAAAAAAAAAAAAAAAAAAAAAAAACGACGTCGCCTGAATATCAATACGGATGGACTACCCAAATTCTCTAATCATTGACAGTTCATGTATCAAGGAAATAAATTTTCTGTGGAGAAAAGAATTATGTCCCATATCACCCAGGTTTTCAACCGATTCTCAGAAAAAAGCCATCTGCAACCGTGTTCAAATCAGAAGTCTAGTAGTCTACTATCTCAAATATTTCAAGAGATATCTGCTAAGAATGATCTGTCTCGTTTTCATCTTGAAGACGATTGTGTCAAGTGGCGAACGATACTTGCTGTTGCCTACTTTCAAATATGCATATATAATTCATGGCAATTCCAGATGAAGTGCCACTGTGGTCGCTCAGTATTTCCGAATAGTGCATGTTCCATGTTTTCACTTTCTGTTGAGAATTATTAAATAAAGGGTTCGATATATTATCCATATGTCATATTGATGCGCCGTCACCCTTTACAAAACAATACCTTTATTTGTCTTGCAACTCGATCGATATATACTATCATCAAAAAGCATCGAGAGAAAGGGGGAAAACATTGATAACCAGCCGTTTCGTCATTTCTCTCTATGATTTTCATGTTATTACTAAACTGTAGCAAGCACAGTTCGTCACACTCTTTGTCATTTTGCAACTCCTTTTCAATTTGAGCGTATATAGCTAAAATAGGGTATGCCTATATTTACCATCTAAAATGATCTAACTTGGGAAAGGGTTAAATGGCCGAAGGCTCAGATGCTTTGTAGATAAAGTCATCGACTAGCCTGGTGGTTGCTTGCTTGCAGTTGACATGCCCACGCTCTGTCATTTTTTTTTTTTTTCAATATTTAGTGAAATCATGTTTTTTTCTTTTTTTAAATGTTTAAACCTTTCAAAATTTTTAACACCAATTGTGCTTTAAAAATAATGAAAGGTTTAAGAATTCAAAAGTTTAGGTCGCCGGCCTACTACATGTATTTAGGCTGTAGCTTATATAGGCCTAGATGTAAATTCCAGTTCACAGTCCTTCACACTCTTTTTTTATCCGTATAAATTTTGTATTGCATTGTTATAACCTACACCCGGCGAGTACCTAGGCGGACGCTGGAAGTCATCGCTTTAGTATATTTTTTTCAACTGAGACCTTCCCAAAAAGAATTGTTATTTTTTTGGTCTGACTGGCAAGAAAACATTTGGGAAAATGAATAAATTGCTTATTAGAAGCAATTTTTTTCGTTTTCCACAATGATTTTCCGAGCTTTTCTGTTTTGGGGTGTCAAAGCGCGTGAAAGGAACTCGACTTATTATATCTAGATATTCAGCACCTCAACCTAATGCCAGATGACAAAAAAATTGAACTTTTCCAAATTCAAAGATGTTGCAGACCTCCCGGTACGACAATTTAAAGAGAATTGTTGTATTTACTTGTTTGGTTTCTCTCTGCAGAAAATAGGTCACACTTTCAAACAATTTCCTCGTTTTCTACAATATTTTCCAGAGCTTTCATCTTTAATAGGCCTTCCAAGGGTGCCAAAAAAAGCGTCAAAGAAACTCGACCAAATATATTCGGCTTCTACAACCCTTTCCCCAAAACGGCAAAATTTTGGACTGTTCCAATTTGACAGCTGCTGCAGACGGTCTCCCTAAAAAGTAGACGACAAAATAAATGTTGATAAAGTTACATCAATGGTATGCATATAAATAACAGAAAATATTTTAGCAAAGGTAGAAAATGCTGGATAACATTTATTTCTTGAGCATTTTCTTCCAGTGTATCAATGTATTTCCAAGCCTACATTAATAGAGCCGTCAAAATCAGGCCTTGCTTGGGAAAGGGTTAAACAGTCAGAGATGTGGAGAGCTTCACTGAAACGCCTGAATGTGAATATTGAAATGTAGGTTTCCCAGTCTACGAATATTCAGTCTATAAAGTCTCGTTGACCTCTCGCGAGAATACACGTACCGTCCGGCAGCCATTACAGTTGACTGCTGTCACTGAATGTTTTGGTTTCACTTTACTTTCTCTCCTTAAGCATTGCTTTACAGACGTCATGGAGGACAGAGGATCGTTCGGCTTGTTGTTTTCTAGATCGTCGCTCTTACTTGTTGCGATGGTAAGTTGTAGTTTTGTTGCATTTTGTCAACATGTGGAACTGGAAGTCAGTTTCCTAGACGGTGTTGTCAACAAATATTGAGATCAAAGGTGTCTGTGTTTCAATAGTTTAGTGTTTCAAAAGCTCTCAATCAAATCGAAATTTGAATCAGATTTTCAGATTGTTTGTTGTTCCACTGACGTTCCCTTGAACGCATTTATTTACCCTTTATATTTTACATCTACTGGGAAGCAAGTTTCTTCAACTTATTTAAATCACACTCGATTGAGCTTCCTGGAAATCCACCAGTATGCATAATCACGCAGAATGTTTGGGCCAATGAGAAGCCACGAACAACCTCCGCTACTGGGGAGCGAACTCGGAACCTCTTAGTCGCAAGGCAGACGTCACGTGTTACCTCTCGACAACGATTTCCCCACAACGCTCTATCGAAGAAATAAACATCAATTTGCTTGGAAATAAGTCTTTTTACAGTTTCAGTCCAAACCCCTGTCAGATCTAATGTTTGGTTATTCTACGCAACTTTTCGTCTCAGAAATGATAAGGAAAAATACTGAGTTGACCAATTGCAGGGTTTTCCCGGACGCAGGATATTGCGTCCTAGACTCTTAAAATTGGGTTCAGGACTCTTAAAAATATATATTCTGTGCATCCCATGGGACTCCCAAATAAAAGTACAAGTACTAGCTTATTTGGAGTGCTATGATCGTCTAGTTTACCGATAAAAAAGCAAACTGGGAGGGAATGAAAGAAGACATGGTAAATCTCTTTCATGATTTCAACACGGTAAATCACACCGACCCAAACACGGCCTGGAACATGTTCAAAGACCGACTAAACAGTTCCTGTAATAAACACATCCCCACTAAAATAAGTAAACCCAGAACCGACTTACCATGGGTGACCCGTAGCATTATCAGACTTATCCATAAGCGTGACAAGCTGTATGCAAAACTCAAAAATCGTCCAAATCCTTTAAGATCCCAACAATTGAAAACCTTAAAATCATCTATCCAAAAACATATCAGATCCTCCTACTGGAAATACCTTGAAGATGTGATCTTTAATCACGACTCCCAGCCTGGAAGAAACAAAAAGTTTTATAGCTACATCAAACATAACAAAAAAGAAAATGTTGGTGTAGCCCCTCTCAGATCCAATGGTATCATTTACACTGACCCAACTTCTAAGGCCAATATTCTAAATAGACAGTTTGAGTCTGTCTTTTCCCACCCCAAACCACTTAACCTTTCTCAACTTTGCTCTAAGTTTATCAAACGCCCTAAAACTAATATGGGAAATATAACAATAACAACAGATGGAGTCCAAAAACTTTTACAGGGTCTTTCTCCCAATAAGGCATGCGGTCCAGACGAATTATCCCCCCGGGTCCTCAAAGAGCTGAACAACGAAATTGCCCCTATCCTATCCCAAATATTTAGATTATCCCTTGAAACTGGTAAAGTCCCAGAAGACTGGAAGAAGGCAACTGTAGCCCCAGTTTTCAAGAAAGGTCTTAAATCTCAGCCAAGCAACTATCGTCCCATCTCGCTTACATGTATTGCATCAAAACTCCTAGAGCACATAATAGTTTCTAATCTCATGTCCTTTCTTGATACCAATAAAATCCTCAGTACTTATCAGCACGGGTTTAGGTCTCGACACAGCTGTGAAACACAGCTCATAAATTTCACAAAAGATTTATTTAACAATCTAGAATCAGGGTATCAGACAGATGTTGTCGTTATGGACTTTTCTAAGGCCTTCGATAAGGTCGATCACCTCTGCCTTATATACAAATTACAGCAGCTTGGTATTTGCCCACAAGTAGTTGATTGGATCAAGTCATTCCTATCTCATAGATCCCAAAAGGTTGCGGTTGAAGGTTACCTCTCAGATGAACTCCCGGTACTATCAGGAGTACCGCAAGGATCGGTCCTCGGGCCATGCCTCTTTCTCATCTACATCAATGACCTTCCTGATTCAGTAAAGTGTAACACCAGAATGTTTGCAGATGACACCATCGTCTATCTAACCATTAACTCAAACAATGATTGTTTATCTCTGCAACAAGACCTTCGTAATCTCGAAAGATGGGAAAGGACATGGTCCATGGAGTTCAATCCAGACAAGTGCGAAATCCTTAGAATTTCACGGAAGAGAAACCCCCTTATTTATCCCTACAAATTGCACAACACAGAATTAAAAACTACTACAGCAGCAAAGTATTTAGGTGTAACTATTACCCCAGATCTAAATTGGTCAAAACATATAGAAAATATCTCATCCAAGGCAATGACAAGTCTCAGGTTTATCCAAAGAAACATAAGAACAAACAACCAACAAGTTAAAACCGCAGCCTATCACACATATGTTCGCCCACAACTAGAATATTGCTCGTCGGTTTGGCACCCATGGCAAAAAACCCACTCACATAATGTCGAAAGAGTCCAGAGATCCGCAGCCAGATATGTCACCAATAACTACGACTACACATGCAGCGTCACAGACATGATGAACAGGCTAAAGTGGCAATCACTACACCAAAGAAGACTTTACAACTCCCTTGTCATGTTTTATAAAATTAGAGCCGGCACCGTCGCAGTGGATAACTCACACCTTATACCTACCAGAAACCTTAATTATTTATCCCTTTCTCTAGAACTCAATACTTCTCTAACTCCTTCTTTCCTAGAACAATTAAACTCTGGAACACATTGCCCCTGACAGTCAAGGCTAGCCCCAGTCTCAGTACTTTCTCTGAGAGACTGGTGGCCGTCAATCTAGAGTAACTTAATACCTCGCTTTTACTTTTTTAATTGTAGCATACTGTCTTTTACCCTTTTACTAATTGTAACATATTTCCTGTTTATAACAGCTCTTTTACCGGTTATTAACACACATTTCACCCAGTCATAATCGGAAATCGATTGTTCGGGTTACCATGTAGATGTAGAAGAAATACTCCTATAGGCGGGGGGGGGGGGGGGGGTTAAGAGGGATTTGTACCCAAATTGTTTTTTACTTTTCTGTGACTTTTCCTAATTTTTACCAGATTTGATAAAATCAAGACTAGATCTACTTCCAGATGGGAGAAAGTGTTATACGAAAATCCAAACATATTCCTGTTTTCTGGGTAGCATTGGAACTCTGAATCATCAAATTCCAGTCCTAAGTGTTCTTTGTATTAAAATTACATTTATAGATTAAATTTGATTTTGATATTATTCAGAATGATTCCACCATTTTGGTCAATACAAACCCTATGACAGGCTGGATGCCTATATTTTGTTAAACATACACAAAGCCAAATACTAATAATGGGTCTGAGTTTGCTGCAGTCTTTTTAAATATGGCCGATATTTGGTGTTCATAATTTATTGATTTTTAGCTCACCTGAGCACGAAGTGCTCGAGGTGAGTTATTGTGGTCACTTTTTGTCCGTCGTCCGTCCGTCCGTCAACATTTGGGGTGTTTACACTCTAGCATCCACAAAAGTTACTCAATCTTGATCAAACTTGGCCCAAACAAGTACGATCATAAGTTCTCGAACAAGTTCGATTATGGGCCTGATCGAGAAAGTGCGGAGTTATCTGCCCTTGAATGTCAAAAAATGCTGTTTTTAAGTTTGTTTACTCTCTAGCATCTACAATTATTGATCAATCAAGACAAAACTTGGACATAATGTTGGAGACCATAAGATCTTGGATGAGGTCAATTTTCAGTCTGATCTGACCAGAAAGATGAGAGTTATGTGCCCTTGAATTGGGCAAAATTGCCACTTTTTTGCTGTATTCAAATAAGAGTTAATCTAAGGGAAGGAACTCTGACACTACTTTACTTCAGTATAAGTAGAGTTATCTAGTTTGATAGAGGATATAAATAGATTTACACTCCTATTAACCCATTACCAACAACAAAATTTTAGCCTAGTCCAAAATCATAGGTGTTGCAGACGACAAGTTCCATTGAACAAAATTTAACATTTTTTGGTCTTTCTTGGTAGAAAACATTGTGGGTAATGAAGAAATTGTTTGTCACAATGTTTTCCAAAGCCTTTATTTTGTGGGGCATCCAAAAGCGCCAATGTGTGGGAAAGGGTCAATCAAGACAAAACTTGGACACAATGTTAGGGACTTTAAGATCTCAGATGAGTTTGATTTTCAGTCTGATCTGAAAGTCAAGAGTTATGTGCCCTTGAATTTGACAAAATAGCCATTTTCGGCTGTTTTCAACCCTTTTTTCGCTCTAGAATCTACAATTATTATTCAATCAAGACAAAACTTGGACACAATGTATTGGACCATAAGATCTGGGATTAGTTTGATTTTCAGTCTGATCTAATTAGAAAGTCAGGAGTTATGTGCCCTTGAATTTGACAAAATTGCTGTTTTTTACTGTTTTTGACTTTGTTTACACACTAGAATCTACAATTATTGACCAATCAAGACAAATCTTGGACACAATGTTGGAGACTATAAGATCTCAGGTAACTTTGATTTTCAGTTTGATCTGATTAGAAAGTCAAGAGTAATGTGCCCTTGAATTTGATAAAATTGCTATTTTTGGCTGTTTTCGACCTTGTTTATACTCTAAAATCTACAATTATTTATCAATCAAGACAAAACTTGAACACAATGTTGGGGACTATAAGATCTTGGATGAGTTTGATTTTTAGTCTGATTTGACGAGAATATTGAGAGTTATGTGCCCTTGAATTTGACAAAATTGCCATTTTTCGGCTGGTTTCGACCTTGTTTACATTCTAGAATCTACCAGGGTTTTCCCTGAGCATGAAAAATTGGGGGTCATTGTGACCCCCTTGCCTTCAGAACTGGGGGTCTTTCCACCAATTTAGGGGGTCAAATCTAAAAGTCTGCTAGAGACTACAGGAAGTTAACCCTTTCCCAAACAAGACCTGGTTTTGAGGTCCCTTATAGAAAAGGCTTTGGAAAACATTGAAACAAAGGAGAAACTGCTGATAACCAGCAGTTTCTCCTTTTGTCTCAATATTTTCGGTGCCATACATGTATTTTACACAAATGTATCTTTAATAGCATTCATTTTGTCATTTGTGGCAGTTTTTGAAGTGGATCACTATAAATTTTTGTTATTTGGGAAAGGATTAAAAACACGAAAGTTCGTACAGCCAGTAGTGAATGGATTAGATTTTTTTGTTTTAATACACGGGTCACTTATCATTTCACCATCGGCGAATTTAAGCCAACTGAAGGTTTTTAACCACTTCTGACTGAAAGACCGGCAGATCTTTTTCGAAGATGGGCCCAGGGTTTCACCATCAGACTCGCTACTAGAGCTCTCTTTGGTAGTCTGATCACTTTGACTGCCGGATGCAGATGAGAGGAATTTCGACATCTAATGATCTTTGTTTGACGCGACATGTTTACATTTTATAGTAGTCGGGTAAACAATATGTTTCATCACCGGAAATCGAGTCTGAATTTGATAAGAATTACTATAACCCATCTACGCATTTTATCGGTCAACTAGAAATAGAACATGGGTCATGCACTATGAGTAAATATTGGAAACCCAAATTACCGATTTGCTTACTTGATTGATCGTCGTAACTCAGACTTCCAAAGGATTTATTTCAACATTTTGGCCTTTACCGACGATTCTATTCACAAAGAATTAGGTTTTAAAACTTGCGTCTTTATTGACGCACAGGTAAAATTTTTGCGGGTCATTTGTTTTGAAATTGCGACAATGACGCGCGAATTTTGCGTCATGGAAAACCCTGATCTACAATTATTGATCAATCTATACAAAACTTGGACACAATGTTGGGAACCATAAGATCTCATATGAGATTGATTTTCAGTCTGATCTGATCAGAAAGTCGAGCGTTTTGTGCCCTTGAAATTGACAAAATAGTTGTTTTCGGCTGTTTTCGACATTGTTTATACTCTAGAATCTACAATTATTTATCAATCAAGACAAAACTTTAATACAATCAGGGCTACAGATAAGTGGAGGTGAAGACATACTAACATTGTTTTTTCGAATTCAAATCCTATGTTGTGGGTACTCACTTGAATCGTCTCGACGAGACGATACAAATGAGTACCTACAACATAGGGTTGGATGATCACTGACAGCATTATTGCAGTTTGAAAAGTCACCACCCCCTCTTATCTGGAGCTCTGTACAATGTTTGGCACCATAATTTAGATCTTGGATGAGTTAGATTTTCACAACCTTATTGACCATAAGTTCTTTTTCAGTCTTAAAGTAATAAATATTAATTGAATTGAACAAAAGTGTTGCTCATATCATTTAGGTTCAGGTGAGCGATATAGGACCATCATGGTCCTCTTGTCTAAGATAGGACTCTTAAAATTAACACAAGGACTCTCAAAAATCATAGCTGAGGGTTCCAAGGACTCCTTCTTTACAAGATCCAGGGAAAACCCTGCAATTGGTATGAATATCTGGTTATTCTGGTACCCTGCATTCTATTTTGGAGCTTGTTCTATTTTAAAAAAATGCAGAGAACCAGTCAAGTTTACTTTTCTGATTTCCGCTGTTTTTTGACAGCTGAGTTTTTGGCCGTTTTTCGCATTAATCATCGATTACAAATTGGTATGCGACGCCGAGATTTTGTTCCAATTGAGAAAGATTTATGGGATATTGGGCATTAATATGTGCAAAATCTCGCAATTTTGTGGCCCAAAATCTTGCGATTTTGCAGCCCAAAATTATCACTGGTATCAAGATTGAATGCTTTACTTCTGAAGTTTAGAAATTAGAGGGTCAAACAACAGACTTCGCGAAATAGTCAAATTTTTTACGAGACAGTGAGTCTGGTAAACTTTACTTTTTTACCTTACAGTCTTACTGACCTAAATTTTACAGGACCGAAAAAAAAAAATTGATAGAAAACATAAAGTGACTAGTTTGGCTCCTTCTAAATATTTCTATCAAATCATATTGGGGCGTGTCAAAGAAAAAAAATTTGGAGTCAATCTGTCAGAAGAAGGTCGAATGAGGTCAGACAGTAACCACAAGAATTTTCTGTACTGGTTTTCCACCCATTTGAGTACTCAGTGTAATTGGGCATGCGACCGGAGAACTATTCTTACTGATACGCAGGACAAGTTTGTTTGCTTTTCATGGGATATAAGTCTGCTTTAATTTTGTCTGACAGTAGGTCCTGTAATCCAAGCTTATTTATCGAACCTAGCTAATTTTTTCCTGACATGTCCAGCGGTCCGAGGATATTTCGCGATGTCTAAAACAATTTCATGAAGTAAAATGTAATGGTTAAAAAATTGTTTTGATTTACTATTGTTAATGGATCAATGGATGTTCTAATTTATATTTTTATTGCAGATTTTACTGATTTCTGACAGTACAAGAGGACAAACTACACAGTTGAATGGGGACAATCTTAACTCTGTTATTAGTAAGTTCTTCTTGATTAGAGTGGCTAGGTTTGCCATTTCCTTTTTCCAATCAAGACATGATCATCAATAAACTTATAAAGAGAGGGTAGCAACTTTTCATTACTTGAAACATCTTTCATTGTCCATTAAATCATATACATGTACTGTAGTACTTTTTTTTTTTGTTGGGCTTATATAAAACCCACTGTCTGACACTAATTTTGATCTGCAAGTCAAATGTCAGTTTGTTTTGACAAATTTTCATTTAATTTGATCTGAATGATAAGATCCAAACCTCTACTCACTATGTCTGGTCTAAAAATAAAATGCTTTATTAAAGGACCCTTTTCAATATCCCTTCTTATAACCATTTCCAGATACTCATGAAGTCGTGTTTGTGAATTTCTATGCTGACTGGTGTAGATTTAGCCAGATGTTGGCCCCTGTGTTTGAGGACGCATCAAAGAAAGCAAAGGAACTCTTTCCTGTAAGTATTTTGTTAGCTTCCAGCTTTAAGCCTTTTTAAACAACAGATTTCAGGGTTTTCATATTAAAAGCTGCCACAGATGACAAAATGGATGTAGATTGAGACAGGATTTATGTAAAATAATAGAACAGAAAATATCAAGACAAAAGATGAAAATGCTGATTATCAGCATTTTCTTCTTTTGTCTCAATGTTTTCACAAGCTGATCACTTGATCACAATAGGTAAGATAAATCCTTTCCCAAACAGGGTCCCTTGATGTTTTAGACTGCTCAAATTTTGATCCTCTTGTAGACAAAATAGTTGTCAGGATTAGAAATTGGGTATGCTTATAAACAATTTCTTCTTTCCTCTCAAAGTTTTCACTATTTTTTCTTGGGACGTTAGAACCAGGTCGTGTTTTTGTGAAAGGGAAATTATTCTGAATCTTTTTATTCATTGATATTAGACGGTGTTGTCAATACCAATATTGGTTTGTAAAAGGAATTTACCCTTCCCTAAACAGCACAAGCTTTTGCTATTCCAATCCAAAAGCTGCTTAAGACGATTAAATGGGCCAAAAGAAGTATAAAAATAAAATTTGTGTACATCATTCATAGCACAGGAAATATTGAAAGAAGAGGAAATGATGGTTATCAGCATTTTGTTCTTTTCTTTCAATGTTTTCTGTTCATCTGTTCTTCAGGAAGTTTGTGTCCTTTGCCAAAAGAGACATGGTTTTGATGCCCCTGGTAGAAAAAAGCTTCAATGGGAAACATATACACAATAGCAGAAAAAGATAATAACCAGCATTTGTCCTTTTGTCTCAATAATTTCTGTGCATTATTTTTCACAAATTCCAACTCTATCAACAACCATTTTGTTGTTTTTCGTAGCTTTCAGATAGTTCCATCCATTCCTAAGATTTTGCTATTTGGGAAAGGGTTTAATGATATATGAAAAGGCCAGGTGGTTTAGTATGTAGATTGGATAACAGCTGCTCTTTACTGGATCAATAAAACTTTCTGACATTGTACATGTAAGATAAAGAGCAACAGATAAGACAGCTTAACCCTTTCCCAAACAGCAGCATTTTACGGTGATCCACTTCAAAAACTGTAAAAAAAGACAAAAAGGATGTTATTAAAGGTAGGATTTGTGTAAAATATGACATAGAAAATATTGAGACAAAAGGAGAAACTGCTGGTTATCAGCAGTTTCTTCTTTTGTTTCAAAGTTTTCCAAAGCCTTTTCTATTACGGACGTCAAGACCAGGTCTTGTTTGGGAAAGGGTAAAAGGCATTTTAATTTTGTTATTTCAAGTCCAAACCCTATGCTATTGGTACTCATTTGAAGACTTGAGACGATTCTAATAAGTACCCACAACATGTGGTTTGATGAAATCCACTCTTATCTTTAGTTCTGTAACCCTTTCACAAGCAACAAAATTTCACAGGCCCAAAGTGCTCACTTAGGTCAAAATATCCTAAAGTCTTTCCTGAATGAAAACATGCAAACAATGTCTTAATTTGTCTAAAAGGCCTATTACCATATAATATATTGTTTATTCACATAACATTTAGTTATTCAATAAGTATTTGTTGGATGATCCCCTCAGCCAAGAGCTGTGGGCCCATCAGGCCCCTTTGAAGGCCAGGTTAGATTCAACACTGCAGATAGGCACAGTAAATGAACTTTCAGCCAAAATTTCTCCCACCAATGGTTTGTTATTGTTAACCTATGTGAACCAGCAGCTTGAGACTTGATAAGGATGTTTTGGTATGAAAAAAACAGGAGGAAGGCATGGTTAGGTGCTCCAGTCACCGCGATATGACTAAAGCAGTTGAAAAAGATGTTGAACTCCAATTAAACAATCCTATTACGGATGTCAAAACCAGTTGTTTTTAGAGAAAGGGCTAAGTATAAAACAGCAGTCATCATTTTCCCTTTTTGCTCCAATATTTGTTTTAGAAAGGATAAACATTTTACAAACTCATCATGCATTTCAGGAAGACAACAAGGTAGCGTTTGCCAAGGTGGACTGTGATAAAGAAAGTAAGTGTTGGCACTGGTGGTGAACTCGGCCAAAGCGTGGAACCTTTTATCGCGATTATAGTATTCCGTCGGTGTTGTTATAAAATATTGTAACTACAGCTTCGATAAAGCCGTAGTTAAGAGATTTTATAACATCACAGACGGTTTGTCAATACATATCGGTAAACCCAGTCTATTTTTAGAACAAATTCATTGTTATTAGAAAAACTATCCAATCAGATCTTTGAACTCACATTTAAACGCAAAATATCTGTACCTTGTTGTAGCGAAAAACGTCCTTTACTTTGGCCGAGTTCACCACCAGTGGACCGGGTAGTCTCAGACCTACAGATAAGAGGGGGTGATGACTTTTCACGATGCAATTTAAGGTATCCACAGATCAGGGGCCAGTATTATCAGTGAAGGTACATGTACAATTATATTTTGCAAAATTGCTTGTAACATTAAGCCTGATTGGTCTAATCTGATTTCTTGTGCAATCAGATGTCTTCTTACACAGTTTACACAAAAATGTGTTCGTTAGATCGTTGATGATACGGGCCCCGGGTTATATTATGTTACTTGTGTCCGTCTGTCTGAAAACTTGTAATTGGCCATTTTGGGGGCATTCGTGTTTCACAAAGACATCTTGTTTATTTTTTGTCCACCAAACTCTATGTTATGGGTTCTCATTTGAATCATCTTATTGAGACAATTCAAATGAGTATCCACAGCATAGGGTTTGGAGTTTAAATGACTAATATGGAATGTCTTCACCGGTGACCCCCTCTTATCCACGATGGATAATCACATGATACAATATTTTCTGAAAATCTTTAATAATTTTGTAAATACTGGACCAATTTGAATTCGGTTTGAAGCAGAGAATGTGGATAGACGTCACTCATTAGATGGACGTAGTTGATTGTTGAAAAATCAACTGATAAAAAAGTTATTGAAGATAAACCAAAATTTTGGTTTATCTTCAATAACTTCTTTATCAGTTGATTTTTCAAAAATCCAACACGTCCAGCTTATTCCTGACATTTTCCCACATTCTCTACTTCAAACCGAATTCAAATTGGTCAAGTATTAAAAAAATGTATCGAAGATTATCAGAAATTCAGTGTCATGTGATTATACACAGTGTTATCTGTTGCTCTGAGTAAGTGCATGGGGTTCTCTTGCAGAATAATGCGGAACTGTTGTTGTTGAATCTCAAACATAAAGTACTTACCGGTATGCATATGATCATTTATGTTTGTAAATATTATGGGAAAAGAAGAAATTGCTTTCTCCTATGTATTATTTATCAGTTTGAAATATGAAATGCTCCGAAAACATTCTATTTGGTAACTCATTGTCATTTGATGACTTAGCTGTGTGTGTAACTTTTTGAAGGGAAATTACACTGATTTACTTGAATGAGGTAGTAAGGCCTGTTACTGTGCACACAGTTAAACCCATTACCACACAATGACTTTTTGACTCCCCTCGAAATAATGGCCATGGAAAACATCATGGAAAATGAAGATCCAAAAAAGACATAAAAATTTGAAATTCCATTCAATTGAAATTGTTGTCTGCATCATCTTTGAATTTTGACCAGTCTAAAAATTGCCATTTGGTAATGGGTTGAACTGTCATTGGCAGACTCCTTGAATTTTTACCAATCTAATATACTGCCATCTGATAATTAATTGGTTAATTATTCTTTCAGCTGGAATAGCCACAATGTACCACATCAGTAAATATCCTACACTGAAGCTGTTTGTTAATGGACAGATTGTAAAGAAAGAATACAGCGGTCAGCGGTCAGTGGAGGCATTTACTCTTGAGGCTTTTTGACGTTCCTCCAGATGAAGGCTCTAGAAAACATCGTTGGAAATGAAGAAATTGCTTGTGACAAGCAATTTCTTCATTTCCCACAATGTTTTCTTAACCAAAAAGACACAAAGAATTACCGTATAGCACTTTATTTCTGCGGGGACTTTATTTCTGCTATTTCTGCGGTCGTGGACGGCACCGCAGAAATAAAATCCGCAGAATATTAATCCCGAATGTAGAGGTTGTTGTCATCCTGTATTTTAGTCAGTACATGGACAAGTTTAACTGTTACCACCCGATGGAAAGAACAATGAAGTGTTTTCCTATTAAAAATGGTGTAACTACAGCTTTAACTTAGTTGTAGATAAGACATTTTAATTCATCAATAAACAATGATTTAACAAGTTTGACTGATTGGTAACAGTTTGACACGTCTTTCTGTTCACACCTATCTGTATACGCATTGTTTATCATACTTTATAGATACTGGCAAATGAGTGGGATTATCCCTTTATCCTAACGGAGTAATTAGAATAATTGATAAGCAACATCTTTAAAACTATGTCTGATACTGACTAAAATTGACTTGATAGCGCAGAAATAAAATCTATGATTTTTCAAAATGAGAGACCGCAGAAATATGTTCCGCAGAAATTTAACCCGCCTGATTTCAAGAAAAACCGCAGAATTTGGACCCCGCAGAAATAAAGTGCTATACGGTATTAATTTTTTCATGCACTTCAAAATTGACCTCCGCAGAACTTTTGTATTTTGACCAGTCTAAAATTTTACCATCTGGTAAAGGGTCTATTAATTACTCATGTAAAACATGTATTTCTTTCAGCTGGAATAGCCACAATGTACCACATTAGTAAATATCCTACGCTGAAGCTGTTCCGTAATGGACAGATCGTAAAGAAAGAATACAGAGGTCAGCGGTCAGTTGAGGCGTTCACTCAGTTCATCAAAAACCAGGTAGAGGACACAATCAAACAACATTCCAGTACAGAGGAGGTCGACGAAATTGAGGTAAGATTAAGAATTGCTCAGAGAAGACAATAATGAAGAAATAGCTTGTCACAATGATTTCCAAAGCCATTTACTCTTATGAGTGACGGCAAGAAATGTCATTATCTGGAAATGGGAAAATAATGTATTTTTATGCCCCTGATTGTAAGATTGGGGGCATATTATTTTACTTGTGTTTGGATATCTGTCTGTCTGTCTGCCTGTTTGTCTGTCTGTATGTCTGAAAACTTAAAACATTTTGCCATTTCTTCAAATGTACTCGACATACAGCTTAGATTTGTATTGTAACTTCATTTTAATGATATCTATCTGTTCCATGCAATATTACCTTCCTCAAAGTTATCTGATAACCCTTATCATTCCTTAGCTCAAAAACTTAACATTGTAGAAAAATAGCCATTTTAGGGGCATAGGGGTTTCACAAACACTTCTTGTTTGTTTCTAAGTTGTTGTATACCTATGATAATGATATGGACTTTTTAATGTAATAATGTTAGATTTCATGGGCTGCAGCAATAGGGCACTTGGTAGTGCATTGGACTCGCACTTATGAGGTCCTTTCTTTGATCCTGGGCCTCGATGAACATCTTTTCTGACAAAATTGTCTCCCACTAATGGACCTGGTTGAATAATCGTAGTGCTTCTGAAATATTTTGAAAATCTACTTGTCCACGGACAAGTCTTGATCCAAAATTGACTTGTCCGTATCAAAAATCAACTTGTCCGTACAAAACTCATATACTTTTCCATAGCTTCATTTGTTTATTGCATATCTATTATGACTGTCTAACTATTGTCTACAACAAAATTCATACATTTAACTACCTGTAATTACATTTATGAAAAATTTTTGAGAAAAAGATAAAAATCATTTTTTATTAACTTTGGATTTTTCACTTGTCCACGGACAACCTAGCTTTCAAAATCTGCTTGTCCGTACAGGTAAATGCCACAAAACGGACAAGTCGGACAACTCGGGCAACTTATTTCAGAAGCACTGGAACTTAACCCACATGTGCGAGCAGCAGGAGGTTCAAAAAGGAAGTAATGAGAAACAACAGGAATCCATGGTTTGGTACTCCTGCCAACGTGATATGACCATAGCAGTTAACCCTTTCCCAAACAAGACCTGGTTTTGACGTCCCTAATAGAAAAGGCTTTGGAAAACATTGAAACAAAAGAAGAAACTGCTGATAAGCAGCAGTTTCTCCTTTTGTCTCAATATTTTCTGTGCCATATTTTACACATATCTTATCTTTAATAACATTAATTTTGTCATTTGTGGCAGTTTTGGAAGTGGATCACCCTAAAATTTTGTTGTTCGGGAAAGGGTTAAAAGAGGCAATTAAGCCCAATCAATCCAACCTCGCTGTAAACTTCATTTCCAAATTATTCTGCAGTGATGCTAATTAGAAATTTTGGATTTTCAGGACTCAAAGAGGCTAATGGTTGGATATTTCTCGGACAAAGAAACAAATGCATACAAAACTTACCGACGTGTAGCAAGTCAGCTACGAGATGATTGTGTATTCCATGCTGTTGTGGGGTAAATATTGGTTAACCTTTTCCGAACAAGATCTGGTTTTGGCATGTCTAATGGAGATGGCTAAAGTCGCTTTTGAAAACATTAAGGCAAAAGGAAAACAGTTCCAATTTAAAAACTTCAACATATAATAAAATAGATGTTAATAAAGAAGTGAATTGTGGACACTTTGGAAGCAGAAAATATTGAGGCTTGTAAAAATGTTGCAGATCTCTGTCAAAATGGATGATAAAAGAATAATGAAATACAGTCGACACTCGTTGTGTCAAAGTCGGAGGGGCCGTCAAAATACTTCGACATATCTGGAGTTTGACTTATCCGATTTTGTTCGGCTTCGATAAAGTTGATATTTGACCGTTTTTGAAAGTAATCAAGTACAATTATTATTGAAATATTGTAAGAAAAGGAAAGAAATTGCTCGTTTCGAGCAATTTCTATCCTTTTCCTACTATATTTCAATAGCTATATTGAGTTCAAAATTATTTTGTTTGAAAAAATTATGTCCATTGATGAGGACGGGACCAGATTTGAACTTCGACTTAAGCGAAAATTATCCGATGTCGACATAATGAGTGTCGACTGTAGTCTTAACACCAGTTATACACCCTACAAACAAAGTTTTGGGGGGTGTATAGGAATCATAGGAATCTCCCTGTCTGTCCGTCCGAAAGTCAACATTTCTTGTCAGCGCAACTTGAACTAGTCCCAAACAGCTGGACGGATTTTGAGGAAAATTCACAGGAATGACAGTGCTTCTGAAATAAGTTGCCCCAGTTGTCCGACTTGTCTGTTTACCTGTACGGACAAGCGGATTTTGAAAGCTAGGTTGTCCGTGGACAAGCGAAAAATCTGGTTATAATAAAGAGAGTTTTTTTCTTTTTCTCACATTTTTTTCATACAATGTAGACTAATTACTGATAGTTAAATGTACAAATTTTGTTGTAGACAATACTGAATAGGTAGACAGTTATAATAGATATGCAATAAACAAATGAAGCTATTGAAAAGTTTATGAGTTTTGTACGGACAAGTTGATTTTTGATACGGACAAGTCTATTTTGGATCAACACTTGTCCATGGACAAGTAGATTTTCAAAATATTTCAGAAGCACTGAATGATAATCACATGGACATTCACATGAAGAAATTTATTTGCTCTTCAAGGTCAACCATGGGAGATAGTTTGACTTTGAATTTTGAACCTGCATCATTTCCATGTAAGCGTGATTCCTTCCGAATAACAGGACAGATTATCATAAAAACTTTCAGAAATGATCAACATGACATTGAAATGTGCTTGAAAAAAATAATTGTGACCCGTCACGCTAAAAGGGACCTTATCCGAACTCAAAAAATCCGAATTTTGACAAACTTGTCAGACTCAGCACAGGTAAAGCAGATCCCGTATGCGAAAAATGAACATATAGTAAGACAGGGAAAACATTCCGGATATAGAAAATTACATAAAAGTGAAAAGTGTCGGCCCTAGTCTGGCTGCGCGGACTGCGCAGACTGACTAGGGTCGATATTTTTCACACACCCGATAAGGTCCCTTTTAGCGCGACGGGTCACAATTATTTCTTTGATCTCCGAGGTCAACCGAGGCAGATACTTTGACAGAATTTTTACCTGTGCCAGTGGGTGGTATTTGTTGGCTCAGCAATAGTTCTTGTTTTAACCCTTTCCCAAACGGCAAAATTTTAGGGTGATCCACTTCAAAAAGTGCCACAAATGACAAAATGGATGTTATTAAAGATAGAATTTGTGTAAAATATGGCATAGAAAATATTGAGACAAAAGGAGAAACTGCTGGTTATCAGCAGTTTCTTCTTTTGTTTCAATGTTTTCCCAAGCCATTTCGATTAGGGACATCAAAACCAGGTCTTGTTTTGGAAAGGGTTAAGTAGACATTTTATATTGTTGTATATTGTAGGGAAGGAGCAGAACCAGGAAGACAGGGTGGGGCAGATAAAATAGCATTTAGACCTCCAAGGGTGAGTGTAACAATTATCCTTTCCCAAACAAGACCTGGCCCCGGTTTCTCGAAAAAACTTAAGTATGTTCTCATGCTCAAATCTGAGCATCGTGCTCAAATCGCACGAAATTCAGGTGAACTTCAATTGAATACCAATCAACGTTGATTGGTATTGAATAGAAGTTGAGCATGAACTCATGAGTATATACTTAAGTTTTTTCGAGAAACCGGGGCCTGGTTTAGACGTCTCTAATTATAGTCTAATAGGAAAGGTATGGAGAAAACATTCAGGCAAAAGAAGAAAATGCTGATGATCAGTACTTTCTACTTTAACTCAATATTTTCTATTCTCTAAGGTACACATTGCCTTTTATTTGCATCAATTATCTACAACATCATTTGAAATTGAGCAGCCTAAAATTGTGCTGTTTGGTAAGTCTTAAACTTAACTTAGAATTGCGGACAACAATTTTGAGCAAATGATTTTTCTTTAATTTTTGTTTTTGTTTTTCTGTGTAGGAAATATTGTTAGAAATTAGGCCTATTAGAAATACAATATTTGCTTGTCGCAACATTTTCAACAATGTTTTCCAAAGCCTGTATCTTGTGAGATCCAGAGGTAAGGCATCAAAAAGCATCTTTATGTTGGAATTTGTTACACCATTGACTAAATATGGCTCCAACAATTAATCTTTACCAAAATAGTAACTGGTTTTAATGGCAAAATTTGCTTGCTCAATGTTAAATTTAACTGAAAATTGCATAATAATCTGTTTACCACAACCTTTTCAATCCTTTAGAACCAACTTGTTGTATATAATCATTACAGACGAGAAACGAAGATGTTCCGTACACAGGAGATGTTACTAATTATGATGTACTTATATCATGGGCACAGAGTAATTGTGTACCCCTTGTCAGAGAAATCACATTTGAAAATGCAGAGGTATGTCAAATTGTCGTAAGGTAGAATACCCACAATGTAGCCATTCTGAGATTCACAAATCATCATATTTTTTGAGCGTCGTTATTACATACCCCAAACTATTCGGATGCGGTCGTAAACATTCGGTGGTGGAAAGATCCACCGCCGAATGTTTTCGATGTCACCTGAATAATTCCGACGTTGAGCAAATCACATTACGGGTATTTTACCTTAACCCTTTCCCAAACAAGACCTGGTTTTGACGTCCCTAACAGAAAAGCCTTGGGAAAACATTGAAACAAAAGAAGAAACTGCTGATAACCAGCAGTTTCTTCTTTTGTCTCAATATTTTCTGGGCTATTTCCTACACATATCTATCTTACATCGACATTAATTTTGTCATCTCCAGCAGCTTTTAACTTAAAAAATCTTAAAAGTTTGCCGTTTGGGAAAGGGTTAACTTGGCTCATGAATAACTTTTTACTTGCCATGAGTAGGATGTGGGTGTGCTATTGTGATCTGTCTTTCTATTAAGTAAGGCCACAGTCATGTCATAGCACAGTCTGTAGCACATTGCCTCTGACTTATGTGGGTTTCAGGTTTGATCCCTGGTCATGGCAAATATTCTTTCAGACAAAATTATGTCCCAATGGTTTGATATCGTTAACCTATATGGGAGAGCAGGTGACGGCTGTTTATGGATAACGTGGTAGTACTGGTATGAGAAATTAAAGGAATCCCTGGTTAGGTGCTCCAGCCACTGCAATATGACTACAGCAGTAGAAAAAGGTGTAGACCCCAATCAAATTTTATTCACTTGAAATTGTCACCCGCAACATCTTTTAATTAAGACAAGTCCAATGCTGTCTGGTAATAAATGGTTTAACCCTCTCCTAAACAAGACCTGGTTTTCATGTGCCTGATAGAAACGGCTTAGGAAAACATTGAAACAAAAGAAGAAACTGCTGATAACCAGCAATTTCTCCTTTTGTCTCAATGTTTTCCGTGCTGTATTCTACACTTATTCTACCTTTAGCAACATTTCTTTTGTTGTCAGCGGCAGCTTTCAAATTGGATCACCCTAAAATGTTGTCGTTTGGGAAAGGGTTAAAGAGCATGAATGGTAGATGTTGAAAACTCATCAATTATCCATATTGTTGCTTTTCAACAAAAAACTTGTAACTGCAGCTTCTTTTAAGCTGCAGTTTACAATGTTTTTGTTGAAAAGCAGCAATATTATATGGTAAAAAAATATGGTGGTTATTATGGTGTAAATGATGTTCAATTTTTTGCAGGAATTAACAGAAGAAGGTTTACCGTTTTTAATACTCTTCCACAAGCAAGATGATCGTGAAATAGTAGAAAAATTTACAAATGCGGTGTCACAAGAGTTATTAGGAGAAAAAAGTAAGTCATCCACTGTTACAGAAAACACAGTGTATAATCACGTGACTCAGAATTTCCGATAACCTTCAATATCTTTTTTAATACTTGACTAATTTGAATTCAGTTTGAAGCAGAGAAGGTGGGAAAATGCCAGGAATAAGCTGGACGTGTTGGATTTTTGAAAAATCAACTGAACAACTTTTTTATCAGTTGATTTTTCAAAAATCAACCACGATCATCTAATGCGTGACATCTATCCACATTCACTGCTTCAAACCGAATTCAAATCGATCCAGTATTTACAAAATTATTGAAGATTTTCTGAAAATATTGTATCATGTGATTATCCACCGTGGATAAGAGGGCATAGTTCCACCAATCAACCACTTGGAGAATTGACCAGGGCGGTTTTAACAGATTAAAACTGCCGGGTTAAAACCGGGGTTGTTTTGATCAGAGAACCCAGGGTCATAGCTACTGATAACACAGTGGGGAATCATGTGATACAGCAATTGCAAAAAATCTTCAATAATTGAAAATATGTGACCTACTTGAAGGCAGAAATAGATTGGGATTAGATGGATGTATTATCCCATTACCAGACGGCAAAATTTTGGACTGTTCCAAATTAAAAGATGATGCAGACAACAATTTTAATTGATAATAATAAGACATTTGTGGGTCTTTTTCAGTAGAAAATATTGTGGGAAATGAAGAAATTGCTTTTCACAAGCAATTTCTTCATTTTCCACAATGTTTTCCAAAGCATTTATCTTTGGAGGAGTCAAAAAGAGTCCCTGTGTGGTAATGGGTTAAAATCAGCTGATACAAAAGTTATTGGTGATCAATCAAAATTTCGGCACTATTAGAGATAGAGGCTTTGTATTTCACAAATAGATACCTCCTGCCATGACCTTTGATTTGGAACCATGACCTCTTGACCTTGCAGTAAACCTTTTTATGCTCCCCGAAGGGAGTGCATATAGTCGCCGCTTTGTCTGTCCGTCATTCCGTCCGTCCGTCCGAAGCAATTTCTCCATAACCCATGGGCCAAATCAAATGAAACTTACCATGTGAACTTCCTATGACATAATGCCGATGCACTTTTCCCGGTTTTTGGATTTGAGGCCTCGTCATGGGAAAAGGGGACTTAATGTTAAATACAGTTTTACTCTAATTACACCTAGTCTAATGGTCAGAATTTGATGAAATTTCATATTTGAGTAGCAAATCAGATCTCCTTGACAGTAAACTATTTAAAATTTGCGTATAAAAAACATGTCATGGAAAAAGGAGGCTTAATATTAATTTTGTTAGCTTTATATTAGCTATGCATGGCATATATTTATTGTGACAATGCCTTGTTCAGGGAGCATTGTCCGTCTCTGACGGCTCTTGTCATAGGCTAGCTTCGTTGTCCGTGGACAGAATGTCTATGTTCTATTCTTTTTTTTTCAGATAATGTAAATTTCCTGACAGCGGATGGCACAAAATTTACACATCCACTACATCATTTAGGGAAGACCCCAGGGGATCTACCTGTCCTAGCAATAGACAGTTTTAGACACATGTATTTATTTAAACATGATGTCAGAAACGATATACAGTAAGTCTACAATGAAACAGATAAGATTGGGGTAAACAGGGCTACAGATAAGTGGGGGTGATGACATTCCAACTTTGTTATTTTACTTTAATTCCAAACCCTATGTTGTGGGTACTCATTTGAATCTTCTCTGTGAGACAATACAAATGAGTACCACAACATAGGGTTTGATGAACAATAACAGAACTATTGCAGTTTGAAAAGTCATCACCCCGTCTTATTGGTAGCTCTGGGTAAAGGCATTATAAATTTATTTCAAATTTAAATCCTATTTTGTACTCATTTGAAATGTCTCAATGAGACAATTATAATGAACACCTACACTTTATAGGGTTTGATTAAGTATAAATGAAACATTTCATTTTGTAAAGCTAATACCCCCTCTTATCTTTAGCTTTGAGTATATAAATGATAAATATTGCACTTAATTGTAAATGTTTGATAAATTTGTATAGTGATCAAAATTAAGCCATTCCCACACATTGACGCTTTTTGATGCCCTACATGATAAAGGTTTCAAAAAATATCTGGTAAAATGAAATTCCTTGGGACTACAGAGAAAGACCAAAAATGCAGGGCGCCCAGTAACCTATAAATACCTATAAATACCTATTTTATCCTATATTTCTGGACCTTACCTATAAAAACCTATAATATCACCAATTTTGCCCCAAATACCTATAAATACCTATATTTTTGTGTCTTGGGTAAACGATGATTACAAATTTAAAACAAATACTTTCAAAACAGCAGTTTTCTATGATTTAAAAGATAATTATTATCTATCAATATACAGTAGAAATTAGTATATTCCTTTCAGGCCTCTTTCAAACTTTAAAGCCAGGGACAGAATGATCAAACATAATAATGTTTATCATTGTTGAAGAAGCTTGCATGTATGTTTTGTCATCTTTTTCTGGTATTGACCTTTTTATTTAGTGGATATGTGCCTTTTATGAACAGTAAAGTTCTGTACAAGTAACTTTGTGCAACTATTACTTATGGACAAATGAATTATAATATCTTCATATGAATGCATGTGGAAAACCTTTATAACTTGAAGCAGGTCAGGTTTACTTCTTATATACAAACCTAAGGTTGAGTTTCTGTCCTGAAGTTATCACATAGTCAGTAGTAGTCTTCCTTTTAAGCCCTGAGGAAGATTAAAGAATAGAGAACCTTCTTTTGTACTCACTGTTAATGACTAGAAGCCAAATTTAGGTAGAATAATATACCGGTAAATGATTTAAAGTATTTCAATAGCAGGCCTTTGGCTGATGCTACAAACAGAGTTTTAAGACTTCATAATTATACATACAAAGCAGGAAAGCTTACACAATTTTCTACTCCTTAATCATTTGACCTAGGGCTTTCAATTTGCTGTGTAGAACCATCTCATGGCCCTCTACCAATATCCTTCAAAATATTGTGGTACAATAACAATTGTTCATATGTTGTTAGATATTTCATTTCATGAGAGACAAAGTAGGAAATCATGCACACACTTTTTCTCCTTAAGAAGCAGTTTGGCCTATGTCTTTGAAATTTAGTTTGCAGAACCGTCTAAATTCAGGCCCACTACCATTAAAGCACATGAAATTTTTTTGGTTCTGTGAAATTTGCCCTATGTTGTAGAATATCAAATTTCTTTCATTCATCTTCTACTCCAAAACTATCTAACCAATGACTTTCAAATGTGGTGTGTAGAATTGTCTAATGACCCTCCATCAAAACACTTCAAAGTTTTGTAGTATTATGAAATTTGGCTCTATGTTTAGGACAGATTCCATATCAGATTCCTTATAGAAACAAATAACTTTAGAAGGAAATCTTGAGCAAACTTCTCTTGACAAATCATTTTTTCAGAGACCTTTTATTGAGGTTTTTGCATGTATCATGGCAGCATGACTCTCAGCCAAAATTCTTCAAATTGCCTTCTTGCATTGAAAGTTGGTTGGAAGTTGTCAGTTGTGGGTCTTTGATGAAACAGAAAATATCAAATACAATCATTTCCTCAAAGCCTCAACATTCTCTATGGTGAAAGATAAATGGCCCCAACAGCTCTAATGTCCTGATAAGTTTATGGTATTCTCTGTAACACCTTAAAGTGACATTTCACATTTATTTCATTTTTTAAAAGTATGTCTTGATTCAAAGATTGTATATTCTAATGCGTAGAAATGCAATCAGTTTTTTGAAATGGTTATTCATAAGCGAAAAATACGCCTTTAAAGTTGAGACAGAAATGATAAATTCTATAGAAATCTGAACTGTTGTCCACAACAATTTGTTTAATTTTAGCACAAAAATATATATTTCTCGTAAACGGTTGAATTTTTTGGCTTAAAATTTTCAGAATTTGCATTAGAAAAGATGCCCTTTCAGATAGAATAAAAGTAAAGTTTTTGTAAAAATAATTGTGAAATGTCACTTTAATTTTCCAATGACTGTCTTGATTGTTTCTCCTGTCGTCCTATCAATAATAGAGAGCTGGAAGATAGTTGTGGTGATAGAGAAATGTTTAAAGTAGTGTTTCTTCATCAGTTTACACAACCTATATTATCCTATATTTCTGGCTAACTGATACCTATATTTTAGGGACATACCTATATTGTTGACACCATAAGTCACTGGGCACCCTGAAAATGCTAAATTTAATTCACTTGAAATTGTTGCTTGCATCATCTTTGAATTTTGACTAGTTCAGCATTTTGCTGTCTTGTAATGCATTATATGATAAAAGTCATGCAACCAATGATAACCCCAAATAAGCCCTTAATGGGGAATGATTTTATTAAGTAAACACGGTTACGCCGACATAAACTGGTACAGACTCGTACAAACACAATGAAAAACTATCCAATAATATGTTAGTCGTTCTATTTTTGTCAAAATATATGCACAATATCTATTCCCATTCATGGGCGTAGCCAGAAATTTATTTATATTACGCATGAGCGCCGTAGGCCTGAGAGGCGAAGAGCACGAGAGGAGTATCCCCGCTCTCACGGGGGTTAGAGGGTCTCCCCCGAGAAAAATTTGATTTGTAAGACTTGTTTTCGTGCATTCTATGTGCATATTGAAACACAAAAACGGCAAAATTGACCCTAAAAACGATACAAAACAACCTAAGAGCTATTCGCGATTTTTTACATTACGCATGTGCGTATTATGCGTAATGGGCGCTACGCCCTTGCCTTTGTTTGAACCAGTCTCAAACTGCAGAAAATAGACTTCTCCAATTTGAAAGGTGCTACCAATGACAAAATGTATATGAATAAAGGAAGGATTTGTGTACAATGGAGCAAAGAAAATATTCAGCCAAAAGAAGATAAGGCTGAACATCAACATTTTCTTCTTTTGCCACTATGTTTTTCCAAGCTTCCTCAATAGAATCGTATTAGGGTTGGACTACCTTAAGAGTTTTTGTGTTTTTTCAGAACACCTGGTGTATTAAAACAGTTTATCGCTGATTTACACTCGGGTAAATTACATCGAGAATTTCACCATGGGCCAGATCCAGATCAGCCTCCGAGTCCCCCTCCCCCACCTAAGGTGAGTTGATAAACATCATGGTGGGTAACCCATGTGACTTTTTGGAAGCGTTCACACCCAAAAATCGTCTGCTTCAAATATGTTTTGTTTGATTTCTCAGCTTAGACTCTACTTACGTCAACGAGATAAAGTGCACTGCACGCAAATTTGAGAGAGCCATTTCCAAGTCTAACTCACTCTGCATGGAATTCCATGGTTTTCTCAATCATTCAAGCAAAGGATTAATTTTGAATGTTTGAAGAAACCATTGGATACCGTGCAGAGTGAGATAGAACTGTGTATGAATCTCTCAAAGGTGCACTTTATGTTGTCATAATCCATAGAGTTTAAGCTGAGAAATTAAGCCATACATCCTTGAAGCAGACAATTTTTCCGTGTGAACGCTTCCCAAAAGTCATGTTGGTTACCCCCTGTGAATATACATAACTTGTTAGGCTAAATTCATGTGTGCAAAGACACTGCTGAAAAGAACTAAAAAATGAAACAAAATATTCATGTGAAAGCACATACAGTTATAGAAAAATTGGATGTAGAAAAGAAGGTTGATACTAACTTTGCTAGCACAAGAAAATAACACATATAGATAAGTAGTTGTTTTATAGATCTTTGTTTCCTTAAAGGGATAATATTGGAATAATTTATCGGTATGCAAAATTTTGATATCTTGTAGGGTATTTAGTTTTTGCTCTATCTGTCTATCCCTTTCCCAAACAAGACCTTGTTTTGTCATCCCTAATAGAAAAGGCTTGGGAAAACATTGAAACAAAAGAAGAAACTGCTGATAACCAGCAGTTTCTCCTTTTGTCTCAATATTTTCTGAGCCATATTATACACAAATCCTATCTTTAATAACATCCATTTTGACTTTGTGGCAGTTTTTGAAGTGGATCACCCTAAAATTTTGGCGTTTGGGAGAGGGCTAGTACCATCACTTATCTGTAGCTCTGTTATATCATAGTGAAATTAATCACGATGTATAATCACATGACTTGGAATTTCCGATAATCTTCAATAACTTTGTCAATACTTGACCGATTTGAAATTGGTTTGAAGCAGAGAAGGTGGAAAAATGTTAGGAATAACAATGGTCGAGGTAGATTTTTGAAAAATCAACTGATAAAAAAGTTATTAAAGATAAACCAAAATTTTGGTTTATCTTCAATAACTTTTTTATCGATTGATTTTTCAAAAATCTACCACGTCCATCTCATGCTCGACGTCTATCCGCATTCTCTGCTTCAAACCAAATTCAAATCGGTCCCGTATTAACAGAGTTATTGAAGATTTTCAGTAATTATTGCATCATGTGATTATCCACCGTGTTAATGTAATGTGTCAAAATCTGACAGAAGTAAATATAAATTTCATCATATGTCACTCAAATGACAGAACAGTTTTAGAAATAGAAATTCAGCTATTAAATTATCAAAAATATGAAATATTGAGGATAAGAATAAGTTGAATGAGTTATTAAGTTATTGAGTTAAACAAGGCAGCTATATTATTTAGGAGGAGGACAATGCGCCAGAATCGGCTACAGAAGGAAATCCAGTCACGGACAAAACGTCTCCGTCACATTTACCCCATGATAAACCCGACAGTACGACCACACAGCGCATTCCGTCATCTCCACCGGAGTCTACGTTCAAAAAATTAAGACCGTCAGATAATCGTTACACGATTTTAGTCAAGGATGAGTTATAAAGGATGACTTAATTATTGAAAGGTTACAATTTTGATCTCACTGCTTGGTGTTGGTTTACTTTACACAAGAGGGTGATTTAATAGCCTTACCTTCTAATTTTATCCCATTACCAGACAACCAAATTTTAGACTGGTCTCAATTCAAAAATGTTGCAGACGACAATTTCAAATGAATGGAATTCTACATTTTTTGGGTAGAAAACATTGTGGTAAATGAAGAAATTGCTTTTTAAAGCAATTTCTTCGTTTTCCACAATATTTTCCAAAGACTGTATCTTGTAGGGCATTAAAAGGTGTCATTATGTGGGAATAGGTTAACCCCTTCATTAATTTTAGCTAAGGGATGAAAAATCTGTATTTAGCTAGGGATGTTTTGGATGTAAATTGGATGGAAAAATGTACATATGCTATTTTGCTCCTATATACTCCTTTCTCAATCAGTTTTGCTTTCACATGTCTATTTCAGAAATTATTTGAAAAATGAGCATTTTTCTTTCCTCATTTCTTTCCATGCTACATGATATATCAATAGTGGGATGTAAATAATCGTAAATACAGCTCGAAAAAGCTGGAGTTGCAAGGTTTTGACCTCCCACTACAATATGTTGTCCAAATTAAGAAACATTTATTTTGTTCTGTGCATCAGCTTCTATTAGAATATTGATTAAGATTGAGTTTTGGTAAAGGCCCTAAAAGACCAAAGCTATTTTGGTTTTGCTGATTTGCATCTGTTTACATTTAAACGTAAAATGTAGAGCTTGTATTTATTCAGAATAGCTGGAATTCTATCAATCCTGGGATTTGCATGGGTATAAAGGCTGTCCGTTTCTTATATGATTATATTTGGTGTGGAATCATGTGACTCAGCAATTTAAGAAAATTGTCAATAATTTTGTTGAAAAATGGACCAATTTGAATTTGCTTTTTAGCAGAGGCTGAAAAGGCCAAGAACTAGGTAGGCATGGTAGATCTGTTAAAAATCAGCTGATTAAAAAGTTATTGATGACCAAGTAAAATTTTTTGATTAGAAACTTAAAAAAACAGTTTTTTTTTTTTTTGTAAGAATAATTTACAGTTTTAAGCATCTTGGAGAGTGAAAGACTAACATTACCATCATATGTGTTTTACCTTAATCTACACAAAACAATGATGATTTTTATCACAGAGTGGATAACTGTTATATAATTTTTTTGTTATTACAAATAGAGGCTTTATATGTAGAGGTTGCTTTGACCTGTTTTCTGTATTCTTTTATTTATAATCAGTTCTTTTTGCTTTTGGGAGACAAAGAGAGGCTTCTGGTGGATGATGAATTTGGCGGATTTCTCAGAACATCTTCATATCTAGTCAGCACCAATGATATTGGAATCTTTAAACTAAATGCATGCTTTGTTTCATTTTAGTCAATGGTGATTATTTTTGTCTCAATCTTGTTTTCAGACTTTCAAGAAAAAATTTGCATGATTAAGATTCAGAATTTAGTTCTCTTATAATTAAAGAAGATATTCAAAATATTTTTATAGTCAAAGATGTAATAGGATTTGTCTTTTGAAAAGTAAAAGAGGCATGTTGAAGCAAAAGAATGAAATGAAAATGAACTGTATTTTTAGCTCACCTGAGCACAAAGTGCTCAAGGTGAGCTATTGTGATCGGTCTGTTGTCCGGCGTCCGTCTGTCTGTCCGTCTGTCCGTCCGTCCGTCCGTCCGTCCGTCCACAATTATAAAAAAATCTTCTCCTCCTAAAGTACTGGGCAGAATTGGATGAAATTTCACAGATGTGATCCTTGGGTCATCCTTTTTCAAAATACTTCAAAGAATTGGGATCGGGGTCAGAATGGGGTCAAAAAGTAGGTCACTAGGTCAAATCTTATTTTTGCTCTAGGAGTCACATTATTGTCTCAATCATTGTGAAAATTGACCAGAATCTTTGTCTTGATGATATCTAGGTCATATAAAAAAGTGGGTTATGCCAGGTCAAAATGTAGGTCACTAGGTCAAATGATATAAAATCCTTCTTTTTTGCTCTAGAAGTGTTAACTTTGGCTCAAATATTGTGAAAATTGCTCAGAATGTTTTTCCGGTGGATATCTAGGTTCCGTTAAAAATTGGGTCATGTGAGGTCAAAAATGAGGTCACAAGGTCAAATATCAAGGACTCCATTTATTAGTCAAGAAGTGTCAATTTTGGCAAAAATCTTGTTAAAATGGCTCAGAATGTTTTTCTTTTGGACATTTAGGTCTGTTAAAAAGTTTGTTGTGTGAGGCCAAAAACTAGGTCACAAGGTCAAATGTAATGAATCCCTTCCTTTTGCTCTGGAAGTTCCAATTTGGGCTCAATTATTTTGAAAATTGCTCAGGTTTATTTTGATGATGTCTGTTGGTCATTGAAAACTTGGGTCATGCGAGGTCAAAAACTGGGTCACTGGGTCAAATCTTGATTTTTCTGTAAGAATTACAATATTTGCTCAATCATTGTGAAATTTGTTGGGAATGTTTAACTTGATGATATCTTGTTTCAAAATATTTGGCATTGTCTGTCTCAATACCCTCTACCAAAATACTTCAAACTATTGTAATACAAGAAGAAGTGGTCCTATGTTGTGGGGTTTCATGAGGTTTCACACAGAGACAGTTTTCTCAAAGACTGTTTGGCCTAGAGTCGTGAAATCTTGCATGAGTTTACATCTCATGGACCTCTAAAAGGATACTTCAAACCATCACTTTACAAGCAAAGAAGCCCTATGTTGTGGGTTTTGGAATTTTCAAGTAAAGAATTCAGACAAATTTATTTTGACCAGGTATCAGCTTATCAACAATCACTGCTTAAGTAAATAGTTAGACTGTCTAAAGTCAATAATAAAGGGCTGCCTTATCTGATAATGGAGCTCTTATCTGATAAAGGATGGAGCTACAGATAATCTTTATGCATAAACCCTTTCCTATGATGTCCCTATTAAAAATGGCTAGGGGAATTATTGAGTCAAATGAAGTAAAGGCTGATAATCAGCATTTTCTCCTCTTGCTGTGCTATGTTGTTCATGAATCCTTTCTCACCCACATAATTTTGTCTTCTGCAACTCCTTTCAAATTTGAACAGTCTGTTTCTTTTCTGTTGTAAGATTTAACCCTTTCCCAGCCAAGGTTTAAGCCCTTTCCAAATTGTTTCAGAACAGAAAGTCCTTAGTTTTATGCCTTTGAATTTTGCAAAATTGCCATTGTTATTCTTGTATTCTTCTAATGTTAAAAGATTGATTTCATGGTCTCGCCAGTATCTCAACTATGAATTCAGGTGAGCGATCTAGGGCCATCTTGGCCCTCTTGTTTCCCTTTTCCATCAAATTCCTGTAATATATTTTACTTTACACAAGCCCTTTCTTGTCCTTTAATAAATTATTTAAAAAAGTAGATGATAAACACTTATTTTGTATAACATGTACAATTGACCAAACGCCGGCTGTCGATCAAAAACATCAATAAGCCAATGGGCGATCAGAAAAATGCCACAAACCCCATTGTTTGTCTTAAAATTCTTCGTTGCATGTGCTATTGTATCGATCTATTGACAGACAATCAAAACAATTGACATGCCAATTAACCATTGTTTGTCTTAGATTCTTTGTTGGGCGGAGCGATCTGTCGATTGGCGTTTGGTCAATTTCAGGCTGGGCACAATACCTGGTTTTGACTTCTATAACAGAAAAGGCTTGGGAAAATATTGAGGCAAAAGAAGAAAATGCTGATAATCAGCATTTTCTCCATTTTGCCTCAATATTTTCTTTGATTTACTGTACACAATCCTTTCCTTTATTTACATGTATTTTGTAGTTTGTAGCAGCTTTCTAATTAGACAACCCTAAATTTTGTTGTTTGGTAGAGTGTTAAGGGAGTCAATGAAAATAATTTTGTATAACATGTATACTTTCAGGAGGGGCAAGTTTCTGCAAGTTGTCCTCAAATTGCAACATATTCACATTAATAATCATGAGAAGTAGATGATAAATAATTTTGTATAACATGTATAATTTCAGGAAGGACACATTCCTCACGATCCGACGGGAAAAGTTGAGCAGCCGACAAGTCCGCCAGAATCTGCCTTTAAAAAGTTGTCACCCTCGGAAAATAGATATACTATTGTGAGACAAAGAGACGAGCTTTAACGATCTGACCTGGATAACTTGTACAATCGTTGGAACTGTTTTTAGCTTGACTATTCGTAGAATAGGGGGGCTATTCCAGTCACACAGGCATTGGCATTTGTGTTGGCATAGACACGGTGGATAATCACATGATGCAATAATTACTGAATATCTTCAATAACTTCAATAACAATATCCGTTAATACGGGACCGATTTGAATTCGGTTTGAAGCAGAGAATGTGGACAGACGTCAGGCATTAGATGGACGTGGTTGATTTTTAAAAAATCAACTGATAAAAAAGTTATTGAAGATAAACCAAAATTTTGGTTTATCTTCAATAACTTTTTTATCAGTTGATTTTTCAAAAATCTACTTCGTCCATGTTACTTCTGACATTTTTCCACATTCTCTGCTTCAAACCGAATTCAAATTGGTCAATTATGGACAAATTTATTGAAGATTATCTGAAATTCTAAGTCATGTGATTACCGGTATCCACCGTGATAGATGCCCCTGTAATGCTTTGGTTATGGTTTCACAGGCAAGTGTCATATCCGTTTCTACTGATGCTATTGCTCTAAAACTTTGAAAATGCCTCTGTGGCCATAAAATCAGCCTCTAGTCAAAGGCTCATTACTCTTGACATTAGATGTAGCACTGTTTTTACACTTTCCCAAACAGCAAAAATTTGGACTATTCTAATTTAAAACATGCTACAAACAACAAAATGGATGTTGTTAAAGACAGAAATTGTGTGTATAAGATGGCACAGACAATATTTAGACAAAAGGAGAAACTGCTGGTCATCAGCAGTTTCTTCTGTTGTCCCAATGTTTTCCCAAGCCATTTCTAATAGAGATGTGAAAACCTGGTCTTATTTTGGAAAAGGGTTAATCAGAATTTTTTCACTATCCAGCTCTTGGTAGTCATAATTTGCTGTATTCTGACAGCTCTTGTAACAATGTTTATATGCCACAGCAGGTGGTTGTATATTGGTATGGTCTTCTCTGTATGTTTTTAACTACAATGGGAGATGAAAATCTTGTTACCGCATTGTCATAAAGTAGGAGTAACAAGCTTTTGACCTCCCATTGATGACTATATCATATGTTTGTGAGTCCACATCTCTTAAATACATATCCCACATGTATTGCAGGATTTGGATGAAAATATCACAGAATATTCTTAGTCACCTGATCATAGGCATATTGTAAGGGTTTTGCAATTCAACTATGAATAGTGGAAACAGGAATTTATAAAAAGAAAATGAGTATATTGTGACTTAGACTCTCTTGGTAGATCAGCAGCTATTGCAAAACTACTGTACATGCTTATGAAATAACTAAGAGGCTGGAAGGTTGTACTTTTAAAACTCTTTTCAAAACAATGTTGTCTTGCTTCTCAAAACTGTAAAAGTTTCAGAAAATTTTGAAGAAGGAGAAGAAAATTATTATTGTATACCCGTATTTCCTCTTCTTTCTGCAATATATTTCATCCCATTAGAGAGAATTAATATTCTGCCAGTTCGAAATAAATGTTGAATGTGGTTGGTATGTATAGGTTGGTCTTGTTCGATATTGCCTGGCAAAGCAGCGTAAATATTCTTAGGTCACCATTTATTACTTCACGGTGTATAATCACTTGACTCAAAATTGCCGATAATCTTCAATGATTTTGTTAATACCAGACCAATTTGAATTCAGTTTGAAGCAGAGAAGTTGGGAGAATGCTAGGAATAAGTTGGACGAGTTGGATTTTTAAAGAATTAGCTGGTAAAAAAGTTATTGAAGATCAACCAAAATTTTGGTTGATCTTCAATAACTTTTTTATCAGCTGATTTTTTTGAAAATTCAACACACCCACCTAATGTGCCACGTCTGTCTTCCTTCTCCGCTTCAAACCGGATACAAATTGGTCCTGTCTTAACAAAATTATCGAAGATTTTTTGAAATTGTGTTATGTGATTATACACAGTGATTACCTACCAAGGCTGAAAACAATTTTGCTGTTTGGTTTCTAAATTATGAGTAAATTTGTCAAATCTGCTGCAAAGTCTTTAAAAGCACCAAACTTATCTTGTATTATAAGAACATTTATTAAGTTTTATCACTTTTAAACCAAGTTTTTGTTATTTTGCACTCAATCATCTTTTTAATGAGCTTGGACTCTATGTCCACAGAGCTAATGTCATAGCCCTAGTGTCTATATCTGCCTCAGTAGATAAAAAAATGAAGCTAGTCTGTATCTCTGTCACTATTAGAGCTTTAGCCTTGATATTTCGATGCCTAAGAAGAAGAAGGATGTAAGTGGAAAAACATAGTTTTTAGAAAACTGCAAAAAACAGTTTTATTTCAAAAGGAAAAAAAGAATAAATGACCTTTTTCTATAGCCAAATTGGTCAGCATGACAAGTTCAAATGTTTATGAAATTTGTACCATATGTAGAGCTTGAAATGCTCTTTCCAAAAATGTATGCATCTTAAAAGGTCGTAAGTACCACTTACGACCTTATTCTTCTAAGGCATCGATTTCGCATATTGATATGCCCCACCAAGATCTTCATATGGGAGCATGACCTTTGACTGAGTAACCTTGACCTTAGGGTTTGTACTACTTTCAAAACAATTGAAAACTTGCTTATATCTTGTGCACTATCATAGATGGAGCCTTGATATTTAAACCTTTTCCAAACGGCAAAATTTTTAGGATGGTCAAATTCAAAAATTGCCACAAATGACAAAATG
The DNA here is from genome assembly GCA_963680895.1 of Fragum sueziense. Lineage (NCBI taxonomy): Eukaryota > Metazoa > Mollusca > Bivalvia > Cardiida > Cardiidae > Fragum > Fragum sueziense. The sequence continues at coordinate 4,710,684 of OY804609.1, forward strand.
GAACATACTTAAGAAGAAATTTGTGTAAACTATGGCATAGAAAATATTGAGACAAAAGGAGAAACTGCTGGTTATCAGCAGTTTTTTCTTTTGTTTCAATGTTTTCCCGAGCCTTTCCTATTAGGGGTGTCAAAACCAGGTCTTGTTTGGGAAAGGGTTAATACATGTATACCTCCTGCAAAGGCTCTCCATTTGGGTCCACGACCTATGACCTTATGACCTTGACCATGGGTTTGATATTTTGGGACCAGCTCTTGCATACGGGAGTTACAATGTCCTCAGACAACTCTTGTTTTGAATTATGTCATTTGTTTTCATTTTGTATTTTTTCACCCAGAATTAAATTCTTGGAAATATTCTTTAACCATGTATGTTTGACCTTTGGATTTCTAGTAAACATTTATACAATGTTTAGTTATTTCTCTGACAAATCTGATAGATCTTACCCTGAAAAAGATGACTTATTACAATACAATGGATTATATCAAAATCTCTTATGAAAAATAATTTTCATTGCTTCCATTCATCTTAATACAAAAAGTTTCGGAAAAAGATGTTCTTTTCCCTATAATGAATTAATATGTAATGTTTTTTGGAGAGAAAACTCATAAAAACATTAAGGGAAAGAAGGATAGATACTGTTGACAGGTGTATTATCATTTTCTCTTCATGTTTTCTTGCATTCTGAATACAATTTTCTGTGTGAAATTATGTTGATATGTTTGGAATTGAATCATCAATTTTCCCTCTTGCAGAGTGTGTATAATCCCATACCAGACAGTGAAATTTTAGATGTTACAGACAACAAATGAAAGAATGACATTTTACCTCTCTTGGTTTTACATTGCAGAAAATGTTGGAATTGAAAAAAATTGCTTGTGACGAGCAATTTCTTAATGTTTTTTCTATGCCTTTATCTTCTAGGGTGTCAAAAAGCATCTTTGTGTGGTAATGGGATTTAGACTTTCTGAAAAGTTGATGATGTATGCAATAATCTTAGGCGATAATAGTAGTAGGTTTAGTATAGAGAGCAGAATGTAGAATTATAAAGTAGACCAATGACTATCATTTCCCATATGTAGATGTCTTTCAATGCCCTAAAAGAGGAAAGAATCAGAAAACATTGTGGAAAACGAAGAAAATTGCTTTTAGAAACAAATATTTGTCGGGCATACAACCCTCACTTTTTGCATTATTATTTTGTTTCTATAGATGTTTGTTATGCATTTTCAGGTATTTGTCCAGGTTCAGCTTGATAGTGAACCATAATTTAACCCATTATCAGATGGCAAAAATTTAGACTTGTCTAAATTCAAAAGATGTTTGAGCTCTATCAATAGTCACATATATCTACCTGATTTACCTACTTCGGGCTACAGGACTTGCCCATCATAAGTAAGAGATTTTGAATCGTTTGTGAGCAAAATTGGTTTAGGATATAATAAAAACATATGTGGTTTTATTCCAGAATAAAATCAACAATGTTCTTTGCAATTTACACTGATTAGATTTCACCCTTTTTACAATACAATGTACTGTATGAATGATGTTAATGTTTGTATGCTGAATTATGTACATACAGCCGACACTCGTTATCTCGACATCGGATAAGTCGAATTTTCGCTTAAGTCGAAGTTCAAATCTAGTCCCGTCCTCATCTATTGACATATTTTTTTTTCAAAACAAAATAATTTCGAACTAAATATAGCCATTGAAATATAGTAGGAAAAGGATAGAATTTGCTCGACACGAGCAATTTCTTTCCTTTTCCTACTATATTTCAATAATATTCGTAATTGATATGTTTAAAAAACGGCCAAATATCAAATATCTTGAAGCCGAACAAAATCGGATGAGTCGAATTCCGGATATGTCGAGGTATTTTGACGGCCCCTCCGAATTCGACACAACGAGTGTCGACTGTAGTCTGTTATCACGAAGTTAAACCCTTTTCCAAGCAAGGATTTGTTTTGATTTCCACAATAGAAATAGTTTATGGGAAAATATGGACAGAAAAGAAGATATTGCTGAAAATCAACAATTTCTACTTTCCTCTCAATATTTTCTACCCTATAGATACATTGCTGCTTTTTAACGCAAACCTCATAACTTCAGTTTAAAACAGGCTGCAGTTATGAGGTTTTTGTTGAAAAGTGAAGATATCTTTCATTGTTTAGCTTGAATCAATATTCTTGTCTGCAATGATTATTGCAAGTTGGAGCAGTCCAGAGTTTTGCCATTTTGAAAAGGGTTAAGTTGAAATATAAAACCAGAATGGATATAATATTTATGTAAGTGTGTTATTATGTATAGCTGATCATGGTGAAAATAATTCATTCTTCATTAAAATCAATTTATGTTTTTTATAAACTCTTGTTTTTGAGTCAATATTATCCTTTCCTTTCAATTTCCTTTAGTACGAGTGCGGTTGAGTACTGATCAATGAGATGAAAGACATGAATCCATGGTTAGGTCTTCCAACTGTAGTGATATGACCATTTGTTGAAAGAGGTCTTTAATCCCACCCAATCGATATAGGTATCCATAGTTTCATAGTCTGCAACACATTTTGGTTAGGGTTGAAAAAAGATTGTAAATATCCGAAATATTTTTGCCTGGAACAAACCCTTCCCAGAAGACAAAATGCTTGGCTATTTCAAATCGAAAGCCAGTGCAAAGGACATAATAAATGTAGTATAAGACAGTATATGCAGTTGAAACACTGGAATCTTTTTAGCTCACCTGAGCACGAAGTGCTCGAGGTGAGTTATTGTGGTCACTTTTTGTCCGGCATCCGTCCGTCCGTCAACATTTGGGGTGTTTACTCTCTAGCATCCACAAAAGTTAGGCAATCTTGATCAAACTTGGCCAAAACAAATATGATCATAAGTTCTCGGTCAAGTTCGATTATGGGCCTGATCGGACCAGAAAGTGCGGAGTTACCTTCCCTTGAATGTAAAAAAATGCTGTTTTTAGCTCACCTGAGTGGTCACTTTTTGTCCGGCGTCCGGCCGTCCGTCAACATTTGGGGTGTTTACTCTCTAGCATCCACAAAAGTCAGGCAATCTTGATCAAACTTGGCCAAAACAAGTAGCATCATAAGTTCATGGACAAGTTCGATTATGGGCCTGATCGGACCAGAAAGTACGGAGTTATCTGCCCTTGAATGTCAAAAAATGCTGTTTTTAAGTTTGTTTACATTCTGGCATCTACAATTATTGATCAATCAAGACAAAACTTGGACATAATGTTGGAGACCATAAGATCTTGGATGAGGGCAATTTTCAGTCTGATCTGACCAGAAAGATGAGAGTTATGTGCCCTTGAATTGGGCAAAATTGTCACTTTTGGCTGTTTTCAAGCTAGTGTTAATCTAAGGGAAGTAACACTTGACACTACTTTCCTTTAGTATAAGTAGAGTTATCTTGTTTGGTAGAGGATATAGATTTACACTCTCAGTCTCTACCTTTAGTGCCACTTTCCAAAACCTGTGTACTCTATACTACATTACACTTTTCATCAGAATTGATAGCTTTTGAGACACTTAAAATACTGGGTGCTCTAGAATCTACAATTATTAATCCTTTCCCAAACGAGACCTGGTTTTGACGTCCCTAATAGAATAGGCTTGGGAAAACATTGAAACAAAAGAAGAAACTGCTGATAACCAGCTGTTTCTCATTTTGTCTCAATGTTTTCTGTGCCATATTATACACAAATCATATCTTTATAAACATCCATTCTGTCATTTGTGGCAGTTTTTAAAGTGGATCACCTTTAACTTTTGTCGTTTAGGAAAGGGTTAATCAATCAAGACAAAACTTGGACACAATGTTGGGGACTATAAGATCTCAGATGAGTTGATTTTCAGTCTGATTTGATCAGAAAGTCAAGAGTTAATTGCCCTTGAATTTGACAAAATTGCCATTTTCGGCTGTTTTCAACCTTGTTTCACTCTAGAATCTACAATTATTAATTAATCAAGACAAAACTTGGACACTATGTTTTGGATCATAAGACCTCGGATTAGTTAGATTTTCAGTCTGATCTGACCAGAATGTCAAGAGTTACTTGCCCTTGAATTTGACAAAATTGCCTTTTTCGGCTGTTTTCAACCTTGTTTACACTCTTGAATTTACAATTATTAATCAATCAAGACAAAACTTGGACACAATGTTTTGGACCATAAGATCTGGGATTTGTTTGATTTTCAGTCTGATCTGATCAGAAAGTCAAGAGTTATGTGTCCTTGAATTTGACAAAATTGCCGTCTTTTACTGTTTTCGACTTCGTGTACACACTAGAATCTACAATTATAGACCAATCAGGACAAATCTTGGACACAATGTTGGAGACTATAAGATCTCGAATAAGTTTGATTTTCAGTCTCAGTCTGATCTGATGAGAATGTCGAGAGTTATGTGCCCTTGAATTTGACAAAATTGCTGTTTTCGACCTTGTTTGCACTCTGGAATCTACAATTATTGATCAATCTAGACAAAACTTGGACACAATATTAGGGACCATAAGATCTGGGATTAGTTTAATTTTCAGTCTTATCTGATCAGAAAGTCGAGAGTTATGTGCCCTTGAATTTGATAAGATTGCTATTTTTGGCTGTTTTCGACCTTGTTTATACTCTAGAATCTACAATTATTTATCAATCAAGACAAAACTTGGATACAATGTTTGGCACCATAATTCAGATCAAGGATGAGTTAGATTTTCACAACCTTATTAATCATAAGTTCTTTTTCAGTCTTAAAGTAATAAATATTAATTGAATTGAACAAAAGTGTTGCTCATATCATTTTGGTTCAGGTGAGCGATATAGGACCATCATGGTCCTCTTGGTAAGTGTGTGGCATATTGGTCTAAGGGAAATAACCCAAATAACCCTGTTTAAATTATACAGTCTTCATACAAGAATTACTTCCCTTGAATCAATATTGCTAGACTGTTACTTGTATATTTTTGTGTATCAACACCCATTATTTAACAATTCTAAAAAAGTTGTTTTTTATGCACCTGTATCGAAAGATTGGGGTATACTGTTTAACTGGTGTCCGTCTTTTTGTCTGTCTGTCCGTCTGTCTGTCTGTTCAAAAACTGTTTGACTTTTCTCTAAAAGCATTTGACATACAAAGCTCAATTTTGGTATGCCACTTCCTTTCAATGATAGCCATCTGTTCCATGCAATATGACCTTCCTCATGGTCATCCGTTAACCCTTACCAACCCTTTACCCGAAAACTTAACATTTTAGAAAAATTGCAATTTCGGGGACATTTGCGTTTCACAAACACATCTTGTTTTATTATCAACAATTTAATCAAATTGTCTGTCTTCAAAATAGAAAAAAAGAGCTGGGAATGATAAGTTGTTTGCATTAAAATTATATCGTAGTGATATTAAGGACACGATGGATGTTCACACTTCACACTTCAGTATGATAAACAGATGTCAAACTGTTTTTAGATATTATTGTTTATCTAATAATATTGGACACACTCTGTTATGGTACATCAAAGACAGAAAGTATGATCAAACGATCAGATTGATTTTATGGCAGAAAGACGAGAGTTATGTGCCCTTGAATTTGATAAAATTGCCATTTTTGGCTGTTGTCGACCTTGTTTACACTCTAGAATCTACAATTATTAATCAATGAAGACACCTCTTGGACAAAATGTTGGAGAATATAAGATATCAGATGAGGTTGATTTTCAGTCTGATCTGACCAGAAAGACGAGAGTAATGTGCCCTTGAATTTGATAAAATTACCATTTTTGGCTGTTTTCGACCTTGTTTACACTCTAGAATCTACAATTATTTAAAAAAAACCCAATGTTGGGCACTATAAGAGCTCGGATGAGTTTGATTTTCACAACGTTATTGACCATAAGTTCATATTCAGTCTTAAAGTCTTAAATATCAATTGAATTAACCATAAGTGTTGTTCATATCATTTTGGTTCAGGTGAGCGATATAGGACCATCATGATCCTCTTGTTAAAGAAAACTATGGCATGCTGATTATGAGCATTTAGAATTTCTACCAATATTTTATTAATCATCTTCTCTTTTATCGTCCAATTACGATATTGTGGCACATACAATACTAATATTTGCAAATATTGCCCGTGTAAAAAAGGGAAACATGTTCTTAATTTTCTATACAATTATGCATGCGTCGTTTCGAATTTTTCGGTGTAAAACACCTGCAAGATTCGAAACCTCACGTGCAAAATTATAGTTGGATATTCGTAGGCTTTGCGACAGTTCTTATTTGAGAGCATTGTTTAACCCATTACCACACATTGACTCCTTACAAGATGATGGTTTTGGAAAACATTGTGGGAAATGAAGAAATTGCTTGTGACAAGCAATTTCTTCATTTCCCACAATGTTTTCCATCCAAAAAGACCTAAAAATTAAAAATTCCATTCACTTGAAATTGTCGTCTGCAACATCTTTGAATTTGGAAAAGCCCAAAATATTGTCGTTTGGTAATGGGTTAATCTTTTTATCGTCCATTCCTCTGTAATAAGATCGTCTTAAGGTATGAAGTGCCTAATTAAAAACACCACTTTCTAGCCATACGAAATGTATCAAATTACACACACTTGTAAATACACTTCACATAAGTTGATTCACCGTGCCAGATTTCAAGATTATGCTTCAAGAAGAAAATAATTTACAAATATCATTTTACTCTATATTCATGTGCAAGGGAGGTAATTTTGAACATTTTTGTCAAATATTTCCATAAATAAGCATTAATTCAAAATTCTAAACCGTACAAAATGCTTATGTTTGTATTTGGAATGGAAATGTAACACAGTTTAGGAATTACTGGCACTTTTCAAATTTCGCCGCTGGCTTTTTGGTGCTAATTAGGCCCTTCTTACCTTAAGTGTCTAATTAGTCGTCTGTCGTAAAATATATGATGGACACAAATGCATCTTTAACAGATGTAGTTTTAATATTTTATTTGTTAGCTCACCTGAGCACGAAGTGCTCAAGGTGAGCTATTGTGGTCGCTTTTTGTCCGTCGGCGTCCGTCTGTCTGTCCGTCTGTCCGTCCGTCCGTCTGTTCACATTTTGTTGTTACCACTCTAGCACCCACAAATATTGACCAATCTTAACCAAACTTGGTCAAAACATGTATGACTATAAGTTCTCGGATGAGTTCGATTTTGAGTCAGATCGGACTAGGAAGTCCAGAGTTATGTGCCCTTGAACATCAAAAATGGCTTGTCTTGACTTTGTTACCACTCTAGTATCTACAAATATTGACGAATCTTAAGCAACCTTGGTCAAAATATGTATGACAATAAGTTCTAGAATGAGTTCAATTTTGAGTAAGATCGGTCAAGGAAGTTTGGAGTTATGTGCCCTTGAACATGCCTTGAACATCAAAAATGGCTAGTTTTGACTTTGTTACCACTCTAGCATCTACAAATATTGACTGATCAAGACAAAACTTTGCAACAATGTTGGTAACCATAAGATCTTGGATGAGTTCGATTTACAGTGTGATCGGAGCTGGAAGTCTGGAGTTATGTGCCCTTGATTTTGACAAAATTGCTGTTTTCAACTTTGTTTACACTGTAGCATCTACATTTATTGACCAATCAAGACAAAACTTTGCCACAATATTGGTGACCACAAGATCCTGGATCACTTAAATTTTCAGCTTGATTTGACTAGAAAAACAAGAGTTAATGGCCCTTGAATTTCACAAAATTACCGTTTTCAACTTTATTTTCACTCTAACAAACACAAATATGGACCAATCAAGACACAACTTGGTCGCAATGTTGGTGACCATAAAATCTTAAATGTTTTAATTTGTTCAGACTAAAAAAAAACAGAGTTGTGTGCCCTTGACGGTGACAAAATATCGGTTTTTCACCTCTGTATTGCGGAAATTGCCAGTGTTGGCTGAAGTTGCTACAATGGACACAAATGGGCTATAGACTCAGTCTACAAGACTCAGATAGGGAAGTGTTTGGTGAAAGTGTATATTTTAAATAAGATAACCTTGACATCACAAACAATAACGCCTTTTGATGCAGCTGAGTGCAAAAGCCTGAAAAAAATTATGTCAGAAAAGGAAGAAAATATTTATTACAAGCATTTTCTTTCTTTTCTTCAATGTTTTCCAACCCATCAAAGTGACTGTCAGATTAATTTTGTCGTCCGCAACACCTTTGAATTTGGGCAGGTTCAAGTAATTTCGTTTTTGGAATGTGCTAATAAGATATCTTTTATTTTTCAGGCACAGCTTTGATCATCTAGAAATGGATTCATCAATACAAACAGTGCTTATGTTCAGTTTGAACCAACATTTCAGGAGTGAAAAGAAGCTATCCTATGTTAACTCTTTCCTAAACAAGACCTGGTTTTGACATGCCCAATAAAAAAAGGCACATGGAAATATTGTCACAAAACAAAAAATGCTGATAACTAGCATCCTGCAATAATGAACAATGATTTTGTTGCCTGCAGGAGTATTTTAAATAGGAGCAGTCCAGTTTATTCTTGCAAAAGAAAGTGTTAGATGTGGAAGCAAATTAGTTAACTTTCAAACCATTTTCTTGGATTTTAATGGCTCATAACAAAAGCTTGTACCAATTCTTCTACCAATATTTGTGCTTTGTAAGAGGATCTTTTGGTTTAACTATAGGATATGTTATTTTCTGTAAAAGCATTTACTTACATTAGTACAGAACAGAATTTAAGTTTTGAATTAAGCAGTTTCTTTTAGTACCCAAAGACGTCAACCCAGTACCAGGTATTTGGTATTTACCGAAGGTGCCGTTGGTGATTGTCTAATATACATTAGCTTTCAAACTTTAATCTTTGTCAAGTTACATAATTGAGGACTTCTTTGAACTTCAAATTCAAGATAAATACCAAAGTTTAAGCTTTATTTCAATTTAACAGGAAACCCTGTGAGCAAAGGAGAAAATGTTTGTGTATAATCTACTATAGGTCTAACAATTCAGAAAATGTAACACTTGTTTATCTTATATTTAGATTTACTATCACCAGTGATTGGAAGGGCTTTTGATTTTAAGAACCGCCTTGTTGATTTATACTATGTTGAATCATACTTATTGATAGACAAATATTTCATGTGATCTGTCACACAGAAAAGGAATTTCTGAGAATCTCTCTTAAGGTTTACTCACTAATAACTACTTTCCAATCATCATTTTATACCCCCGCATCGATAGATGGCGGGCATATTGTTTTACCGTTGTCAGTCTGTCGGTCCGAAACTTAACGTGAAAACTTCACATTAGCCTTTTCTCCATAAATATTCGACATACAAAGCTCAAATTTGGTATGTAACCTTCTTTTAATGATATCTGTCTGTTCCATGCAATATGACCTTCCTCCAGTTTATCCATTTACCCTTATCAACCCTTTACCTGAAAACTTAACGTGAAATTTAATGTGCAACTTAACATTGGCCTTTTCGGGGGCATTTGTGTTTGACAAACACATCTTGTTCAGGTATCATTAACAAGACATTCGACTTTTGTATCTGAAATCCCATCTAATAAATTTCACATCAAAAACTGAATATAGATATGTGCACACCCAGTTCACATGCTCTCATTTAGCCCCTTTCCAAACAAGACCTAGTTTTGACGTCCATACTAGAAAAGACATTGGAAAACATTGCTGATATAAAGCTTTTTCTCATTTTGCCTCAATATATCTCAAAATTTTACAAGTTCTATACACAAAGTTATGCTTATTTTGTCAACTTTTTTCAATTTCAAATTTGAACAGTCCAATTTTTGTGGTTTGGAAAAGGGTTAATTAAGGTTTAGGAACTGAGAATGAAAACACCACTTTCTATCCATACGAAATGCATCAAATTACACACTCTTGTAAATACTCTTCACATAAGTTGATTCACCGTGCCGGATTTCAAGATTATGCTTCAAGAAGAAAATAACTTACAAGTATTTTATTTACTCTATATTCATATGCAAGGGAGGTAATTTTGAACATTTTTGTCAAATATTTCCATAAGTATGCATTGATTTGAAATTCTAATCAATACAAAATGCTTATGTTTATATATGGAATGAAAATGTAACACAGTTTAGGAATTACTGGCACTTTTCAAATTTCACCTCTCGTTCTGCATTTCATTGTCAGTTCGTAAACCTTAAGGTAAGAAGGGCCTAATTAGCACCAAAAAGCCAGCGGCGAAATTTGAAAAGTGCCAGTAATTCCTAAACTGTGTTACATTTCCATTCCAAATACAAACATAAGCATTTTGTACGGTTTAGAATTTTGAATTAATGCTTATTTATGGAAATATTTGACAAAAATGTTCAAAATTACCTCCCTTGCACATGAATATAGAGTAAAATGATATTTGTAAATTATTTTCTTCTTGAAGCATAATCTTGAAATCTGGCACGGTGAATCAACTTATGTGAAGTGTATTTACAAGTGTGTGTAATTTGATACATTTCGTATGGCTAGAAAGTGGTGTTTTTAATTAGGCACTTTATACCTTAAGGAAGCTCTCTCTCATTTGTTCTCAGAATGTCCTTTTTTGTTTGATGGATGACAGGTTGCACAAAATGTATCTTTCTTTTCTTTTTTTCTGTAGGAAATTCTTCATTGAACTGATGAAACTGTGAAACAAGACTATAATTATATATTGTGATTTATTTTGATACCAGTAAGTGTACTGGTGTATATAAACAGTCATCCAATCAGTGATAGTGTAGATAGATAGACTACAGCAAATACATTGGATATAGTGACAGACTGATAAAGTGTTGAAGTAGACGGAGATTCTGATTTGGGATTTTGGACTCGAGTGTGTGAAGAGAAACATTTGCTAGAGGAAAGCCTACAGTTCTGTCCAATTAATTCATTGAGTGTTGTAAACAGCAAAACTAGTTTATGGTTAACCTTTCCCAAACTGAAGCTGCTTTGGATGTCCGTTATAGTAAAAGCTTGGGAAAAGATTCAGACAAAGGAAGAAAATACTGATAAGCATTATTTTCATTGGTCTAAATATTTTTCTGTGTCATATTGTATACAAATCCAATTTTTGGCAACATTCATTTTTCCCCTGTAGTAGCTTTCGAATTGGAACAGTCTAAATTTTAGTCCTTTGGGAAATATTCAAAGGTGTGGTAAATAGGAGAAAAAGCTCTGAATGGGATGATCCTGGAAGTGAAAATTTCAAAAAACTATGAAGGAATAAATGCTGACTACCAACATTTTTATTTTTCCTCAATGTTTTCCACGCTTAAGTTTATTAATTTTCTGTCTTAATTGCGACTTAACGGTTGTTGTATGAGCATGTTTCTGCTCTGTTTGTCTGTCCTTTTAGCATTTCTTTAGTTTCGGTTAGATTCAAATGACCACAGCAGTTAAATCAATCAATTGGATTTAGTTCAAAACTTGGCATATAGTACCTTTTCTGTATTCAAAAATTCAATTTATTTTTTTGTATATACGCTTATCTGTAAAGATGTCATTGCAAAACGCATTTTCCTGTCTTCAGCATATTTGCTTTTGGACCTGCTTTGAATCTTGTAGTCAAGGAAGGGCAAAAACTGCATATTGTGGTTGAAGAAGAAAATAAGTAAATACAAGCAATTATGCCATGCCTACTAGTAAAAAATAAGTCTTATTTATATGTCCCTGTATCAAAAGATCTGGGATATATTATAACTTTGTTGCTCTGTCAGTTCATCTATGTTTCTGTCTATCTTAGGCTATTAGTACAAATTAACTTGAAATTCTTAACGCTTCCCCAAACAGCAAAAGTTTAGGGTGGTCTAATTCAAAGGCTGCTGCAAGCTACAAAATTGATGTTCTAAAAGATACAAAATGTATATAATATAGCATAGAAAATATTGAGACAAAATAAGAAAATGCTGGTCACCAGCATTTTCTTCTTTTGTCTCAATGTTTTCCCAAGCCTATTGTATTAGGGATGTCAAAACTGGGTCTTGTTTGGGAAAGGGTTAAGTAGATATGCTATTCACCAAGTTATAAATCATCTTTCCCAAATTACCAAATTTAGGCTGGTCACATTTCAAAGGAATTGAAAGTAACCTAATGAATTTGCGTTGAAAACAGTCGGGCAAAAGAAGAAAATCAGTTTATTTGTATTTCTTCTCTCTCCCTCTGTTTCCATAGCTCTCTGTGCAAATCACGAAAAACTTGTATCTTTGGGAAAATGGTTATAATTGGCAAGGGTGGGGGTAATTTTCTTTACTTTTTCTATTTCAGGAATGCCAAGGTTAAAGCGGAAGTCTGTTTCTCAGAGGAATGCTGAGAAACGGTCTATGATGAGGTCCAGACGCACTACGAGAGATGGTCTTGGGGATGGTTATGCTGAGGGTGATAGTAGTGGTGATGGTCATGGTGCTGGTTCCGGCCCTGGTGTTGGATCCAGGAAAGCAGATGAGGGTCGAGATGACCCTACAGGCCTCATATGGACTGTGCCCGATATGACTGCTTCGGCAGTCGGGCCATCTGTTCAGGGAACTAGTCAACAGATGGGGGTCGATTCCTGCCTCTCTAAGCCCACTTGTGGTCCATCCATAAGTGGGTCATCTGTCATGGGAACCAGGCAACAGACGGAGGAAAGTTCCCACCTCTATAAAGCCATCGTGCCGTCTGTCATTGAGAACTTATATGAATTGCCAGATAGTTTGCTTGGAGATTTGCTAAATGATTTACTTGATGACTTACAAAAAGAAGTGATTATTGAATCGACTGATGAAATGGCATATAGAATAGCACATGATAATATATCAAATGATACTGAGTCTGAGAATTTAATAGCACATACATCATTGTCTGAGCCATCCAAATCTTACCATGATCAGAAATTACGTTTTTCAAGTGGATACAAACATAACATGAATAATCCATTCAACTATACTACATTACAACTAGGCTCATACTGTCAAAATAACAGAAGGTTTTCTGTGTACTCAAGAGGCAGCCAGTGTACAATGAACGCATTGTGTACTTTGATATATGCACATTATTCAAATCTGACAGCAAACATAGATGAAGTACTAACAGTTGGTGATCAGTTATATCAAAATGTTTCGCAAACTTTGAAGTTTAAGCACAGACATCTTTCTCTTGATGAAATCCCGAATAAAGCCGAGATATTATCAAGGCAAGTGCTTGTTCAAAAGGAGGCTATCATATCAGGCAATGCTGTAGACCAGCTTGATGATCCTGCATTTCCATCTTTGCACAAATCCTTACAAACTGCCTTTCTAAATGTGCAGTATGTTTTAGTGATGATAGGTGCTGTGTGCTCTGCAGTGTTTGTTAAAGATGACACATTTTGGCTTTTTGATTCACATTCACATGGAAATGATGGAATGTGTGATCCAGAGGGTAAATCATTATTAATTGGTTTTGCTACTCTTGATGAAATTGTGACCTTTTTATATGCTATGTATGAGAGCATGAGGATTGATTTATCTTCTCCGTATGAAATTTTGCCTCTGGCATTTACATGCTCACATGACAGAGATGACCTTCACTCTAATTTGTTATTGAATTACTTTGAGGATCAAAAAAATAAAGCCATGATGAAATCAGCAGAGAAATCACAAAATCGTAAAAAGCCATCAGTCAAAGATAGAGGTATTGACAGAAAAGAATATTTTAGGAAATATAGACAAGCTAAACGTTGTGATGCTTTGTTTAAAGAGAAAGAGAAAGAAAGTCAGGCTACATATAGGCGAAAAGCAAGAAGTGATATGAACATTAAACAGAAAGATAGAGAAATTCAGATTATATCAAAACAAAAAGCAAGAAGTGATATTAACTTTAAACAGAGAGAGAAAAAGATTCAAACAACTTCAAAACAAAAAGCCAGAAGTAGTTCAGAGTTTAAACAGAAAGAAAAACAAATTCAGTCTACATCAAAACAAAAAGCAAGAGACAATGTGGATTTTAAAGAGAAAGAGAGAGATAGTCAGGTTACATATAGGCATAAAGCAAGAAGTGATATTAATTTTAAACAGAAAGAAAAACAAATTCAGTCTTTATCAAAACAAAAAGCAAGAGGCAGTGTGGATTTTTAAAGAGAAAGAGAGAGATAGTCAGGTTACATATAGGCGTAAAGCAAGGGACAATGTGGATTTTAAAGAGAAAGAGAGAGATAGTCAGGTTATATATAGGCGTAAAGCAAGAAGTGATATTCATCTTAAACAGAAGGAGAAACACATTCAAACAACTTCAAAGCAAAAGGCCAGAAGTATTGCAGATTTTAAACTAAAAGAAACTGCATCAAAAAAGAAATTGCGTTCAAATCCATACAATTTAGAAAAGGAAAGAATTGCAAAACAAGTTGCTCGGTCAAAAGATGGTTTAAGAGAAGCAGAAAGAATTAGTGATAGAGACAGAAAATGTTTGAAAAGGAAGTCAACAGAGTGTAGACAAAACGAAAGCTCCAGTGCTAAAAGAAAAAAACATGGAGGTGATATGGATGAATGTATATCATTATTTCATGAGAGTATAAAGGTTGGACCTCAATATATCTGCTCCTGTTGTAAGCAAACCTGGTTCAAACAAAGTGTAAGTAGTATTGCAACTATGAAAGACGTGATTGATTCAAAATATTTAACTGGTACTTTATCAGTTGATGACTTAGAATGGATATGTATTACCTGTAAAACAAATCTAATGAATAGTAAGGTTCCGAGATTGTCTGAAGTAAATGGTATGAGATGGCCTGAGAAACCAGATGTCTTACAATTGTATCCACTGGAAGAAAGACTGATTGCTTTAAGGATACCTTTTATGCAAATAAGAGAATTACCACGAGGTCGTCAGTACTCTGTTAAAGGCAATGTCGTGAATGTGCCTGTAGATATTCAACCAGTTGTTAATTCTCTTCCTAGACCATTTGATGAAAATGTAACTGTAGCAGTTAAGCTGAAAAAGAGGTTGTCTAACAAATCTTGTGCATTTACAGAGAATGTGAGGCCTCTACGTGTTTTGGTAGCATTACACTGGTTAATGAAAAACAGTGCTTTGTATGCAAATTCGTCAGTTACAATTGATGAAGAATGGATTACACGTGTGACAAGAGAATGTGAAGAGACTGTACAAGAATTCTTTTCATCCAGTAATAAATCATCAGATATAGAGATGGGAACTAATGATAAACATGATGAGGGTGAAAATGAAGGCACCTATGATTCAGATACAGAAGAAAGCATGCAAGAGAATGTTGGAAACATTGACACTCTCATTGAAGATGGAGATCTTGAAAATAGAACAGACACATTTACCTTTGCACCTGGAGAAGGTCAGAGACCTTTAAGTATATATCAAGATTCTGATTCAGAGTTTCTGTGCTTTCCAACAATATATTGTGGACAAAGGAGAGCTCAAAGTGAAGAAAGATTAGTTCCAGTAAATTACAGTGACATTGCTAAATGGGAACTAAGAAGCAATGATAGGCGAGCAGCAAACAGTGTACCAAATATCTTTTTCAAACTAAAAAAGATTCAGATGAAGCAACTGCATGACAAAGTGAATCTTGCTGTTCGAAGAGGTCAGTTTGAAAATAAAATGACTGCAGGGCAGGCTAAAGATACAAGTTTTATGGAAAACATAGTGCGTAAAGATGAAGGATATTACATTTTCAAACAACTAAGAAACTCTCCGGCATATTTAGAAACAAAGAAGAAAGATGTGTTTGCAATGATTCGACAACTTGGCTTGCCTACATGGTTCATGTCATTATCATCTGCAGATACAAGGTGGTCAGACTTACTAAATATGTTGTCAAGTCTCAATCAGGGTTTTACATATTCTGAAGATGAAATAAAGAATTTATCATGGGAACAAAAAATCAAATTAGTTCAGAAGGATCCTGTAACATGCTCTCGTTATTTTGATCATAGAGTTCAACAATTCATCAATATTGTCTTAAAGAGCTCTCATGATTGCCTTGGCAATGTGACAGATTACTTTTACCGTGTTGAATTTCAACAAAGAGGTTCACCTCACATACACATGCTTGTTTGGGTGGAAGATTCTCCAAAGTACAAAAACAGCTCCAATGACGAAATAGTTGAGTTTGTTGATACATACTTGAAATGCAGCACTGAAAATGAACAAATACAAGAATTACTCCAGTTGCAAATTCATAAGCATAGCAGAACATGTCATAAAAAGACAGACAAAATATGTCGCTTTGGATATCCATTACCACCATTGAAGAAAACAATGGTTCTTGAACCACTTGAATCAGATGCGGAGAAGTACAAGAAAATGTATGAAAAAATTCAGACGAAAATGAATGCGGAAAAAGAAGGGTATGACATGACTTATGAAAAGTTCTTAACAGATGTTGTGGAACTGAATGAAGATGATTACATCAAATGTATAAGAAGCTCTTTAAAAGCATCAAAGGTATTTCTGAAAAGAGCACCAAAAGATGTACGTGTTAATTTGTACAATGAAACTGTCTTAAGTGCTTGGAAGGCAAATATTGACATACAGTTTGTACTAGACCCATATGCCTGTGCCATGTACATTGTATCCTACATCAGTAAATCACAGCGTGGAATGAGTGCTTTATTACATGCTGCAGCAAAAGAAGCAAGAAATGGCAATTTTGACATTAAACGACAGGTGCGCCATATTGGAAACGTTTTCTCCAATAGTGTTGAAGTGAGTGCTCAAGAAGCAGTGTACCTAGTTCTTCAGATGCCTCTATCCAAGGGTACTAGAGATGTAGTTTTCATCAATACTTCAAAGCCAAATGACAGAATTCAGCTTCTGAAAGCTAAACATGAATTAGATGAGTTACCTGATTCTTCCACAGACATTGTAGCCGATAATGCGGTTAAACGATATGCAAAAAGACCAAAATGTCTTGAAAATTGGTTATGTTTCACAGTTAGAGGTTGTGTATCCTAAAGATGATGAAAGAATTCCAAATGATGATGTGAACGATGATGATGACATCGATTCTGATGATTTGTTCAATGACTCAAAAACTCTTGTTGTTTTGAAAAATGGTATAAAGATAAGAAAGAGGAAAACTGCCAAAGTTATACGTTATGTAAGGTTTAATCGGAAATCAGATGAGGAGAATCATTTTCGTGAGAAAATCTTACTTTTTTTGCCATGGAGAAATGAAAACACGGATCTCATGGTGAATTTCAAAACCTACAAGGAACACTATGACACTAAAAAACGCCAGATCGATTACAAAGCAAATTTGTATGAACATCACATTGAGGAATTAGAGATGGCAAGAGAAGCTGCTGAAAAAGATTTGGATGCATTTGACGAAATAGCTTCAGGAACACAGCAAGTTGAAGCAGAAACAGCTTTGGAGAGTTCAGCTGAATCTGAAACATTTGTGTATTTCAATCCAGATAGAGTTGTCGAACAAAGGGAGTATGACATAGGAATTGAAATAGGCAGCAGTGTGGCTACAGCTTCAGTTGAAGTAAATGAAAATGTATCACCAGATGACCAATATAGAGAACTTCTGAGGTGTTTGAACACAAAGCAAAGGCATTTCTATAACCATGTTATTCATTGGATTAAAACAAAAGATGCCCCTCTTTACGCTTTTTTAACTGGTGGAGCAGGTGTTGGTAAAAGTGTTGTAATCAAGGCATTGTATCAAACCTTGTATAGGTTTCTTAATCTTAGTGAGGGTCAAAATGCAGATGAGAAGAGGGTTTTACTGTGTGCATACACTGGTAAAGCAGCTTTTAACATCAATGGTTCGACCATATCAACAGCATTCTGTCAGAAATTCATGCAAAAAGAACAGACATTGACTTGTGACAAACTAAACTCATTTAGGTCGAAATATAGAAATCTGTCTGTTGTGATAATTGACGAAATATCAATGGTAAGCAATACAATGCTGAGGTTTATTGACCAAAGACTTCAAGAGTTAACAGGCACAAGACTACCTTTCGGTGGTAAGAGCATTATTGCAGTAGGAGATCTGTTTCAATTAAAACCAGTAGCTGGATCTTGGATATTTCATGACCTTACTAGTGATGCTACATCATTAGCTGTAAATTTGTGGAAAGAGCATTTCACCATGTTTGAATTGACAGAGATTATGCGACAGAAGGATGATAGTGCATTTGCAGATTTATTAAACAGACTGAGGCACAATGAAATGACAATGCATGATAAGGAACAGCTTAAACAGTGTATGGTAGATCCAAATTCAGAGAACTATCCACAGAATGCTCCTCATATATTTGCTGAAAATTCATTCATGCAATCATTTAATGACAAAATGATTAGTAATATCAATGCCCAAAAAGTTGAAATTCTTTGTCATGATTCCATCTTAGCTGCCAACATATCACAGGACAAACAAGAGAAAATTTTAAATCAATTACAGAAGGATGCACCCAGTACCATGGGTTTGCACTATTCTCTTACTGTTGTTATCGGTATGATATATGACTTGACAGTTAACATAGATACAGAAGATGGACTTACAAATGGAGCATCTTGTACTGTTAAGTTTGTAGAATATAAGCAGGCAGAGACGAACAGGCCTAGCATAGTTTGGGTTCAGTTTGATGATAAACAAGTTGGCAGAGACAGAAGAAAGAAATACTCCAGTAGAGGGTTTTATCACAATTTGATTGACAGTGACTGGACTCCAATATTTGACATTGAGAGAACATTTATAGTGCGACACAATACAATTCAAAGAATTCAATTTCCATTACAACCATCTGCTGGTCGCACTGTTCATAGAGCTCAAGGAACTACCCTTAATAAAGTTGTCATAGATTTGTCCCAGAGAAAGATCAGAAAAAATCCCGATATCCATTATGTGGCTTTAAGCAGAGTAAGGTCTATCGAAAACCTTTATATTATTAACCTGAATGAAGAGGCTTTATCATTAGACGAAAGAGTAGTGCAGGAAACAGAAAGATTATGTTCAGAGGCAAGGCTTCAGCTCTGCTACACTCCGCTTGATACAATTAGCTCTGAAAACTGTCTGAAAATAGTGTATAATAACTGCAGGTCTTTACACAAACACTTCAAAGATGTAGCAGTAGAGCAGAATATTTTGTCAGCTCATATTATTGGTTTCGCTGAAACAAGATTAATTGAAAGAGACCTCAGTTCTGACTATTCAATT
Source organism: Fragum sueziense (assembly GCA_963680895.1). Classification (NCBI taxonomy): domain Eukaryota; kingdom Metazoa; phylum Mollusca; class Bivalvia; order Cardiida; family Cardiidae; genus Fragum; species Fragum sueziense. The sequence continues at coordinate 4,729,868 of OY804609.1, forward strand.
GCTGGCTACCATCTTATCAGGAATGACCAGAATCAAACGACACAGACAGTTAGACCCCCGCATGGTTTAGTATTGTATGCTAGAGATGATATCACTATTTCTAAATGTCATCACTTTAGTACAACACAGTTTGAGTTTACTCTCATGAATGGATCTCACAGATTACTTGAATTTCAGGCTGTGATCCTTTATAAGTCTCCAGGTTTATCCTATAGAAAATTCATTTCAACATTGAAAAGAGAACTTATTCAACATGTTGACACACAGACACCTTTAGTGATTATGGGTGATTTTAATACAGACATGTCTCAAAAAGGAAATAGTCTTGAACAGTTTATGTTGGAAACATTCCATTGCCACCAAATGATACATGAACCCACTACTGACCAAGGATCAACATTGGATCTTGTGTTTTCAAATTACAGTGATAGTGTAGCTGGGACTGCAGAAACATATTGGTCTGATCATAAACTTGTCTACTTTATTACATGTCCATACAAATAAATGTTTGTATTATGTAATCTTCAAACTTATATAAAAAAATCCATTTTAGGTTGTAATTTGTCATTGGTATACAGCTTCCCACAATAGGGTCACCCGTTTGATGTCTGAATACCTAGTTTCTGTTTTGTACAGGAATAAATACACATTCTTGTACAAAAATTAAATTAGGTATTAGGTGGTTCTGCTTTTAAGGGTGGCCACCATCCGCTTTCACAGCGGGGGGTCATGTGACCCACAAATTCAGAAAATCATTAATGATTCTGTTCATATGTGACCAATTTGAAATTGGTTGGAGGCAGAGTAGTTGAAAAATGTCAGGAATATGCTGGATGTTATAGATTATTTAAAAATCAGGTAATAAAAATGGTATTGATGACCAAGTAAAATATTACTTGATCATCAATAATTCTTTTAACAGTTGATTTTCAAAAGATCTACTACAACCATCTAATCCCTGACATATTTCCAGCTATTCTGCTTTAAATCATTTTCATATCAGTCTTATATATACTTACATAATTATTGAAAGTTTTCTGCAATTGCTGTATCACATTATTCTGTGTATCATGTATGAACATGCTTCATTGAACAAACTTTCTTTAGCCCTTTCCCGAGTGACATAACTTAGGGTGGTGCGGCTTCAAAGGAGTTGCAAGTGACTAAATTAATACTAGGCAAAATCAACATAGTCACAGTTTGGATAGCATTAAAAGAAAAGGAGAAGATGTGAATGTCCTTTTTATTATACGCCCAAAGGGTCGTATTATGTTATGGCCCCGCTCGTCTGTCAGTCTGTCTGTCTGTCCGTCCGTCTGTCTGTCCGTCCGTTAGCAATTTCTTGTGTGCGCAACACCTCCTACAGTTTTGATCTGAATTTGATCAAACTTGCCACAATGAATCTCCATGGTGTGTTGTCGTGTACACCACTTATGGAATTCAATTAACACTTTTCGTTCTTGAATTATCTGCCCTTGAATTTAAAAAATGCCCATTTTCTTGTGAGCGCAACCTCTCCTACAGTTTTGATCAGAATTTGATCAAACTTGCCACAATGAATCTCCATGGTGTCTTGTTGTGCACACTGCTTACGGAATATAGATAACTGTTTTCATTCTTGAATTATCTCCCCTTGAATTTAAGAAAAAATGCCCATTTTCTCCTGTGTGCAACTCCTACAGTTTCAACCAGAATTTAATTAAACTAGCCACAATGAATCTCTATGGTGTCTTGTTGTGCAAACAAAATTTTGATAACTTTTCATGTTTGAATTATCTGCCCTTGAATTGAAAAAAATGGACAATTTTACTGACAAGCCCCTCTCGGGCGTATATGCGCCGCTCTGCGAAGCTCTTGTTTATCTTTGCTCCCCAATACATTCTCTGCTAGATTTATCAAAACCAGGTCTTGTGTGGGAAAGGGTTAACATTTTACACTTTAGAAGTACTGTATTGTTATTTATTTATAGAGGTTGTAGACAATCAAAATATATGTTGCTTAATTGGAAAATGTGTATGCTATGTCAGAAAAGAATGAAGAAAAAGAGAAAATGAGATTTCCAGAATTTTCTTTTTATCACTATGTTGTCCAAAACTTACAAGATACATGAAAATGACAACATTTAGTGATGTTTGAGAAAGACATTGAAAAAGAATTAGGTTAAAGTTAATGAAATGAATGCAGTCATACATTTATGTAAACTATTACTGAAAAAGAAAGTTCTTGTCAGATGTGAATAGAAATGTGTTGGCTTTATTTGCAAAGAAAATATTCAGAAGAATTCTGCAAAAGCTGCTTATCAACATTTTTCTTCTCTTTTTTTCTCAATGTTTTCTAATGCTGTATGTTTTGATAAATAAAAATCAAGCACTATGTTTGTTAAAGGCTAAACCATTTTTTACTAGGAATTTAGAAATATATAAAATATGTCAAGATATGGATAAAGGTCCTTAAAGCCTTTCCCAAATGGCAGAATTATGGGCTGTTCCAAATTCAAATATATTGCAGACGACAATTTAAAGTGAACTCAATTTTATGTTCTTTGGCCTTTTGGTATTGTAAACATTGTGGCAAAAAAAGAAATTGCTTGTCACAAGCAATTTCTTCATTTTCCTCAATGTTTTCCAAAACCATCATTTTGTTGGGAGAAAAAAAGAGTCATTGTGTGGTAATGGGTTAATATAACAATTGAGAACAACATATACACATTCTAATCCATATAGTTCTCAGATAGTCATTGCATAACATGTAGCAACTCTAAGTTCCCCTGCGAAAAAAGTTTAAGAACACATTTTAGTTCTAGAACTGTTCTAGAACGTTCTAGATCGTTAAATGGCAGTTCTAGAACTAAAATGTGCTCTTGAACTTTTTTCAAAGGGGTTATAAGAATATATCTTTAAGACTATTTTGGACCATTAGCTGATATTGAAACATGTTTTTCTAAAATATTTTAGGGGACCTTTTTTAGATCCTGATTCATACTATAAACAACTCAAGATGTTTATGTTAATGCCGAATTCCCCAATGTGTAGGTTGATCTTGTTCTTTGCTGCTTGTCCTAAACCAGAAAAAACTGGAGTCTGCATGGCATAGTTCATGTAATAATTTTATATCATCAGCTACATTCGAAAAGGTCGTAACTACAACTTCAATAAGTTGTAATTACGTCCTTTTCAAACGTTACCGACGATATGTATAGTTATTGCTTATTTTTATGCCACCATATCGAATGATCAGGGCCACATTGTTTTATTTGTGTCTATCTGTCCGAAAACTTAACATTGGCCTTTTCCTGGCATTACTGTTTTGAAAACACATCTTGTTTATTGTGTTGTTCCTTGATAACATTAATCTTTTTTATATGCCCCCGTATCGAAAGATCGGGTGCATTTTGTTTCACTCATGTCCGTCGATCTTTCTGTGCAAAATTCTAACATTTGCCTTTTCTCTAGAAGCATTTGACACACAAAGCTCAAATTTGGTATGTTCCATGCAATATGACCTTCCTCAAGGTCATCAGTCAACCCTTATCAACCTTTACATGAAAACATTTTAGAAAAATGGCCATTTCAAGGCCATTCGTGTTTCACAGGCATATCTTGTTGTAAATGTTAATCATGTTTGAATCATGGCATTCATATTTAGGCCATAATCAGAGAATATGTCAAGATTGTAACACCAACCAACTAGACTATGTATACCACTTCTTATTATCATGTTTAACATTTACTCATCTTCTAAAGAAGTACATGTACTATTTTACTTGGTCAAACCTTCAGAAGTTCATAAATCTGATTGCTGTCTTCCTGTAAAACTAATATATTTAATTAAGCAAAATATTTATACTATGCAAACTTGATTTGAATCTGATTGTAACATCATGTGCTCTTCTGTTAATCCATGTTCTGTTTCTCGGGGTATGTATCTGTGTATTCGCTATTGTTTTCATGCAATAAAATATATGTATGTATATATGTAGGTATTTACCAAGTTTAACATGCAAAAGCATAGACAGATTCAAGCCATACTTCTGCTTTATACTTGTGTAATGAATGACTTCATCAAATTAATATTGAGCTTTTTCTGAGGATATTTTTAATAATAGTGACCCATGTTGTGCATGAAATATCTATGTATATAGCCAATTAATGGTAACCAGCATCATGATTTGCTACATGATATTTAAAACAAATAATTAGCTTTGATAAAAAGAAGATGTATCTATCATTGAACAGTAAATATTTCAACAAAAATTTATGATATTAATTAATAAATGTGGCATTGCAATTAATAAGCTATTTTCTAAACCATTTTATTATTTTGTCCAATGTTATTTTTGGATCTTTTTGGTTAGAAAACATTGTGGGAAATGAAGAAATTGCTTGTCTTCATTTTCCACGATGTTTTCCAAAGCCATGATTTTGTAGGGAGTCAAAAAGAGTGATTGTGTGGTAATGGGTTAATCCATGTTCTGTTTCTCGGGGTATGTATCTGTGTATTCGCTATTGTTTTCATGCAATAAAATATATGTATGTATATATGTAGGTATTTACCAAGTTTAACATGCAAAAGCATAGACAGATTCAAGCCATACTTCTGCTTTATACTTGTGTAATGAATGACTTCATCAAATTAATATTGAGCTTTTTCTGAGGGTATTTTTAATAATAGTGACTCATGTTGTGCATGAAATATCTATGTATATAGCCAATTAATGGTAACCAGCATCATGATTTGCTACATGATATTTAAAACAAATAATTAGCTTTGATAAAAAGAAGATGTATCTATCATTGAACAGTAAATATTTCAACAAAAATTTATGATATTAATTAATAAATGTGGCATTGCAATTAATAAGCTATTTTCTTAACCATTTCATTATTTTGTTCAAATTTCACTTTCTTTAGTGCTAAGACTTCGTTTTCTTTCTTACTCTGTTCTACTAAATAACTTCAAGCATGGTCTGGTTACAAACATCTTATGATGAAGTTGTTGCACTGACAAATAAAATTGTCACCATTGACAGATCAAGGCAAATCTTAAAGATAGCTGATCTATTCAGGGGCAATTTGTGTAAAATGCACACAATATGCAACAACACGGTTATGAATGTATACAACTGTCAACCAAAACTAGACCATTTATATCGTAATGTAGACAGAGATGATATTTCAACATCATAAAAGAAATATCGAAGCAAAAAGCACACAATTCTTGTTGTCACAATTTAATTTCGTTTCATACTAGAATAAGTACAATTAGTTTCCTAATAAAAAGTATTTTCAGTTTTGAAAATACATTTCAATAGTCTTATTGACTGCAATGTCATCGTTTATACATCATTAGACATATAGTTCATAAACTTTAAGAATCTTAGATTGGTTCTTAGTTCAATAACCATATTCATTTGTGATTTTAATGATATATACTTTCAGTAACAATTAAAGTTTCATGTGTAAAATTTCGTTATGATTTTGTAGTCTTTCAAATCCAACTCTCCTCAAATGCATACTGTTGTGTAACCCTTTCAGAATAACACATTTATAGACTAGTCGAAGTTAAAAGCTGCAGCAAGTAATAGAAAGATGTTAATAAAGATAGCATTTGTCTGCAATATAATACAGAAAAAATTGAGGCAAAAGAAGCAAGTAGTTCATGATTAGCATTTTCTTCTTTTGCCTTAGTCCTTTATTAACCCTTTCCAAAATGTTGAAATTTAGACTGGTCAAACCTTAAATGAGTAAGAAATGACAAACAATTTATTACACAAGAAAAACAGACGCCATGTTTTAGCATAGAAAATATTTATGGAAAAGCAGAAATTGGAGATTATCAGCAATTTCTTCATTTCTCTCAATGTTTTTCCCAAACTATTTCTATTAGGGACATCAGGTCTTGTTTAGGAAAGGTCTAACCTAGCAAACGAGGGATCAGTGCAAAACTATTGTAACTACATATTTTTCAGAAGTGCACTTTTTTGCATTTTCTGGATTATTAGGAAGGAATACATCATGTGTTCAAATATTAGGTTTCAATTCCGTATACTTAAAAAAGATATTTAGCATTTTCAAAACATTTTTCATCTTTAACTTTGAGAAAGTCAGAAAGGTTTTTCCCTCTCCTGTAAAATTATACAAAATGCAGTTACAATAGTTTTGCACCAAGCCCTCGCAAAGCTCTCAAAGCTTGAATGATAATGTAATTCTATTGATCGAGGAATCTTGTTCCCCATGTGTTGAAATCCTAGTATGGTCAACTTCCAAACAGACATTTGCAAAGGTCAATCATCTGTACAAATGGACAACATGTCTGATTTGACTTTGTTGGGTGCACAGCTGGTGACTTTGGTAGGGTGTTATTAGCTCCACTGGCCAACATGGCCAGCAGACTATTGTCATGGTGGTGAGGCTAGTCTGTGTGTGTGTGTGTCTGTCTGTCTGTCTGCTCTCCTGCAGGTAGGGTGATTGATGCAGGGTTTTGTGCTTGTGGGATGCACTCAATTAGAAACATATCTCTGAGAAATAAAAAAAGTGATGGAAATATTAGTTTCAATATGCAATAGCAGTTCAGGTGAGCGATTAAGGACCATCATGGTCCTCTTGTTTTCTTTAAACATCTCGTAACTACAGCTACAGGACATTGAAACGAGGCATTTATAGCATTTGAATGAAAATAATGATTCCAGATCGACCAAATGATATGTGCCTCATTGTAGACTGGTAGGGGTCCTCGATGTTTTCTTCTTTTGCCTTAGTCCTTTATTAACCCTTTCCAAAATGTTGAAATTTAGACTGGTCAAACCTTAAATGAGTAAGAAATGACAAACAATTTATTACACAAGAAAAACAGACGCCATGTTTTAGCATAGAAAATATTTATGGAAAAGCAGAAATTGGAGATTATCAGCAATTTCTTCATTTCTCTCAATGTTTTTCCCAAACTATTTCTATTAGGGACATCAGGTCTTGTTTAGGAAAGGTCTAACCTAGCAAACGAGGGATCAGTGCAAAACTATTGTAACTACATATTTTTCAGAAGTGCACTTTTTTGCATTTTCTGGATTATTAGGAAGGAATACATCATGTGTTCAAATATTAGGTTTCAATTCCGTATACTTAAAAAAGATATTTAGCATTTTCAAAACATTTTTCATCTTTAACTTTGAGAAAGTCAGAAAGGTTTTTCCCTCTCCTGTAAAATTATACAAAATGCAGTTACAATAGTTTTGCACCAAGCCCTCGCAAAGCTCTCAAAGCTTGAATGATAATGTAATTCTATTGATCGAGGAATCTTGTTCCCCATGTGTTGAAATCCTAGTATGGTCAACTTCCAAACAGACATTTGCAAAGGTCAATCATCTGTACAAATGGACAACATGTCTGATTTGACTTTGTTGGGTGCACAGCTGGTGACTTTGGTAGGGTGTTATTAGCTCCACTGGCCAACATGGCCAGCAGACTATTGTCATGGTGGTGAGGCTAGTCTGTGTGTGTGTGTGTCTGTCTGTCTGTCTGCTCTCCTGCAGGTAGGGTGATTGATGCAGGGTTTTGTGCTTGTGGGATGCACTCAATTAGAAACATATCTCTGAGAAATAAAAAAAGTGATGGAAATATTAGTTTCAATATGCAATAGCAGTTCAGGTGAGCGATTAAGGACCATCATGGTCCTCTTGTTTTCTTTAAACATCTCGTAACTACAGCTACAGGACATTGAAACGAGGCATTTATAGCATTTGAATGAAAATAATGATTCCAGATCGACCAAATGATATGTGCCTCATTGTAGACTGGTAGGGGTCCTCGATGTTCTAAAAACAGCTACATGTCATAAAGAAGTTATCAAAGAACGCCATGGTTCATGGTATGACTGGTCATAATGCTCTTGATCAGATGGTGATCAAGATCCATGATTTTCTCACATTCAATTTAGAGATCTTTTCCAGATCCCGGCTCATTTGTATTTTAATCCTTTCGCAAGCAAGGCCTCTTTTTGTCGTTTGTAATAGAAATTGATTGGGAAGATATTGAAACAAAAGAAGAAATTGCTGATAAACAGCACTTTCTCCTTTTGTCTCAATATTTTCTGTGCTATATTGGGGACATCATTATATATACATCAGCTTCTTGTTGGCAAAATCCATCTTATTTTTGGTCGTGTGGGAAGTGGTAAAACCACATTCCTTGTACTATTGTTTTGTCATAACTTTGATTCCACCAACGGTGAACCACTTTGGTTGTTCATAAACCTTTCTTGATAAAACCACAAAATGCCAGAGACCAGACATATTTATACAGTCTGGTTTCCGGAGCAGCAAAATAACCAATATTGACCGTTTACGCAATAAGTGGATCATGGAAGTCATTTGTGGAACGTTCCGAATTTCTTGATATAACCATTGTAGAGTTGTTGAGCACGATTGGCTCAACACAGTCGACATGGGACTTTTTCCTTTGACCTGTGTCAACACAAGACAATGCGGTATTTTCTCGCGTCTTGAGTTCACCTGTTAACCCTTTCCCAAACTACAAAATTTTAGGGTGATTCAATTTGAAAGGTGATTTGCATGAAAAATCAAATGTCGACAAAGATACTATTTGTGTAATGAATAGGACAGAAAATATTGAGGCAAAAGGAGAAACTGCTGGTTATCAGCATTTTCTTCTTTTGTCTCAATGTTTTCCCAAGCCATTTCTATTAGGGACGTCAAAACCAGGTCTTGTTTGGGAAAGGGTTAATGAGTTTAATCCATTATCTCACAGCGACGCCTTTTGACGCCACACAAGGCTTAAATGCGTAAAGTCTTTAGAAAACATTGTGGAAAATGAAGAAATTGCCTTTGACAAGCAATTTTTTCATTTCCCACAATGTTTTTACCCAAAAAATACCAAAATATTTCAGATTTCCTTAATTTGAAATTTTCGTCTGCATCATCTTAGAATTTGGACCAGTCCAAAATTTGTCGTTTGGTAATTAGTTAAACAAAATAGTTACGGACGGACGAATGGATAAGTTTTACTCCAACTGGATTGTCATTAGACATAGCATGCATCAAATGCATCTATCGGAATTCTGACAAAATAGAATTCGAACCAGCAGCAAGAAAAGAACTGATATGGCATTCAAAGTGTAATAACCTCTAAAAATTGAAAACTGAATCATAAATGTGGACTTTGTTGCATCCGAGATCTATTTGGAGACCGATTTTGTTTAGGAATAATTAGATAGACAAACTTTTGTTGTTGACGAAAGTTGTATCTCTAAAATGGCTTGCTATAACAGTACCTCGACACATTGAGAAAGATTGAGAAAATATATGCAAGTCTGGCAAAGTATAAATTTTTTATCCGTTGTCCAGATTTATTCCCATTGTAATGCTTTAGACGTTGCGTCAGTTATTGCTTAACTTTTTGTAACATGACGTCGGCGTTATTTTAACGTCTCAACGTCGAGCGTTACTCTCAAATTGCGTTAAATAATACGTGTTACGAAAATGTAGTAGTAAAGACTTGTAATTAATTGTGTAGGCCCTTATGTACACGTTTGAGGCTTATTGATCTAAAAGAGATCAAATCATTCAATGAGATAGTTTGTTATGTATTACAAGTTTATAGTAAACGTGTGCCATTTTAGCATAATTAAGTAAATCACATAATATTTTACAAAAATCTTTAAGCTAAGAAATGGCACTGAAAGCATCTTACAACTGTTTCGCGCGTGTTCCTCTTCGGTAAGAACTAGCACACCATTTTCAAGATAGTTTATGTTGATAATGTAGCACATGATTGAAGATACACTTTCTCGCTTTTAGACTTGACAACGCGATATATCCATTTTTTCTGGAACGTCCTCTATTTTTAGGCATTGTCAGCTTTCGACGTTTGCGTTTGCAGGAAATTATTTTCCCAGCAATCTGCAAGTTTGTTACTCGATGTATGAGGAGAAATTTGACATGGAAAAGATTTAACAAATTTCCATTAGATTCGGCAATATACGCGGTTCAACTGATTAGCATTGAACGTTTGAAATAATTATGACAAATATAATATTACTAGTACAATGTAGCAGTAATAGATACTCATACTTACTTTACCTAACTTTAAAGATAAATGAAATAACTATCAACAATTAATTAATAAGATGCATTGTGTACATGTATATAGATGTTTTGGTTTCTGATGTGTTATTATACTTATACGCGATGCGAAGTCAATTTATAGCACACTTTCTCTCCGCCATAAACGTCATCATGACGCAAAAATACCTGTTACCGGCGGATTGCTTTATGACTTCAATATTGTAATTTAAACCGCGAATAAGCAAAACATTATGAAATGTGTTTTAGAATAATTATATCTTTGTATTGTGGAAATTTCATTGAAATCCACTAGCCTATATAAAAAAGATACACTGTTTTCTAAAGTTATTTGCCTTTTTCAACACTGAAAACGTCGTTTTATTGGTGCTTCTTTAGCCCTTTTTCTTCCAAATAAAACGAACATTTGCTACAAAAAACACTATAAAGTTAACAGAAATAATGCACTTTTAATGTCGGTCACAAAGATATAAATCGTTTGATACTATTTAGAATGTATGCTAAACTATTTCCATACTATCGGTATAACTACGAGCTCTTATGAAGCGTTACGTAAATACCGGTGAACGTCAAACGTCGTGTGACAAAACGGTTAGACATTTTGAATTTGCAATGACAAGAATAAAACTGTTTCAAAACATGACAAATTATACATTTTTATAAGCGTCAACATATGTACTTTTGGAAAATTAACACCTTTTCATTAGAATTTTCATTATTATACACATGAACATATAGAGAAGTAGCGTACATTGCTAGATTTTAGGCATTTTTCGCAAGTGTGACATCATGGTTAGACATTTTAAAAAGATTAGAAATGGCGTTTTCTCTGATTTGATATCAATGACTAATAAATCAATTCGATTGGTGTCTAATGTACTTTTTCTTAGTGTAAAAAGTTTCTTATTTAAATGCATCACAGAAAACATATTTTTGAAAATATTCCGACTGTATAATTTTAAATACAAAAATCACGCCACTATCGAGTATACTAACTTTGATTATATTTTGAAAACTAATGTTGAATCTTCTCTCACACGTGAACAACTATGAAGAGGAGATATTTTTACATCGTTTGATACTTTTTTCCCACAGATTCTCCCGAAACAGACGAAAACAGAGCAATTTACGTATAAATTGTCGCGATAATGTGTTACAAATCACAGGCGAAAAATGCGACGTCGCTGGATGTTCACCGTGCGATAAATAAAAAATAATTGAATATTTGAAAAATATGAAAACATATTTACAATGCCAGTATTTCTTTCTTTCTATCCAATATAAATTTTGTTAGCGTGCGATAAATAATAAGGGATTTATGAAGAATCGAATTAAACATAAACGCCGTTTTTACAAAGTTAAGCAATAACTGACGTGACGTCTTTAGCATTTTATTTCATTATCTCCACCACTGGTGCACAAATGATGATATCCTCCTTTCCCAAACAATAAAATTCTCGGGTGGTCCAATGGGGAATTATTTTATCCAGTTAACCGATACGTAATTTCGGACAAACAGTAGTATTTTGTAGGTGATGTTATAAAATTTCGTAACAACGGCTTGATCAAGCCGTATAGTGGGCTCACGCTATCGTCAGCGATTTACAGAAAGTCCACTATCTACCTATAGGTAAGAAAAGATGATGATATGAACGTATTGCTTTTCGACTCAGAAAATGCTCATAATATCGAGTTAAATTATCACAGTGGAGATTGTGCATGATGGGATGGATAACGAATACGGACAAATTTGCCTTGCTTCAGGTAAGAAATTGTGCAATATTTTTCTTATTTCTGCGTCAATTTTCAAGCGGTTTGTTGCATGTACCCCGCATTACTAAGCTCTTTACTTAGATATATGACTTGTTTGTAGAAACTTTGTACTTTGTCCAAAAATTGATCCCAACTGACCAGAAAAGCGACAAAAATTCAGGCCCTTTTTCTAGTTGGTTGGGATCGGGTTTTGAGAAAAGTACAAGGAGTTTCCAGATAAGTAATACATCTGAGAAAAGGGCTCAGTAAGACGGAGTACATGCAACAAACCGCATGAAAATTGATGCAGAAATAAGAAAGTTATTGCACAAATTCTTACCTGAAGCGTGGTCAATTTGACCGTAGTCGTTACCATTTCGCTTTCTTGTCGGTTGGGACAATATTTCGGAAAAAGTACCATGAGTTATCTAATAATTATATGTCATACAATCCGATGAAAGAGCTCGGTAAGGCGGGATACATGCAACAAACCTTTTGAAGATTGACGCACAAATAAGGAAGTTATTGCAAAATATCTTACCAGAATCGAGATTATTTTGTCCGTATTCGTTATCCATCCCATCATGCACAATCCCCACCGTGGTTATAGTTACGAGATTTCATAACAACACCTATACGGTTCATTAATGCATAACGGTAAACTTAGCACAAAATGCATTGCTATTTGAAAACTCCTGCATACAACTCAATTGGATGTTGATTATGATAGGTTTGTGTACAAAACATCACGGAAAATATTGAGACAAAAGGACAAAATGCTGGATAACAACATTTCATTCTTCTTTTTCCTCAATGTTTTCATATGACATTTTCTTCTCGCAGGGACTTCTAAACCAGATATTGTCTGGAAAACGGCTATTTACTTCTCCATTTTTAATGGTTTGCATTCATTCAACAATTCTCATATTTCCTATTTTCTAAAGTACGATTTTCATCGTACCTTAGATCACTATGTCATTCTAGCGTTAAGAAACATAATAACAATATTTTATGCTGACATGTAGGAAGCGAATAAACACTTCATATTTTTTCCTTAAAAAGCGCAACAGTTATTTTTATTGTATCGTCAATGTTTGGTAATAAATTTTTCTGTGTCAAACTTTTAGGTTTTGCGTCTCGTAAAAAGACATGTACATGTAAACACTTTCCCGAACGGTGAAAGTTTAACCCATTACCAAACTCTCAAATTTTTGACATACATGTATTTGTTCTTTTGGGATAGAAAATATTTTTGGAAATGAAGACATTGCTTGTCACAAGCAATGTCTTCATTTTCCACAATGTTTTCCAAAGCATTTATCTTTTGAGGAGTCAAAAAAGTCAATATGTGGGAATGGGTTAAAGTGCTCCACCATATCGGTACTTTCTTTCGTATTTTGCCTGAGTTTGGAGAATATTGAGACAAAAGTAGAAAATACTGATCATTCTTATTTTGTTTATTGTGGAAACTATTAAGACAGAGGCAGAAAATGTTGTTTATCAGTATTTTCTTCTTTTGTCTTAATGTTTTCTGAAGCATTTCTAACATGGACGTCAAAAATATTTGACGGTTGCAACTCCTTTCTTGCATTTTGATAAAGATAAATCAATTTAGCTACAAAAAGATAAGATAATTCGTTTTCGTTTCGGAAACCTTAAATGGCCTGTTTTGGCACCCTTCGTTCGTAAGCCGTCAATGCATTTACAGTAAATTCTTTGAAAGAATGATTGGCCTGAAATGTATTAACGAGAATATCCCATTCCCAAACAAGACTTGGTTTTGATGTCGGTATTAGAAAAGGCTTAAGAAAACATTGAGACAAAAGAAGAAAATGCTGATAATCAGCATTTGCTCCTTTTGCCTCATTTTTTCCAGAAAACATTGAGACAAAAGAAGAAAATGCTGATAATCAGCATTTGCTCCTGTTGCCTCAATATTTTCCATGCTATCTAATCCACAAATGCAATCTTATTTAACATCCTATTTGTCGTGTTTCGGAAAGGGCTTACCTTTTCTCTGATGACAATACCAGCTTAGATCCAAATATTGGGACAAAAATGCTGATGATCAACATTTCTTTCTTATACGTGTCTTATAATATTTTATGCTATATCAAACAAAAATCAAATTCTTATGAACACCCATTTTTGTTGTCTGCAACAGTTTTTAAATTGGACCACTCTAAAATTTTACCGTTCGGTAGGGTTTTATTTTGTCGTTAGCAAAGCCTTTCACCTTTGTTACAAGTCTCAATTTCTGTCACATTGTTAAAAGTTTTACCCCTTCTTAGTTTAAGATTAGGGGGTCTGAAAAGGGGAAGTCGACATTTAAATAGCAAACAATGAAGTTTGAATTTTGGATCTAAAGTGAATTATCTTACTTTTTGATGCGAATACGATTTTATCTTTTATGTCGATAAAATGATCTTTCCGCTACATTCGCTAATGCTAGGTTCCCACTGCTGATCAAATTAACTCGACCAAACCCGATCAAGCGATCGAGGTCGGTCGGCAGTGGTGATCGGGATTAGTCGAGATGATCGAGTATGGTCTGCATAGATCGGTAATCCTGCCAATTTGTTTTGACGCGTCAAAAGAATCCGTGTAGCGATCGAGTAGAAAGCACATCGGGAAGTTGCTCGAGTATCGATCGTATAGAAGATCGAGCGGATCGACAATCACTCGTGTAGAGATTGTGTGTGATCGAGTCAATATCTTTTACTGGGATTTGATTGGATAAACAGATGGAGCAGAAGTCGAGTTGATCGGGAAAGCGTTCGGGAATTACTCGTACAAGTCGAGGTGATCGAGTGCTTCCAACTGCTCTATGGCAGCGGATCAACTCGATCTACTCGATCCCTTAAATGCCCTCGACCAAACCCGACCATATTACTTCTTCTCGATCTCTAGTCGATCAAACCCGACCTCTTCACTCGATTTGGTCGAGTGAACAGATAAATCAGAGGTCGAGTTGATCGGGATGTGGTCGGACATTACTCGAGTACAAGTCGAGTGCACGTGCGGTGCAGGTCGGAATACAGATTATCAACCCGATCATACTCGATCTCCAGACCCGAGTGATTCTCGATAAGGTCGATCTTCTACCCGATCAATACACAATCGCTTCTCGATTATTCTTGTACTCGATCGCACTCGACTATTTTTGCATGTCAAAAACCTCGAGTAGGAAGCCCAAGCGATGCAGATCAATAACGATCACCTCGACCTCTCCCGACCACCCTTGCAGATTGAGCTCGACTTGTATTCGATCGCTTGATCGAGTTGATCTGATCTGCAGTGGGAACACTAGGTCGTGTGGTAATAAATGTGTACAAACAGCCCTAGATCCCGCGCAGATCATCTTAACAGAAATATTGAAAAAATTCCGAAACGGTGTTTCATGTAATTCCCTGATTTAAGACATACAATGTAACAAGTACGGTTGAAATAATGGTATTACGTGCCTAAAAGACATTACTCGTTATATTTAATCAGATTAAGGGTGAGTCAATAGCTAAAAGTACATTTACGTCACATTTAAATTATGTATATGTTTAAACCGACAATATTATGAAATTATTATGAATATTTGATAATCACAAACACTGCAGAAAGATTTTCATCAAGAACACCTAGAATAGAATCAGCTCGATCTGGTCGTGTATAGATCGAGATGGTCGTGTAGGGCTCGAATTAAGGTCGGGGTGATCGGGTAGAAATCGAAAAGATACTCGGGCTTCAATCGGGAAATGATCCGGAGTGCTCGGATGGGTGTCTAGTTTGATCGACTAGAGATCGAGAAGAAGTCGTGTATACACGTCATTTGGTCGGGCTTGATCGGGGAAATTAGGAGGTCGTGTTGATCGAGTTGAAGAGATCGGCAGTGGGAACCTAGCATTAGGAAAGTCATGAAGGAGAATTACTGTGATACAACAAGTTCCATATTTTTTCCAAAATATATAGCAGATTTGTAAAAAAGTGGTTTGAAGCAGAGAAGGCGGGAAATTCACAGGGATTTGTTGGATGTGAAGTATTTTTAAACAGCATTTAAAGTTATCGGCGAACAACGTTTCTTTTCTTTTCTTTGCCATGGCTATTGCAATGCACCACATAATTTAACGTACGTAGACATTGCTCTAACTCAATAACCATTTGGTCTAGGACCACAAAAAACGTTACATATTTCAAAACTCTAGATAAGATTCGAAGGAGTGATGGCTTTCCAAATGAAATATTTCACTTTATAATTTATCGTCTCATTGACACGATTCGAATGAGTATCCACAATATAGGGTTTGGTTTTAAAATAAAAGTTTAAGGTAAGAAGGGCCTAATTAGCACAAAAGAGCCAGCGGCAAAATTTGAAAAGTGCCAGTAATTCCTAAACTGTGTTACATTTCCATTCTAAATACAAACATAAGCATTTTGTACGGTTTAGAATTTTGAATTAATGCATATTTATGGAAATATTTGACAAAAACGTTCAAAATTACCTCCCTTGCATATGAATGTAGAGTAAAATGATATTTGTAAATTATTTTCTTCTTGAGGCATAATCTTGAAATCCGGCACGGTGAATCAACTTATGTGAAGTGTATTTACAAGTGTGTGTAATTTGATACATTTCGTATGGCTAGAAAGTGGTGTTTTTCATTAGGCACTTTATACCTTAAGAATGTCTTCACTCCCTCTTACATATTGCTATTGACCACAGGGGGTACTCTATTGTTTTTTTTTGTCACATAAGTCAAAGGCCAAGGTCACAATTGAACTGTTTAAAATTCATTTATGAACTCTAACCCAAGAGCCGTCACACTTAAGATCGTGAAACTTTACATAGTTTTTGACCTTGATCGAACAATGTGTTCTTATGATTTTAGGCCACATACATGTAGGTCAATGGTCAAGGTCACAAATCAACGTCGTTTAAAAATCGTTCGACCTATGATCAAGGCAACTAACATAACTTGATGCCCTTGACTCAAGAGGTTGACCTATATTTTTGGCTATGTAGGTCAAAGGTCAAGGTCACTGTTGAACCTTTTCTTTAAAGCTACTATTTCCCAGATTTGGACCCAAAAATTGTCAAATACAAACGAAATGTACACTTTTTAAGCTTTATATGACCTGATTAAATGATTACGACAAACTATTGAAGCAACGACTAATTTTTTCGCAATTTGATACCAAATTCATGAAACGATGTCGAAAGTAGGTCAAAACAGTAGGACATGCGACTTCACAACATACATGATGACGTCATATTGAAATTCAAGTATGAATCTCGTTTGAAACATGATCCGCGCTGTATGCGCATGCGCAACAATTTAAAAATAATTCTAACCCCATCTGAGACGGGGTTGAATTTAGGTTTGGATTCTCCCTAAATTCAGCTATCTGTCTTGTAATTTCGGCTCATTCTCTGTCTGAATCGCATATTATTAACCATTCCGAGGTGGTCAACACAAAAGTTTTGCATATTTTTTCAAAAAATTTCATTTTTTGCAATTAGACCATCTGTTACCGTCGCCCTTTAAATCCACAGATTTGTCTGCTTTGCGACGCTCCTAGATTTCGGATAGATAGAGAACGAATACAATTGAGCCAGGATCTGGAAAAATGTCCCTTAAGGCTTTTGAGCCCAACATAGATCCAGATCAGCCTGTGCATACGCACAGTCTGATCAGGATCCACATTGTTCTCAAATAGCTTCTTCGTGACCTAAAGTAACTTAAAGAGAGCAGCATGGATGCATATCGGACTGCATCTGACAACAGGCTGATCTTCAAACTCAATTTTTAAAAATGCTATAAGGAACGATTTTCCAGATCCCGGCTCAATTATTTCTGGTTTGATAAGGTCAAGTTATGTCGTTTATTCCAGATTCATTTTGTATCAGCGAGATGTCAACGTGGTTCAGCTGTCAGAACGAATCTGTCGTATTTCGTCGATTACGTTTGAAAATATCGTAACTAAAGCTTGTCAAATCTGGAGTTACGACATTTTTGAAAGTAGATGACGATTTATTGGTCAATATCTAACCAGTTCATTTATTAATCTGCAAGAAATTGCGACTCAGAATACATCTAGTCCAAAATGTTTATCATTTTGCCCTGTATAGAGAAGGCATTTATAAACATTCACGGAAAAGAAGAAAATGCTGATGACAATCATTTTCTTTTCCTTTTGCTCAGTAATATCTCTCCTACACGCTTTATTTCTTTTGTTTATTTCTTTTATTGTCTGCCACTTCTACGAATCTGAATAAGGTGCATACTTTAGAAGTCCTTTATCGTAATAGGGTGAGTTTTTCTTATCATTTTTTGGGAGTTGGGAAACCAGAGGAAATTAGACTTCTTCAGAAATAATACGACCCTTTTTTAAAATATAAGAATGTAAGATTGCTCTGTATTGAACGCTGTTGAGGACAACAAAAAATATTACATGGAACATGTAAAAAGAAATACAAAGAAATAGGTTAAAGTGACATTTCAGAATTTCAGAATTTTTTGTCATAAATTTTACTTTTATTTTTATCTGAAAGAGCATATTTCCTTATGAAAATTCTGAAAATTCCAAGCCAAAATATTGCGCCGTTTATGAGAAATTTATATTTTTGTGTTAAAATTGAACAAATTGTTGTGGACAACAGTTCGGATTTATATGCAATTTATCGATTATGCCTCAACTTTAAATGCGTGTTTCTCGCTTATTGGCAACAACTTCAAAAAAACTAATAGTATTTATACTCATTAGAATAACCAATCTTGGCATCAAGACATACTTTAAAAAATTGAAATTGGAATGAAATGTCCCTTTAAAACGTTTCTTATCGCCACTGTTGTCTTTTTTGTCCTTTTCACTGTAAGAATTCTCTTTTTGGGGACGTCAACAGGCATTGCTTGGGAAACGGTTTAGAGAAACAAAACCAAGAACATTCGACAAGTTGTGATTTATTGCTTAAACATCCACAACCAAGATTATAAAGTTAACGAGTTTTTATTTTGTTTCGTTCTCCTAAATTTGTGTGTTTTATTTCCTCCATTATGTCGTTGGTAAAGTTTCGTTGTTCTTCTTACATATCTACATGTAGCTACGAAATTCTGGGAATTCTCAGTTAACCCATTACCAAACGACAAAATTTTAGACAGGTCAAATTCAAAAGCTGCTGCAGACGACAAAAATGATGTTAATAAAGATTGAATTTTTTTTTTGTGTGATATTGCTAAGAAAATATTGAGGCAAAAGGAGAAACTGCTGGTTATCAGCAGTTTCTTCTTTTGTCTCAATGTTTTCCCAAGCCTTTTCTAATAGGGACGTCAAAAGCAGGTCTTGTTTGGGAAAGGGTTAAATAAATTTTAATAACTTTTCACCTCAACTTTGTGATTATGACATGTTTCATAACGCTTCTCGAAACAATTGTTTGAAATTTCAAGCAGATACGAATAACGTGTATCGTATACCATGCAAGGCACAACTCCGTAAACAATTATGCTCGAGCAAACAACGGTGAAAAGAATAAAATACAGACAACCAACATTATCTGCTTTTGTTCAGATTTTTTTGTGAGTTATTTTGTATACAATTACGATTCCGCCATACTCGCCGGACCTGGCCCCATGGACTTTAGGGTTTTTCCAGAGATAAAAGCGGATCTGCGTGGCCGGAAGTTTGGAAGTCTCCAAGAACTACGCCGTGCGACACGAGAGGCAATCCGATCCTTTGATGATCAGTGGTATAGAGATACGTTCAACATGTGGGTCTCCCGACACAAAAAATGTGTAGCAATACACGGTGATTATGTCGAGAAAGTACGATGTTCCCTTGACCTGTAAATGACGTTGACGTTTTGGAGCCCGGCAACGTATGTTTACTCATGTTATTTAAATACATGTAAGTGTATTTTTCCTGAAAATGACCATAAGTTCGTGAACTTTTCAGAGTACAAAGAAAATAGGTTGCAGATGTTGCTTGTGAATTATTATTTGAATCCGTTAGCTAGTTTAGACTTTATGACAAAATTCCACGAACTTATCGAACAGCCCTCGTACATATAAGGTCGCATTTTAAAAGTCCCACATGCTGTCTGCAACAGCTTTCAAAGTTGAAATACAGTCGACACTCGTTGTGTCGAAGTCAGAGGGGTCATCTAAATACCTTGACATATCCGGAGCTCGACTCATCCGATTTTGATTATTTTCAATGAAAATAATATTTAACCATTTTGGACGGGCATCATATATGTCCATGATTGAAATATAGTAGGAAAAGGATAGAAATTGCTCGTTTTGAGCAATTTCTATCCTTTTCCTACTAAATTTCAATGGCTGTATTTGTTTCGAAATTAATTTGATTTAACATTTTGATAATCCTTTGTTGAGGACGGGACATGACTTTCACTTCCACTTAAGTGGAATTTCCACTTATCCGACATAACGAGTGACGACTGTAGTAATAAAAACAACCTTAACTTTGGGAAACGGTTTGCGTGAATACCATAAGACAATGCTGTGTCTTGCACATTTTTTTTTTTACTCAAATTCATCAAAGCAGGGTAGAAGACTGCGTCGTGTCTCGTTTGAAAAGGTCAACCAATTTCGTTTAGCCCAAATTAATTCATGTCAGCGAAATGTGAACGCAATGCGGCTGTCAGAACGAATTATAGATTCACAAGTTTGACAGAATCGCATCTGTTGATTAACTTTATTTCATGACATTTCCATTTACAAAGAACACGATGGATAATCACGCGATACAACAATTTCAGAAAATCTTCAATAATTTTGTTAATTCGCGACCGATCTGAATTTGGTTTGAAGCAGAGAAGGTGGACAGACGTCACGCATTAGATGAACGTGTTGGACTTTTGAAAAATCAACTGATGAAAAGTTATTGAAGATAAACCAAAATGTTGGTTTATCTTCAATAACTTTTTCATCAATTGATTTTTCAAATATATCCACCACGTACAGCTTATTCCTGACATTCTCTGACTTCTCTGCTTCAAACCGAATTCAAATTGGTCACGTATTGACAAATATATTGACGATTTTCTGAAATTCTGAGTCACGTGATTATCCACCGTGAAGAGGTTCATTGTGCTTCGTCATACAAATCACAAGAGGTAAGGCTGTCCTATAATCTGATGTTTAAAAAGATACAATTTGTTATCAATTAAGAAACGAATATTCATGAAAAGGGGACGATTTTATCCAGTTAACCATGACGCAATTTCGGACAAACAAATATTATTTCTTTGGTGTTGTCATATAAAATCTCGCAACTACGGTTTGATTCAAGCCGTAGTTACGAGATTTTGCTGACACTGACAGTTAATCAAAACATAACGGTAAACTCAGTCTATTTTTAGCACAAAATGCATTGCCATTCAATATTTCCCAATCTGTATTAATAGAGGACGTCCAGTCATCTTACGATCGCCGATGATCTGACCAGAATAACTAGACGAATCTATATTGTTATAGGTCGATGTATTTCTTCCAGATTTTTTATATGCCGCCGGAGGCTGTCCTATATTGGCGTCATCTCCGTCTGTCCGTCCATCCGTCCATCCACGGACGTACGTATGTCCACTTTTCTTGTGAGCGCAACTCCTCCTAAGTTTCTGGCTGGATCTTTTTGAAACTTGATCAATGTTATCACCTCAATTTGGTATAATATTATGTGCATGAAGGAAGGATTTTATGGTTCATTGGTTTGTCAGAGTTATGCCCAATCAAAACTTTGTCTCTGGGACTGCGTTTATTGTGACCATGGCACTCTTGTTTCCATTTACACAGCCAGCAAGACTGTTTTTCATGCCCGTATTGATTGATGAGGGACAGTATGGTGTTACAGATTTTGAGTACCCCTGTTTATCAGTAAATTCCACCACTTTCTCAAACACTTCATTTTTGTACATGTAGGTAGGCCTACATGTATTCAGTTTAACCCTTTCCCAAACAAGATCTGGTTTTGACGTCCCTAGTGGAAAATGCTTGGGAAAACTTTGAAACAAAAGAAGAAACTGCTGATAACCAGCAGTTTCTCCTTTTGTCTCAATATTTTCTGTGCCAAATTCTGTCTTAATAACATCGACTTTGTCATTTGTGGCAGTTTTTGTAGTGAATCAGCCAAATTTTGTCGTTTGGGAAAGGGTTTGTATAAGCTTTACCTTAACCACAGTCTAGAAAATAGCTGCAATTCTGAAAATTCAGTTTGTAACAAAAATTACTAACAGGGGAAATTGAAATATTTCACCAGAACAATTGTTTACGAGGGACAAAAACAAGAACATTCGACAAGATGTGATTTATTGCTTTAACATTCACGATTGAGATTATAAAGTTAACGAGGTTTTTTTTATTTTATTTCTTTCTGGTTGGAAAATGTCCTTTGTTTTCAACGTGATTATATTAACACGCTGACACGGTATTAGCATTATTCTTTGTAAATTTTACAAGTTGGACTTTTTAGTAGCAATGATAAATATTTGAGCAAAGATCTAGAATAAGGACCTTTAAGGCTTTTGAGCCCAACATGATTCAAGATCAGCCTGCAAATACACGCAGTCTGATCATGAATCATGTTGGTCTCCAATATCTTCTTCGTGACCTGCTGAAACTGTGAGAAAGCAGGATTGGTCCCGGTCAGACTGCTTTTAGGCACAGGGTGATCGTGAACCACAGCTTTCTATTATGCTATAGGGGGCGTTTTTGCAGATCACGTCTCATTTATATTGTAAGAGCCTTACTTGCTTGTAGACTGTAGTTGTAAATTGATGGGTAAGCCTTTCAGAAGTGCTTCATTATTCCTGGTTAAAGAAATATTGTGTACAATATAGCACAGAAAATATCGAGACAAATGGATAAAATGTGCTATGTGCGCTGTTTCAAACAGTATTATTTATGTTATGATGTGCTATAATTAGATTATGACGACCAAATAGGATGTTTGTGTACCAAAAACTGCAGAGGTCATATTTGATGGTTAATCAATAGACCTCGGCTTTGGAGAGTAGATATTTATGAACTCCCAGCAGCTTGTATTTAAGCCGAGATCTTGAAAAAGGACACCATGGCGTTTTAGACCAACAACAATGTTCGCATACATACAATCTTATCCAGATTCATGAGAGCCAGGATCTGGAAAAAACGTCCCATAAGGCTTTTGAGCCCAACATAGATCCAGATCAGCCTGTGCAGACGCACAGTCTGATCAGGATCCATGTTGTTCTCTAATAGCTTCTTTGTGACATTTAGTAACTTAAATAGAGCAGCATGGGTGCATATTGGGCTATATTTGACAACAGACTGATCTTCAAACTCAATTTTTAAACATGCTAGAAGGGACGTTTTTCCAGATCCCGGCTCAATTGTTTATCTAAAAAAAGCTACTTTATTGCTTTCTGTTAATTCGAGACCCAATTTGAAAATTGTTTGAAGCTGAAGTTGTCGAAATACATCACATTTTTTTCTGGATGCGGTAGATCTTGATCTTTTACATAGCCACTGGTATATACAGTTTTTTACTATCAATTAAACTTTTACTTGAATGTCAATACTTTTTATCAGCGGACTTTGAAAACGGCTCCCCCATCCAGCTTATTTCTGACGTTTTTCCACCTGCCTTGCTTCAATCCAAACTCAAATTGATAAAATATTGCTGAAAACTCGACACTTTTCTATAATTGTTGTGTCAAGCGTTTTCCCGCCAAGGCACAGAAAGGTTTTGACATCTCACGGGATCGAATGTGTCTTGACCGAATCTTTATTGTCTGCTAGATTTGGAATCGCGATTTATCTGAGCGAAGCAGAACAATAAATATGTTATAATTATCTCCCAATTGTATTTAGGGTCTAGAACAAAGCTGCCATGCGTGCAGCTAGCCAGACAGTTGGTCGGGACCCTACTGATGCCACATGCAGTTACAGAACTTTTGTTCATCATCACCATCCTCATCAGAGCTTTGATTTTCGTGCAGGTGGTGGGACTGTTCCAGCATCAGTGAACGTAAAATGAAAAAAAAGAAAATCTAGTCATTAAGAGTCCTTCGATTCCAAGAAACAAGATATAAAATCTAAAACACGGGAGTCATTTTGCATAAATATTCACAACTTTCACTAGTTTACGTTCGCAACTTTCACTCGCTTATGTTGCGTATAAACACTTGAAATGAAATAAAAGCAATGCATCAAAATGTCAACGTTGTCAATTTCATACAAGAGAGTAAAATTATTGTGGCTGAAAAATGAAATTAATACTGAAATACCCTGATGAAATTCTGTAATACTCCTGTTTTGATACCTGGTTTATGTAGAATTGTGTCTGCGAATTATTATTTTTATCGGAATAAGGAAGTGTTTAAAGTTTTCAAAATTTTGTGAGTTTTAAATTCCAATCTGCTTCCCTCCCCATCATAAAAAAAACATGTTTTTAAATTGAACTCTTTCCAAAAATTCCAGCTTCAGAGAAGTAACAGACGACAAAAAAGATTCTGACAATATTTGTGTACAATATGAAATGATGATATCGAGACAATTTTGGCATTTTCTCCTATTGTCTCAATATTTTTCTTCGCATTTTTTATTAAATATGAGGATGTTGGAAAGATGGCTCATTTGTGTAATGATTTACGAGATCCATAGTATTCAATTAAGACTTTTTGAAAACATATTTGAATATAACGGTAATACTACATTTGTAACAAATCAGCCGAATACACCATTTATGAACATGTTGAATCAATCACCATATGGAGGAGCACATACCTACCCAAGTAGCCAACCAATTCCCCAGTACCAACAATGTAGTTCCCCGATACCACAAACCTCGAGACCACCCCCTCCCCCACCCCCAGATATGATGACATTTCTAATGCAAAGATTAGACTCTATGGACAATAAACTGGCTCAGCTTGAGGAAATCAAAAGCAGCATTAAACAGATTAATACAAGAATGGACAAAATGGACAGTAGAATACAAAGCTTGGAGGCAAAAGTACATATTATAGAAAATAGGCCAAATATTGACGCTTCCATCTTTGAAGAATTGAACCAGAAACAGGAAAAAAATGAAACATTTTTGTCAAAAGTATCTAATTTCGAAAACCAGCAGAATGATAGAGAAGAAAAACTAAAGGAAGAAGTACTAGACTTAAAATGCCGGAGTATGAGGGATAATCTCATGTTTTATAAGATTCCGGAGGATCAAAAAGAAGATTGTGAGGAAAGGGTCCTTACATTCATTGAAGATAAGTTAAAGATTGAGGGGGCCAAGGAATCCATTAAACTGCAACGTGCCCATAGAATAGGGAAATTTAAGACAGGTGAAATTAGGCCAATTGTCGCGAAGTTCGCTTTCTATCCCGACCGCGAAAAGGTGAGAAAAGCAGCCAAAAACTTGGCTGGTACTGGTTTCGGTCTTTCGGAGCAGTTTCCGCGAGAAATAGTTGAAAGACGAAAAAGGTTAATCCCCGTTATGAAGGCAGCACGTGAGAACGAGCAAGAAACTCGATTGGTTGTTGACAAACTCTATATAAACAATGTGTTATACCGTGAGGATAATTAAAAATCACGTGAGAGTACGGTTAGATGTCTCGCCTGGAACGTGGAGGGCCTGACGGCGATCAAAAGATCAACGCGTGAATTCACTGACTTCCCAACAAACTATGAAATTATCTGTCTCAGTGAAACATGGACCAAAAAATCGTCAAATATAGAACTTAGTGGTTATTCAGACCCTATTCATTCATTTAGAAAATTACAAAACCGTCGCGCAAATAGATCAAGTGGAGGTATTATAATATATATTAAAGACACAGTGAGAAAAGGAGTTACATTAGAAAAAAATGATAACGATTCAATTGTATGGATTAAGTTGCATAAAAATTTCTTCCAAATAGAACAAGATATATACTTATGCGCTATTTATATTCCACCAGAAAATTCACCATTTCATAATGTTTATGAACATGATTTATTTAGCATTCTAGAAAGTGATATTAATTTCTACAAATGTCGAGGTCAGGTGTATGTTTGTGGTGACACAAATAGTCGAGTCGGCCAAAAATTAGACTTTATAGAAAATGACACTTTACTTGAATTTGAAGATAATAACTATGCTTTGCCAGTTACGGCCCGAAAATCCATGGATTTCAGATCCAACAGATTTGGCGAACATTTATTAGACATATGCAAGTCTACAAATATTCGAATAGTAAATGGTCGTCTATCTGAGGACCAAAACATAGGCAAAATAACATGTGTAACACATAACGGGCAAAGCACGGTAGATTATCTTCTCACTTTTGTTGAAAATTTTGAATTTATTCATTCTTTTTCTATTGGAGATTTTACAGAATTTTCAAATCACGCCCCTTTATCCTTTTCTATCGAAGTTATGACTTGCGAGAAATGCAGTAATGATCCTAGTCCTATTTCTTATATAAAATGGGATGCTAGATACAAAGACCGGTTCCTAGAAGATTTGTCTGCTGGTATTGAAAAGTTAGAAGAGGAATTGTCTAAATGTATAGAAAACAATGATGACTCAGATATTTTGATTGAATTATGTACAAATCTTTTCACATCATGTGGTAAAACTTATTTCAAAAAGAAGTTTTCTTCCTCAAACCAAACTTTTGCGAGTGTAGATAACAATCACAAAAAATGGTTTGATGAGGAATGCAAACTTAAACGAGATGAATACAGAAATGCAGCAAAAACCATGAGTAGAAATTTTACAGACGCAAATCGCACGATTTTATTTCAAAAGCGGAAAGATTTCAAATATTGCTGTAGAATGAAGAAAAATTGTTATAATAAAACGGTTTCACGTAACATGAATAATATGCGCCGTGAAAACCCACGGCAATTTTGGAAATATTTTAGAAAAAAGAAGCCAAATACAACTACTAATTCTATCACTGTCGAACAGTTCCATGACCATTTTAAAGACTTAGCGTCAAATATCAAAGAAAATCATGGCAATATTAATTTGGAAGCCCCTATTTTTGAAAGAAATCAACCGTCGTAAGCAGATGGCCTCATCCGTTCAGGTAGTGGAATGTACTCTTTAGTATATATAAACGGCCATTTAAGTCAGAGGAGGTAAATTTCCATGCACACTGGTATAGAACT
Source organism: Fragum sueziense (assembly GCA_963680895.1). Lineage (NCBI taxonomy): Eukaryota > Metazoa > Mollusca > Bivalvia > Cardiida > Cardiidae > Fragum > Fragum sueziense. Next base: position 4,756,856 of record OY804609.1, read on the forward strand.
TGTCGAACAGGATCGAACCGGTCTCGCTAGCAGACGATGCTTCAGTTTTTATCTAATACCGCGCGATTTAAAAATGTGCCGTAGGGCATTTACGGTAAGTATTATGATCTATTTTTAGATTCGGTCGCTGTGAATCGACGAAGCGCGGAATAGCAGACGACTTGTATGACGTTTATACTATATAACGAGGGGTTCCCCCGACTCTTTTGGTATGAGACAAGGACGAAAATAATCTCTCAGAGGCCTTAACGACGCGGTCAGCTGTTTTACCTTCGGTAGACTTTTGAACGTGTACGCTAGGTGTACATCACATCATATTTGCTTTGAATTTGATTGCAGACGAAATGACGTATAAACTGAAGGTGAAATAAAGAGAAAATGAAAAAAGGAACAAGAGAAACACATATTTTACAACATTTATTTTAAATACTTTCAGCATGATATGTTCAAATCAAATGAATACAAAGTAGGACAATTAATATCCGTATGGGTATGAAACATAATCATTCCTCAGTACACGTTTGTCAAATACCAGCCTATAATCCTTTCGTTCTGTCGTGGTCACCAACTTTACGCCGTCCCTATCCCTCGTGATTTTATGGGGGTTTAAAACAGACACTGACGCATTGGGACAATTCTTTACAAAATGTTTGAGAACATTGAAATTAACATTTAAAAGATTTTTGTAATTGAGAGTGATTCCTCTCACCTTACAAAACGTTGTATTTCCGTCCTTATCGGGATGAAACAGCTCATACCCGTAATTTTTCGGTCCCCCTGTTGCAAAAGTCTTAATACTATTATTTCGTGGTATTTCGTCTGTCAGGTCGCCCAGAAAGTCACCTAATTGTGGTTTTGGTTCATCATGCTTTGTCGAAAATATCACTGAGTCGGTATCTGCATACAACGCTCTCGTTCTCAATTTTTCTAAGTAAGAATACAGTTTCAGACGAGCTTGTGCTGTCGTGTAAGCCGCAATGACAACATTAGTCTTTATGTTACTTTCAACAAATTCCTCTTTGTATTTCCATCTCATTTCTACTGCTTCGTCCGAAATAAAATTTACAGCAGTCACGTCTTCCTGGTCGGATGTTAGTTTGTTAAAAAACTGGGCAGGCTCAGATACGATCTCAATCTGCTGCATATTTGATCTTTGACCAAATTTACCCCAAAATGAATTTAACATTAATTTAGCTAAAGCACGTAATCCGGGATTTTTCTTGATTTTACGGTACTCTAACTGAACCCCCTCTTTTTTGTTATAAAGGTCAATGTAAGTTTGTCGTTCATCTTCAGTCCTACACCAATCTGGCCACCCACTGGCTTCCTGTTTTATTTTCAGAAAAGTATTGACATAATCTGTAAACAAACCCCCTGTCTTAGTCTCGGGATCGTACCTCGATATTTCGTCAAAGTGCCATATCTCATATATTTCAATTACTTGATATCCCAACTGAACTGCCTTTTTGAGTTCATCTGTTACCCACGTGCCAACGAAGGACCTCTGTTCATTGGTATGAGTACAAGGCGTTTGTTGAGTAGTTTCTGCACAACTTTTACAGAGGTGAAATAACAGCTTGCCATTCATTTTACAGGGTAGTACAGGATGAAACAGACCTTTAGGGGGTAGTACTTTGCACTTGATCAAACCTTCGTAATTGTCTAAATCTTGAAAATTTTCTGTTATAATTGTGGGGTGACCTATTGGTGTTTTCCCTGTCTTATTGACCCAAGGGTACAAGGATGTAACATCAAAATAATCTATTTCCATGTTATCAGAGGCCTCTTTATACAGTGTGTAGGCTTCAGTTCTTCCACCGTAAAAGGCATCACGAGGTTCTATGGGTGTTACTATGTCCAACTTTTCCAGGAAGGATTTCATTTCAGGGTTTTCATGGCATTCTTTATCAAAGTCCGACTCCCATTTAGATATATACGTATAGCCTTGGTCTACCAAATACTTTTGCTTTTCTATAGTCTTATCAAACAACTCTCCCATGGTCAATTGATTGACAGGATTGACCGTGGAACGTGAAAAGATAGTTGGATTTCCATGCCAAAAGTCTCCGTGGAATTCCATAACAACTTTTTCTCCGTTGTCAGTTTCGTAATACCCATCAACGCGATAAGGTCCAATGGTACGTTCACCGCCATTTTTGGCGTGTTGTATTTTATGGCCTTGTACATATGACTTATACTTAATCCATTGAATAGCCTTAACCGAATGCTTTTGTTCAGGATTGTATCCTTGATGAGGAATCAATGCAATTGTCTCCGGTTCCAGAAAATTAGTTCTGAAGACCAGATTGCACGCCGAAGCTATCGTAATAGATTTTTCAAAAGGATCGATGCCTGTCACATCCATAAAATCCTCTCTAAATTTCAAACAACAACGTCTCAAAATATCCACGTCAGATTGACAGTAAGCCAACAGTTCAGACTGAAAGTCAAATTTGTCAAATTTGTGGTTGTCGTACCAAGTCAGAAAGGCATCTCTATCCGCGGGCTTCATAGAGTCAGGATTATAATAGACGAGATCTGGAAGTCTGTCTAGTACAATATTCTGGTTTTCTTTTCTGTTAAAAAGATGTGGAAAGTAACCCTTTTTCAATTCATCAAAACCAAACATAGATGGTAATTTAGCGAGCGCCATTGGCAAGAAATTTATGGAGTCAATCATCTTGATTTTGCAACTCTCCACGGTCAAGAACATGATTTTTGCACCATTAGGAATAATCTTAGGCATGATGGCATTCTTATACAAATATTGCAAAATAGGATATGAGTCATACCCTTGAAAGTTATGGCATAAGACGGTGCTTTCATAGTTTTCTTCAGAAAACAACCATTGGCAAAAATTCTCTAGTGTGTTTTCACCAGAGAAGACATGCTCTCTCTTATCACACTTTTCACATTTATCCTCTTTATCCATACATAATGTGCACACTTTCTGCACTACACACAAATTTGGCTTATGCTCAAATGAGCCACAGCTAGCCTTCAAACAATGGCAACATTTTCCAAACACATCAGGTGTATACCCCATCTCACATTGTACAAGGTCATCTTGTGTACATTCAAAGTCAAAAAATATAAATGTTTTAGCATTGTCTATTTCGTCAACTAATTCTTCTTCAACTGACATCGGCTGATGGAAGGATGGCTCTTCAAGCATCATGTAGCACTTATGTCCATCGGGGTAAAACTCCCTACATATGTTACAAAACTTCTGTCCACATCTATGCATTTTGTCTATTTTTTTATTTACAGTTTTCCCACAGTCTGTACATCTGTAGATTGATTTGCATGTAGAATTGCCTTTTGATGTAGTTTTTGTATGAAGGTTAAAGCACTCTTGACCACGGAAGAATCGATGACATATGTCACATTCAATCCAGTTATCCAGACTCTGGTCGTGTACTTTACGACAAGCATGACACACATTGTTACACTTGTGATCTTCTTTGTGATCATAGCCTTTGCAACACTTTGTACAGTAGTAGTTTCTAGATAGAAAAGCCGGCATGCTGGTAATTACATCGTAGTGTTCGTCATGATAGTACAAGTAGATCGCCTTCTCCGCCTCAGGACCACTGTAGATAATTCCGTTGAAATGCTCTCTGGATACGACAAAGATTTGATAGCCTGAAAGCACAACCTGGAATTTCTTGATTTCGTCTATACCACATTTCCCTATTTTCACTTCTGCTTTCTCATAGAGTTGTTTCGCCAATTGTCCTTGTGGTTCATAGCCTTTTCTGATGCTTTCCAATTTTGGATGTTTGTCCAATCGTGCTTTGGCAGTGACAATGGCTCTCGCACAACATAAGTCATCGTTGTTCTGTATCTGCATAATGCATTTTTTATTTTTGAGAAAGTTTTCAGTGTTCACGAACTTGCATCTCTTCCCTGCACCTCCACTTGGCATATCCACAAGTGTTACTTCAATTATCAGGCCGGAGTCAATGACGAAATCTTCATTGGATTGTAGAACTCTCTCAATTTCCGACAGGAATCTATCCGCAGTGAGTAGTGGAATTTTTAAAAAAGGAATCACAATGGGGTAGTCCAGGGAAGGACTCTGGACTGTTAGTCGCACCAAATCTTCCGACTTTGCCCCCGCGGTTAGGTCTTCAAAAAGGGCATTGAACAATTGCCTTAGGGTTGCAAGTACATTCTCCGTCACCTCTATATCTTTAAAGTTGACTTTGTAGCTAGAGGCTGTAGTCTTGAACTTTTCTATCTTTTGCTCTTTAACTTTTGTAACTGTGTAATATTTTCGGGGGTCATCAGTCTTCTTTATCTTTTTGGTAACTCTGTTTCCTTCCTGGGAATCGTCAGCGGGTCGTTTTTTTCCTCCTCCAAGTTGATGTTTTTCTTTAAGGTGTCGATGTAGATTATCGGCGCGACTAAAGCATTTTCCACACTCTTCACAATGTATGGAACTAGAGGCTCGGTGTTTTTCCAGATGACGTTCCAAATTATCTTTTCTCGTAAAGGACTTTCCACAGACATCACATGTGAATTTCTGCCAGTGATTTTCTGTACGCTGATGCTTTTTGAGGTCACTGACCTTTTTGAAACTGACACCACATGTCCCACATACGTAAGCCATACTCTGAAAATAAAAAGAACTGCGTGAAAGTCTATTTAAATTTTACAGTGTTTAGTAACCTGATTACTATCATATAGAATTAGACAAAAGCTGACAATAGCTGAAGAGAGAAATCAATGATTACATAAATATTAAAGGATCTCTATGGATAAGGCCAGACAGGAAAAGGAAAAAAAGTAATTAGATTCTAGTGAAAAAAAGCACATGGAATCAAGTCATATGTCAGACGAGACAACATTATGCATTTTACCTTAAGATAAAATTCCCTCTATAAAATGTGAACCCGTTGAGTGTTTGCATGGAAATGAATTATATTGTCTTAATCAACATTTTAATAAGTTGTTCACAGTTTGTAAGGTAACAGATATTACTTTTATCCAGGCGAGACTACACAATCAGCATGCGAGACAGCATGTTAAATATAACATATGCATGTTAACAACTTTTGTCACGAGTTTACTTTTTTACATTTTCATAACATATTTATAGTTGTCAAAACAAGGCGAGACTACACAACAGTAAAATAAGACTAAAACATGACTTACTATGAGGTTTAGGATCTTGTGACTAAAGGTTTCTCAGTTGACAGTATGACTTCTCTCTTTGTAGATCTGCAGTTAAATGAAAAAGAATTCCTTGGGATGGCTATTTATAATATGTTCTTGTTTCTGATTGGTTCAGAGTACTCGACGGGATCATGATTTGTTACTTCAAAAAGGCGAGACTACGAAAAATCCAGGCGAGACTACGAAAAATCCAGGCGAGACTACAGTGATTCACACCGTACTGTGTCTAATGATACTAGGAATGTAACAATTTTCATCAAGTCCGATTATCATTTTTCTAGTTAATATTTTGCGCATGCGCACTGGATAATTGTTTGATGTGAGAACATCATATATTGAAGACACAAATCATATCTCGTCATTTAGTTGACAACCATCAGAGAGACAACATGTATTCTGTAAAGTGTCCAGACTGTTTGCAAGACTTTTCGAGAAGAGATGTCATGTTAAGACATCAGAGACACAAACACAAGAATCAATCAAATCCTCCGTCGCCATCGAAGGGCAGTGAAGCGTATCCGCCGCCGCCGCCGCCGCCGCAGAGCAGTGAAGCGTATCCGCCGTCGCCGCCGCCGCCGCCGCCGCAGAGCAGTGAAGCATATCCGCCGCCGCCGCCGCCGCCGCCGCCGCCACAGAGCGGTGAATTGTATACCCCACGAAAAGAAACCATGATGTTTTATCATCCATTCACTATGATGGTATCGGGTCCAACAGGTAATTTTACGCTAGTTTTCCCCTTTGGTAAGAATAAACACTTCATGTAAGCAGCATAGATAATCTCAAAACGAATGGTGTAAGACAATCTGTGATTTCTCACCTAGCAGCTAATTATAATAATAGGAAATAAGCTTATCAGCATATGTTTTTTTTTATTTCAGTGCTAAAAGGTACCATTTGAGTCATTTTAATAATGAATTTACACCTTTAGATTTATACTAGCAAAAAGGTACCCATTGCATAATGGTACCTTTTTGATGGTGAAAAGGTATAGCATAGAAAAATTCATTTGTGCAAAAAGGTACCTTTAGTTCAAATAGTACCTTTTTGTACTAACTGTGTGTCAGATGGTACCTTATTGCAAGTGAAAAAAACTTGATTTTTGTTGGTACCTTTTGACATAATCCTATATTGTCGGTATTTAAAGACCTACAACTTAGAAATTTCTACACATGAACAATACCATAAAAATACAATCGCCAGTGCCTAAAAGTCATTTTGCCCAAAATGTCAATTGGTACCTTTTTTGCACCAAGGGGGTGATATCTTCTACATTTTGTTTCATAGCATATCAAATATGTTTTCAGCGTGTGGAAAGACAACGATGGTGAAAGATTTGTTGCAAAATCACCAATCAGAAATTCAGCCTGGTATACAAAGGATCGTATGGTTATACAGAAGATGGCAACCGTTATACAACATCATTCAGAATTCTGTGATGCCTAAAGTAGAATTCATACAGGGTATTCCTACGGATTTAGAAGATGACGATTTCTTCGATTCCAGACGGAACAATGTATTGGTTTTGGACGACTTATTCTCTGATTCGGGCAAAGACAAACGGGTCACCGACCTGTTTACGGAGGGTTCCCATCACAAATCCTTATCCGTCATATCGATTAATCAAAATTTATTTGGAAACAAGGATCCTACACAACGGCGGAACTGTCACTATCTCGTATTGTTTAAAAATCCGGTAGACAGTCTGTCAGTGATGACGCTGGCCAAACAAATGTATCCAGGAAATACGGAATATTTCATGAGAAAGTTTGTCAAAGCTACAAAGTACCCGTACGGATATCTCTTGATGGATTTAAAACCATATACGCCGGAAGACCAGAGACTGCGATGTATCGAACCAAAATCCTTGAACACAGCGGTTGGTCATGTGACCAGGTCTATAAAAGGAGAAACTATTCCACCTGGTTGTCATTCTGCAGTTGGAACTCAAACGGATAACATCGTGGATAACGGTATACCAGAAAAGTCACAAAATTTAGAAAATATTTCCGAGGACATTATGGAAAATAAGGGACAAGCTTGTGACGATTGTGGTCAATTATTTGACACTATTCACGACGTACAAAGACACGTCAAACGTGGATGGTGCCCGGAACAAGACGATCGTCCATTTAAGAAACAGAAAACAGGGGAGGATGTCATGGAAATTGACGAAGATGTCGAAGATAACCAGGGTTATCAGTACCTGTGGCTCCTGGCTGCAAAATGTGGTGAAGACAAGTATAATGAGCTTTACGATCGTTATATCGCAAACGGCGAAAGCGAGGAAGAGGCCGTTGAAAGGGCAGAGGATCGTACACGTCCGTATAAAGAAAAGAACTTCTTTGAAAGATATCAGACATTACTGGAAAAGTATTGGTTTCCATTAAAGAACAGTACCACTCATCGCTCAATTGTGGATCAAATCAACGATCTCCGGAAGAAAGGGATCGACTTGACATCCGCAGTAAAAAGGACTTTGAGGAGAAATAAGCACGATTTTCAAGACTTATTTGAACAAGAGGAATCTGACGAGGAGGAGGGGGAGGAGGCGGAGGAATCGGATGACACCGATGAGGATACCAAAACCATATAAAAAAGTATGTATAGTTACAATTAATCCATTTCTAATCAGGACGTTAACCAGTAACCATGGCTCCATGGGAAGACTACTTAAAAACAATCTATTATGACATAAAACACGCAGGGTCATTTTCTGGGCCAATACAATTACACAAAGTGGTTCAAAATGAAGGAAAATTTGACATTAGTTTGTATAGAATTCGAAAATTCTTGAACAACCAGGAAGCTTATAGTCTACATAAACCAGTAAGAAGACGATTTCAAAGAAACCACGTGATCAGTGCGGGAAAAGATGATTTATGGATGGCTGATCTCATCGATATGGTGAAATTCGAGGAATGGAACGATGGATTCAAGTACATTCTACTGGTCATAGACACGTTTTCGAAATACGTGTGGTTACAACCTCTCAAAAACAAAAAAGGGGACTCTGTAGCCAAAGCATTTCAAACCATTTTTACTACGACCGGAAGGATTCCATCAAAACTCATCACGGATAAAGGTAAAGCCTATTTCCACGTAAGAACTTGTTTTAATAGCAACATTGAATTGGTTATTTAAGTTCAACATGATCGTCATTCACCGCATCTTATCTCTATGCCCTTTTCTATTTTCAGGTCAAGAATTCCGTGCCAAAAAGGTACAAACACTCATGAAAGAGAGCGGTGTCCGGTATTTTCCTACTCAAAACGAGACTAAAGCTTCGACTAGTGAGAGGGCTATCAAAACTTTGAAATCGAAGATTTATCGTTACTTTACCTACAAAAAAGGGTACGCTTATCTCCCTGTCCTCCAAAGTATAGCAGAGAGTTATAACGGGACCTATCACCGAACAATAGGCATTGCACCGGCCGATGTAATGGAAAAGAATTCGGAAGAAGTACGGCTTTCGACCTACTTTTCGAGAAAGAACAAGACAGCACCCACCTTGAAGCGATTTCTTTATAAAATTAACGATTTCGTTAGAATCAGTCTAACACGGAACGTCTTTACAAGGGCCTATGATGAAACGTATTCTGGCGAGGTGTTTCGGATCTACAAACGGTATCACAGAGGAACACTGCCGGTATACAGGCTAAAGGACCTGCAAGACGAAGAGATCAAAGGGACATTTTATGAAGCCGAGCTACAAAAGATAAACATTGACCCAAATCAATTGTGGACAATTAATAAGGTTTTGAAAACAAGGCGTAGAGGCAACCGGAAAGAATATCTTGTTTCTTGGCTTCATTTTCCCTCTAAATTTAACTCATGGGTGACAGACATTGAATGATTTTGTGAATATTTGTATATATGTAAACAATTGTAAATAAAAATCTGTACATAAAATTGTCTTGCTTGTCATTTATAAGTACTGTTATATAATTCGAATACTGCGAAAAGGATTAACTGTTGTAGAAAAAGGTTAGACAGACTAATTAAATATACTGCGCTTTACACTCCGCTGGACACGGTACTAAACATTGTTTACATACTGTCATCTGCAATAATAGTACTAAAACATATTTTACCTAAGCCATTAAAAAGATTATACCTTTATCGTAGTATTTCTGTAATGTTGACTGTTCCGCGTCAATCTACACACTGTTTTAAAATTGGAACAGTGCAGTATTTTAAATGTAGATGAGTATTAACGTATTACGACATGTTTTTTAATGATCCGGTTCTAACTAGATTGGTCGGGTTATTACTCGTAGAAAACGCAAAGAGAGAGTAGGTCTTTTTCATCTCAGTAATAGAACGACGATAGAAAAGATGTAAGGAAGAGGAGAGATTAGGCAATAGTTAGGTCGTCTGTGTTAAGGTTATCCGCTATTGGACTCTTTTAATGTAGTGTAGTTTTGATATGCATCCAGTCTAGCGTTTGGGCGTTTTCGCAGTCCACTCATACATGTCATAACAACAACAAAGAAGTAAGGACCGATCTTTACAAATATAATCTTTTCGGGCTATAGTAACGTTTTCAGATATATTTCTAACCTAATGCAAATAGTGTTCGATTTTATTTCGGACAAACAATAGTATTTCGTCGGTTTTGTTCTAAGGCCCCAGAGAGATTATTTTCGTCCTTGTCTCATACCAAAAGAGTCGGGGGAACCCCTCGTTATATAGTATAAACGTCATACAAGTCGTCTGCTATTCCGCGCTTCGTCGATTCACAGTGACCGAATCTAAAAATAGATCATAATACTTACCGTAAATGCCCTACGGCACATTTTTAAATCGCGCGGTATTAGATAAAAACTGAAGCATCGTCTGCTAGCGAGACCGGTTCGATCCTGTTCGACAAGTTCTATACCAGTGTGCATGGAAATTTACCTCCTCTGACTTAAATGGCCGTTTATATATACTAAAGAGTACATTCCACTACCTGAACGGATGAGGCCATCTGCTGTCGTATGAAGAACTTGATCAGCCAATCACATTGAAGGAAATTGAAAATGCTTGTAAGAATTTGGGTTCAAACAAAGCCTGCGCCCTTGATGAAATGATATATGAATATTTCACGGAGACTTTGTCTGTTACAGGAAATTTATTGTTTAAAGTTTTTAATTACATTTTTAAAACAGGCAATTTTCCAACTTCGTGGTGTAAAGGGCTAATACTACCTATTTTCAAAAAGGGTGACCCATTAGACCCAAATAATTACCGAGGAATATCGCTGACAAGTTGTTTCGATAAAGTTTTTACGGTTATTTTAAATAACAGATTAAAGTCATGGGCTGAAAAATGTGATGTACTCACAGACGCACAATTCGGCTTTAAGACAGGCTATGGAACTGTTGACGCTTGTTTTATTTTAAATTGTATTATTGAAAAACAATTCAATGGTAAACAAAAACTTTTTTCTTGTTTTGTTGACTTCAAAAAAGCATATGATAGTATTGATAGACAAATGTTATGGCAAAAAATATATAACTTAGGTATTGATTGTAAAATGTTTTCTATTCTTAAATCAATGTACAATAATGTCAAAATGTGTGTAAAACATATGAATACCCTTTCAGAATTTTTTGAAAGCGATGTTGGATTATTCCAAGGAGAGATTATGTCACCGATTATGTTCTCCTTTTTCCTAAATGATATCGAAAATCATTTCCAAAACGAGTTACTGGAAGGTATTACAATTAATCAAATCACAATATTTTTATTAATGTTTGCAGACGACGCTGTTTTATTATCCGAATCAAATGAAGGCCTACAGCTATTATTAGACAAACTGGAATCATATTGCATTAAATGGAATTTAACAGTTAACATTGACAAAACCAAAATTGTAGTTTTCAGAAAAAGAGGTATTTTACAAAGGGATTATAAGTGGACGTACTCAGGTCAAGAACTAGAGATAGTGAGTAGTTTTAACTACCTAGGATTAATTTTTTCGAGCGGCGGCTCATTTCAAGAAGCCACCAAAACTCTAGCCGGCAAAGCAATTAGGGCAATGGGATCACTATTTCAAATCACAAAAGATTATAATTTACCCATACATATTTTATTGAATCTATTCGATACGTATGTAAATTCTATCCTTAGTTACAACTGCGAAGTGTGGGGATTTAACCAAGCCGAAAACCTCGAAAGAGTACACAGAAAATTCTGCAAACGAATTCTGAATGTAAAAATGACAACAAACTCACTTTCTCTGCTCGCTGAATTAGGTAGATTTCCATTAATCATCGGACGACAAATCCGAATAATAAAATATTGGCTAAAATTGTATAACGATAAAGATAAAAATTGCATTCTAAAATCAGTTATTGAACATCAGAAACAAGAAGTTGAAAATTGCCCCAGGGTCACAAATTGGACAGGAAAAGTAAAAAAATTAATCGAAGAAACGGGATTTGGCGAAGTTTGGTTATGCCCAGAATCTATTTCTTTAAACCGATTCATACCTGTTCTTACAAATAGACTTAAAGACATTTATATAAGTAATTGGCAAGCAAATATTTCTCAGACTTCATCCTTAAATTTTTTCTATCAAATGAAAAATAACTATGAACGATCAACCTACTTAGATACACTTGAAAACAAGAAAATGCGAACCATTTTAAGTAAATTGCGTTTATCGTCTCACGATCTAAAAATAGAAACTGGTCGACATAATAATATTCCGAGAAACCAACGACTCTGCGAATTATGCACCTCCAACGAAATAGAAGACGAGTATCATTTTACACTACAATGCACCTTTTACTCTGACATTCGAACAAAATTTTTACCCAAGTATTTCTACAAAAAACCTAGCATGTTTAAATTCATTGAGCTCCTTAACACCAGACAAAAATCTTTATTACTCAAACTGACATCTTTTTTGAAAAATGCTTTCGAACTGAGACAAAATCATTACCTTATGCCATAATACCACGTATTCTGTATAGTTACTCTCACGTATTTTTGTTTTTCTACTTTTTTGTATTCCTTGTGTGAGAAATGCTGCTCATTTCAGATATTGTAATACTTTTGTTGTTCTGTCATGTACCATGATTGTCATTTCCTTGTCATGCATGTTCTATTATTATGTTGTGACCATGAGCCTATGTGCTTAATGTCGTAATAAAGAAATGTTCTGTTCTGTTCTGTTCTGTTCTGAAAACACGAAAATTGACCATTAAGAAAATTGGTTCAAATCGTTTTTATAGATTTCTGATAATGTATTTCTTATGTTCATTAATGAATTCCAGTATATCAATAATAAAGGTGAACATTCCTATCTGTTCCATCCAAATGAAGTTATTGTTCCCACACGAGATTGGTAATGATCATTTAGATGTACCAAAATTTCCCTTGGTGGCGATTTGTTTGCATTGCGTAGGGTTGCCTTTATATCAGCAGCTATGAAATATTTTAGTTGCATCCAATAGTGTTTTTTTTTTCAATACGATCATGCGTATTTATATATATGTCATACCGGTACAAGGCTATTTCTTTTCCAAATTATGTTTATTTCTTTGCGAAAAATGACAGACAAAGAAAGGGAAAACACAAAAAAGAAAGTCAATATATTTTGATTGTGACATTATCGGTCAATGAACTACCAGTAACTCAACAAATATCATCATGTTTATTTATTTTACTCTCAAGAAAATTGTCAATTAGTGCTAACTAATTATTTCTCAATTAATCATTTTCTCACAATCTATGTTGTTGTTGGTTGGGTGTTTTTGTTTACTTTGGATCGTAAATGCAATGAGGTTTGCGTTACAAACAAATTTTGTACGCATGAATTTAGTTTACTAGTTATCTTTCACAGGGGTTAGATTGCACGGTAAGACCACGAATCTATTAAGAAAGGAAAAGAAACAAATCATTTCCCATGCGAGTTTTGGGTTCGACTTTCAAAATACGAACGCTATGGTCAATGTTTATTGCGAGAGAGATGTCAATAACAGGGTTCGTTTAAAACCATTATGAATGATTTTCGTAAATTCGAAGTTCGTCTTTTATCTCAATGCTTTCCACATCATTTCTGTATTTACAGTTGGCGTCACATCGTATGGCACGTGTTTATATTTTATTCAACGTTCAACTACATTTAAACAAATATAAACTTGTGTCATACGATGTGGCGCCAACTGTAATACGTCAAAAGAAATGTATGCTTGTTTTGGAAATGGATTAATCTTCAGTTAATTCATGTTATACAATTACTTATAAAATATCAATGTATTCGATTCTCGCTTGGCGGCAGTCCGGGAACTTTTTGACGGTACCTAAATCAATATCATTACTCGGACATCTCTCACATCTTAATAACCTAGTAATGATATGTATTAAAGTTTCTGTAATGTTGACATATTCGGGGAACAGTTGACATGTCCTTTTATCTAACTGTTTACTGTGCTACAGTCCTGGTAATCCATCTGAAATATTGGAACATATTGAGACACCCAAGAATTAATGTTGTAAATCTCATTACACGACGTCACTCGTCAATCGTATCCAGCTTCTGTATGTTGACAGATTCAGGGGAAAAGTTGACATGTCCTTTTCTATCACTGTTTTCTGGGCCAAAGGCCTGGTAATCCTTCAGAAATACTCGAACATATTGAGACACCCATGAATTAATGTTGCAGAATTCATTACACGGACGATACTCATAACTCGTATCCAATTTATATGTATTAAGCTTTAGTATATTCCACATATTCAAGGGAAATGTTGACTTGTGTCTTATCCCTCCGTTTATTGGGTCACGGGCCTGGTAACCCTTCTGAAATATTCGAGTATATTGAGACATCCATGCATTAATGTTGTAGAAATCATATTAGGGTCGTCACTCGTCTGCAATTAACCCAGTAATGATATGTATTAAACTCCCTTTGCATGTTGTCAGATTCGGGGGAACAGTTAACATGTCCTTTTATCTCACTGTTGACTGGGCTACAGACCATCAGAAATATTCGAACATATTGAGACACCCATGAATTAATATTGTACAAATCAGTTCACGGACGTCACTCGTCACTCGTATCTAATTAACCCAGAAATGATACGTATCAAAGCTTCCGTATATTTGACAAATTCAGGGTAAAAATGACTTGTCCGTTATATCACTGTTTTCTGAGTCATATACCTGGTAACCCATGTACAATAAATTTTGATTGTGAATTAAAACGTGTCTACTAATTCTAAATTGTCAAAAAAAAAAAAAAAAAAAAAAAAAAAAAAAAAACAACATTGCACCATAATTATACAGACATATTTTAATTTATGTTGTCACGTTCCTTACATGAACGTCAATCGTATTTTATGAGCCCAGTTATAATTATGTATGATTAGGGTTTCCATATTGTTGACAGAGTCAGAAGAAAGTTTACATGTCCTTTAATAGCACTGTTTATTGGGTCATAGGCCTGGTTACCCATACAAAATATATAGTGAAATAGATTTGATTCTTAAATAACCTACAATCGTCGAAAATATTCATTCGTATACAGACACCCGTGAATTAATGCTGAGTTCGATAATTGCACGTGGCTCGTCATTTTTATCTCATTAATCTAGTAATGATATGTATTAAAACGTTTTTATTGTTGACAGATTCAGGGGAAAAGTTGGCGTTTCCTTTTTATATCATTGTTTACTGGATCAGAGACTTATTGGATACGTCAAAGATCGTCTTGTCTGGGAAAGTACGCAAGCGCTAGATATTTCTGGCATCAAAGCAAGTGGGACAATCATAGTTTGTGTACTTGTGCGGTACATCGTATTATCTCGGACGCAAAATGGCACAGTGGTCGCACTTTGTATCGATAAACAGTTTCCCATAAACATTACAAAAAAGTGAAACTGCGAAAAGAAGACGAAAAAGAACAAAATACAGACTTTATGTAAAAAAAAATACTAAATGATTTTGATAGACAGATGCGATCTACACATCCAGTTTGACCAATTCCTTCTGACCTATCCATATTTCTGTCAATATAAATATGAGCCAGGATCTGGAAAAACGTCCCTTAAGGCTTTTGAGCCCAACATTATGATCCAGATCAGCCTGTGCATACGCACAGTCTGATCAGGACCAATGTTGTTCTCTAATAGCTTTATCATCACCTGTAGTAACTTAAAGAGAGCAGCATGGATGCACATTGGACAGCATTTGACAACAGGCTGATCTTGAAAATCAATTTTTAAAAATGCTTTAAGGTACGTTTTTCCAGATTCCGACCCATATGTTTACCTGTTTGTATGCCTATGCTCGACAAAATAGAATGAACCTTTCAAGGGTTCAGAGATGTATAGAGCTTTATTTGATGATTTCACGACCAAATTCTATTTCAATACAAGCAGGACTTTAAGTAAACCGTTGTCGATGTTATATATTTGTATACATCTTTGCTCTTCAACAACAAAGACAAAACCCTTCGTATTGTTAAACCGAAGTGACCGTGCGCTATGAATATTTATAAACAAACGTAATCGTCTGCAATATTGACAATAATGAGCGCAAGGTTACTTCGGTTCAATAATATTATTGAACCGAAGTAACCTTGCGCTCATTATTGTCAATATTGCAGACGATAACGTTTGTTTATAAATATTCATAGCGCACGGTCACTTCGGTTTAACAATAACTGCAGCTTGTTTAAAGCTGCAGTTACATGTGTACGAGGTTTTTGTTGAAAAGCAGCCATATCCGAAACGGTGTCTTACTGTGTCTGCACAAAAGATACAAAACTGTGCCTCTATCAATTTTGGATACGAATGTAATATCCATTATTACCACGTGAAATTGTATTTTTATTCCGGTAACGGATTTGAACTGGAACCAATAGCATCGACAAAACGGAATATGTATAATTACAAAAAAAGATGTAATGATAGGATTTCATACAGACCGGAAATGCATCGTCTGGTAGATTTGGAATCATTGCTTTTTAGCTCGACTTTTCGAAGAAAATGAGAGCTTATACTGTCACCCGGGCGTCGGCGTTGCAACAAAGGTTAAAGATTTTTCAAACATCTGTTTTTACTTATGCTATTGCTCTGAAACTTTGCACATGCTTTTGTGACCATAATAGCCTCTAGGCAAAGATTTATTACTCTCACATTTAATTTACTGGAATTTTAACCTTTTTTGACTTAGAAATTCTGGGTAAAGCAACTTAGAAAAGTCGAGCGTGCTGTCTTATGGACAGCTCTTGTTTGGTCTGCAATAGAGAAAAAACTATCGCTGATATTGCACTTGTGGTTTATTTGCTTCAAATGTCGCCAAACGTAGAACTAAGTTAAATAAATTGCAAACACAAAGTTCAGACAAACTTATTTCTGAAAGGACCCCATACTAGACTACCGTTTCTTAAACGTTCTATCACTTTGGCAGTTTAATGGATGAGTGACAAAGACTTGAAGGACATCTAGTGGCTTTGACAAAAATAAATGGAAACATGTGAAGAATTATAGATAACTGCATTTCTCTGAAATCCCCTTCTTGGATTATTTACTTCGTCTAATCCTGAACTAAATTAACCCTTTCTCAAAGAAGACCTGGTTTTGACGTCCCTAATAGAAATAGCTTTTGAAAACATTGAGGCAAAAGAAGAAACTGCTGATAACCAGCAGTTTCTCATTTTGCCTCAATATTTTCTGTGCTTTTTTCTTCACAGATTCTGTCTTAAACACACGCATTTTGCCGTCTATAGCAGCTTTCAAATTGGACCACCCTAACATTTTGTTGTTTGGGAAAAGATGATCTAAAAAAATAGTACACTGCAAGTATTTCTTAAAGGACCCTACACGAGACGACCGTTTCTTAAAAGCTGTATCACTGTTGCAGTTTAATGGAAAACTGACAAGGAATTGAAGGATGTTTAAGCGTCTTTGACAAGAACAAATTGGAACATAGATGTGAAGGCAATTGAAAGTAGCAAATCGCTGCTTTTCAACAAAAATATCGTAACTGCAGCTTAAGGCAAGCTGCAGTTTAAAGGTTTTTGTTGAAAATTGACGGTATTTAAGCGGGAGTAATGCCATCCCAACTTTTTATTGCAATGTCAAATACTATGTTGTTGGTACATTGTACCCATTCAAATTTTCTGAAAGAGCTGATTCCAATGACTACCAACTACAAAGGGTTTGGTCTACAACAAATGAATAATCCCTTGTCAAAAATCATTTTCTCTCATATCGGTAGCTTTGGTATACTAGTAGTTGTTTAATTAGAAAAGTGTAGACAATCCTTATTTCACGCATGCACCAAATGACATAGTGCATGCTTGTTTGAATTTAAAGGAACTCCTACCAATAAATCAATTGATTAAAAAACCTTAAAGTTACATTTCAATGATATTTTTTCATAAATTTTACTTTTATCTTTATCTGAAAAAGCATATTTTCTTATGAAAATACTGACAATTTCAATTCAAAAAGGAGGTATATGGACTCTATATTTTTGTGTTAATATTAAACAACAGTTCGGATTTATATGGAATTTTTCATTTCAGTCTCAACTTTAAAGGCGTATTTTTCGCTTATAAGCGACAACTAATATTGGCATAAAGACATACTTTTAAAAAATGAAATTGGAATGTTATGTTCCTTAAAAGTAAAACAATACACAGAGTACCGTACTCTTCTGATTTTTCAAATGGTTAAACGGCAAAAATGTTACAAGTGAAAGAACCATCATAATACTAATTGTTTTATTATTCTAACAAAAATATACATAGTAAAAAAAGTTTAGCAACAAAATGTAAATATCTTTAGTAGCCAAAATATGTTTGTTTTAACATAAAATCGAACGTTTATACGATAGATTATAGCTAGAGAACACAAACAGATAAATGTTATACCGCCATTGCGTGCGTCTCGCACTCCAGGTGCGCATTTCCGGTTTTCATATCTGCCATGGTATTCATGTGTATGGAGCATAATTCTAGAAAACATTTCGGTGTGAACATAATTGTCTTTGCCCAGTTTGAAAAAAGGCCACAAAAAGAGTTTTCTGCAACGCTGTGGGACTGCGCCATGGACTTACGTTAGAAGGACGTTATATCGCTAATGTGTTCCTACGTGTCGAAATGGGCGATAAAGATGTCTTTTTTGAATTTTGCGTATCTCAAAGCATACGTAACTGTTTGAGGATGCTATGTAAGCCAATTTTTGTGGTTTGAGATGGTCCCAGTCAAAGACGTCGAAGAAAAACGCCACGAGACGATGACCGTCATAATTTCGTAACGTCACGGCAACGATGTACCATATCAGCACAAAAACCTGCGAATGGCTTACACAGGAATTTCAACATAGAGTATCCAAACCTACCATCCGTAATTGTCTCCACAGATGAAGGATTACTTGATCATACGTTGTAATTCCCCTGACGCTACACCATGAACGTACCAAACTTAACTGATCAAGTGCCCTAAACGCTTTAAGCGTTAACAACGTTGATGTACTCCCATAATCACCCCTTTCTTTCTGATTTGTCACCCATAGAGCACATATGGTGCATTTAAGGAAGACGTGTGCGTGATCACAATGGCCCTATTTTTCAATTATTTTCAACATAGAGTATCCACACCTACCATCCGTAATTGTCTCCACAGATGAAGGATTACTTGATCATACGTTGTAATTCCCCTGACGCTACACCATGAACGTACCAAACTTAACTGATCAAGTGCCCTAAACGCTTTAAGCATTAACAACGTTGATGTACTCCCATAATCACCCCTTTCTTTCTGATTTGTCACCCATAGAGCACATATGGTGCATTTAAGGAAGACGTGTGCGTGATCACAATGGCCCTATTTTTAAATTATTTTCAAAATTTTTCCCATAAGAGATGGGTAATGATCATTTAGATGTACCAAAATTTCCCTTGATGACAATTTGTTTGTATTACGCAGTGTTGCCTTTTTATCGGCAGCTATGAAATATTTAGGTGCATTCAATAGTTTTTTCAATACGATCATGCATATATGTATGCCATATAATGTTGTTTGTTTTCCAAATTATGTCTATTTCTTTTTGAAAAGTGACAATATAGGAGGGAAAAACCACGAAAAGGAAACTCAGCGAAGATTATTTTGATTCTGACAACGTTATCGGTCAATGAACTACATGTAAAGTCAACAAAAACCATCATGTTTATTTATTTTACTCTCAAGAAAATTGTCAATTGGTGCTAACTAATTATTTCTCAATTAATCATTTTCCCCATAATATATGTTGTTATTGTTTTTATGGACGACAAATTTAATGCACCACACATCAGGTTATATGATTAGCATAGCATAGAAAGTAACGAAGGAAAAGTACAAAATGCTGGTCATCATCCAGTGCCTGCTAAAGAATTACTTGTTTGGGATTGGATTAATCTTCAGACCGGTCGTTTGTTCATGTTATACCATTTCTTTAAAAAATCCATTCAACTCTCATATGACGGCAGCCCGGGAACTTTTCGAATGTAGATCTACCTCAATCAAAATCGTTACACGGACGTCACTCGTAATTCATTTAACCAGTAATGATATGTATTATAGCTTCTGTTAAGTTGACAGATTTGGGGGAATGGTTGCCATGTCCTTTATCTCACTGTTTACTGGGCCAAAGGCCTGGTAAACACCAGATATATACGAACATATTCAGACACCCATGTTTCTATCACTGGCATCTTATTTAAACAGTAATGATATGTATTATAGCTTCTGTTAAGTTGACAGATTCGGGGGAAAGGTTGACATGTCCTTTTATATTACTGTTTGCTAGACCACATACCTGGTACATGTAACCCATATATTTGTAAAATACATTGATCAGATTGTGAATTAACCCGCTTGTCTACTATTTCTAAATCGTCGAAAATATTCATTCGTATACAGACACCCGTGAATTAATGTTGAGTTCGATAATTGCACGTCACTCGTCATTTTTATCTCATTAATCCAATAATGATATGTATTAACGTTTGTTTATTGTTGACAGATTCAGGGGAAAAGTTGGCGTGTCCTTTTATATCATTGTTTACTGGGTCAGAGATTATTGGATACGTCAAAGATCGTCTTGTCTGGGAAAGAACGCAAGTGCTAGATATTTCTGGCATCAAAGCAAGTAGGATTATCATAGCTTGTTCGGTACATCGTATTATCTCGGACCAAAAATGGCACTGTTGTCTCACTTTGTATCGATAAACAGTTTCCCATAAACATTAAAAAAAAGCGAAACTGCGAATAGAAGACGAAAAAGAATAAAATACAGACTTTATGTAAAAAAAATACTAAATGATTTTGATAGACAGATGCGACCTAAACATTCAGTTTGACCAATTCCTTCTGACCTATCCATATTTCTTTCAATATAATATAAGTATGTTTACCTGTTTGTAGGACTATGCTCGACAAACTAGAATGAACCTTTCAAAGGTTCAGAGATGTATAGAGCTCTAATTGATGATTTCACGACCAAACTTCTATTTCAATACAAGCAGGACTTTAAACTGTTGTCCGTTGTCGATGTTATTCATTTGTATATCTTTGCTCTTCAACAACAAAGACAAAACCCTTCGTAACTGCAGCTTGTTTACAGCTGCAGTTACGAGGTTTTTGTTGAAAAGCAGCGATATCCGAAACAGTGTCTTACTGTGTCTGCACTAAAGATACAAAACTGTGCCTCTATCAATTTTGGATACGAATGTAATATCCGTTCTTACCACGTGAAATTGTATTTTTATTCCGGTAACGGATTTGAACTGGAACCAAATAGCATCGACAAAACGGAATATGTATAATTACATAAATGATCTACCCCTTCAGGTTGGTAATTTCATACGTTATTTCTGGTTTGTTATTGTTGTACCATTTGCATTTTCGACAGCCTAGCTGGCCCCCTTTGGTATGACCGTCACCATTTGTAATGTATGTGTGTTGTTTATGTGTAATTTGTTCGTATATCATGTTGTTTATGATTTGAACAATAAAATGATTTGATTTGATTTGATTCAAAAAAGCTGTAATGATAGGATTCCGTACAGACCGGAAATGCAACGTCTGATATATTTGGAATCATTGCTATTTTTGTCTGCAACAGAGAATATATCCTCGCTGATATTGCACTAGTGGTTTATTTGCTTCAAATGTCGCCAAACCTAGAACTAAGTTAAATAAATTGCGAACACAGACAAACTTATTTCTGAAAGGACCCCATACTAGACTACCGTTTTTTAAACGTTCTATCACTTTGGCAGTTTAATGGATGAATGACAAAGACTTGAAGGATATCTAGCGTCTTTGACAAGAACAAATTGAAACATGTGAAGACTTATAGATATCTGCATATCGCTGAAATCTCCCTCTTACATCTAGATTATTTACTACGTCCAACCACGAAGCTAATTATGGTGGTCTACCCCTAATGAGATTCGCGCGACGTCGGAATTATTCGGGCATGGTCGAAAACATTCGGCGGTGGAAATTACCGAATAAGTTCGGATACGTAACGACGCCGCTCGAAAAAATTCGATGTTTCATTGATATCAAAACGGCCACATTACGGGTATCCTACCTTAAATGGACTCAAACAATAGTACACTTTAATTATTTCTAAAAGGACCCTACACTAGACGACCGTTTCTTAAAAGCTATGTCACTGTGGCAGTTTAATGGAAAACTGACAAGGAATTGAAGGATTTTTAAGCGTCTTTGACGAGAACAAGTGGGAACACAGATCTATGTGAAGGCAATTCAAAGTAGGCCTAACATATCGCTGCTTTTCAACACAAACCTCGTAACTGCAGCTTGAACAAGCTGCAGTCAAGATTTTTTTTGTTGAAAAGCGACAATATTTAAGCGAGAGTAATGCCATCCCAACTTTGTTATTGCAATGTCAAATACTATGTTGTTGGTACATTGTACTCATTCAAATTTTCTGAACGAGCTGATTCCAATGACTACCAATTCATAGGGTTTGGTCTACAACAAATGGATTATCCCTTGTCAAAAAGTTATTTTCTCTCATTTCGGTAGCTTAAGTACAGAAGTTGTTTACTAGTAAAGTGTAGACAATCCTTATTTTACACATGCACCAAATGACAAAGCTCATGCTAGTTTGAACTTAAAGGAACTCCTACCAATAATTCAATTTGTTTAAAAACCCTTAAAGT
Source organism: Fragum sueziense (assembly GCA_963680895.1). NCBI lineage: Eukaryota > Metazoa > Mollusca > Bivalvia > Cardiida > Cardiidae > Fragum > Fragum sueziense. Next base: position 4,779,219 of record OY804609.1, read on the forward strand.
GACATTTCAAGGATATTTTTTGATGAATTTTACTTTTATCTTCATCTTAAAAAGAATATTTTCTTATGAAAATACTTACAATTTCAATCCAAAAGAATGCACCGTTTAGGAGCAATTTAGACTATATTTTTGTGTTAACATTAATCAACAATTCGGATTTATATGTTTTTTCATTTCTGTCTCAACTTTTTAAAAACGTATTTTTCGCTTATAAGCGACAACTTAAAAAAACCGGTAGCATTTCTACGCAAATAACCAATATTGGCATAAAGACATACTTTTAAATAATGAAATTGGAATGTTATGTCCCTTAAAAGTATAATTATACACAGAGTACTCTTCTAATTTTTCAAATGGTTAAACGGCAAAAATGTTACAAGTGAAAGAACCATCATAATACTAATTGTTTTATTAGTCTAACAAAAATATTTTTGTATGGACCTATTTTATCAATTGAGGAAACAGCAAAATTTATTTAGATGTAGCAGCCACAAATTGAACATTGAGGTTGGATGTCACCTGGGAATTGTTTGAGACGACGGAACTTGTACATTTTGTTTTGATATTCATGATTTAACTGCATAGAGACGAATTTCATGTACTTGTGCAATGCTATCGTTTTAATACTTCAAGGTTCCGTTATCTGTATAACTGGTTTAGGGGAACCCCAACAAGGCAGGATCTATATTATACCATGTCAAGCACGAATGGATTTGTTTGGAAGAAAGACACAATGTTTGTATATAAACTATAACAATTGATTATGTATAATGGGCCAGTGGCCTATATGTACTTGAAATAGAATTTGTTGACCATCAATATTTTTTCATTTTTTTTTTTCATTTTTCTCAATCTTTTCAACACTAATTTCTATTGTGGTAAAAGGTGGTATTGGTGGGAAAAGACACGATGGATTGTATTGCGTGTCTTTTGTATTTCAAAATTTATAAGAAAAAGGCTTCAAAAGAAAGATTTTGTACGAAACATCTGAATACGTTGAACGAGTGGGCCTATTCTAGATGATTGGTCAAGTATATGAATGAATAAAAACAAATATAAAGTATGTTTTTGACATAGACGGGACTCTGCAATAAGCGATCAAATCTTTATACAATATTATCTGAACCAAAACATTGATAAATATTCATAGTCACTTAACCTCTGTGTTAAAGACTATGTCAGTCGTCGGTCCTGTGATTTGTAAACGCCAGAGAAAGTAAGAAATATTTTCTGTGTGAAAACGATAGGGAATCACATGACACAACAATTTCATAAAATTTTCTATAATTCTGTTTACATGTGATCAATTTGAATTCGGCTTTAAAAGACAATTGTGCAAAACGTCGGAAATTTGCTGAATGTGGTTTTCAATAACATTTTTATCAGCAATTGGTAAAATGATAATAGAATTTTTGAAATTTATCGAAACTGTTGTGTCAGATTATTTTCGGTCGTGATATATGTCTCAAAACAACCTCCTTTGCCTTTTTCTGTGTGAAATTCAAAATCAATGAGCTAGGATCAGGCAAAAGAAAGCCACTTTCAACATCTGTGCATACTGTATGTATGAGGTAATTCTAAGCTACATAAGATAAACCATAACAAATGCGGAGTTTAATGTAGATCTATAACACCATTTATTGGAAGCAATTTCTTCGCTTTTCATTCAAACCCTCGTAACTACAGCTTGTTTTAAGCTGTTGTTACGATGTTTTAGAAGAAAAACAGCAATATTCTCTACGGCAATGGTTGGTAAAGCTTAATGATTATTGTTACACGTAATCTGTCGGAGACCATTATTTCACGACGATTAAGTAAATGGGAATTTTTAACCTTTTACCAACAATCATGGCGGATTCAACCTATCATGTTATTACCAAAATGTTTTTTTAACCACTGATTTGTAATCTACCTATATTTCGCTATAATAGAAGTGAGCAACAACGGACTTTTTCTGTTAGGCACGTCTAAGAAACCTGAATTGCAAGTCAAATGCATTAAAGAGACTTTCCATAGTTATTTTCACATATTTTTTTTACTTTAATCTTTATCTAAAAGAACACATTTCTTGATGGAAATTCTGGAAATTTCGAGTCCAAGTATTGCGCCGTTTAGTTTACAAGAAGTATATTTTTTCTTGAAATTGAATTAATTGCGGTAAACCCCAGTTTACATGTACATGTATATTGAATTTGTCATTTCCATCTCAACTTTAAAAAAAGTTTATCGGCTTATCAGCTATATTAAAAACACTTATATCATTTAAACTCATTAGTACAACGATTGTTGAATCAAAACATACTTTTAAAATTGAAATGGGAATGAAATGTCTTTTAAAAGTTAACATATGAATTCACAAAGAGCTTTGTGGTACTTATAAATGATTTTCAGGCTAATTCTGCTAAATTTGTAGGTAAATGTCCACAGCTATATTTTTGAGAATAATTCATGTGATGTGCCAGACACTTGACGTATTCATATCAATTAATTAAGACATGTCCAAATTACCGACTCTATCTATTTAGAAAATGGTTAATGCACTTTTATCGAATTTGTGGCCTTTTTTGTAGGAGGATAGACTGTCTAATTCTAATTCTAATCGATGGTGCCGTTTTGTCTTGATCAGCATTTGCTTAACCCATTACCAGACGGCAATTTTTTGGACTGGTCCCAATTCAAAGATGTTGTGGACAACAATTTCAAGATAATATAAAATCAAATATTGTGGGCTTTATACTAGAAAATATTGTTAAAAGGGGAGAAATTGCTTGTTACAAGCAATTTCTTCATTTTTCACATTATTTTCAAAAGCCTTTATCTTTCGGGAAGTCAAAAGAGTCAATGTTTGGGAATGGTTTAGAAATTTAAACTTCTTATCTAAAACAATACATTTGTCAACATATGAATTCACAAATTGGGCCTTGTGGCCCTTACAAAAGATTTTCCGGCTGATTTGGCTGAATCGGTAGGCAAATGTCTACATAGCTATATATTTGAGGATAATTTTAGTGATGTGCCAGACACTTGACGTATTCATATCAATTAATTCAGACAGGTCCAAATTACCGAATCCATCTCTTTAGCAAATGATGAAAGCACTTTTGTTAAATTTGTGGCCTTTTTAACGTAGATTCATTGACGTAAATCGTCAGATTATGATATTGGATGGTACATTCTGTCTTGAGCTGATTTTACTCAAACAAATTAGATCTACATGTTCTAAAAAGAAAAATTGTGCTCTGGTTCAATTTCAAAGATGTTGCAGCCGATAATTTTAAGTGAATGAAATGAAAATATTTTGGTCTTTCGGTTGGAAAATTTCGTTGAAAATGAAGAAATTGCTAATAACAAGCAATTTCTTCATTTCTATACGCCGCCGGAGGCGGACGTATATTGGCGTCATCTTCTCCGTCTGTCCATCCGTCCATCCGTCCGTACGTCCGTCCACTTTTCTTGTCAACGCAACTCCTCCTAAGTTTCTGGCTGGATCTTCTTAAAACTTGGTCAATGTTGTCAACTTAATTGGTAGATGTGCATGAAGGAAGGATTTTATGGTTCGTTGATTTTTGCCAGAGTTATGCCCCTTAAAAACTTAGTCTCTGGGGCTTATTGAAATTGCAGTCTTGTCAACGCTACTCCTCCTAAGTTTCTGGCTGGATCTCAATGAAACTTGGTCAATGTTATCACCTCAATTGGTAAATGTGCATGAAGGAAGAATTTTGATTTCTGCCAGAGTTATGCCCCTTTAAACTTAGTCTCTGGGGCTTATTGAAATTGCAGGCTTGTCAACACAACTCCTCCTAAGTTTCTGGCTGGATCTTAATGAAACTTGGTCAATGTTATTACCTCAATTGGTAGATAAGCATGAAGGAAGGATTTTATGGTTCATTGATTTTTTCCAGAGTTATGCCCCCTTAAAACTTAGTCTCTGGGGCTGTTTGAAATTGCAGCCTTGCCAACGCAACTTCTCTTAAGATTCTGACTTGATTCTAATGAAACTTGGTAGATCTTATTACCTTAATTAGTAGATTTTCATGAAGTAAGGATTTTATGGTTCATTGGTTTTTGCCTGAGTTATGCCCCCTTCAATCTTAGTCTTTGAGGCTTAATGATATTTAAGCCTCGTGAACGCAATTCCTTCCAGGTTTTTGACTGGATATTTATAAAAACCGTTTTGTGAACACAACTTTTTACAGGTTTTTGAGTGAATATTTACAAATCCTTGTCAATGTCATTTTTTTGTCCCAAGTTTTATAAGTGGCGGCGTATATTGTGACCATAGCACTCTTGTTCACAATATTTTTTCATATCATTTTATTCTTTGGTGAGTCAAAAAGAGTTAATGTGTAGAAATGTGTTAAAAAATCACACATTTAATCAAAGGCATTTTGTCAACACATGAATTAGCCAGGTCGTCGTTGTTATTGCAAAACCTCTTATCTACAGCTTTAATCAAGCTGTAGATACGAGATTTTGCACTAACACCATCGAAGTGCTTTGTGGCTCTTATATACTAAAGGAAAAAAGAAACGCAACAAAAAATAAATTTGATCATAGGTTTTGTTTTTGTCTTTCTCAAAATCACCCTATTTCGAGTACTTTTTTCAACGCATAGTAAGACATCATCATTTTACTTTCTAGTGTCAAAATTTCATTAAGGTCATAGGTTGCACGTGCCTTAAATACGCGTTTAAATGAGGGCGATTTGGTGTCAATGTTTAATGCGTTCTTGAACGCAATCCAGTATAACGTTAACGATTCCTGGCTGAAGTTTGTTTGCTGTACTGTCCATGAATATCATAAACAGTTTTTCTCGATAAGAGAATTCCTTTCCTAGGTAAAATAAGCGAACGTTATTGTCCTGACGTCGTGACGTTAGACGTTGACGACCGCTTTTCGGGCGACCATCAGTTGTTCCATTTGTTCTAAGAAGTTATCTCGAGCAATAGTTTGTCAAGCGATGTACTCCAAAGTCACCAACAATTGCGGGTTGAGATGATTCATTCGTAAATATCACAATTGCTGACGGACGACGTCTTTGAATAAGTTGCAGAATGATATGAGGAATTAAATCCAAACAAAAATCATTGCCTTTTGTTGAGTCGACGTTCATCTACACAAATCAAAAGAGTTTTATGCAAAGTTTGGATATTTGAAGGTTTGAACGTGAGAAACGTGTAAACGTCTATTTTGAAGTTATCTCGCATGGAAGACATGTTCTAACGTAAACACAAAGAACAGTATCAAGATACACTTCCCTGTAAAAATCAGTAACAACTTTGACTCAATAACATAAAAGAATTAAGAGAAATAACAAAAAAATAGTTGTTGCGTTTCTTCTTTCCCCTAGTATAGATGATTTTCAGGCTTATTCTGCTAAATTGGTAGGTATATATCCACAAATCTATATAATAATATCATTTGAGAATAATTTAAGTGATATGCCAGACATGTGTCGTATTTATATCAATTAGTGCAGTCAGGTCCAAATTACCGTTTACTTAGAAAATGGTGAATGCACTTTTATCGAATTATTGGCATTTTTGACGTAGGATAGATTGTCAAATTCTAATTGTAATCGAATGTACATTTTATCTTGATCTGTTTTTTGTTTAAGAAAAGTTTGGAGAGCGGCCACGTGACTCACAGATTTTGTGTTTATTCTGTGGCACCAAATGCCTATGCTACAATTTTTATCAAATTTTTAAAGTGAAACCTTCCCCTTTTTAGTGATGGTGAATGGCAAATGTAGTATTTTGTTGTTCTAAATGTAAACATCTGCCAGAAAATGTTAAATGTTTTGGGTTTTTTTAAAGCAGGGTGGGTGGGGTAAGATAAAGTCAAATATCTTTTTATTTGCGAGGAAAGTTGTGCTGACTTTTGTGTGGAAATAGCTCTTGGTATTTTCTTCAAAATATCGAAAAACGAAAAATATTCATTGGGTAATTTTTTGGCGAATTGAAAAAAAGTTGCAAAATTTTCCCAAAAATGTTATTTTTCAACTTTTACCATAAAATATTCCAGGAAATGGCTTTTAGATATATTTTCAACCATTTCATCATTGAATAATTTCAAAATTTAAGATACAACAACTTAGCTAACAAAATGTAGAGGACGATTGATTTACGCTCGTGGATGGCAGGACCTTGCGAAAGCGACAACAAAGTCATGTATTGCTGAATTTCCCCCGAAATGAGTCTGCCAACATACAGAAGCTTTAATACATATCATTACTGGGTCAATTGGATACGACAGACGAGTGACGTATAACGCATTTTGCATTAATTACCAGCTCTATGTCCCGGTAAACAGTGAGGTAAAAGGACATGCCAACTTTTGCCCTGAATCTGCCAATATTTCAGAAGCTTTAATACATATCATTACTAGGTCAATTGGATACGATTGATGAGTGACGTCCGTGTAATGATTTCTACTACATTAATTCATGGGTGCCTACATGGTGCCTCTAACAGATGGAATATTTTTGACAATGTATTTGATTAATCTAGTAACAAATGGTTTCGTGAAAACCGCGGATAGCAACGACCCGAATCAGCGTCCTCTTAAAGGTCAATTACGAGCAAATGAAAGGTTTGTCTGGTTTTCTCATAAATCGTTTGAAAATGATATTTTTCGAGTTTAAATGGGTAATATATGTGCAACTGGCATAAATGACGACGGCGATCAGCAAATGCTGTTATTGTTGTCGGACTCCAATGACGCTTCATGTTGACAAAGAGGAATAATCTATCAAGAGCAATCACTCTAGTCGGTTTTTTTAAATTGGTCAGTTGTCTACATATTCTTTCTAATTAACTGGAGGGGCAAATTTTAAACAGGAATCGTGAAAAATGTTGTTTTTTACTACTTTTCATGCTATAAAGATTAAAATATAGGTCGTAGTTGACCTTTAATATTGCAATGCCGTCACAAAATGTATCCAAGCCGAGCCCGGATAGCTCAGTCGGTTACGTCGGAGTCTGTCAACCCAGGGGTCTCGAGTTCGAACCCCGGCTCGGCCAGTATCCAATCTGACATTTGACAAAAGTCATTTGTCTCTCACCAATGGGTGTGAATCATCTATGTGAGAGAGCAGCTGGAGGCTCGGTTTGGATATTGTGGTTGTACTGGTGCGAGAAATACCAGGAACCCACGTTTAGGTGCTCCAGCCGCCGCGATATGACCCTGGTAGTTGAAAACGGCGTAAAACCCCAATAAACTCAAACTCAAACAAAATGTATCCAATATTCTCAAGTACCCAGTATGTATCAAGTTTCCAATAATCTGCATAGGAAGAAAAAAATACACCACCACCACCACCACAACCAATACCACCACCACCACAACAACAACAACAACAACAACAACTAAAAATTAAAAACAAACAAACAAAAAAACAACAAACAAATATAACCCTGTAAAGTTCACTTTGTAGATCTACTATATCTTCCGAGTACAATTTGAACTATTTGAACGTTATCAAAATTGAACTATTTACTTAATTGTGACGCCATTTACTGCGTCACTAATGCTATTTGACAATAAAAGTCTACACATGCAGCGATCACGCACTCTGTCACTTACCCAAACAATGAAACCCATCCAATGAAAGTGAATTTTCGGATCACGTCGATTCTATTTTTTGGTTTATTGACGATAAACTAAGGTTCGTCCAATGAAAATTTCTATCAGATTTTTATTTTTTTATTTATATTACAGCGATTCATTTGATAATGAAATCGCATAAGAGTCCTGAGATTAGACGATATTTGCTATCCTAACGTCAGAGCTTGATTGTTTCCTAGTAAAATAAAGTTAACAATCAGCAATTGAAACAGAGTACTGACAAGCCAATTTAATTCTTTTAATCTTCAATATTTCGTGCAAAACTTGTCTATCTACATTAATGTAGGCGCAGATTGATCTACGTAGATACATACTTATTAGACTCAAATGTCACAATGAACTCTTTTTTCCAGATCCAGGCTCGGGTGTAGCCTATTTTGAACAATCAGGGATAAATCTTTTATATCATTTATATTATTCCTGCCGGACTTTACACATTTATAACTTCACAGATATACAAAGGCAGAGTAGAAAATAATAGAATATTGCTGTCATTCATTCATCCATCCTTATACATTGTAAGTTGTAACACATGCCCGTAGGGACACTAAGGCATCGTCCTTATTGATATAACGACATGTAAAAAGGGGTCTTATTAAAAGTACGTATGAAATGGCTTTATTTTCTGAGATATCTCTTGTTTAGAATTTCACGAGAGAATATATCTCATCCAGATGCTAACCATGTGCACCTAGCATTTCCACACAAAAACTAATATAAACATATGCAGTCATATTCAAATTCAGAAGATCCAAATAAAAGCAAACGAGAATATGTAAGTATTGACCCAAAGTCGACATATTTAGTCTGTGGGCCAGGAGGGCTCACCGTGTACCCCCAAAATAGCAGTCTAGGAGTGGTATAGAATTGTTCATTGGATCATCCTGAATAAGAATCAAGATGTTAACAGTCGATATCCTTGGATGCACTCGCCAATTTGGATGGTTTCCAAAATGACAATAGCAATGTATTTTGTACTAAAAATAGACTGGATTTACCATTATGTTTTGATAAACTGTCGGTCTTGTTATAAACTCTCGTAACTACGGCTTGAATTAAGCCGTAGTTACGAAATTTTAAAACAACACCGACGAAATACTATTGTTTGTCCGAAATTACGTCACTGTTTACTTAATAAAATCCTTCCCTATTTGACCTAATATCAAACATCAGCATCCTGACATTTGTTTTGTGACTGCCTTTATGTGGGTGCATGGTGATCCCTCCTGGCCCAAGGAAAACTTCTCTTTTCCAAAATGGCCGGTTTTTGCAAGACAGGTCACACGTGATGTTCAGATATTCTTTTGTTGTTGTACAAAGGAACCCACTTTAGCGTAGCCTAATCGTTATTCACAAGGGAGTCTTCGCTACTCTCTTTTTCTAAGATTTTTGTCAGCAATGATTAGATTCTCGATATCTCTCATATTGAACCTGTATATCGATGCTTTCTATCAAAAACCTCGTAACTGCAGCTTGTTTAAGATACAGTTATGAGGTTTTTGTTAAAAAGCAGCGGTATACTCAGCGTTACAATAAACGTTCCACTGGTCATTTACGAAGTTTATTATACAAGCTTAGCCACGGTGGGGGAATCCCACGACGCAATAATTTCAGAAAACATGACCGATTTTAAGATGGTTTGAAGCAGAGAAATTGAGAATAGGTCAGGGATTTAGGCCTACTATCTTCGCAAGCTAAGGCTAAGGACGTAACGTCCTTTTAGAATACAAACGTTTGTGGGCTCAACTTTGGCTAGCGAAAATGGGGATTTACTAAATGTGGTATCTTTTAAAAAAAAGTTGACAAGAAACTTATTGACGACCATTTATTAGATAACTAAACGAGCTGCCATATTCAGCACTTTACTGACGTATTTCCGCCTACTCTACTTGAAATAAAATTCCAATTTAATATGTATTAACAGAATTTTTGAAGATTTTCTAAAGTTTTTGTGTCAAGTGATTCCCTGTCGAGTTAGCTTGACTGCAGACACAGCATACCGGTATGTTGCATGTATTTCTATTATGAAAACTTCTGCCCATATTAAATACTCAGTTTCAGCAATAAATGCATCATAACGCTCGTAGGATTACGCAATGTGTGAAGTAAAAACGTTATAATAGATACATTAATTTTCTTTGAAGCGTTTTTAACGTCTTTAAGTATATATTTTCCGGAAACTTTTTGATCACCCCGCGTATATCCTCCAATCTGTCAGCGATGAGGTATGGATGATGAGTAACCGATGAGTTTCAATGTTATCTGATTTGTTTCATTTTCCGCAAATGATACTTTGTGTAGTATCATCTTTAAATCTAAAGTGTTATTGTTGTATTTGCTTGGTGGTAGAACAAAAATGATGAACGGGAGAGATATATCTAAACAAAATGCGCAATAATGACCATCTTTCCTTCCATTAAACCAATGGCAATGATTTTTTTGCTAAAAATAAACTGGGTTTACCGTTATGCATTGATAAGCCGTCGATGCTGTTACAAAATCTCGTAACTACGGCTTGAATCAAGCCATAGTTACGAGATTTAATAACACCTACGATATACTTTTGTTTGTCCGAAATAACATCACTGTTTACTAGATAAAAACATTCCCTATTGGTTAGATGGAAGTATTACATTTTCCCGGCATCTGTCAGATTTTGTCCACTGAACGTCCGCACTATAAACAAGGATCAAGGTGAGCTCTATTTGGTCATTAATGTAATAATTTAGAATTATTTTTTTTATTTATAAATTTTGATATTTTGTCAAACAATTGCAGTAATTTTTTTTAAGAATTTTTATACATTTTGGCAGTCCAAGAGCTATTTTTAGATGTAGGTGCATATTGTGAAAAGGCCAGTCCAAATGCCTGTTGGAAAAGGGTCATGTCAAAAAGGGGCCAAAAAGTCAGTGATAAAAGGAATCATGCCATATTCAAATTGCTTGTTTTGGATGTATTAAGGATTGTTCTTGAATTTGAGGTAAGCCATAACATTGTTGCAAACTCATGGGCTGAGCTATAAGCCAAAACGTTATAATGGTCGCCAATGGGAAACGTAATACTTCCATCTAACCTTTACCGTGTACAATCAAAGTACTGAAAGTACTGTTGGGAAGCAAATTTGTTAATAATGTAGGCCTGTCCAGAAGTAGAGTACTTTGATTAGGTGCGTTGATTATCCATTTGAATACCTTGAATACTTTGATTCGTAGAGTACCTTGATTAGGTACTTTGATTATCCTTTAAATACATTGAATACTTGATTCGTAGATTACTTTGATTAGGTACTTTGATTATCCATTTGAATACCTTGAATACTTTGATTCCATGCATCTATTTATAGCTTTGAATTTTCATAGTTCAGTAAACTTGACTGACCCATTTACAAGGAAGGCCATTGGACTGATCTTTGAACCATAATAAAGCAAATTACTACGCCGGTCTTTTCTTCTCTTAGAGACATGATTAATTGAGTGTTTCATTTTCAGTCACACAATTCAATATCTACACATAACTTCAGACTTACATATTGAATATTTGAATGATTGTTACCTCATCAATCTTTGCTTTTGCTAGAACTATTTATAGTGAGGATGACCGGAAGATGTTGTGTGGTATGTAGAGAATGGTAAAGTGCAGAGAAAGGCGGCTGTAAAGAGAAGCAAAGTTAGCAAAATTTGCTTCCCAAAAAATGCTAAACTTGCCTCGTTCAAGCCAAAATCTGTTAACGTTTCAGTTTCAATATCATGAGACCATTTGATATTTTTTACGAATTTTCTTTTTAAATGTCGTTTGAAACAGCTTTTAGATTGGAGAAGTCCAGGATTTTGTCGTGTAAGAACTAAGAACGGAATATTTATAGTACCGTAAAGCGCTATTATACTCTAAAACACATGGAAGAAGAAACTCAGAACACTGGGTTTATTGCACTCTATACAGTGCTTCGTAATAAAGAATTAATTAAATTATGTTGTTACTCAAATTAGAATCACTTTCAAGAGTGCTGAACCATAGAACTTGATGCCTTTCCAAAAACAACACTGATCAAATTGAAATGACTTTGAAAATAGGCACAGAAAGCAGATGTAGTAAAGAAATACTAACTTATTTCCGCCCAAACCCTAAGATGTGGGTACTTATTGAAATCGTCTCCTCTAGAAAATTCCAACGAGTTCCCACATCATACGATTTGTTGAACAATATGATTATGAAGTAATACAATTTGGAAAGCCTTCATTTCCTCTTATTTGAGTTCAGTTTGGAGACGACAAATTGTTAAAAATCAAAAAATATCTTACATAGCAGCTTGAATGTTTTTAGGAAAATAATGAAGGGTATCAGTATTTCATTATATTCCTCTGGTGATTAAAAAAAGAAAACGTGCTCTTTTGAACACTCTAAAATCCAGGAACTGTTTGTGAAACTGTAAAGGGAAATTAGAAAAAGAACTCAGAAACGCTGTTATTGTACCTAACACATTGCCCCACCATAAAGACTTAATTAAATGAAGTTGTTCATTACTTGCGCTCCAAGTGTTCTTTTTCTGAGATCTAATCTTAACCAAGTCCTTAAAGATCTTAGATACATATAGAGAACACGATCACTTACGACTTTTTTAGTTTCTTTCCTGAATCATCTTTTTTGCATTTGGAGAAGTTTTAAGATCACTTTTTTCAGTATAATATAAATGGAAAGTTTTAAAGTCAATTGTATGGAATCCCTGGAGGGACATTTTGACTCATTAGCTAGGACTTATTGCTAGGTCTTAACAAATGACTAATAAATCGCTGCTTTCCATCGAAAGCTCGTAACCGCAGCTTATATTAACCCATTACCACACAATGACTCTTGTTGACTCCTCACAAAATAATGGCAATGGAAAACATCATGGAAAATGAAGAAATTGCTTGTGACAAGCATTTTTTTCATTTCCCACAATGTTTTCCATCCGATAAGACCTAAATATTATCATTTCCATTCACTTGAAATTGCCGTCTGCACGATCTTTCAATTTGGACCGCCCTAGAATTTTGTCGTTTGGTAATGGGTTAAGCTGTAGTTGCGATGTTTTCGTAGAAACGCGACGAAATATTACAAATACGGAATAAGTATTAACAAATGTGACCCGTCGCGCTAAAAGGGACCATATCGGGTGTGTGAAAAATATCGACCCTAGTCAGTCTGCGCAGTCCGCGCTGCCAGACTAGAGCCGACACTTTTCGCTTTTATGTAAATTTCTAAATCCGGAATTGTTTCCCTATCTTACTATATGTTCATTTGTCGCATACGGGATCTGATTCACCTGTACCGAGTCTGAAAAGTTTGTCAAAATCTGGAAATTTGGAGTTTGGATAAGGTCCCTTTTAGCCTGACGGGTCACAAATAAGTAACGAGGTCTATAAGTTGCATACATTGTTTGTCTGTCAGATAGACCCAATCTATTTCCTAATCGCTTATATTTACATCCTGGGATCCAGTCAAAATGTCCCCCTAGGGCTTCCATACAATTGTCTCAAGTAATGAAACGTACACACATTTTTCAAACGAATCGCTACACGAAGTTTTTACTGGCTTTTTATATTCAGTATGCCATTTGAATGTTGACACAAAATCAAATGAGAAACGACGATAATCTATGCTTGAATCATGGTTAAATTAGCAGCATATTAACTTGTATCCATCACACACGAAAATTTCCAGAGCAGAAAAATAATCTTAAATAACAAGTATTAACAACAGAAACAAATCTGTATTGTATAATTCTATTTCAGACAAAATGAATTCTTGATGCCCTATTATATTTTAAATATTTCGTAAGCAAGACTTAGATTTGACTCCCAAGTAGAAATAATCTGGGAAACATTGAAGTAAAAAATGAAAATGCTGGTCACCATTTTCTTCTTTTGCCTTAATATTTTCAGCACAATTTGTTTTACAAATTACAACTTTATAAACATTCTCTTTGTCACCAAAGGGGCGGAAGTGGTGCAGTGGTAACACGCTGAACACAGGGATCGCTGGTTCGATCCCCGCTTCTCCAGTCCTTCGAATGAGACTTTAAAACCGAGGTCCCGTCTCCATATGACCTTAGCTGTTGAGTGGGACGTAAAACTCCATTCAATCCAATATTTGTCACCAAAAACAGTTATGCAATTAAACAATTAAAAAAGTTGATGTGTGGGACAGGTTTAGATAATGTATCCTTACCAATGCCTACTTTGATGCCCATTCAAAACCAATTGCACTATTAAGATTTATAAAGGTTCGGACACACAGCCCTAGTTTTGATGGAACGTGGCTTGAACGTTAGCAAATTTCATCAACACTCGCAATATTTTGGACTGCTGGAAACTTGGACCGGTAGAGAAAACCTTGACAGACAACATCGGTGGCGGAGAGCACACGGTATTATTCTAGCGGCGACCAACTTTTGTTAAGACAGTTAACTCTAATGGCATTCAAGCGACGACGGATATTTTCGTGCTGCGTCGTTAACGATTAGGTATCCGAATCTATTCGAGCGACGTTGTAAATATTCGACGGTGAGTGTTTACGACGTCGCCCGAATGATTCCGGCGACGCGTGGTGAGCAGCTTGGAAACGTTTTCGTCGCTTCTGAAACGCTTTTGCACAATTTGGGCTGTGTGACCAGACCTTTGTATAAATACATATTGTAGTTCAAAGAAAGTAACATTTTCAATTGAGAATGTATTGATATCTCACACACATAACAAAATTATCGTAGTAGACAATGCCTTTTAGTCTCAAAGACAAAAGTAAAGAAATTAGTGCTGTGCCATCATGTTAATAATTCGATATCTGGAATGCACTTCGACACAGTCAATCTAGATACATTTACAAATATCGTCATTACACTTGTATGGCGGGGAATCACGCGACAGCAGCAACAACTGTAGAATATAAACATGTTTCACGAGACCGAATTTAATTTAGTTTGGAATAGAGAAAATGGATAAATGCGACAAATTAGTTGGATGGGGGTAAATCTATAGAAAAAGATGATAAAAAGTTTTCATTAAAAGCAGTATACTTTTTTTCAAATTGTAATTGTTTCTAAATGCATATGTAACTTTGATTGTGAATAAAGGTTAAAAAATTAAGGCCAACCAACATTGACTGGTCTTTTATTTACTTTTTTTAACTCTTCTTTTTTAAATCGGTCATATATTAACATAATTGTTGAAAAAATCTAAACTGTTGTATCACGTGATTCCCCATCGTGATTATCGTTACAATAGACCTCTTCATACTAAGTTTATACCGCGCCTAAATACGTTCGGAAGTCTTTCAGTACATGCGCCACTTTGGATTGGTTATCGCCTAGATTCAATTGACCAAACGCCGACTGTCAATCAAAAACATCGAATAGCCAATGGACGATCACAAAAATGTTATGCCCCAATTGTTCATCGTTGCACGTGGTTTTGTATCGATTTATCGACTGACAATCAAAACAATCGACATACCAATGGCAAAGAATTTTGTGCTAACAATAGACTAGGTTCACAGTTATGTTTTGATAAACCGCGTCGGTGTTGTTATAAAATCTCGTAACTATGGCTTAAATAAAGCCGTAGTTACGAGATTTTATAACAACAACTACGAAATACTACTTTGTTTGTCCGAATTTAAGTCACGATTAACTGGATAAAATCGTTCCCTATTACCGACCACATGCACATTGTTTGCCTTAAATTCTATGTTGGGCGGAGCGATCTGTCGATTGGCGTTTGGTCAATTTCGTGTTTAAAATACGCGAAGTAGTTTTGAGAATATTAACCAGTCTTGCCTAGCCAATGCGTTAAAAAGGCTTCCAAAGTTTTAAGGTACGGTGTAAAAATTGTATTAAAACGTCTATGTTACAGCAACTGTCGATTAGTCGTCTGTAACATTTGAGCAAAGAAAATATCCTACTCCCAGGACAAAACAAATGAATAAATATGCACTATTTTCAGACGAATATACCGGTAATTCACAGTCTAATAAATTCTTCCCTCGTGCTCCTTGCACGATATATCATTCGTTTCGGTTTCTTATTGGCTTTAAACAATTGCCGAAGTTCATAGCGAAACTTCTTCCCAGACAACACATAAATAAAGAAATTACAGGCGTAATTAATGAGCGAGATTGTGACACAGAGTTCAATGAACGGCCAAATATCCGGAATGACTGCCTGAGATTCTTTAGATCCAGTTTTCAGATTAAGCCAAACTACTGAAATTTTTCATGCGATGGTTTAAATCTTGCAGGTGTCTCACACCTGCAAGATTCAAACCAACGCAAGTAAAATTGTTTTGATATTTTGAAATTTGTAAGCATTAGTCATATATCTAATATCGAGTCTGTACTTTAACCCTTTCCCAAACTGCAAAAAATTAGGGTGGTACACTTCAAAATCGGCCACGAATGACAAAATGTATGCTATAGAAAAGAGTATTGTGTAAAATATGGCGTAGAAAATATTGAGACAAAAGGAGAAACTACTGGTTATCAGCAGTTTCTTCTTTTGTTTTTATGTTTTCATGAGCATTTTCCATTAGGGAAATTAAAACCTTGTCTTTTTTGGGTTTTAAAAGGGTTAATCTGCTTTAATATTTGAGCAAAGACAATGCCCTATTCTCAGGATAAAATAATAAATATGCACTATTTTCAGTCGAATATAATTCACAGTCTAATAAATTCTTCCCTCGTGCTCCTTGCACGATATATCATTCGTTTTGGTTTCTTATTAGCTTTAAACAATTGCCGGAGTTCATAGCGAAACTTCTTCCCAGACAACACATAGATAAAGAAATTACAGGCGTAATTAATGAGCGAGATTGTGACACAGAGTTCAATGAACGGCCAAATATCCGGAATAACCGCCTGTGATTCTTTGGATCCAGTTTTCAGAGTTATATCCACGAATAAAGTAAATGACAACAATGGTAGCAAGGTCACTATGTAGGTAAAAGACACAATTAGCAGCATGCAAGTAGTCCGGTATTTACGTTTTATAGCAATATTATAGCGCGATGATTTGTCCGTAGTTGCTTCACGACGCACGCGGTACATCTGTATCAAAACAAGACTGTTGCATAGCAACACTATACATACTGGCAAAACAAACGTTAATGACATGAAATACAAATAAAGGTGCAGGTTTGAGTAGATCGTCACATATTCATCCGCCGAGCCACATGTCCGTATATCAAGTACTGGGTTGATTATTATACTCTCGACCATCACAATACGGAAAGCCTGTGATATTGACAACACAGCCAAAAGGCTAAAAATAGAAATTCCCGCGCAATACTGCTTCCGGATGAGAATATTTCTGAACGGGTAGCAAACAGCCGCGAATCTTTCGACCGCCATTAACACAATCAACCATGAACTCATTAGATACGACACATGCTCAATGAAGTAAAATATCTTACAACTCGAGTCACTGAAACTCTGAAACACCCCCTTTTTATTGAGAACATCAAATAACTCGTCTGAGATCCGCACTTGCCTTATTACCAAAGTAATTGAATCGAAGGTTGCTAGGGCACATAGATAATGGGAATACGTCTTCTTGCGGAGAGTTTTGGACTTCATGACAATTATGGATAATGTGTTTCCGATGATCCCAATTACGACGAGTACGGGGGTCGTGACGAATTTAATCCAGAATCCCCACACTGGGATTGTGGCTGGGGAACCTCCGCCGTCTGTAAATAAACAAAACACGTGCCAATTAACACAGTACCAGACGACAAGTGTTTTTACATTTCTAATTCAAAGATATTCATGAAGACAGTTTTACATGTACCAAATGAATTTTTGCATGTTTTAGCCTACATAGAAAAAAACATTGTGGGAAATGGAAGAATTGCTTCTGTTTAAATTTTACTCTAATAGTTCCTACGCGAAAAAAGAAAAAAAAACCTATGAAATGTAAAATACAATTCAGTTGAAATTGTCGTTTTGTAGCATCTTTTAATTTGGAACACTCTAATACACTACCGTCCATTGATGAGTTAATATTTGTTCGTGAGTTCGTTTTCAGTTACCGATGCATCAATGTCTCAAATTACAATTTTCAACGCAAGAATTAATAGAAATTTTGCCTGTTAATACAAGATTCAAAAATTGAAATTTTCATTTGAAATTCCATCAGAAAAAACTCGTTTAAAATATTGAACTTTCTGCAAAATCTTGTTAGCGAGTTTAACGAAATATTTGATTGAAATACTGATTTCATGTGTTATGGGGAAAATTAATACTACAACCTTCTGCACTAGTGCCATATCTCAGGAACAAAAACAATTCGATAAAGATCATTTTCACAAACAAAACAAGGTGTTCATACAAATCTTAGAAATGTCATAGACAAAAAGATCTTACCAAACAATTCATTAATGAAAACATACCAATTACATGTGTACGAAATTAATTTGAAAAAGTCACAAGTACAAAAAAAACTCTCACTGATAATCACGAATATTTGTTATTTCGATGCCGACGTCAACAAAAAAGTGCACGTCAATTCTATTTGACATAATCAGAGATACTGATAGGAATGACTTATGGCCTTTCAAAATCAAAATATGTTTCAATATCATCAAACCATTTTTCTGACCAGGTCGATTGAGTACCCACAATTTATATAATTAGGATTTCATTTAAGCCATATTTCGTTTTATCTGCGGCACTAGCACAATGAATTTAGCAGAGAGAGCAGTGGTTGTGGTAAAACATGGTCTTTTGATTCACCTGGAAAAACTATTTTTAGAGAAAAATCTCAAAATGTGATCTGGTTTTAAAATCATTACCTAAAGTTTTTGTCTGGTCCAATTAGACGGCAGCTGTTGACGACAAAATGGTTGTTAATGAAGATGAGATTTCTCTACTTTGTAGAGAAAATTGAAGCGAAATGAGAAAATGCTGATAAGTGACAAGCAACAACCACAGCGGACAAGCGGACAAGAGATGTAGGGCAAAACCAACACTCTTTTTTATTTATCGATGGTACAACGAACTCAGAAAAAACACTTATTATCCTTACCATCATAAGAGAGACTGTTGTTTGATTCATTGTTGTGGACGTCCATAATTACAGATAACGACCGGATGGTGTGTACGGTGATTATAATTATACTGTACTCTGGTCGTTAATTATATACGCTGTTCGTTAAAGACATCGTCATTATCACGTGCGGGATAAACGAGAATGTCAACATGACGTCATCAACATGGCGGTCTCTGAAATGTACGAAACAAGAGAATATTTAGGCCGGGATTAGGATAATGGTCTCTAATATTCGTTTAATACTATACGCTGGTCGTGAAAGACATCGTCATTATCACGTGCGGGATTAACGAGAATGTCAATATGACGCCATCAAGCTGGCCGCCTGAAATATACAAAATTAGAAAATATTCAAGCTGGGATCTGGAGAAAGGTCACTCATGACGTAATCAAGATGGCGCTCTAAAATATATTAAACAATAAAATATTTGTAACGGGATTTCTGGTAAATTTTATCACGGTATTTTTGAACAATATAAATTGAGGTCAGACTGTGCATGCCCACGTCTGATCTAGATCCATATTTTACGCTAATAGCGTCTTCATTGCCAGTAGCAATTGTGAGTAAGCACAAGGTACCTTTATCACGGTGGGGATTGTGCATGCTGGGATGGGTAAATCTACGGACAAATTTGCCTCGCTTCAGGTAAGACATTTTGCAATAACTTCCTTATTTCTGCGCCAATTCAAAAACGGGTTGTTGCATGTACCCCGCCTTACTGAGCTCTTTCCTCCGATGTATGCTTTACACGAAACCTTTTTCGAACAGTGATCCCAACCGACCATAAAAACGACAAAAAATCTGATCGTTTTTCAGGTCAGTTGGGATCAATTTTTGGAAAAAATATGGAGAGTTTTCAAAAAAGTAATACGCTTGAGGAAAGCGCTCAGTAAGGCGGGGTACATGCAACAAACCGCTTGAAAATTGACACAGAAATAAGAAAATTATTGCATAATTTCCTACCTGAAGCGTGGCTTATTTTGCCGTAGTCCTTATCATTTCGTTTTCTGGTCAGTTGGGGTCAATTTTTGGAAAAATTAAAAGGATACCACAAATAATCCATGTATCCGAGGAAAGAGATTTTCAAGGCGGTGTACATGCAACAGACCTTTTGAAAACCAACAAAGAAATAAAGGAGTTATTGCAAAATATTTGACAAGATTCGAGATTATTTTTGTCCGTATTCGTTATCCATCCCAGCATGCACAATCCCCACCGTGTTTATTAAACTGTATGAAATGCTATAAAGGCCCCCATTCCGGATCATAGCTCGTTTATAGTAACGGAAATGTAATCTAAGATAAAATGAATAGCCTATTTTAGCCAAGAGTAGGCGTTGATGATGGATATCTGAATTGTACAATACAATGACGTTTTCCCTTGGTAAAGGCAATTTGATCTAGCACGAATAACTTTGTTGGGAGTAGTTATTCGTAGAATTTTAGGGAGTTAGAATACCGTATGACTGGTGATTTCTGCGGCAACGTAATTTTTGCGGATTTTTGAGGATGTAATCAAATATAGTAAAGTATCATGAATATAACACAACGGTTTTGAACGATATCGTCGGTGTAAATGCAAAACCTCGTATGTCGATTCTTGCGATTTTCAAAGTACAAACTTGTGCGCCCAATTTAGACAATGCTCTCATGTTTTGAAATATGTTTA
Source organism: Fragum sueziense (assembly GCA_963680895.1). Taxonomy (NCBI): domain Eukaryota; kingdom Metazoa; phylum Mollusca; class Bivalvia; order Cardiida; family Cardiidae; genus Fragum; species Fragum sueziense. The sequence continues at coordinate 4,799,591 of OY804609.1, forward strand.
CTGATCAGTATTAATGACACATTATTTGGGAACAATATGTCAAAATTTCAAGTAAAACATTTCAGCTTGGGAAAAGTTATTACACTTTGTTCCCTCCCCTTTAAAATTTTTCAAAAACGAGATACGAGTTTTTGCATTTACAACGACGATATGTTGCGATGATTGCTTTCTTCAATAATACAAATAAGAAGCTATTCGTAATAACGGAAAATTAATCAGAGAGAAATAATCGTAAATGAAAATATCCGTGGGAAGTATGTGGTAATTTCAATGGACTGGGGTCCTGATTTACACTGTTTTAGTTTGAACAGATAAGTTAAATAAAAAGTTGTGAAAATGCTCTCGAGTGATAGAGACAGTAGTGTGTTATTTTCTATTCTAACAAGGATTTTTTAGTTGGTAAGCCTTGAATTTAATTATAAAGAATAGATAAAAATGATAACTAAACAATAAAAAAAGAATAGAAAATTAAATAAATAAATATTTGACCTCTTGACATGCAAATTTTACTGTGCATACATCTAACCACAATTCTAAGTACAAGAAAATGTTTGTTGTGTGACTTTCTCTATTAAACGACATCCATGTCAAAACCATTTGCTGTACCACGTCATTTCTGTTTATGATCACTCTTTCTTTCGGTAAAGTACTCGATCAGCAATTAAAGTGCCATTTCAATCTACTGTCATTTATCATGTATGAGATTGACTCGATTACACGTGTAAATGACTCTGACAATATAACGATGCCTTGCAAGGAAAACCTAGTAACTGCAGCTCAAAGCAAGCTGCAGTTACTCAGTTTTCCTTGAAAAGAATCGTTAAGTTAACTAGTACGACCATTCCTTTTCGTTATAGACAATCTCTGTCGTTTGACAACTAGTTGTTATGAGTGCCAGAAATGTTAAAACTATCATGTCATGAACCTGATTAAAGAACTGAAACTCTAAAAAGACTCTTAAAGAAATAATAATCGGCAAATCGCATAGTTTTTTACCTGATAAAACCCCCCAATTGGGATAATCTATAATCGATCTTTGAGCGTGTTTGTTTCAAATATTTTGGCGTTAAAGTGACATTTCACATTTATTTCATTTTTTAAAAGTATGTATTGATGCAAAAATTGCTTATTCTAATGCGTAGAAATGCTATCAGTTTTTGAAGTTGTTATTTATAAGCGAAAAATACGCATTTTAAGTTGAGACAGAAATGACAAATTCTATATAAATCTAAACTGTTATCCACAACAATTTGTTTAATTTTAGCACAAAAATATACATTTCTCGAAAATAGTGCAATATTTTGGCTTGAAATTTTCAGAATTTTCATTAGAAAACATGTTCTTTCAGATACAAATAAAGGTGAAAATTATGAAAAAATATCGTGAAATGTCACTTTAAAGAAATAATAATCGGCAAATCACATATTTTTTTAATCTGATAAAACCTCCCAATTGGGATGATCTAAAATGGATCTATGAGCGAGTTTGTTTCAAATATTGTTTGGCGTAGCCTTAAATAGTTGTTTGGTCCGCTTCCGTGTTTATTTGGATCACCTCGGGCAATTCTATAGAATCATACCTCAGAGGTAAGTCGTAGACCTACTTTCAGACTAAGAACGACAACAACACAAAACATTTGTTCGTAACTAGTGTCAACAATGAAGTGACAATGCTCCCGAAATGCATTGTTTGCAGTTCCAGCGCCTTCTCTTTTTAGAATGCTTCACCCTACAAGTCCCACAAGTCGCCATGTTTGTTCATTTGGATGACCTTGAAAACTACTTTATGAAGCTTAATGACTTCCGGCTAAGAAATCGCATTTTTTTCAACATTTCATCATAAACATACCTCCGAGGTATGATTCAGTAGAATTGAACAAGGGTTTCCAAATGTTTCGTTGCTGTGATTGCAGGGTAATTTGTGCAAAATTCCATGGTGGCGTCTGTGTTACGTTCGAGATATCTTGAGAATCGGTAAGATTCGAGGAGTCCGAATGTTGGAGTGTCTCACTACAACCAGTCCATCTCTTTATAAATACTGGATCTGGAAAAAACGTAACATTTGAGACAGTCATGTTTCAAGATCAGGCTGTGCGATCTAACAGCCTGACCTGGATCCATGTAATTCTCATATGTTTGCTACAGATCATGGCAAAGCTTTTGGAGAACAACATGGTTCCTGGTCAGACTGCGTGTATACGCAGGCTGCTCTGGAACCATTTTGGGCTCAAAAGCCTTAAAGGACGTTTTTTCAGATCCTGGCTCAAATGTATTTTAAAAGGCTTGCATTTTAGCTTATTATGTTTTCTTTAAAAAGTCTATATCCCCCTTCTTGAGTAAACCGTACATACAGCACACTGACACAATGTTCCGTAATTAGGCCTACTTCCTGTCTTTTCCAGTCTAGCTAGTTATTCATAAACATATAGCAGCAGAGAAGAGGTTGTGCAGACATTCTAAAATAGTAGCTTTGATCTAAACAATTTAATATTGGCACTCATTTGTATGTATCGATAAGTTTCAGTTTGATTACCAAAAAATGTATTTTCATTGCTTAAGGACAGATCCTCCAGTTGTTACTGCGCATATCCTAAATAACCAAATAAAGCTGTTTCAGTAATTGGCCTTTTCAGCAAATGTATTTTTTTACATTTAGTTAATGTTTGGTTAATAAATGACATGACCCCTTTCGGTTATTTCCATTTTCTCTGTTTGGTCAATTAAAATGTAATAGTACTCGGATGGTACACCTCGCTTTCTGTTACGCGTTCAACATTTGGCGTTAGTGTTAGGAAACGGAGCAACAAAAGCAAGGTGGTGTCTTTATGAGCTTGTCCGCTTCAGATGGACACAAATGGCGACACTTTTTTTTATCTAAAGATGGTAATAAGGAAGAAAATGGATAAAAGTAGTGAAACAATTTCGGACAGAGCTGCAAAAAGTAATCCAAATTTTACTTATAACTAAGAAAAACGCTTGGTTTGATATATTTTTCTTTTCTTGTTTTTGTAGGTATAACGAAGCACCATGTCTATACAAAAAAGAAAAAAATTCTTACCGCTGGAATATTTTTTATTATCGGAAACATTGCGAAGAATGAGCAATTTCAGCTACTTTTGAAAGGATATTTTACTAAAATTTCAAAATCATCACTAAATTTTCCCAAATTGATACTCATTTAGACAGAATAAAACATATTGAACACAATAAAGACTTATTTGTGTAATCCTAGTCATTTCGAACATCTTTTTTGTGGGTATTTAAGTGACACCTCATTTTTGCAATTTTAGACAAGAGTAGTCTCCCTTGAAATCCAATAACTTTTTAATTCGCTTGGTGACCTATAGTTTTCAACTCATTTTTTACTTCTTATATATATTAATATTAGTACAGAAAAAATAAAAAAAATCTTACCGTAGGAAATAAATGGAGGATCTGTCCTTAAAAAGCCTTCACTCATGCTTATCTGTACTCTCTTAAAATAGAGCAAATTATCTCTTCATTCTATTACGATAAAATGATACTCTGTTCCCATGGGGTCTTTCACGTCTAATTTCGGGCCTTTTGGGATTTCGGTATCCAATCGTTGGCTGTAAACAGCAAAACATTTGAAAAACCTGATAGAAATTTTCATTGGCTGACGCTTCAAATTACCGGCTTCAACCAAAAATAGAAGCAACGCAATGTAAACGTAATCAAACAAGATAAAACCGAATGATTTTGATTCGATAATTCAAACGATGTGCTATAATTAGATTATGATGACCAAATATGCTGTTGGTGTATCAAAAACGGCAGAGGTCATTTTTGATGGTTTAATTAAAATACCTCGGCTTTGGAGAGTAACTTATCTGTTGTTCTGGTTAACAAACGGCGTCAGATTTTCACGACCCGGTACGATGTTATAAATGAAAACACTGGTGGTACAAAAGAGAATCCTGATAAAAAGAAAAACTTCTTTCGCCATCTAGGATTTCTTTACAACAAATTAGCAACTCTCTGAATGGATGAATGAGTGAATTAATGAATGTGAATGAAAGTAACATATGTTTGTTTTTCTGCAAAATGTTTTCATTTGTAAAAGAAAAAAAGAACTGTGTTTTTGTACCAGAGAACTCTTCCATAAAAACGACAAATAAAAACATGGTCGAAAATGAAGGCAGAACTAAATAAACAAAAGAAGACGATATCCATAATATAAGCATAGAAATTAACCCTTTCCCAAACAAGACCTGGTTTTGACGTCCCTGATAGAAATGGCTTGGGAAAACATTGAGACAAAAGAAGAAACTGCTGATGACCAGTAGTTTCTCCTTTTGCCTCAATAATTTCTGTGCTATATTGTACTTAAATCCTAACTTTAATTTCGTTCATTTTGTTGTCTGCAGCATCTTTCAAACTGGACCACCTGAAAATTTTGTCGTTTAGGAAAGGGTTAAAAATTCTGTTGTAACTAGTCAGCATTATCTTATTCTTTTCTCTTTATGTCGTTCAAATTTCAATCTAACGCAGTATTCAAAACGTTTCTTTTATTTTGAGAGAGGGTAAAACGAATGACAAATATCCGTGATTTCCCCATTCCTCTCAATGTTTAAGTGAGATATAGGTCCCGTTAAATGACCTGACAGAGCATTCATAGCTATGAGCATGGGATGCTCTGCCAGGTCATTTCTCGTGACCTATAATATACACGTTCTATACATAAAATAAAACGCAAGTCCTTGCCTATAGCCTTTTTATTTCGAGGCGTCAGGAAAATGGTAAGGCCAATTACGGCATGTAAACAAGCTGCGGTTTGATCTCTTTATGAGAAACCATAATTGGATCTGTTGTACTCTGTTGTACTAAAGAACGACAATTAATTTGTTTATTGAAGAATATAATGGATTTTGCTCCTGGGAGCCCCTCACTCCTCTGATGTAGCAATCAGAATATGTTTCATATTTAAAGTTATTTACTGTTTCCATTTAGACATTAATTTAAATCTTGGTTAAAGGCCAGGTTTTGACGTTACAACTTCAATAAGCTTTACATAAGATACTGAGAAAAGTATAAAGTAAAAAATAAGTTTTGATAACCAACATTTCCCCTATTTCCTCTGTGGCTTCCGTACTGTATAGTTCACATGTCCTATATTTAGTACACAAAATTTCCTAATATACCACCTTTCAAGTTGGAGCTGTCCATTATTTTCGTTAAGGGGATAAGTGATAAAAGACAAGAAATTTATGAGCCACCATTGACATGGTGGTTAATCACGTGGATCAGAATTTCAGAAAATCGTAAATATCTTTCTTTAAAATTGACCAATTTTAATTCGGGTTGAAGAAGAGAATGTGCGAAAATGTCAGGAATAAGCTGGCCTTTTAAAAAGTCAACTGATAAAAATGTTATTGAAGATCAACCAAAATTTTGTTTGATCTTCAATAACTGTTTTATCAGCTGACTTTTCAAATATCCACCGCGTCCATCTAATTCGTGATATCGTCCACCATCTGTGCTTCAAACCAAATTTAATTCTTACAGTGCACTTTATCTCGTCAAAATCCATAGAGTATCAGCTAAGAAATTAAACAAACTGTTTTTGAAGCGGACGATTTTCCGGTGCGAACGCTTCCCAAAAGTACCGTGAGTATAACCTATAACTAGTAAAGTTTAGTCTTTATTGTTTTGTGGGAATCTGTATACATATATTGTGGGACCGCTATATACGTTTTGAAAACATCTCTTGTTGCATAAATATTATAATTCCTCATTAATAAAATGGGTGTGTTTGTGATTGAAATATTATGCAAAGATAATAACACGGTATAAAATAATGAATTATTCAAATATGTAAATAAGCATCTCTGGGAATTACATGAACGTTTAACATCACTTTGTAATGAAACAATAATGAAACAGATTGTACAAAGACCAAATTGTGTAAATGATGCAAACATTTGAGCAAGGATATGAAAATGTGCTTCCATACCAGCTGTGGTCAAATACAGTCTAATAAGAATCCATATTTCTACTTTAGGTAGTCCATCCCTAATGAGATTCGTGCGACGTCGGAATTATTCGGGCGACGTCGAAAACATTCGGCCTTGGAACTTTTCACCACCGAATGTTTACGACAGCGCCCGAATAAGTTCGGATACGTAACGACGAAGCACGAAGAAACCAGATGTTTAATGAATCTCAAATGGCCACATTACGGGTATTCTAACTTAAAGTTGCTACAGGTAATGAATGAGTTACGGAACAATATAGATCCTGGTCAGCCTGTTCTCATTTGCCGCGAAAAATCTTTTTTTTACAAATTCTGGCTCAATTTTATTGTAAGTTATTATTTTTCTGATGATGAATGGTTTGATAGATCACAAATTGCCTTCTTTTCCACCAATGCAAGTTTCTGGCAATACTAAGAGGAACGCATTTGGATATCATCGAGATAAGAAGAAGCTTATGACCTGTAACATTTCTACTATTTCAGATAGAAATATAATATTTCATATGCCTTGTGCACTTCTTTTCAATTTGGAGGGTTCTACAAGTTATTCCTTATGGAAAGTGATATATAAATCGTCGCTTTTTAACGAAGACCTCGTAACTGCAGCTTTAAACAATCTGCATGTATGACGATTTTTGTTGGGAAGCATTAATATGGTTTCTTCAAACAGTTCCTAAATTCTATAATATAATTCAATCCCAAATTCTGCCCATGACATTGATTGTTTTCATTCTGTTCAGTTCACAAGGAATTAATTCCAAATCTATTGACAGAACTCCCCAAATAGCCCATGGACAGGAAATCTCCATCAGATCGCTACTACAAGAACGAGACAAACGTTGTTTATTTAACCCTTTCCCGAACAAGTCCTGGTTATGACGTCCCTAATACAATTTGATAGAGAAAACACCAGAAACAAAAGAAGATAATGTTGATCATCAACATTGTCCCCTTTTGACATAACGTTTGCTGTGTTATTTTCTAAATTAAGCTAAAACCATCTTCACCGACATTCTTTTTCACTGGTGGTGAACTCGGCCAAAGCGATGGACGTTTTTCGCTACAACAAGGTAAAATGTTTAAATGTGAGTTTAAAGTGACATTTCACATTTATTTCATTTTTTTAAAGTATGTCTTGATGCAAAGATTGGTTATTCTAATACGTAGAAATGCTATCAGTTTTTTGAAGTTATTATTTATAAGCGAAAATACGCCTTTAAAGTTGAGACAGAAATGACAAATTCTATGTAAATCTGAACTGTTGTCCACAACAATTTGTTTATTTTTAGCACAAAAATATACCTCTTAAACGGTTCAATGTTTTGGCTTGAAATTTTCAGAATTTTTATAAGAAAACATGCTCTTTCAGATAGAATAAAATTAAAATTTATGTAAAACTAACCATGAAATGTTACTTTAAAGATCAGACTGGATAGTTTTTCTGATAACAATGATTTTTTTCTATAAATAGACCGGGTTTACCGATACGTATTGACAAACCATCAGTGTTGTTACAAAATCTCGTAACTACGTTTTTATCGAAGCCGTAGTTACGATATTTTAAAACAACACCGACAGAATACAATGATCGCGAAAAAACGTCCCACGCTTTTGCCGAGTTCACCACCATTCTTTTTGTTAACTGCAGCTTTTCAAATTGAGAAGTCCACATTTTGACGATTAAGAATGGCCAAGGATAATCTCCATAGATTCAACAGCAATGAATTTTGTGCTGAAATAGACTTTGATTACCGATATGTTTTGATAAACCGTCTGTGTTGTTATAAAAACTCGTAACTTTGGCTTGAATTAAGCCGTGGTTACGGAATGTTATAACAAAATTTAAGAAAAAAAAAACTATTGTTTGTCCGAAATGACGTCACGACTGACTGGATGAAACCATTCCCTATTTTGATTTGTCGTGCTTGAAGAAACAATCTTGGAAGTAAAGAAACCAAATGTATGAGGAATGGATCAGATACACCAGGGCCCGGTTTCTCGAAAAAAAAACTTAAGTATGTGCTCATGCTCAAATCTGAGCACCGTGCTCAAATCGCACGAAATCCACGTGAACTCCAATCGAATACTCTTCAACGTTGGAGAGTATTCCTTTGAAGTTGTAGTAAATTTGAGCATGGGCTCATGAGTTTGTACTTAAGTTTTTTCGAGAAACCGGGGCCAGAGATCAGATAAATGTCGCATTTTGAAAAGGGACATACTGTAAGAAAACGTGTAAAACACACTGCACACAGATTCAGAAAGTTATCTGGAATATTTCTATCCAAGCCAGCCTATGCAATCCGCGCAGACTGTCAATGTTCGACAATTTCTTACGCTTCCAATGTGGTCCCTTTACGCAGGCCTCCCTAGAAACGAAGATTTTTAATTAAATGCCGAGGCCCTTGTAGTCTCACGAATGTCGATATTTTTGCTTGTCGATGTATCATATTTGCCGACATTTATTTGATAAACAGTCAACCAATATCAAATGGACATGAAATCTCCAACAGAACTTTCTCGACAATGATCTAAAATACACGTAACAGCTTTTCAACAAAACATGATGATTGCAGTTTCATTTTTTAATGAAGCTGTTTATTGTGCAACAGCTGTCTGATTTCATACAAACTTGTTACAATAGGTTCGAAATGAACTTGACGAAAATAATGGTAAACTATAACTAGATATACGCGATTGTTTCCGATTTATACAGAAATTAATTCCACATTTATTGACACAACTCCCCAAATAGCCCATAGACAGGAAATCTTCATCAAAGCGCTTCTCAAGTAACAACTTCAAGACAGACATAATGTCTTTAAGGTAAAATACCCGTAATGTGGCCATTTTGATATTCATAAAACATCGGATTTTTTCTAGCAGCGTCGTTACTAAACTTAATCGGGCGCTGTCGTAAACATTTTGCGGTGGAAAATTCCACCGCCGAATGTTTTCGACCTCGCCCGAATAATTCAGACGTCGCGCGAATCTAATAAGGGGTAGTGAGTACCTTATATACTATACACTATACTTATACATTAATACTCTGCCAAAACGACAAAATATTACATACTGGTCAAATCCGAAAGCTATTGCAGAGACTGTTTGTGAATGTAGGACTGTATTATTGCTCACGTGAAAAAGAAAATGACAGAAAGTTTAAACAATGTTATTCCTCAGCCTAGATTCCCGTTTAAAAAACCCACACAAGTTAGTGTTCAGCATTTTGGACCGTTCATACACTTATATCACATTGAACTAGAACATCCACTAAAAGTGATGATACGCCCCTTCCCACTAAAAACATCCTTGTGTCTGAAAACACGTTAACTATGCAAACATGCGAGTTTTCAACAAAGGGCCATAATTCTGTTAAAATCGATGGACAATAACCAAAATATGATATGCATGTATTTGAAAATTGGAAATCCTACCTGTGAAGATTGAATTACATCCATCAGTTAGTTACTTAGAAATAAGCAGACAAATAATTCAGTCAGAGGCCATAACTCTTTGATAATAAATGGACCGTGACCAAAATATGATATTCATATCTCCACTTGGTAATAAGACCACATGTGAAGTTTGAATACAATTGGTCCAGGTGTTTATGAAAAATAGAGCGGACAAAACGCTACAGACACACGAACAGCTATCAATGTTACAAAAAATGTCAATTTCAACAAAGGTCCATTATTCACTCAATCACCAATGGAGCATTACTAAAATATGATATGCACATACTTTAAAGTCACCAAGCCAGTCCGTGAAGTGTGAGTGAATTCTATCCATTAGCTACTGAGTACTCTCTTATGAACAGAGCCCATTATCTCTACATTCCATTTCGATAGAATGCGCTCTGTTCTCGCGGGGTCATTTCGCGTCTAATCTCGGGGCCTTGGCGGGATTTCAGTATCCAATCGTTGGCGATACACAACAAAACAATTTAAAAAGCTGATACAAACTTTCATTGGCTGACGCTTCAAATTACCGGCTTCAGCCAAAAATAGAAGCTACGTAATGTAAACGTAATCAAACCAGATCAAACTGAATGATTTTGATTCGATAATTCAAATGTTACCGGCTTCAGCCAAAATTAGAAGCGACGTAATGTATACGTAATGATCATGCAAGATAAAACTGAATAATTTTGATTCGATAATTCAAATGGTGTGCTATAATTAGATTATGACGACCAAATAGGCTGTTGGCGTACCGAAAACTGCAGAGGTCATATTTGATGGTTTAATCAATAGACCTCGGCAATGGAGAGTAGCTACTGAGAAATTGAGCGGACAAGGAAAATTACCCAGGAGCCATAAATTTGATGAAATAAATAATGGACCGTAGACAAAATATGACATGCACATCCCCACTTAGTATTATGATCACATGTGAAGTTTGGATAAAATAGGACTGGTAGTTTATGAAAATAGAACGTACAAAAATCAACAAACCGACAGACACATGTTTCTTTTGGAACAAATGCCAATTTTCAAAAACTGACTATCACTCGGTCGAAAATCAATGAACCATAAGTAAAATTCGATGGTCATTATATTTGAGAGTTACAGAGCTTTTCTGTGAAGTTTGAATGAAATCCGTCCATTTAATACTGAGAAATCTGAGCGAACAAGAAAGATCACTCGAGGGCCACAACTCTGTGAAAATCAATGGGCTGTAATTCAAATATGAGGCGAATTTTCGTTTGGAATAAGACCACATGTGAAGCTTGGATAGAATTGGTGCAGTGGCCAATGAGAAAAAGAGCAGACAAAAAATGAACAGACTTCCAACACACCTTTATGTTGCAAAAACAAAGATTTTAGGGGTTTTCTTTTTTTGAATAGTTGAAATAATAAAGTATTCCACCACCTAACAAATAAACATATAATAATAATAAATAGTTTGTCACGTCTTTATACGAAAAAAAAAAATGATATAAAAAACGGTTGCATTTTTTTTCATCGTATCTTTGGTGGTCAAATTCTTTGTTATTCTTTGTTATCTTATTCTTCTTATCATTTTTCCTTTGCTTTATTTTAAAGGGACAACCCATTCACATTTCACTTTTGATAGTATGGTTTGATGCCCAGATTAGTTTTTCGGATAATATCAAAATTGAAACGGTAATATTAAGTTTCATTTACATATGAAATGTTGTTAACCACAATTAATTTGATATAAGTGAAAAAGTATATAATTATATTCCTCGTAAAAATCGCAATACTTTAGATTCAAATTCTCAGAACAAAATAATATTACGTTCTTTCAGATAAATATGAAAGTAACATCTCTAAAAGAGGTCTCTTTAGTTGTAGATTTAAATTAACAAACAAAAAACAGCTAAATATGGTCTGAAAATGTTCATCATTTTCTATCATTTAAAAGCGCCAGCTACAATTTTTAACACGCATATATCTTTTTTTCTGTAAAAAATATTTTTTTCTAGATTTAGCTAATTAGATGTTTACCTTATTTTGAACAAATAAACAAACCACTATTAGTAGTCTATCAAAGGATAATCCTTACATCACTTGCGCATGTGTCCGATAGTCACTGAAGAATAGTCTTTAATGCTCAAGCCGTAAATCAGAGGCACGTCACCAAGAACAAAATCCGATACACAGAGAATATCTGTGATGTTTACGTTTTGCTGCTTTTCAACAAAAACCTCGTAACTACAGCTTAAACAAAGCTGCAGTTACGATGTTTTTGTTGAAAAGTGACGATTTCTAGGTAGAGACTGTCGTGCTGCTCAACAAGTCAATGACGTTAATAGAACCTCATCGGACTGCGGTCATAATGAGCAATATCAGATCTCTCAATCATAATAATTTTATAATGGCCAATCTTAAATTTCTTGGTGGCTTTTGCGATTGTTTTTGTAACGCAATATGTGGCAAAAACTACACATATTTTTTGTGTATTTTAGAATGACGACACACGATGTTAGAGTTCTTTGGATTTTAGTGTTGTTGGAACAGGGTAAAAGAGACGAAATATGATTTATATCTTCCACATTGCAACGTCAGCTTTTTCTTGCAAACTAGCAAACACATGTTAATCATACCCCTCCAAGCACACATACAGGTTGATTTAGAGTCGTGTTAGTCTCGATTCGCAGCCAATTTGTTACATAAAATACAACATAATTAATCAAAATAATTTCATATCAACCTATTTGCACATCTGACGGCAGCTGTACTGAAGGCCGTGTGACAGTGCGGCTGACATGGAATCCGATTAATTAAAGTTGCTAAATCACTTGATTAACGAGTGTTTTATTAATTAGAAACATATAGATACAAACCGTAGTTGAAAATACATCCATCATTATAACTTATGTACACGATGCAGTACAACTTGTTATACCTCACGATAAATGACCTGGCAGAGCATACCAGCCTATTGGCTAGGGTTGCTCTGCCAGGTCAATTCAGGTCAATTATCGTGAGCTATATAAAGGACAAATTACATTGGTGTTGTTTGTAACTGCTCTAAAATTGGATCAATATTTACGGAGCAATCGTAGGTGTGTACCCTCAATTTTGTAATAATGCAAAGTCTCGAAGTTCATATGGCGAGTCTTACATACCCTAATATCACTGGTGGTGAACTCGACCAAAGCGTGGGACGTTTTTTTCGCGATCATTGTATTCCGTCGGTGTTGTTATGAAATATCGTAACTATGGCTTCGATAAAGCCGTAGTTACGAGATTTTATGACAACAACAACGGTTTGTCAATACATATCGGTAAACCCGGTCTATTTTTAGACCAAAATCATTGTTATTAGAAAAAAATCCGATCAGATCTTTAAACTCACATTTAAACGCAAAATATCTGTACCTTGTTGTAGCGAAAAGCGTCCCTCGCTTTGGCCGAGTTCAACACCAGTGATTATGAAGGTAGGCAAAGCCTAAATACGGGCGAAAGGATGTCCGCTTAATTAATCTACCAATGGAAAACAAGAATCGGACTAGATCTACCTTGTTGCCCTTTCTGACACTTAAAAACTTAATTACAAACTGGTAAAATATATCTGAGTCTATAAATGAACTTGCATGCAATGTATAAATGGTAATGGGGAACCGTAGCCTGTTTCCTCCCTTGAATACTCTCTGCCGAATAGCCGGTCCTGTTAATTGGTCTCCTTGGATTTTGCCGTAGGCTTCTTTGCACCATAAAACAACTAACCCATAGAACAAAGAAACGATTATATTTATCTCTATGCAGAATTCAAATTTCACGTTTCATTATGTTTTCCATTTAGGAATTCATAAGACGAAAAGAGTTCTATTTATCAGCAAAATGCTTTATTCAAAATAAGAATCGCAACTTCCACATAGAGATTAAGGATAAAAACCAAGGTAATTTGGAAAATGGGCCGGCTGAACGTTTGGTGCCCCTATGTTTTTATTATTGGAAAACAAGGGAAGATAACCGGCTTCGGTTCCCAATTCATATACATGGTCCGAGAGTAGCTGTTTTGGCCCAAGCCTGAAGTAAGGTTATCTGAAAAAGCTTACACGGGAACATAAACGTCTCGGGAACGCAGAAAAACGACGTTGACGTCATAACCGCTAGTTTAATGAAGTTGCATTAGCGTCATATGAACGATAATGATCGAGAACGTGAACGTCGCGAGAACGCAGAAAAATACCATTGACGTCATAACCGCATGTATGACGTCACATTACCGCAAACTAATCTCAATATTTTGCCCCCCCCCCCCGCCCGACATCAATTTCGGATTTCTTCTCATGCTAATGTTATTATCATTAAATGAATACAATTTCCGCAATTTTTCGGACATTTTCAACTTCCGGTTAAATTATATAACATTGAGATCTTCAGACTTGAACTGCGTACGTGTGACCTATAGACGGGTTCAAGGCCGCTTTGCGGCATTTTCGCCCGTATAATACAAGCTGCAGTCACGGGTAACATATCTTTACCGTTTCTTTAAAGAGACACCTACCTGATTTTCATGTGCCAGAACAATATGTTGACAATCATTGTTGTGTGGTATGTTGCATTATCTAGAACTTCTGTCGATTTTGCTTGGATAGAGATGCTCTACCCATACAGGTTGATACATCTATACGGTATTTCTTGCATATACACTACTCAAAACTTATAAGTACTCCGACTATATCCTAAAGCATAGGCCTATCTCTGGACAGGCATAACATATCTTAACCAAATTTGACACAATTTCACTTTAAGCATATTACCATCATTATATTGAATTTTCATTAACTTCAAGAGAACATGAACAAAAAGCAGCTAACGGAACCCGCTGTTGGTAGCAAAAGTCACAAAGTCAAAATTGTGTGTGGTCCTTGTTCGCTCACACAATAGCAAGGTATCAGGAACGCATAAGCATTTTTTTTTTCATTCCTGAAATATGCTGTAGGGATCTCTTCTTAATATTATAGAAGTCGATGTAAGAATCTCTACGCTTGCTAAGCATGTGCCATAATCATCATCATATTGGAAAATAAATTGTTAGTGTGTGAAACACTTTTTCACAATCAGCAAACTTAATGCATCATTGGCAACTGAACATTGATATGTTAATTGTGATGTCATGTTTTATGCATCTTGTACATCTTGTCATGATGAATTGAGCAATTATCGGATAGTTTGGACATTGAATGGTCTCCCTTTGAGGCATAATGTATCCCTTTCTGTGACAGCCACTGGACTCTTCAACTCACGTAGGCGAGACAATACAATGTTACGGTCCTAAATCCGGTTTGATGTCCCATCACGTGGTTGTCTTTGTAGGTTGGCAGCACTTCCGGTTTGTCTGTGCTCGGTCACAAATTGGATGACAGCAGTGGCATGAACATATATGATACGGATTGCATTTCGTTACACAAATGGCACAAATGTAACAAACAAGTTGCTGTTTGTCAGTTATGAACGGTATTTGGAATCAAATTTGTATAGAACGATAGGAAATGTGGGTATGAGAATATTACCTACGGTTTAATTGCACCACCTTGTCAAACACCAATTGTTATTGGTTGTTGTTGTAAAAATTTCCGACGCATTTATGTTTGGCACGTCAACCCCATAAAATAATGAATTGTTAATTAAGCACGTGGGATACGTGTATGGAACACAGGGGGTATATTTAAATTTTCTTTAGTCGACCGGAAGTTACCATTTTGCACAATAATTTTGCAAAATGAAAATCATACAGGTCAATTAATGAAGTTAGGGAATAAAAACAATATCGACTTTTGATATTCCATTATCGGGGAAAATTTTGCGCATAATAGAAAACGGAGTACTAATAAGTTTGGTTGAGTGTCTATAGTTTTACTAGTTTGTACATGAGTATTTTCGACAATCTACCACGTGTCCCTTTAAGCTAATGCATTGACGCTGTGACAACCTTGAAAAGATAATTATAATAACCGACAGTTTCGAGATGTTTTTCGTGGGAAGTCATCAATCTAATTATAGATGTCGGGAGATAGGCAGAAATTATGTGACATCACACTTCCGTTCATTTACCTCGGGCATCTATCGATTACACCGTATGGTGTCTATTATAAAATATTTTCCAGATATCGTCGTTTTCCTTCTAAAACATCGTACCTGCAGCTTGTTTTAAACTGCAGGTACGAGGTTTTCGAAGAAAGAACGACAATAGTTTCGTCTGATATATGTTGACAGGTCGGGTGTTCATTTAGCTCCATTTAAAGGACTCCGATTACAGGAAGTAAATGACCAGATAAACGTCAAGGTACAAGAACAAAATCTAAAAGGTGTACAGTACCAATCTTTTTACCTGTTTGTATGTTCGACAATCTAGCTCGATTCCCTTTAATCTGATACCTTGACGCTGTGACAACCTTGGAGATGATAATGATTATGACCGACTGTTTCGAGATGTTTTTCGACGGAAGTCATCAATCTAATTATAGATGTCGGGAGATAGGCAGAATTTACGTGACATCACACTTCCGTTCATTTACGTCGGACATCTATCGATTTCACCGTAAGATGATGTCTAATAAAGCATATTTAGCAGATATTTTTGTCTGATAGATGTTGACAGTTCGGGGTTTAACAATGCTCCATTTCAAAGACATTGATTTCATCATTTTGTCTTGCATCACGGATAAACAGCAAAGTCTAAAAAAAGAAATTGATTTTTTATGCAGAGCGTTTCGGAGAGATTATTTTTCTCCGTGAGCATTCGCCTTTTTATTGCATTGATGATTATGCGAAGAAGTTCTAGACTTATTTGGCATTAGAATAAATAAACATGATAAAAAATGATGGTAAAGTAACTTGAAATAATGACAATTTCATTAAACACATTTAATTGCCGTTTGTTATGTAAATTATCTTACTTAACCCTTTTCCAAAAACAGTGCCGCCATTGACGTACCTTATTGGAAAAAAACTTTGGAAAATATAAGGACGTGAGATGAAAAATGCACATGATTTCTATTTTGCCTCTATTTGTCCTTCTGTGGTTTTTTAGCACTGTACAAAAATTATATCATTATCATTACCCATTTTGATGCCGGAATCAATTTTCAAACATGAATACCATATAATTTTGCCGTTTAGGACAGGGTTAGAAACGTTCAGTACTTTCTTTTCGTGGATACGGACAAGGATCAATCTGTCTCTACCAGCCGGGTTTAATTGACATTATTTCTGGCTAATCCGATCACATTGCAGAATTTCCATCGAATAAACGGCTTTAATTTAGGACGTTATTTTCTAAAATCTTCTGGCGCTAATATTGTAATTCTTTAACAAGATGGCGTATGTGAATATTATGAAACGTCTGCATGCAGACAGCACAGAATGATATCAAAGAATCAATCTGTCTCTAGCAGCCGGGTTTAATTGACATTATTTCTGTCTAATCTGATCACATTGCGGAATTTCCATCGAGAAAACAGCATTAATAAGGAACGGTAATTGTAAAAGCTTCTAGCGCTAATATTCACGGTGTACAACCCACGTGACTTTTGACGTCACAAATCGATCAGGGTCGGATGATAAACTAGTAAAAAGTGCTCGCTTCAGGTAAGACTTTTGCTAATCACTTTCCTTATACTTGTCACAAAACATGGACAAGAGCCGTCCTTGTACAATACTTGACCAACAGGGAACTAGTTTTTGACCCAAAGGTCTCAGAATTTTGAGTTTATTCGAACCGCGTTATTGGAAGTCAGTGCAATTCCTTTAATCTGGATGGGAGCAATTTTATAAAATTTATGAATATTGCCTCTAAGACAGTTTTTCTATGACTATGTGACCATTAATTGCCCCTAATAAATTGTTCCTGTGATGCAGAATTTAGAATTGACGTTAAACCGCGTCGAAATGTTAATTTGGGCATATATGGAAAGAAAATGTGTAATGACGTGGATGGGAAACTGACTATTGAATGACACGGATTGGATGTAAGACAATCAGACGCTGATGTAAATTTGGATTGTGTCTATTTAGAATTGCTTGACAGGTGTTATTGTTATTTTAGTGTTTCTCCATAGTCTTTCATTGTGCTAGAAATTTTGTCAGCTTATAAGTACTGCTCAATGGTCCCTACTAGAATTATGTAAGTAAAGATCCTAATGTTATTTTGTGTATTATAAGATTATATCTAGAAAATACTCCTCCACCATCTCCCAATTATGTTTGGCTCTGCTAATATCCGTTTTGACTTTTGAGAAAAGCAATTTGTCTCTCACCAATGGATGTGAAACATCTAAGAGAGAGCAGCTGGAGGCTCTGATTGGAATTTGTGGTATTGATGGTGAGAGCAATACCAGGAATCCATAGTTGGCTGATCCATTTACTGCGATATAACCATACTTGGTATCATTTAAAAATCAATGATGGTACAGAAAAAATGATATTAGACTCTGGTGGTGGCTGTACACCTCTTTCAATGCTGCCCTGTACAACCTGACCATGATTCTTGAATCCGCCAATGAAATAAAGCAATCTACCACCACCAAACAGTCTATGCGGAAGCTTCCAGAACATCTTTCTTCTGTTTGAATACCGCATAAGAGTCTGTTTTTTTTTAGTGAATGCAATCTTATAATGCTTAAATAACTCAAATGACGTGTTATCTAGGCGGAAATTCTCCATTCTTAAGAAGTTCGATAAATGTTTTGAACACATCGACTATATCAAAGTCTTTCAGAACTTTCATAATCTCACATGCATGGTGATCCGAACCTGCTTCTAGGCCACTGGTCAATTCTAACTGCCTTTAAAATTCTTTTTCAGATCCAGGAGCTTTAGCCACGTATCTTCTTTACAATAGGTGATGTGTCACAAATTAACATATTTTCTCCACGGTATTCCTTCGATAGACTGAATATAGGCGTAGGTCATTTAACAGTACTTTTAACTTTCGCACGTGTGCTTGAGATCGTCTCTTTAGCTGGAGAAATGTTAACAGTCAGGCGTTCGCTTTTTATTTTGTACATCAGCATTTGAAACGTTTGATGCATCACTGACTTCTGATAGAGTACATGGCGAAAAGTTCGGTTTAGATGTTGTTTGTGCCGACACTGACTTGTCCCTAACTCTAACGCGTCGTATGTTATAGGAGTTCAACGAAAGTTTAGATTTCTTCTTCTTCATCGCTGAAGGTATCTGAAACAGAAATATAGAAAGGAAATGTACAATTTTACATACAAAACCAAGAGGAAATTGGTGGTCAAATATTGCTCACCAAAGATTCTATGACACATTGTCAATGTGAAAAAAATGTTTCTGGTCCAATCAGGCTCATAACAAAAACTTGGCCAAGATCTTATGGACACCAAGATTTTGTCAGAGGTTTGCATTGATCGGCCATTTTGTGTGTCTGTTAGTGAAAGCAGTTTTAAAAACGGCAATTTTGTCAAATTCAGGGGCACATAATCTTGCTGGTCCGATAAGGCTGTAAGCCATATTCATCCGAGATCTTATGGTATCCACTATTGTCTCCGGGTTTTGTAATGACTGAATAATATTTAGGCTGTAAGAAAGAAAACAATGTTGAAGGCTGTAAGAAAGAAAACAATGTTGAAAACGGCAACTTTGTCAAATCCAGAGTCAGACAACCGAGACTTTCAAGTCCGATCAGAGTGAAAAATGAAACTCTTCAAGATCGTTTGGTCACCAACATGGCATCTAATATCTGTCTTTATGAACCATTATGAATTTTTGTAAGTGCTAGAGTGTAACATCAAAATTTTCCAGGAGTCACTTTAAAAAGAGATAGAACCGATTTTAGTTCTACGTCTCTTTGGGAAGTTGTTAGCTGCGTTCCTTGTGTATTTTGTTCATTTTCCGATCCATGTCTATTTTTCGCAGTTTCCAATCCATGTCATTACACATTTCTTTTCCAAATATGACCATTTTAACATGTCGATGCGATTAACGCCAATTCTAAATTCTGCATCACAAGAACAATCTATTAGGGGTCGCATAGTCAAAGAAAAAACTGTCTAAGAGGCATTTTTCATACATTTCATGAAACCGCTCCCACCCAGATCAAAGTAATTGCTCTGACTTCTAATCACGCGGTTCGAATAAACTCAAAATTCTGAGACTTTTGGGTCAAAAACTTGTTCCCCGTTGGTCAAGTATTCTACAAGGACGACTCTCGTCCATGTTTCGTGACGATACGACTAGTATAAGAAAAGTTATTAGCAAAAGTCTTACCTGAAGCGAGCACTTTTCATTAGTTTTTCATCCGACCCTGACCGATTCGTGACGTCAAAAGTCACGTGGGTTGTACACCGTGATATTGTAATCCTTTAAAAATGTGAATATTGTGGAACGTCTGCATTCAGACAGTGCATTATCATATCAGCCAAAGTCTTAATTAAACCCTTTTTTTATGTGATAAAATTTAGGATAGGTCTAACTCGGAACCTTACAGATTGCAAATTACACAATCAGACATGGTTCAATAAATCTGTCACATATTGTGTTTTTTAAAGACTTTACACACAGAGGCACTTACCGTTAAAGGCAACACTGTAAATAAAATGCACCTGACTGTTCATGAAAGAACACAATTTTGTACAAACAATGACTCGTCTCAGCTAGTTTTTGCTAGAATCGTAAAAATCTTATATGCGACCCGACCCGACTCGACCCACCTTTTGGCCCTTTCTCGTTTTAGGTACCTGCGTACCTACAGACTGAGGTGGTTTGGTCACGTGGAACGAAGTACAGGCTGGATTTCTCGGGTACGCACTCTGGATGTGGTTGCACGGAAAAGAACAGGAAGACCAAAGAAAACCTGAGAAGAAGTGGTGCAAGACGACAGAAGAAAACTAGGAATGGGTTCCACTGACTCTCAGAACCGATCGGAATGGAGAGGACGACTACGCAGAAGACCTGTCAGACAAGTCCAACCCTCGGTAGAGGAAAACAGACTATAAAATGGATATGGATGGATATGTATAAAACTCTTTCGCTGCCAAATTTCCTAGAATTGTGCTATTTCCAGTGCCAATTTTTTTAAACTTCATGAAAGGGCTTATCAGTTTATATTATAGTAAAATCATTATTTTGTGAAATTTAAGCTGAAACCCTCAGGAATGATTGAACATAAACTATTTTGTTGAATAGCGTACTTTTTATCAGGCAGTTTGATCAGATGACCCTGACCTTGACCTTAATGACATAATTAAGCTATTGTTTTAAAGTCGCCAAAAGGCGACATTGGCAGTCTCCTAACAGGTCGCCAAAAGGCGACATTGGCAGCGAAAGAGAGGGACCAATGTTAGATATTCAGGGATCCAAACAACATTGGGGCAGCCAGAGTTTTAATTGTTGCCTGGTGATTTGCATTCTGCCAAAATAATGGCTTTAGCACTGTAACATAGTTTTTCACAATCAATTAAAGTGACATTACAGATTTTTTTGTCATAAATTTTACTTTTATTTTTATCTGAAAGAGCATATTTCCTTATGAAAATTCTGAAAATTTCAAGCCAAAATATTGCGCCGTTTACGAGAAATTTATATTTTTGTGTTAAAACTGAACAAATTGTTGTGGACAACAGTTCGGATTTATATGCAATTTATCGATTATGTCTCAACTTTAAATGCGTGTTTCTCGCTTATTGGCAACACGTTAAACAAACTAATAGTATTTATACTCATTAGAATAACCAATCTTGGCATCAAGACATACTTTAAAAAAATGAAATTGGAATGAAATGTCCCTTTAAGGTCCAGTTTCCCATAAATGTTACTATAAATAGAAGATGTAGGTAGGTAAAGCTAGACAAAGTCCTGATATACAAGGAATAAATAAACTTCATTCGATTTAATTATCTACCCATAAAGGTTGACCAATCTATAAGACATTTTTACCTGTTTGTATGTTGGACTAACTAGCATTGTTCCCTTTAATCTGATGCATTGACGCTGTGACAACCTTGAAATAATAATGATAATGGCCGACTGTATCGAGATGTTTTTCGTGGGAAGTCATCAATCTAATTATAGATGTCGGGAGATAGGCAGAAATTACGTGACATCACACTTCCGTTCATTTACCTCGGACTTCTATCGATTATACCGTAAGATGATGTCTAATAAAGAATATTTAGCAGATATTATTGTCTGGTAGATGTTGACAGTTTCGGAGTTACACATTGCTCCATTTTAAAGACGCTGATTTCGATATTCTGTCATGCTTCGTGGATAAACAGCAAAATATAAATAAGAAAATGAAGTTTTAAGCAGAGATTTTCGGAGGGATTATTTTTCTCCGCGAGCATTCACCTTGTTATTATATTGATAATTATACGAAGAAGTTCAAGACTTATTTGGCATTACGTCAATAAAACGCTATTCCGCAAGTCGACGTAACGTCACTTTTACCAACGTTCTCCAATGTTATGTTGGTGCCTGACGTTGTGTTATCAAAATATGTTTACGCATAATATGTTTATGCTTGTTAAAACATCCTAATGTCCGATAATTTTAAAATCTGGCCCTTGATGAAAATTTCTTACAGGAAACGTTTGTGAAAACAGTGAATTTTTTATAACAAGAGTTTTCTCATTTTGACGCGATATTTTTTTCAGTGTGTCAATAAATCCAATTTATCAACATTTGTTTTGTTTTAGAATTCAGCTTTCAGAAAAACTGTTCATCGCTTGAACGATACCTTTCATTGTATGATTTTATTAAAACTTAATTTTGGAAAACATTTAAGCAAAAAGAGAAATACTTATGACCAACATTTTATCCCTTGCATCAATTTTGGCAATATATCTTTTACCCAGATCAAATTTTTATCGATGTGTATTTGATAATTAAAAGAACATTGTACATGTAATGATAAATAAGAAAATCAATCTCTTTCCTTACAGAAACAACAACTTTATCCTTAATTTTATATAAAACCCACGAATTGTATGAACAATTTTGGTATTATAGTAATTCAAATTACTCACAAAACAGCGCATATCTATGATATAACGCTAAAACGACGTTGCGCGTCAGGTAGAAAAAATGTAATTTTAAAATTATGATTGAATTTAATACATTTTTAGATTAATCATATTGTATGATATACTGTTTTAAAGCTTATTATTTGTACTTTTTGTCAGTAGTAATAGCATGCGCTGATTTTTGTGTGTCGATTTAAACAGGAAAGTTTAAGAGATGAACCCCATTTAGATAAACACAATTTTCGAGCAGGGTAGAAAATTTGTAATTTTTCTACGTTTTTGTTTAAAACATAAATATTCAACCTTTCAAATATAATTCTATCATTCTTTTTTTTTTTGAAACAATGTACATTTATATGAAATGAAAATAATCAAAGGGACGTAGCGGAAAATATACGAAAAATAATTTTTACATTCTGTAGTCGACCTATGATGAATATACGTTACATTGGTACATGCTGCCGTTGTTTACTTTGTTTTGACGCAAATAACATTTCTGATGTCCCTCATGCAAATGTCATATTTACGCACGATATAAGGATTCCGACGTTGAGCGAATTTTGAAAATCGACCGAAGATTAGCATTGCATTTTATATCTTAAATTATATTTGAATTTCGTTACGCGTTAAGTGAAAATGTAAGCATTTTTATGAGTAAATGTAAGTTATTGTTTTCATCATATGAAATTAAATCACATATAACATGCTGAAATTGACGGGAAATAGTATAATTTCCTAAGATTGACTTCTATTTATGTACATAATTAAAGTATATTGATAATTTTTAGAGAACATAGTGAAAAATGTAAAAATTGCAGAATAGCGTGCGATTGACGATAAACATAAACAATCACGATAGAAAATCATGATAAAGTACATTGAAATAATGACAACTTCATTATTCAGCTTTAATTGTCGTTAGTTATTTAGATCATTTCACTTTACCAGTTTCCAAAAACTTTGTCGCCTTTGACGTACCTTAAATACTTTGGAAAAATATTAAAACATAAGATGAATAATGCACATGATTACTATTTTGACTCTATTTGTCCTTCTATGCTAGTTTAGCGCAAGACAAAAATCATATCATTACCAATACCCATTTTGATGTCGTAATCAATTTTCAAACATGACTACCATACAAGTTTTCCGTTTGGAAAAGGGTTAAAAACTGTCACCACTTTTTTTCCGTGGATAGGGAGAAGGATCAATCTGTCTCTACCAGCCGGGTTTAATTGACATTATTTCCGGCTAATCCGATCACATTGCAGAATTTCCATCGAATAAACGGCATTAATTTAGGACGTTAATTTCTAAAATCTTCTGGCGCTAATATTGTAATTCTTTAACAAGATGACGTATGTGAATATTGTGAAACGTCTGCATGTAGACAGCACAGAATAATATCAAAATCTTGATTTAATCTATTGTTAGGTAACAAAATTTACCTGTTACCTGTTATCTATCCCGTGGCGGTTGCCGTTGGGGGCGCTGTACACATAGCTGACATTACAACCAGTTTTCTCCATCCATCTCTGTCCATCGCACGAGCCACTGCCTCCCTCATTTTCAGCCCACTCCATTCCGTGATGTTGTCTTCCAATCTCTTTTTCTGTCTTCTTCTCTTCCGATCTACTCTGACTGTTCCATGGAGTACCGTCTTAGAGAGTCGTTCTCCCCTGGTGACGTGGCCGAACCATTTTAATTTTCGCTTCTTGATAGTAGCTAGAGAGCAGCTCTTCATACGGACCAATGGCTATTTTTACTCTATTTTTCACTTCTATGTTTGTGATATGGTCTGTGTAGGAGATACCCAACAGTCTTCTGAAGCATCTCATTTCAGTGGCTTGAATCCTCTTCTCTAGTTCTGCGGTGAGGGTCCATGTTTCACAAGCATATAGGAAAAACGGAGTGGACAAGTGAGCGTAATAGTCTAATTTTCGAGCAGAGGTTGATTGTTTTATCTTTCCATATGGTGTTCAGTTTGGCTAGTGTTGCAGCTGTCATCGCAATTCTGGATAGTATATCAGGTTTGGACCCATCATCTGACACTATAGCTCCTAAGTACTTGAAATTCTTTACAGTTTGGAGTTTTTCTCCATTGGCCATGATATAGGTCTGTATTCCATTGGTGTTATTTGTCAGAGGTTTTGTTTTACTGGCGCTTATTTCCATGCCATACGCTGTGGAGGAATTGTCAAGTTGTCTAACAAGATTCGCCAGTTCCTGCTCCGATCCAGCAAGTCCATCTATGTCATCAGCAAATCGCAGGTTTGTTATCGTTCTACCACCAATACTGACTGTTCCTTCGTGGTCATCGAGTTCATCAGTCATAATTCTCTCAAGGAAGATATTGAAGAGAGTGGGTGATAGCAGGCATCCTTGTCTTACTCCGACTATTGTTCGGAACCACTCTCCAATCTCCCCGTTGAGATATACTGCACTGTTAGCCTTCTCATACAAGTTCTGTATTACACGGATGAGGTCAGCATTGATGTTGTAGTGATTCATGGTTGCCCAGAGTGCAACATGCCAAACTCTGTCGAAAGCCTTCTTGACGTCGATGAATACGTGATAGAGGTCTTGATGGTGTTGAAGGTATTTTTGGCTCAAAATCCGGTTGAATATTTGCTCAGTGGTGCTGCGTCCTGCTCTAAAACCTGCTTGTTCTTCTGCAATTATTTCTTCTGCTTGTGGTCTTAATCTGTTCAGTATGATTCTGAGCATAACTTTGCTAGGGTGGCATATAAGACTGATGGTACGATAATTATTGCACTCTTGTAGATTCCCTTTCTTTAGTAGGGTTATCACTAATGACTGGGTCCACTGTGTTGGCCATTCTCCTGTCTCCCAGACCTTCTGACATATCAAATGTAGGGCATTGATCATGGACTCACCCCCTGCTTGCACTAGCTCTCCCGGGATGTTGTCAGTTCCTGCTGAACAAAATTTAGGATGGGTCAAACTGAGGATATTGCAGAGAGCAAATTATACAATCAGACATTTGCCATTTATTGTGCTACTACGTATTCAACTAACCCATTGTTTGACACCATAAGCGATATATGTTCTGATGAATGGCAAGTTTAGGAGATATAAGCATCTTCTACTCACAGACCTTATAAAAAAGCAATAATGCGTTTATTCAAAGAATATTAATTACCTTTTGGCTTTCAGAGAAACGTTACATTAATTAAACCCTTTCCCAAACAAGATCTGGTTTTGACGTCTCTAAGAGAGTAGGCTTGTGAAAACATTGAAACAAAAGAAGAAACTGCTGATAATGAGCAGTTTCTCCCTTTGTCTCAATATTTTCTATACCATAATTTACACAAATCTTATGTTTAATTACATCCATTTTGTCATTTTTGGAAGTTTTTGAAGTGGATCACCCTAAAACTTTGTTGTTTGGGAAAGGGTAAAATACTTCGACATAGGCATACTTGTCGTAGTGCAGATATTTAAAATTCATTCGAATTTTCATGTGCAGAATTGATCTACCCATACTAGTTGACAAATGTTTACGGTATTCTATGAATATCTTTTACCTGTTTGTATATTCCACAACCTACATGTAGATTGTTTTCCTTCAATCGACTCTGCCTCGACGCTGTGATAACCTTGAGATGATAATGATAATGACCGACTGTATCGAGATGTTTTTCGTGGGAAGTCATCAATCTAATTATAGATGTCGGGAGATAGCCAGAAATTACGTGACATCACACTTCCGTTCATTTACCTCGGACATCTATCGATTACACCGTAAGATGATGTCTAATAAACAATATCTAGCAGATATTTTTGTCTGATAGATGTTGACAGTTCGGGGTATCATATTTCTCCATTTTAAAGACACCGATTTCGATATTCTGTCATGCTTCGTGGATAAACAGCAAAATATAAATAAGGAAATCGAATTTTAATCAGAGAGTTTCGGAGAGGCTATTTTTCTCTGCGAACAATCACCTTCTTATTATAATAATAATTATATGAAGAAGTTCTAGACTTATTTGGTATTAACATAAACAATCACGATAGAGAATCATGATAAAGTACATTGAAATAATGACAACTTCATTATTCAGCTTTAACTGTCGTTAGTTATTTAGATCATTTCACTTTACCTGTTTCCAAACACTGTGTCGCCTTTGACCTACCTTAAATACTTGGGAAAAATGTTAAGACATGAGATGAAAATTGCACATGATTATTGCTCTTAATTGTCCTTCTGTGCTATTTTAGCACTGTACAAAATCATATCATTATCAACACCCATTTTGATGTCGGAATAGTTTCTTTCCGGGGATAGGAAGAAGGACCAATCTGTCTCAACCAACCGACTTTAATTGACATTATTTCTGGCTAATCCGATCACATCACGGAATTTCCATCGAGAATACTCCATTAATATATGACGTTAATTTCTTAAATCTTCTGGTGCTGATATTAAAATGTTGCTGCAAATGACGTAATGTGGATATTGTGAAACGTCTGCATGCAGACAGTGCAGTAAAATATCAGTCAAAGTCTTAATCTAATCTATTGTTCCGTGACAAAATTTAGGATAGGTCAAACTGAGGATTTTGCAGAGAGCAAATTATACAATCAGACATTTGCCAATACAGCTGTCACTTGAAAGCGCCCACGATGAATGGCAACACAGTAAATATGGTAAATGAAGTAACTATACTGCACCGGACTGTGTCCAGAAAAGACACACTTTTATACAAACTGTAACTCGTCTCAGTAATAAAAGAACATGTATTTTCAGGGTTTTGTCTGGCAATGTACACATTTTATATGCGACCAATTGTCCTTTAAGCCATGGACATCTAAACTAAACCAAGATGACGAATAATTATTTTTCAGAGCCTATGATGGGTTGGAATGTCAAACTTTTAACTTTCCACGGTGGGGCGCAGTGGTTTAGCGTTAGGATGCGGCCGTCGGGAAAGAAAGGTCCTGGTTTCAAATACCGTCGGTTTCGCAGGAATTTGTCTGAGCACATAAGTTTTCCCATGTAGCTCCTCTACATCGAGGTGTATAAATGGGTACAAGGGAGAGTTGAAAGCTTTAGAAAGGGTGATAAATAGTAAAATAGTTTCAAGAGAGCCCCTCTGTGGCATTAAATTTTTACATCGTTTCCAGTTACCGTTGAACTTCGTAATGTTCTCTGTACTGCATTATCTTTATAGATATACCGGAATTTCTAAAGAAATTGCACAGCCTGAGGGATTTATTGTGTCGCTATGTATTCAACGAAAAAGATATGTTG
The DNA here is from genome assembly GCA_963680895.1 of Fragum sueziense. NCBI lineage: Eukaryota > Metazoa > Mollusca > Bivalvia > Cardiida > Cardiidae > Fragum > Fragum sueziense. The sequence continues at coordinate 4,827,331 of OY804609.1, forward strand.
TGATAAATGACCAGTATAAGAGAAATAAGCATCTTTTTATTCACAGACTACACTTTAAAAGCAATAGCGTGTTCAACCAAAGAATAATAACTACCTCTGATATATATGACCCGTCACGCTAAAAGGGACCTTATAGGAAATGTGAAAAATATCGACCCTAGTCAGTCTGCGCAGTCCGCGCAGCCAGACTAGGGCCGACACCTTTCACTTTTATATAATTTTCTAAATGCGGAATGTTTTCCCTATCTTAATATATGTTCATTTTTCGCATACGGGATCTGGATGACCAGCCATGAGTCCGACAAGTTTGTCAAAATTAGAATTTTTGGAGTCCGGATAAGGTCCCCTTTATCGTGACGGGTTACAATTATACAGATAGTATTACATCCTATACTCGGATATAGACATACTTGGAGAATATCTGATGCTTGCGAAGATTGCCAAAATTCTCAGTCTCTAGAAATGTTCTGAAATAATCTACATGTACATTCCTGTTCCAAAAACAAGAAGACGTTTCCTTTGCGGTAAAACTACTACGACTTATAAGACCGATGTTCTGGCGATTTTTATTTATTTCCTGATGTGTTTAATCATTGTATATCACAATATTTAGTTTTTAAGAAATGCAGAAGAAAAATTTTCAGACGTAATAACAGTACTTTTTTCATTAGAATTAATCGTGGTCGGTTCCAGACCAATTCTATTGTCCGCATTTATATAAATTGTAGCTAACCCGATCGCATTAACGAATTCACGTCTGGAAATTCCATTATATCAATAAGTCTAAATCGTGTTCTAGTAGAAAATCCTCCTCAAACCATTTAAGTTACCATAATTGGGATGCTTAATATGCAATTTGAAATACGTTAAGTAAGAAAGAGAATGGAGCACATTTTCTTTTCTCCAAATAAGTAAAAAAAATAGCATTTCATGGAACCTAGTGGTACACAAAATACAATAGGTTATATTTTTTCTATCGTCTAATTCATAATTACGCATAACAAAGGTGAATCTTAAAACATGAATTCCACAACAATAGTAACATAATTTACTAAATATAAGCTAAAGAAGCGCATGCCTCGGTTTTTCAGCACGTTTTTCTGTTCAATGACCTTGATTCATAATCTGATCAAACCACATGAATATACATTAAACTGCGAAAATGCAAATTTTATCACCTCATAGAATCTGTTGAATCCCCATAGGATTATTGCAAAATGACAGTATTGATTCGACACTTGTCTGATTTTAATAAGCCCTATCTTAAAATTGATGAAGAAAAAATTGTGTATTCTATTGAAAGGAATAGGACAAAATAAGGAATAGCTGATTATCAGCAATTTCTTCTTTTGTATAAATGCTTTCTGAAGCCAATTCTATGAGACACGTGAAAACCAGGTTTACAAACTCTCGCTTCAAAGAAAAATGTAATAATCAGCCTTTTCACATTTTTCTACAAGGTTTTATAGGCTATACCCTGAAGTTGTTTCTACACAAGAAAGCAATGTTTTTTATTCTTATGTGCAATTTCGTTTGGGTTGGATCAGTCTTATATTTTGCCGCTTTGAAATGGTTAACCCTTTCCCAAACAAGACCTGGTTTTGACGTCCCTAACAGAAAAGAGTTGGGAAAATATTGATACAAAAGAAGAAACTGCTGATAACCAGCAGTTTCTCCTTTTGTCTCAATATTTTCTGTGTTGTTTTATACACAAATTTTATCTTTCACAACATCTCTTTTGTCGTCAATAGCAGCTTTCAAATTGGATCGCACTAATATTTTGCCGCTTTGAAAAGGTTCTATCGCCTACATGCAAATTGATGTCTCGAATGTTGACAAAAGATATTACGAAACAATCTGCAAGTGTTCCAATTTGAAAGGCATTGCTGACTACATGATAAAAGCAAGTTAAAAAGACAATCGTTTAATTCAATAGCAGAGAAATCATTGATGAACAAAGAAGAGAGAGAAATTCCTGGCCATGGTCACTGTTTTATTGCCCATCTAAGATTTCTAAACCAACACCATGTAGGGGCGTGAAACCATTGCTTGTTTGGGAAGTGTTATATATATAAACTGACTGACTTTAAAAACGCATCACTTTTTTTAAAAAAAAATAAATCGACTCTATAGTCAATAAGAACGGAATTGTCCTTCTGATTATACATCTAAACGACTAAGACACGATATGCAGTAATAATAAAAAAATATAATGCAGTCATCTACCACGTTATCTCAGACGTTAACGTGCAAAATATGGTTAACGTCAAAGTAACTTCACATTAGATCACCGCCTTTAGTGGAACTCGGTTATGCGTTTTTGAAGTACAGTATGTTTCCAGGAAGTGTTAATCTGCTTATATAATTATATTCTTAGTTCATGTTATCATTTTTCGCCATTTAAATGACACTGATGTACTTCTTAATCTTTAAGTCTAAAACTATCTTATCAATATCAGCTATTAGGTATGTGAATGATATTACTGGTAGCACTCCGTACTTTTTTGCATGGCTTATGAAAAGATTTAGTTCGTATCTTCAAGTCGGGTTACTTGACAATATTTGCGGCTAATCCGATTACATTGCAGAATCCACATCGAGAAACATCATTGATTTGAATAATTAAATGTAAAACCTTCCGAAGCTTAAGTTATAAAATACCGGTATCTGCATAAGCCAGGGTTGAAACCACTGACGTTAGTATTTGCCCTTAACAGATTTTCTTGGTACTGCAATTTGCCAATACGCCGTTGTCGCGCCGTTTGATATGGCGCAACATCCACTCAAACGCGCTTTGCAAACGATTTATATGTCCAATATTGATGACGTCATTACTACAATTTCTCACTTCCGTTCTTCGTCAAGCTGACAACGCAAAATGCTTAATCTGCTTTGATGGTTGAGTTGTCATAAGCATAGATTTTTTTCGAATAACAGTTTGAAAACAAGGTCTTTTGCGATAAACTTCTAAAAATACAGTCGTTTTACTCCACGTTTTGAATTTTAGATGTGACACATTTTCCCGCCCGCTACATTGTATTGTTTTCACATAACAGCCAGATGTAACGAGTCATTTGATTGGAATCGATGACAACCAATCAACATTCGCATTCCAATGAAAATGCTTATTGTAGTACAAAATATCCGCCATGACTTAATCCATTACCACACAATGACTCTTTTTGACTCCCCTCAAAATAATGACAATGGAAAATATCGTGAAAAATGAAGAAATTGCTTATGACAAGCAAGCAATTTCTTCATTTCCCACAATGTTTTCCATCCAAAAAGACATAAAAATTGAAAATTCCATTGACTTGAAATTGTTGTCTGCAGGATCTTTCAATTTGGACCACCCTTAAATTTTGTCGTTTGGTAATGGGTTGATATAGACACGGCTTGACGTAACGGTTTTCACAAGTGGCTCGAGAAGATGATTGTTAGACTGCATCCACTTGAATGCTGTGATACAGTCGACACTCGTTGTGTCGAAGTCGGAGGGGCCGTCAAAATACCTCGACATATCCGGAGCTCGACTCATCCGATTTTGTTCGGCTTCGAGATATTTGATATTTGACCGTTTTTGAAACTTATCAAGTACGAATATTATTGAAATATAGTAGGAAAAGGAAAGAAATTGCTCGTAAACTGACATTAATTTTCAAAAATGACAATGTCAAAAACACAGCACCATTTTTTATATGATACAGTCATGTGCATTTACACGATTTGATAAGTGTTAACATAATTCAGAAGAAACCCGTTTGTGCTCGGCGCTTGACATAGACCTGTTCGTATCTTGCAACGTCTATCTCACTGAATTCATTTATGTGCCGAGATTTCTACAGATGTATTGGGCCGTCTTGTATGCTTAATCAGTACACCCCATCTAGAAACCTGAGGTCCTCATCCGATTCCCGTGTTTTAATTGTCCTAAAGATCCGCACAAAGAAGTATGGTGAGCGAAGTTTTTCATACTGTGCTCCAGAGCGATGGAATTCCCTGTCTAGTCCTTGGGCCAGGACCAGGAAAATGGGGTAAGTATTACCAGAAAAAAGGACAAAAGGACACCTATATACATTTGTAGATATACATCTGACGGATGTTTTTCAGTGATGATATCCGACATGAAGGGTAGCTAAATATAGTTTACCCTTACCTTTATATAGGTACCCTTTACGACGTGAATGACAATCTTGTTTGGGGTAAGGGAAAGGGAAAAATTAATAAAAAATATTAAATGAATGTATAAATCTATTTATTTGAATCCATACGTATGAGCATGTATTTCACTACTTATGAATCATGATTTTTTACTCATGTAATTATTATGACGTCATTACTCCTCTTCAAAATATGCTTTATGTGCAATCAAGTATAAGAATTGGCTGAAATATTCGAAAAAGTATTTTTTCTATAACTATCATTTATTTCTAATGCAAGAAGACATGGTTTTTCATAAAGTACATTATCTTAGAAACATTTTGAGCGTTGTTTGCACTCTGGCCGTCGGGGCTTTTGGCTGTAACCCTTATCTTAAACCCTTAACCCTATCATTTTTGCACTCAAAATTATAACACTTATTTGGTCATATTTCCATTGAATATTGACCTAAAGGTGTCAAAATGGTATCAAATGAAAGCTTATGACACGGTCTTTTGTTTGTAGTTATCTTATTCAAATTATCTCATTTGCATATCCATGAATATTAATGATTTCCCTTAAAAAATCCATTTTTGGCGAAAATTTTGATAAATACTTTCCAAAACAAGGCGTTTCTTTTCAGGGGGAATTTTGAAAACATAATTTTTCTTAAAGAACATTTTATTAGAAACATTTTGAGCCTTGTTTACACTCTGGCAGTTGGGGCTTTTTGCCGTAACCCTTATCTAAACCCTTAGCCCCATCAAATTACTTATGTAAAATTTGAAAATGAATTCGGCCATATCTTCATTGAATATTTGTACATAGTTGTCAGAATGATATCAAATGAAAGCTTATGACTTATTCTTTCATTTTAGTTATGTTATGCAAATTAGCTCATTTGCATATTCATGAATTTTCCTAAAATTGCGATTTTCGACGGAAATTTGGTAAATACTTTCCAAAACGGGGCATTTTTGTGCAGGGGAATTACGTAAACATATTAAATCTTAAAGAAAATCAATATATCAAACATTTTGAGCGATGTGTGCACTTGATTTGGCCGTAGGGGCTTTGGGTCATAAACCTTATCTAAACATTTAACCCTATAAAATTGTTCAGTCATTTCAAAACGTTTTTGGTCATGTCTTGGTTGAATATTGACCTACAGATGTAAGAATGGTATCAAATGAAAGTTTATGACTTGCTCAATAATTCACCATAAATTTTATGCAAATTACCTTATTTGCATATTCGCGAATATTAATGACACTACTTAAAACTGTGACCCTTTTTGTGAATTAGGTTTTTGTTTGGTAAAAGTGTCATATCTCTGTTTAACTAGCGCCATTACTCTAAAACTTTGCACATACCTCTATGACCATGATACCAACCTCAAGACAGATATCTATTGCTCTAGCATTTCATGTCGAGCAATTTTTACCTTTTTGTTGCCTAGAAATTTTTCATCAAACTTTAATGAGTATCTTTCAAACATCTGTCACAAATAAGTTTGTTTCTGTCATAACTGTTGCTTTCAAACTTGGCATTTGCTCTTGCTTCTAAGATCAGCATCTGTTATGTTATCTAGTAACAGTTAACGTTCATTCGTTTGGCATATTCACTCATTTTCATGCAAGATTCAATCATTTTTAGCATACGTAATTTTGTATCTTACTGTAAATGTGCTTAAATATAAGGGCTAAACAACCCTTTTGAACGTAAAATGTTACACCCTAAATCCAATATTAAATAGCAAATAATGTCCCTTAAGTTTAGGAAAACACTGATACAGTAAACTGAATACTTTAGTATAAATAATTGTTAAATATCTTAACACTTTCTTTGCACAGTTTACACTAATGATTGAATGATTATGATGATGAACAGAACTGATTAGATGGTTCAAATGATTTCGTTTGATACTTTTAGAATTCAAAGTAGAATCAAAACACATGGATTAACAAAAAGGGCAACTGTACAATATATTGAAAGTTTATTGACATCGTTTAAAATTAAGGTTGTAGGTCGTATACATGTATAGCAGATTCTTTAGGGGATAGTTAGATCTATGACAGAAGGTATAAACTTTGCAATTATAGTGTTTTCATTATTATCATACAGCGTTCTTTGGATGAGGAGTATGATCTTCTGCAGTTCCTCGATAACTGGTGCACCAGGGATTTGTTTGAATATTTTGTCAAGTCCCTTCTTAATGAGACCAAGTGCACTTACAAAGACTGGTACAGATGTCGTCTCCATGCCCCACATTCTGGTTACTTCTATCTCAAGGTCTTTGTATTTTGATAGTTTCTCAAGTGCCTTGACGGAGACATTTCTTTCAGATGGAACCGTCATGGCAATCATGATGAACGTCTTGTCCAATTTGTTCTTGATGATGATGTCTGGCTGTTAGCCTTGATCTCTGTACCAGTATTCACTGACATGTCCCTCTACGACAGTCTTTGGTTGATGTTCATACAATCTTTTGTTTTCTGGGAGTCCAAATTGCTTGCAGATTTTCCAATGAATGTACCCTGCTGCCTTGTCATGTCTTTGAATGTACTATGTTGGCACTAATGTTGGACAGCCTGAGACAATTTCACCATATTGGTTGCATATTCTACACTTTGGATCTGTACCATCTTTGATGATCTTGTTGTGATATGCTCTTGTAGCCAAACTCTGATCTTGTGCTGCTATCACCATTCCCTCTGTTTCTGCATTGAGACTTGCACTAGAGAGCCACTTATGTGTGTGATCTTGGTCGACATCTGTTTTGTCAAACCTTAAGGGTATTGCCCATGCATTGGTTTGTCTTTCCATGTTTGTGTCACCCTCTTTTGGGCATTTGCCTTTGTCCGTCTTGTTCTTTTGGCAAACTCTGTGACGGATTCTTCTCCATTTCTTGTCGTTTGTGCAATGTTCAGTTCTTGAATGAATTTTCTGGCTTGCTCTGAGATTGAGTAAAGTTTCTTGTTACGTTCGTGTTCCCGGATCAGATGTAGCAGATTGTCTTGTGTTGTCTCCAAATACTAGTACGTGTTTATGCCATCTCAATCTATGAGAGGCCCCTGCCACCGATCTTTCGTGGCAGGTACAATCTTTCAACGTCAACCTTTGGGTGGTGCATTCTTTCTGTTGTTAGTAATTGTCTGGTGTTTGTGTCAAGTTTTCCTTTTTCCTTGCATTTGCCAGTTTATGATATTGAAATTGTATGTGACAACTGGGACTGCCAGGGTGTTTATGGCTTCAATCTTATCTGCAGCTTTTAGCTCACTCTTGATGGCAAGCCTTAACTCTTCTGTAATACTCTTTTCTGATCTTTTCCTTCATTGCTGCATGTTGAATTCCGTCACCTCCGTTAACACAAGATATTTGTATTTAGCGTCTTGGTCTAGTTTCTTGATGATGGTGTCTCTTTCTAGCTGTATGTCAGATGTTGATGTCAGTTTTCCTTTTTTGAAGGTGGCTTTTGGACACTTGTCCAGTTCAAATTGCTTACATATGTCATCACTAAAGACCTTTACTGTCTCGAGCAGTTGTTTTTGCTGATGATCGTTCTTGGCAAAGGTCTTTAGGTCATCCATGTAGAAAAGATGGCTGATCTTCTTGCCTTGGATGTCATATCCATGTCCAGTGTCATTCAGCATGGTATTGAGAGGGGCAAGAAACAAACAGAAGTGGAAGGGTGATAGTTATGCGACTTTGCATGCAGATGGTTAAGTCTTGAACTTCTTTGGCCTTGGTTTGAAACCTACCGGATGAGGACTCCCACCACGCCCATTTATTTGGGACCATAACCTTTGACCTAGTTACCTTGACCTTTGAGTTTGACCTACTTTTAAAAAACTTAAACTTTAAAGGGCTTACAACAGGAATTTATCCTTAACCCCAAATGATGTCAAAAACACTGTATACTAAGTCCCCGTCTCTTTCTTGTCTCCTTTTAGATCTACATGCAGTTTACCTATAATTGTCCAAAATTTGCCAACGAAGTAATAATAAATTTATTTGTGTTATGTTACCTTTTAAATTACGGTATAAAACACACACCGTATTTACATTGTAACTAGAAATGTCTCATTTCAGCTATTTAAACACGCAGGGGCATATTGTTTTACTCTTGTCTGTCTGTCTGTCCGTCCATCTGTCTGTATGAAAACTTAACACTGGCCTTTTCTCCAAAAATATTTGACATGCAAAGCTATAATTTTGTATGTAACCTTCTTTTGAACAATGATATTTATCTGTTCGTGCAATATCAAAATGACCTTCCTCAATGTCATTCATTAACCCTTATCAATCCTTAACTCGAAAACTTAGCATAAAAACTTAACATTGCCATTCCTTGGGCATTTGTGTTTCACGATCTTGTTATTAAAGTTTTTATTAATATTCATAAGCATACTAATTAGTTTTGTGTAAGAGATGTCTTAACAAAATAACATTTCAAAACCAAAATGTATGTTTTATTACTATAATAGTTTTTAAATGTTTTCTGCGATTAGTTGAAGCTAATGCTGAAACTTCTATAAGAAGACAGTTGCCATGGAAACAAGAAGCTTGTTAAATTTTGCTTATCCGGCACTTTGAAATGGAACAACAATCAGAATTCATTGACAGGTTCAAGAAAATACGGAGGGTTTTCATTTTTGGCTTATGACATAATAATGCCATACTCCATATTGAAAAGCATGTAATTTGCTTGGCTTATTACCTCCCTTTATGGATATACCTGTTGTGATTTTTTCCATATACATGCTGTGTAGGACAAATTATTCAACATGAATTGTATTTCTATGCATCTGGTTTATATATGCAGTGTATGCTTAGTATAGAAAGCAGTAAAGCCACGTTATTTTAAACATTTCAAAACCTTGCACTGATTTTCAACTATCCAAACCCTATCAAATTTCAAATGCACATTCTGAGGTAAAGCTACTCTGCAGAGTGGATATCATTGCATTTTTGTTCTTCCTTTGGATAGGTCTTTCAAGATATATAGGTGTCCCTTTGTCCATTTTAGTGGTAACTCCAACCGTATCTGGCCCAAGGACTAGTCGTCAGATATCAGACACACTGAGTCACAACAAGCCTTTAAAAAAGCCCTAAAGACTCACCTCTTTCGTTTATACTATGACTAGATCTAAATTGTTTGAAATTTCACATTGCGTGATCAGTGTAATCAGTGATGAATTATGTTTTATGTAACTATTTTTATCTTGTACAGCGCTAAGAGCCTGAATTTACGGGATGTAGCGCTTTATAAATGTCCATTATTATTATTATTATTATTATTATTATTATTATTATTATTATTATTATTATTATTATTATTATTATTATTATTATTATTATTATTATTATTGTTATTATTATTATTCTGCTGAAACATTGTTCAACATCATAAAAGATCTATAGTGTGATAAATGTTAAAGTTTAGCTAGAAGTCTTATTAAAGACAATATTGTGTTCATCCAAAGAATACTGAACACTTTTGTCTTTTTCAGAAACATCACTATAAAAACTCAGGAAATTATGTCACTCAGTTATATTGAAGTACTTAAAAGCCAGGTAAAATAACACGTGACGTGTCATATCTCTTTTTTCTGTTACGTGTACACTTGGACTTCTTGGAATTGCATTTGTTAAGTAGTATGCATAAATAGTTATTGTTAACACAATCTAATAAACTGGCGAAATGCAATATGTCGACAGTAACGTTATGTTTGTGAGTTTTCTGTAATGGGGAAAAGAGAGTTTTCTACTGATACGTGAGTAAGGCGTATTGATGTAATGGCGATTTTCAGGCGTAAATTCTTTAATGTGATCGGATTAGCTATGTCTGCCAAAAATAGAATTTGTATAAAGGCAGTCGCGATCAATTATTTTGCAAAATAATTACCGTCCCCAATACTTGTAAAGGGTCGTTTTCAACAAATGCCTCGTAACTACAGCTTGTTTCAAGCAGAAATCATCGTAAGCTTAAATGTTTCTCAATTTTGGTCAATCTAAATTTGTTCAATTCGCCAGGCGTGCCTGTATCTCAGTATTTAATGTAAAGCGTCTTTAAATTCCACAAGTAAACGTTTTTAACATTCTATGGATAGACACAATATTGCTTTTTGTGAGACCAGCGAATAGAAAGGTTCTTGTTGTGGCTTTATTGAGAATTTATCATGGAACTTATCGTTTATATAGTCAACAATGGGTATGTTGAATGCCAAGCGACACAATACGTCTTCGTGAAACTTCTTTAAAAATCTGGTACATTGTAAACAAAGATCAGTTCAATGAACATTGTGATTTTTAAATAGTACTCTGAGGTCAAATAAACAATCTAAATGTTTATGTAACCGCCATGTATAAATGCCCCATGAAATCGTGTAAGTATGCATTATGTCATTACATCACTTTCTGTATGGCATTTTTAAATAAAAACTTCTTTTAATTTTCTTAATTCAGTATAATTATATGAAAGTGTTTTGAAAATATCATTGGTCTCTTATCTTGTACGAAGAATGGCGAAACGTGCAATTTGTAAAGTAGACAACACCTTTTATCTCTTCGGTTGTTACACTGTGGATAATCACGTGATGCAATAATTACTGAATATCTTCAATAACTTTGTTAATACGGGACCGATTTGAATTCGGTTTGAAGCAGAGAATGTGGACAGACGTCACGCATTAGATGGACGTCGTAGATTTTTGAAAAATCAACTGATAAAAAGGTTACTGAAGATAAACCATAATTTTGGTTTATCTTCAATAACTTTTTTATCAGTTAATTTTTCAAAAATCCAACACGTCCAGCTTATTTCTAGCATTTTCTCACATTCTCTGCTTCAAACCGAATTCAAATTGGTCAAGTATTAACAAAGTTATTGGAGATTATCATAAATTCAAAGTCACATGATTATACACCGTGTGTTAGCTGATTGCCTGTTTTTTTCCAATTTGTTGATCTGAAGGGACCAATGCTTGGATTTATCTATCTGGGAAATTCGGAGAGAATATGATTTTAATGACAGCTTGACAAAAACAAAAGATAATATCGAACAAGTTGATTAATGAACACCAGGAAATGTTTTTATTTCTTCTGTCAATTCTAAAGAATGCAGCAAGTTATGCCTGTATGCCATATATGATAGACGGATATAAAAATGTTGTTATTGAATGACCTTAACCTTGGGGTAAACTTTTCTCAAACAAGATCTGTTTCTGACGTACATAAATCTGAAATGCTTCAAAACATTGAGACAAAAGAAAAAAAGGCTGGTAACCAATATTTACTTCCTTTCGCCTTAATATTTTTGTGCAAGATTTTTTCATATACTCTGCCGTTATCAACACGGACCGTGTCTTTGAACGGGACTGTCTATCTAAAGTGTCAACATTTTGGCAAAGCGTAAAAACAGTCGACATTGATCTCGATAACTCGAATTTGCTTTCTTTGATATGTACCTACCCACCAATTTTCGGATTGGAGGTCATATGGAATTAGTCAACAGTTTCCGGAATGGACGATATATGGAACTAAACTGACACGATTTAAAAACGCAAAAATGTACTTTTACAAATGGCATCTCCTACATCTTACAAAACCGACGTATAGCCATGTAAAATTGTAAATTTTACACTTCTTAACATAACAGGACAGAAAATGGCATTTAAAGCCATGAATAATGCCCGAATGGACGTCAGATTATGCCAAAATGCACGTTGAGTCAAGAGCCTGGCATCGAACAGCGACGACAGAGAACCCCGTGTTTTCACAAGCGATTTATCACCATGTCGCGATGTTTAGGCCGCCCGTGATTACTAACCATAGAATTTGCTGTAGACTGAGCCGTCACAAATCTGTTGCGTTAGTGACGTTGACGTATACAATTATGTTGACGTACAATTGTTACACGCAGCTGACCGGGACGTGGGTGGTCTGTAAATCTTCCCGCGTCGTTTACACATCTCATAAACCTTGGAACCATCGATTCGGCTACATTAAAGCGTCTAGCCACCTTCATTTGCGAAACACCGCAAACCAAAAGCCAAAAAACTCGGTTCCTTTTTCGCAAAGTAAGCTTCAGCATTTTGCATACACTTTTCTTTCGTTGTTCTCGTATGTTTTCAGTTAGTAAATCAAAGTGGCAATTTGTACACAAAAAATCTTACAAGTGGTCTGAATGCACGAGACACACGAGCATTTAGTGATGGACGGTTCAGATGTCCGGATAGATTACAGAAAACACAAAAAAAATGCTTGGGTGTGAAGCGTATACATTATCTCATACATGTCCCAAAATATGGTGCCGATCAAGGCAATAGGAACGAAATGGTTAATGAAAAGGTGTTTTGCGTTTTTAAATCGTGTCAGTTTAGTCAAAAATTTTCGGATTGGAGCTCATATGTATAACTACTAGTCAACAATTTTATTAACTGTAATGCGGAAAAAAGTTTTTTTCTTGTGATACGTGATTAAGGCTTATTGATAGAATGGCCATTTCCAGACGTAAATTGTTAAATGTGATCGGATTAGCTATGTCTGCTGAAAATAGAATTTGTCTAAAGCTAGTCGCGATCAATTCATTCGTAAAATGAGTACCGTTTTCTTACTTGCAAAACGTCGTTTTCAACGAATACCTCGTAACTGCAGCTTGTTTTTAAGCTGCAGTTACGAGGTTTTTGTTGAAAAGCGGCGAAATTATCGTTAGTTTAATTGTTTCTCAACTTGGATTAATCTTGATTTCTGCAATTCGCCAGGCTAGTCTGTGTGTGGGTATTTAAGGGGGAATGCCCCAGTTTCCTAAATTTCTTCCCAATAATAGAACTTATTTATATTTTGTATGTTGAAATTACATGTTATTACCAATTGAAAAATGAAATAAAAATGGATGGTCAGCGATCTTGTTTGAATTTTATAGGCATTCGTATCACATACCCCTACAGCAAAAAATGCAGTTTCCATTTACGACGTAAAAGTATCTGTATACGCATGAAAATCAGCTCGGACGCAAAATTTGAATACTCGTCGCGTCCATGGGACGCAACATAAAATGAGTGGCAAAAACAATGTATTTTCATAAATCTCACGCAGAAATGAAAGATAACTAGCGAAAACAATCCAAAGTGTTTCAAAGTACGAAAGATTTGAAGCAAGGTCACCGGTTTTCCAAAGTTACTAAAAATAGACTTCGCCATATAAATAGACTTCGCTAACGTCTAACCAAAATGTTGCGATTGTTGGGATTCCCGCTTTTTCGTCTGGTACCCGAGCTGTCTAAATACTGTTTTGTGGGTGATTTGATAACCGGAAACCAGCTGTTACTTTCACTTTGTAAATAATAATGGCTTCTCCAGCCAAAGAAAAGAAACACTCGCGGTCTTTTCAAGACCAGTGGCTTACCGATCCGGCGTTCAAAAACTGGCTGACAAAAGACGAGTCAGATTCGTCTGCAGTTCGAATGAATTGCAGTATTAATTTGTTGTGAAACTAAGCAGAAGAACATTTTTACTACGGGCTGCACTGACTTTCAGGTATGAAGCAGACACCGAGACGACAATTTTCATTTGACGTATCACAGCGTTAGTATAGCGTCGAAAGGTTTTCCTTTGCTTGTAAGAGCTGCCGTAAATATTTTACTATTGAAAATAATGTTAGGAAGCATTTTTTTGTCATATTGACTTCAAAGTAGATAGTTGTTGTGTGTTTGTTTGTTTACCCATTACCAGAAGGCTAAATTCTAGACTTGTCATAAATCGAAGTTTAGAAGTTTATGAAGACCACAATTTCAAATGCCTGAGAATTTCACATTTTTGGCCTTCTGGAGTAGAAACATTGAGGAAAATAAAGAAATCGCTTGTCAATCAATTTCTTCATTTTGCACAATGTTTTTTCTAACTCTCTATCTTGAACCTTAGGGGAATATAGGCGGCCTGTGCAACTAACAGGCTTTCATGGCTTAATTTGATGATGATATGTGGAAGTCAAAATTGGACTCAACTGAAAGTGGTTGGGACTCAACTTTTTCTACGTCACTGGGTCCCGGGAACTCAATATTTGTTATGTAAATGGAAAAACTGATGCACAATTTCTTGCACCTGTCCAAAGTCACTAAAATGCTAATAAAATGCAGTATATTCATCGTTTAGTCCCGAAAACGGATTTAAAGCAACGTCTTACATTTAATAAGAACAGAAAACCCAAAATATGTGCTATTATAAACGCGTACATGTATAAAACAGCATGCTCACGTGTTCGGTTAGATCAACGAAGCTGGAGTGTTTTATGTCAAAATTTGCATATTTTTGGACATATTTCTAGTTCTACATAATAGAATTTGATAAAACTCCCTCATTGTATTAAGCAACATGTCTTGGTAATAATTCAAAAAGAAAATGTATAGGTCAGCGCACTTATTAGTGAATTGCAGCAACTTTTATCAGCTACACATGAATGAAATGACGCAAAAGAGTGGTAACTGCATACACACTTACGACTGTACTGCTCTATTTAATCGATTTCCATCTTGAGGAAATCAGATTCGCATAATAAATACACTTTTACCGTCGAAAATAGTAAAGTGTAATGATGTGTTATATTATTGAAAATATGGTAGCTGTAGCATTCCCCCTTAACGTGACGCATCTACAGACTATTTTTTTCCTATACCAAATTAGTAAGGTCAGTTAGTAAATGATGCTTGTAGCTGTATTAGGAATTTAACACACAACGCATCTTTTATATTTATGTATTGTCAACAATCGGCATGTTGAATGCAAAGCGATAAAATACGTTCAACTTGTTTGATATGCTTTTTTAAAAAATATCTTAATTCAGTTTAGCAAAGTATTTCAAAGATAGCAATAACCATTGGCCTCTTATCATGTACGGAGGATGGCGAAAATGTTTTTTTTTTTTTTTTTTTTTTTTTTTTTTTTTTTTTGTTTTTTTTTTTTTAAATAAAGAACTTTTCATCTCTACGGTTGTTAACCCAATGCATATTTTCCCAATTTGTTGAACTGTAGGGACCAATGCCGAAGGATATCTAACTAGAAAATTCAGAGCAAATCTTATTTTAATCACAGCTTGTCAAAAACAAAAGATAATATCAAACAGGTTGATTGATGAACTCCAGGAAATGTTTTTATTTCGTCTGTAAATTCGAAAGAATGCAACGAGTTATACCTCTTTGCCCTTAGTTTATGCCTTTTTCGTTAGGGACGGATTTGATATGAAAAGGGTTGTAAGTATTAACCCTGTCCCAAACAAGACCTGATATTGGCTTACACAAATGAAAATATTTTGGAAAACATTGAGAAAAAAGAAAAAGAAGAGGAATATAGTGATAACTACAAAATCCTCAATTTAGCCTTAATAATTTAGAGCTGCCCAATCTAAAAGCAGGCTGAACACGACAAAGCTGATGATACTAAAGATAGGATTTGTGTATGATATAACCAAGAAAATATTGAGACAAAAGCAGATAAGTCGATAATCAGCATTATTTTCTTTTGTCTCAATCTTTTCCATGCCTTTTCGTTTATGGATGTCAAACCTTATTTTGTTGTAGATAAGGTTAATGTATCGGTTCTGTAAATGTCAAAAGTAGTTAATATTCCATGGATAGACACAATATTGCTTTTAGCAGGGCCAGTAGATAAAAGACGCTTATTTTATCTTTATCGAATATTTATCTATACGGGTTGGTTGAATGTATCGCGACGCAATATATCTACAAGCAATACCATTACTTTCTTTGGTACATAAAGTTCAATGATATAATCATTAAAGACTCTATATTCATTTCAGAGACTAGGTACCATGTTTTAGGATCAGTGTGTACATAACTGTAGCCTGGTCTGGAAACAGGCTAGATTTGTTACAAAGAATGTCGAGAAAAGAACAACTAGGGAGCGACATGGTCTTAATCCTGACAATGCGTATGGAGAGGCTGGTGTTGATCTACGTTGGTTTTAAATGTCACAAGAGTTTCATTCCCAGATCTCGACTCGTGTTTGGTTCGTGCCAATCTGCGATAATAATACTTGCTTTTCTTAACAACACGTAAAGACATGAATTGCAAGTCGTTACAAGTCACTTTCATATTAAGTGCCAATTTTAAGGTCAAAAAAAGATTTATTTATAATAATTTGAATTTCTTTTCTGAATAACCCTAAAAATTGATGGTATATTTGCAAGATGCCCAATAGAGAACTAGATTTTTTTTTACAGTTTTGCTGATATTTTGATTTCTATTAACATAGTCAGCAAGACGGGTTAGAATTGCTTGATTAGTTTTGTATCTTCATAATCTATCATTAAAGTCTAGTAAATAGATCAAAATTGAAAAACGTGATGTAAACAACATCAATCATACGAAAAATATGCGTTCAGAGATTATTTCAAACATTTTCGTTTTTCAACAAAAAACTCGTAACTGCAGCTTAAACAATCTGCAGTTACTGGCTTTTCGTTGAAAAGCGACGATATTTAAAGTTTCAGACGGCGTCAATAAATAGTCGAAGGTAAATGAACGGAAGTGCGATGTCACGTGATATGTCTTTACAGCGCCATCTATAATTACATTGATGACTCCCGACGTAAACACCTCAAAATACTCAGTCATTTTTGTTATCATCTGTAGGTTTCTAGGTGATAATGAGTATGTCGATGCTTTTCAAAAAATAATCTCGTAACTGTGCAGCTTGTTTAAAGCTGCACAGTTACGAGGTTTTTGTTGAAAAGCGACGATGTACTTATTCCTAGCATTTTACCATTAAAACCATAGCGTACAGGCAAAGTCCGGTAAAGATATTATGGCATATCTTTTACAAAATAATGAGACGGTGCCAAAAGATAGCCGAGGTAAATGAACAGATATCACGAGATATCTGTCTTTATGTACAGTGTCATCTATAATTACATTGATGACTTCCGACGTAAACAACTCATAATACTCAGTCATTTTCACCCCTAGGTTATAGCACTATTGCTTAAAAGAAGGTGCTTCATAATGTTAATGTCCTTATAATAAGCATTTTACTAGAAATGATATCACATACGTGACGAATCTTGTGCAGATCGTCTTCGAAGCCAATGATTCTACCTCCGTTTTGTTCCTTACATAAAGAAGGAACAAGGTGGAGGTAGTATTATTAGCTTACGAAGATGTGTCAAGATAAAAGGCGCATATAGAAAAAAATCCTTTGTCTGCAATACAAAAGCGAACTGCAATTTACTGTAATTTTGCATGTTATGATTTGAATCTTGCAGGTGATCTCAGGTCTTCAACCTGTCAACACATGATCGTCATGTTTGATGAAGAAGTTTCCCGATGTTCGTATTAATTCAGATTCAAGAACGCATTTTTATATTTTAAGTGTCGGAGGCTTTTACACTACACGACCTTAATTAATGGCGTTTTCTCGACAAAAATTCTGCAACGTGATCGGATTAACCAGAAATAATACCAATTAAACATTGCTCGTAAACTAACATTCTTATCCTTAGCTAGAGTCAGTGTTCTGTGTCAGAAACCTTTTGCTCTATCATGAGCTGAAATGCCGGACTATTCCGTCATAAAACGGCGACCAGGCCCCGGTTTCTCGAAAAAACTTAAGTACGTTCTCATGCTCAACTTTGAGCACCGTGCTCAAATTGCACGAAGTCCACGTGAACTTCAATCGAATATCCTCAAACGTTGGAGAGTATTCCTTTGAAGCATATTCTCATGAGAATATACTTAAGTTTTTTTCGAGAAACCGGGGCCAGAATATATTTTTACACTGTTGTATAGGCGTATTGAAATCGGACATACTTGCTACGGGGTTGCGCTTTGCCCAAGTGAACAATTATAACTCCAAAATCACTCATTACAAGTCCGAATTTCTAAATCATTAGAAGCAAGTCAAAATCGCCCTACTGTGGTTCAATACAATATGGTCGATTTCTATCTGTACTCTTGAGTATTATGTTGTAACTTTCCCAATACGTTTGTAAGAATTTTTAATATATTTTATTTGAAACCAAGTGATACTTGTTCTGTTCTGGATAATCAAGACAATACTCATATACTTGTCATACTAAAAGGGGCCTTCACGGAAGTCCATAAAACTAAATATTTGGCAAAGAATCAGACTTAGCAGTGTCAACCAGATGTAGCACTTGGGAAATAAATATAATATACACTTAGCACCTTCTTGCATTCAGGGTACGATAATATCATTTTTATACATGTAGAGAACAATGTGAAGAACTATCTAGATTCACAAAATTTTCATATTGCGAAAATGAACCCTAGTTAGTCTGCGCAGACTGACTAGGGTCGAAACTTTTCACACTTGCCAGAAAGTCCCTTTTAGTGTGGCAGGTCACAAATTATTTGAACAAAAGTGCAAAAGGTCACGTTTTACTTCTATTTTACTTCTTTACAGTAACCCACATGAACAGTGACATTTATTTCAATTTCCGCAAATTATCGGAAATAGAACATGTTATATAAATACATTGCTAAGTACATCAGAGTGAAGTTTTCACGCAAAATGACTGTTTCCATTATTCTCAGTAAATGAATAATTTTATATACGCACGTAATCTTTAGTTTGAATAGGGTTTTGTTCTGAACGCTTTGTTATGTTCATTTTTCAAAACGGCCAAAATCTAAACCCATTGCAGACGACTAAATAAAGTTTTGTAGAGTGCAAATAGAATTAATTGAATCTTACAGTAACAGTTTCTGTTGCTTCTAGTATTCAATAATGTATGAAACATTGCTTTCGATCTTGATCAGACTGCGTTTTCCAAAGCCATTATTTTGTAGGGAGTCAAAACGAGTCATTGCGTGGGAATGGGTTCAGATTAATGAACGGAAATTATTAACGTAATAATAAAGTTGTTGAATTGACAATGAATTGTAAGATATTGTGTAAAATACAAAGGAACGCGTTGGCATCAAAGGATTAAAAGAGATTTATACAGGTTTTATAACATGTTTTTTATATTACATTTCCGCGTTGGTCTAGAATGTTAATTAAGAAATGTTATTTTTTTAAATTATACCAAGTTGACATAATGATTATAAATCGAGTATTTTCGGTGTTTTGGACCTCTACGAAAACACAAATTTTAGTAAAACACAGAAAATATTAGAATATCGCTTCTTTTTTTTCAATGAAAACCTCGTAACTGCAGCTTAAAACAAGCTGCAAATACGAGGTTTTCAATGAAAAGCGACGATTTCTTGATTGTCACCTCTTAAGGGGAATGCTCCAGTTTTTCGGAACACTCGGCCATTACCGTAGTAAATTAAATGTTTCGCACCAATATGTTTCGCTACCATATTTTCAATAATATAACACATCATTACAATTTACTATTTTCGACGGTAAAAGTGTATTTATTATGCGAAACTGAGTTCCTCAAGATGGAAATCGATTATTTAGAGCAAGACAGTTGTAAATGTTTATACAGTTACCACTGTTTTGCGTCATTTTATTCATGTGTAGCTGATAAAAATTGCTGTAATTCACTAGTAAGTGCGCTGATCTATACATTTTCTCTTTGAATTATTACCAGGACATGTTGCTTAATACAATTAGGGAGTTTTATCAAATTCTATTATGTAGAACTTGAAATATTTCCAAAATTATGCAAATTTTGACATAAAACACTCCAGCTCCCTTGATCTAACTGAACACGTAAGCATGCTGTTTTATACATTTACGCGTTTATAATAGCACATATTTTGGGTTTTCCGTTCTTATTAAATGTAAGACGTTACTTTAAATCCGTTTTCGGGACTAAACGATGATAATACAACATTTGATTATCATTTTAGTGACCTTGGACAGGTGCAAGAAATTGGGCATTTTTTCGCTGTAGGGGTATGTGATACGAATGCCTATAAAATTCAAACAAGATCGCTGACCATCCATTTTTATTTTATTTTTCAATTGGTAATAACATGTAATTTTAACATACAAAATATAAAAAAATTCTATTATTGGGAAAAAATTTAGGAAAATGGAGCATTCCCCCTTAATTGTATGTAGGCTTTTATAGTTCGGGACGATAATTATAAATTGTCGCTTTTCTGCAAAAACCTCGTATCTGCAGCTTAAGACAAGATGCAGATACAAGGTTTTTGCAGAAAAGCGACAAAATGTTGACACTCTTCGTTTCAATTAGATATTTGTTTACCAAGAAGCACGATGGCAGTCAACAAGATTAATCTGATAAAATCAAACATCCATTCACCAAATGAGCTGGATAGGATAAAGTATTACCGCTATTCAATATACAAAAAGACAAAACAGCACTTAATTAAACCATTACGGTTAAAAGAAATAAAACCAGTTGATAAATATGTTTGAATAATAATGCAACCTGGACGAGAAGTGGAAGGCTCCGAATTGCTTAGATGGTACATGTAGTACTGATAAAAGAGACGACTGAAACCCATGGTTAGGTGCTCCAGCTGCGCAAATAGACCATAGCACTTGCAAGAGCTATTGATCAATCTAACAATGAAACAAAGACTTACTTACTAGGATTTATGCTCTGTCTAGATTGAGCTCGATTCAAATTTTGATCTATCCAAATAAATGAAATCATAAAACGACAAAAATGCAAATTGTATCAGTAAGCAGACTCGAGGAAATCCCTAGAGATATATGACAAAACGACAACTTTGATTATAATGTTAATCCTATCCCCTACGACAACAGTTTTGGGTAGCCCAATTTGCAGAAAACAAAATTTAGATAAAAAGATATGATTAGTGTAGAATAGGTATAACACAGTAAACATTGAGACAAAAGTAGAAACTGCTGTTTATCAGCAGTTTCTTCTTTTGTCTAAATGTTTTCCAAAGCCTTTTCTAATAAGGACGTAAACAGGTCTTGTTTTGGAAAGGGTTAAATAGTGCCAGGAAAATTAATCAGAATGGCGCCTATCATACACATGCAAAATAAGTATTTTATCGGATACTGTGTTTGAACACAAAACGGTATGTTGCAAAATGCTGTCGTTCTCCAGGGCATTTCGTTGAACGTTAAACTTGTTCAGTCTGAATCGGAATTCATTTGGAGAGTAAAAAGCAATAGGCCATATTAAAATGTATTTGTATGGCACTTTTCAACCCTTTTCCAAACGGCAGAATTTTAGGGTGATCAACTTAGAAAACTGCCACAAATGACAAAATTGATGTTATTAAAGATAGGATTTGTGTAAAATATGACAAAGAAAATATCGAGGCAAAGGGAGAAACTGCCGATTATCAGCAGTTTCTTCTTTTGCCTCAATATTTTCCTATATCCTTTCTATTAGGGACTTCAAAACCAGGTCGTGTTTGGGAAAGGGTTAAATAAAAGCATTCTCTCCGCAGAGTGATCGTTCGTTGTTCTTCACATAGGGCCTATCATCTCTGCGAGGGGCTCTCGTCTAGAGTGCACGAATGAAGGATAACGTCTTTAATTACTGTTAAACTGTATTATAGAAATAATATAGTATTCTGTTTGCATCAGAAGTGCTCTCGGAACACTTCCAGTTTAGCGGTCCCTACCAAAATGGCGCCCATTTACTTTGTCCACTTGAATGTATTTATGGGGGCTACCGCCACCACACCCCCGCTTAATTTCATTTTAAACTCATTTATGGGGGGCTGCCGCCCCCACACCCCCGCTTATTTTCCTTTTTATTGATGGAAAAAATACACTATTTCATCCCTTTACCTCTTAATGTGCGGTAACAGAATGGCGGCCATTTTGTCTGGGGACCGCTAAACTGGAATCTACCCAAAAAAAAGTTGACAGCGTTCCAAACTTGCAAAATGAAGTAAATTGAAATGAAAACGGTGTTTTCTTACGATTTTATAGTAAAGTTCCGTAGGGAACTGATTAAAACATTTATAGTATTGCTCAGTTTTAAATTTTCGGCGAAAAGCCTTCTTCAGAAACGTTATAAATAAGTTTCAACTCTACTCCATTATCAACTCGTATGTCATGGGCGCCGCCATTAAATAACAACGGAAACGACGTCGACGTAACTTCCGGACGTCGACGCGTTCCCGCCAGTTATCTTGCAAGACTACATGTACATGCTAGCACAAGTTTAACAACTTGCAGTGACTGCTGCGAATGAATGCGGGTCCTCTCCTGAGCCGCGTTCTTTAAAGCGATCCTTTTCAAGATATCTTGCGATTTCGTAAGATTTTAGGATAAAGCATTCTTTAATGCAAGATTTTTAAGCCTCCCAATTAGAGTCGGCATTCCCTTATACTTCTTGTGGAAAACCTCGGTCAACTTTGTAGAAACAACAAATTATAAGAGAGAATTGATCGAGTCGTTCCGAATGCTCCATCATTCATAAACTGCGGTGTTTCGAACATACTGTATACAAATGACGTCATTTTGGCGTCAATTCTATAAATTATGGAGCATCTGGAAATTCTCGGTTAGAATCTATTGTCTTGAAAACGCTTTATCTAAAACATCTTAAGAAATCTTTTTAAAAAATCTTACTAAAGACCACGCCCCAGATGTGACCCTTCTGAATTTTATCTGCTCCCTCAAACAGGGCGGAACATACTGCTATTTTGACGGGATAAGCAAGATACGAGAAAGAGTTATCATCTATACATATTTGATCCGTTTATAACCTTTTCAAAGGGAAAACATTCAAAATAACACGTCATGATTCGAAATGTTGAATTAAAACAGTCCCTGTATTTTTATTGAAGCTAAATTATGATTAAATTACAGCAATTACGGTTTCAGAACCTTACAAACATTTTACAGACCCTGGCTTTTCTGTATATCGCTGGCAGTAGGCTACATATCGTAACTCGCGATGCGTTTAAAAAAACTGGATGATACTCTACCAAAGCAAAATGTTGTTGGATAAAAATCATTTATATACTGTTAGATTAATTATAAGGGTTAAAGTCACGCTTTGCTACAAAGTTCTTTTACCCTAGCCTATTATATATTTGTGGTCGTAATACATCGAACTCCTTATCAATTAAATTGTGCTGTCTAAACGTCGGTGGCTTGATAAATAAACTCAGACTCCCAGAATTTCAAGACTATATTGATAATTTTGACATTTTGGCATGCTCTGAAACTCATTTAGATTCATTAGATGTGATAACACATGCTAATTATGTTTTTACCCCAAAACATAGACAGGAAAATGTGCTTAGGAAGTCTGGGGGCTTGGGTGTATTTATCAAACATGATATTTACAAACACTGTACATTTATCGATTCTGATTGTGAATATGTCCAATGGTTTAAAATGTCAAAAATTCTACTTAACACTGATGAAGACGTTTTGTTTGGCGTCACTTATGTACCTCCAGAGAGCTCTAAGTATTTTAAAAATGTTTTCCTAACAGAATTTTATCAACAAATTGAATCATTTAACAATAGCTATAGCCGTGTCGTCATTATGGGAGACCTCAATGCTCGCACTTCAGATTTACAAGATATTGTAATTAGTGATGATAAGTTGTTAAGTATGTTAGATTGCAACAATAGTTCCGTTTTGGGAAATGATGCATTAACAAAGTTATACAACACAAGCGGTTTTGCTATAGCTAGGGTTTCTAAAGATAGAACTACTAACCGTCTTGGGAGAAATTTACTAGAATTTTGTAAACACAATGAATTTGTTATTCTTAATGGTCGGTCATTCAGTGATATGAATGAAGGTGAATTGACATGCAATGAAGTTTCAGTAGTAGATTACGTAATATCGTCTGCTGCAGCATTAAATATGTTTAAAGAATTCAGAATAGAAAATTTTGATCCCATCTTTTCTGACGTTCATTGTGCTGTGATTTTTTAAATCAACTGCAAACCAAAAGAAATCCTAGCTGAAAAAGAACATAAAAAGGGCAACATTAAACGATTTGATAGCCGCTACAATGATATTTTTCGTGACAATATTGATAGATCTAAAGTTGATACTATTACTGAAAAACTCGGAAATGCACAAATTATAGATCAAACGTTCATTAATGAGATAACTAATGATATTTCAAAATTATTGCTTAATGCAGCAGTAAAAACATGTGGAAGATACACAGGTAGTCCACAAAATAATGCGAAAACAGACAACAAATGGTTTGATAATGAATGTAAATTGCTAGGAAAAAATATCACAAGCATAGAAAGATACATAATTTAAAAAAGAACAATTTAAGTAAAATAAATATGATTAATGCAAGTAAAAAATATAAATCTACGTTAAAATCTAAAATGAATAAATATAAAATAGAATGTAAGAATAAGATTAAAAAGATGAGATCGAAAAATCCCAGGGCATACTGGAAATACATAAATAGCATAGGCAAGAACAAACCGACAGAGCATGTAAACCTAGATGATTTTTTTTACTTCTTCAAAGAGTTAAATTCTCCTAAAGATGATGCCGAAAATATCCCCACAGAAGACAATGATGAGTTTGCTACACAAAATGATCTTAATGAACCCATAACACAGGATGAAGTTTTAAAAGCCATTAAGAAACTTAAATCAGGAAAGGCTAGTGGTTTAGATGAAATCACCAATGACTATATAAAAAGCTCTACTGATATGCTTTTGCCAATATATGTTACACTGTTCAATCAGATTCTTGAAAATGGAATTATACCAGACGCATGGTTATCGGGTTGTGTGGTCCCTATTTACAAAAACAAAGGCAATGCTAATTCGCCTGAAAATTATCGCCCGATCACGTTACTAAGCTGCATGGGAAAACTCTTCACATCAATTTTGAATATAAGACTTAACGATTTCATAGAAGTCAATGATTTATTATCACCAAAACAAACAGGTTTTCGTGCTAAACATTCAACTCTTGATAACATTTTTGTTTTACATATTTTAGCAGAATATTTCAAAAGCAAAAGACGCAAACTGTTTTGTGCCTTCATCGATTTCAAAAAGGCGTTTGATTCTGTTTGGCGTATTGGTCTTTGGAGTAAACTTATCAAATATGATATCAATGGTAATTTTCTCAAAGTAATCAAAAGTATGTATAATAATATCAAAAGCTGTATTTCACTGAACGGAAACAAATCAGATTTTTTCAATTGCTATAGAGGTCTCAGGCAAGGTGAAAATCTTTCTCCGATTTTATTTTCTCTTTACTTAAATGATTTGGAGAATTACCTTGAAGAACATGGAGCATCATACCTTACATTTGAAAATGAAGAGTTGGAAATTTTTATAAAATTATTTGTAATGTTGTACGCAGATGATACAGTATTATTTGCAACATCAGAAGAAAATCTAATTGATTCTCTCAACAAATTCTCGGCATACTGCGATAAATGGAAACTAGATATAAATTATGACAAAACAAAAGTATTGATATTCGGAGCAAGAGGTTACAATAAAGAAAATATAAACATTGGTGATAAGTCAATTGAAATTGTTAAGGAATTCAATTATCTAGGCGTCATTTTTTCTATAAACAGATCGTTCGCCAATGAAAAGAAACATTCTATTGAACAAGCCCGAAAAGCGATGTTTTGCTTGAATAAGAAGATACGCAACCTTGACCTTTCACTAGAATGTCAGCTGAAATTGTTTGATAACACCGTGGTACCTGTTCTTTTATACGGTTGTGAAATATGGGGTTTTGGTGACCTCTCTTCCATCGAGAAAGTACATACAGATTTCCTTAAATATATTCTCCGTGTCAAAAAAGTACACCAAATACCATGCTTTATGGTGAACTTGGCCGTTATCCTCTTTCAATACAAATAGTGAAAAGGGCTATTGGATACTGGTTTGATCTATTAATTGATGACAAAAAATTATCTTCTACAGTATATAAATTCATGCTTAATTACTGTATTGGTAGAAATTTCGAAATGAAGTGGTTCAGTTTTATCAAAAGTTACATAGATAAGTGCGGATTAAGTTACATCTGGAATAATCAGACATTTAATGGATCAAAGAAATTATTAACTAATAAAATACAAAATATATTACAAGACCAATTTAAGCAAACGTGGAATAATGAAATTCTTACATCAGCAAAATGTTTTAATTATCGCATGTATAAAACGGAACACAAATATGAAGTTTTTTATAGTATTTTGCATGGAAAACAGCTACAAGCTATGATTAATTTCCGATTATGTAATAATCACTTGCCAGTTGAAAAAGGACGCTGGTTAGGTATAGCAAGAAATGAGAGAAAGTGTCACCTTTGCCGTACGCACGAAATAGGAGACGAATTTCACTATCTATTCAAATGTTCTTATTTTGAAAATCAAAGAATACAAGTTTTGAATAGACCTTTTTTCAAAAACCCAAGTATATTCACTTTTAGAAATTTAATGAATAGCAACAATGTTGGAAAACTAAAAAAGCTCTCGAAACTGTTGAACAGCATTTTAATCACTGTTAAAAGTCCACCTGACTCATAGTCGACTGTCCAAAGAAAAAAAAGTAAAAAAAAAAGATATTTCTTTACTATGTATTTGTGTTTAGACAAGCTCTTATAATCATGATAATTATGTTAAATCACATTGTTAGGTAATATACACCCTCATAACATTCCCATAACATTTTACTTACTAACACTCCATCATTAACTGTCCAAGTTTCCAATATCTACAGCCTGGTATCCATTTTTTCTCTTTTGATTTTGTTTATTTGTACCTCATATCACATGTATTATTGTGCTGAGTGACTTGAATAAACTTGTAAAACTTGTATTAATTTTGTACAAAGCCATTTGTTCCAATTTCCGTAAATTATCGGAATAGAATCTGTTCCATAAATACGTCGCAGAGTAGGTCACAGTATGGTTTCCACGCACTATTTCATATTTTTTTCATTCTCTGAGCGAATGAACATGTGTCGGGTTTTTTTCGAATGTTTTTCATTGATACTTCATCAAATGGAAAGGGATGATAACAATTCAAAGTGTGCGAAAGTTCAGACAACGAAATACATGTAAACAGATCAACGACTATCCATTTTAGCTCCACTGGCCGAAGGCCAGCGGGGCTTATGTCATGGCCTTGTGTCCGTCGTGCGTCCGTCCGTCCGTTTGTGCATGCGTAAACCTTTTGAAAAATCTTCTTCTCCAAAACAACCAGACCAATTTCAACAAAACTCCACAGGAATTTTCCTTACGTGAATCTCTTCCAAATTCCTTCAAAAAGATAAATTCCGTGTAGAACTTAAATTTCAATAAATTTGATAAATAAAAATCTTCGAAAAATATTCTTTCCCAAATCTAGGGGACCAATTTCAACCGAACTTCACAGAAACTTCCTTGCACGAATCTTTTATAAATTCCTTCAAAAAATCAGTGTAGAACTTAAATTCTAATTAATTTAATTGAATTAAATTTTCGAAAAAATTTGAAAAATATTCTTCTCCAAAAGAACTTGCCCAATTTCAACCAAACTTCACAGGAATCGTCCTTGCATAAACCTCTCCAAAATCAGTAAAAAAATAAAATAAATTCAGTGTAGAACTGAAATTTTAATAGATTAATTGAATTTAATTTTCGAAAAATCTTGAAAAATCTTCTTCTCTAAAACGCCTTATTGATTTCATTGTAATTTAGCATGAATTTTCGATGTACAGATCTCTATTAGATTTTTTTAAAAAGATTTCGATCGGATAAAAAACATGGATGCTGTGGGCTAGACTTATTTTTCGATATATGAAACATGGTGTAAATTAAAGAAAATTAAAAAAAACCCCACTTTTCTCCTCCTTAACCACTTACTGGATTGTGGTGTAGCTTGAATCTTCTTTGGATAGACCTCTATTGTATTCCTCGAAGAATTTCGTTGTCTAAAAGTCTAACAGGGCCACTATGGCCCTCTTGTTATTTCCTTTTCACCTTGTAATGACTCAAACTTTCGACAGAAAAAAATGATTAAATTCTATTATTCAGAAAAGAAATGGTAATGCTGGAGCATTGTCTCTTAAGAGATATTGCAGGAAAGAAACCCATATTTAAAAGCCCAAATCGATGATTTAAGAAGGCCTACACAGCCGGACTTTGAGATTCTTGCGATTTCGGGATTTGTCGTAAACAATCGTAAAGTTTCCGATCTATACGAACACGTTACGAGTTGGTACTTTCCATTGCCGAATGTTTATGATGTCAACTGAAAAATCCGACGTTGCTTAAAACCTCATTTGAAGTAGGCTACATGTACCTAAATGTATAACTTAAACCAATCGATGGGTATTATTAACGTTATGAAGTAGTTGTTCGTAAGGCTTTCCTGGTGGATGAATTGCAAGACGACGTCGAAACACAAAGGAAGGTCTTTGCATCAAAGGATTAGAAGGGATTATACAAGGTTAATAACATGCCTTTTATATGGCCTTTTATATAGCTTCACGCATGTGCAATAAAATATCCTTTAGATAAAGTACTCCACATTACCTAAAGCTTGTGTTAAGGTAGTTCATCCGAAATTAAGATTCACTCGATTCACGTATTTTTGCATGCGATGTCGATAAAATTAATTACGTTACAGAACCTACTCGGGCGACGTCGCCCACATAATTCCGACGTCGCGTGAATCTCATTAGGTATGGTATTCCTTAACAAAAAACTACCCAAAACCAGTATTTCTCTCATACTTCCTACATGTATGCAATTTGAAACAAATATCCTGCATTTTACAACATTTTATGCAGTCATCCGAAACACATTTCTAAATAAGCCAACAAATTAATTATTTGCCAAAGTATTGTAAAATACACCGACCTTTGTCAATATGCTCTTCATACAGCAAGATTTCATTTTCTCACATAGCTTAGTTTGTTCTATATTTATGTTTACCGTCACACGTAAGTGTAGGAATCGTCTCTTTAAAATTCGTCTCTTAAATTATGAAATATAGGTTCACACACGAGGTTATAGACGCAAATAGCCGTCTGAAAACACGTTTAGTGGTCAAAAGGTGGTGAATAACATTCCCGTAGGTCGATTTAACCCTTTCCTAAACGGCAGAAACTTGGAGTGTTCCTCTTTGAAAGCAGTTGCAGATGGCAGAGTGGGGGTCAATAGATATTAATTTTGTGTACAATATGGCACAGAAAATATTGAGACAAAAGAAGAAAATGCTGGTTATCAGCATTTTCTTCCTTTGTCTCAATATTTTCCCAAGCTTTCCAATGTAGGTACGTCAAAACCAGGTCTTGTTTGGGAATGGTTTAATGCTTTTTTTTACTTTTTAGCCATGATACCTACATGGAATGCAGTTATTTTTCAGGTGTTTCTGAAGTACTATTTCAATGTTTTTTCACATTGTCTACACCTTACTCAATTTACGTCCGTCTGGGACGCTGTACTGCATTAATACCATATAAAACAAGCATTCTGAAGTATTGCAAAACAATACCAAGTCCCCTACCGGCTTTATATATGTGTTTAGAAAAAGAAGCCCCCCCCCCCCCCCAAAAAAAAAAAAATGTCAAAGTCCAGCATCCGTATCTTCCTCAAAAATCACTGGACCAGAACGAAACTCAAACTTGTTCTGTTACTCATCAATGCGGGTCTACATACCAAAAATCAGCTCAATAGCTGCCAGCATTACCCCCGTTTAGAAAAAAAGTCTGGAAAACTAATTCACCGGACTGACAGACAGACGGACGGACAGACGGTCAGACGGACGGACGGACTGACGGACATAGTGCAAACCTAAAGTCCCCTTCAGCTTCGCCGGAAGGGGACTAATACACCCAAACACACTTTGAATTTTTAACCTTGACCTGTGTATGCATGAGAGCAAACAAAAGGTCACGTGGTCGTTTTACTATATAATTCATTGAGCGAGTCGTTATTTTCACGCGAGCATTTTTCAATTATTCTGCCTTAGTACTAAGAATATTTCATACAGTCATTTACGTTAATTATTAGAGTTTTGAGTTACAGAAATATTTTTGCAACTTTGATTGAAAAAAAAAGAGATTTTTTGGCTTGTAATCATTCGTACCCTGTCTCCATCGCGCGTTACCACCATGCAAGTTCAGGATGAGCTACTGCTTTTGAAAACCAAATAAAATCAATTTTGCCGAAGCATGTGAGCTCTTTAGTACTGTCCAAGTGTGATCGGTAATATTTTGCATGTGTTTGTGCTCTAGATTAGAGCCAATAATGGACTGGTCACAGGATGTATTCCCAACCTCGGAGCGTAGACAATTATAAATAAACTTATGGCTGAAATATTGTTGAGAGGTGTTAAATTAAAAAAGAAATGAAAAGAAAAATGTTTTAAACCTTTACCAAACAAGAAATGTTAATGTTTTGACTGTCAAGGGCGGATCCAGGATTTTTTCAGGGGGGGGGGGGGGTCTAGCCCATAAGATGGAAGATGGCTATAATTTGTGAATTGTGTAACGATACATGTATATGCCTACTGTACTAACTTTGTACAGTGAAAATTCGATTTTCGGCCAATTCAAGGCGAGGTCCGGACCCCCTTCTAGATCCGCCCTTAACTGTGCTAAAGAGATTGTTTCGAAAATCATTTCAAGAGACTTTTGAAATACTTTTAATCAGCAGTTTCTCCTTTTGCCTCAACGTTTTCTATACTTCTATGTACACACGCAAGAGTGGATCCAGGATTTTTTCAGGGGGGAGGGGGGGAGAGGGTGGTCCAATCCCAATTGCCAGGGAGGGGGAGGTCAACGCCCAAATGATGACTTAAATATGTTAAATTATGGCGCTTTGATTATAGTCAATATTCAATTTTCGGCTTATTCCAGGGGACGGGGGCGAACATCCCGACCCCCCCCCTCTAGATCCGCCCTTGCACATACAAAAATCCTACTTTCAACATGCCCATTCTGTTGTCTGCAAGAGCTTCCAAATTGAATCATGTGCCGTTTAGAAAAGGGTTTTAAAAGCCGCTGTCAAACTTGAAAAGTCTAAATAATTTGTCGTTTGGGAAATGGGCTTTAAGAGCAATGCTTTTATTATCAAATTGATCTACAATAATGAATTATCTATCTACATAAGCCTTTCGGTACTGAGATTGTCATCTTCACAATGAAAATGGCATGTTTCGTACATTTTTTTGTTGGGGAAAGGGGGTTAAATACATGAAAATGACAGTTGAACCTGGCGGCTAGGTCCTCAAAAGATCCGTGGATACTAGGTTTTCGGAGGGTCAAAAATGACTTAAAAGCCAGTAAAGGCCATAATTGGAAGTCAGTCAATGGTATCCCGTCGAGATTCACAGAGGAATCATCATTAAACGGAGTGTGATTCCTCTTAAACTTCTTCTTTCCTCCGTTCATTTCCATTGCACGTTGGATGCTTTGCTCTCATTTGGGTCAGAGCCTCGATCTGGCATCAAAAAGTGTTACTATTTTTAGTAACAAATTGGAAGTGTGTTTGGGTGTATAAAAATCAATTTCCGGTAAAACATACGTAATGTGGCCATCTTGAGATTCATAAAACGTCGGATTTTTTTGGAGCGGAGTCGTTACGTATCCGAACCTATTTGACCGCGGTCGTAAACATTTGAAGGTAGATAGTTCCACCGCCGAATGTTTTCGTCTTCGCCCGAATGATTCCGACGTTGAGCGAATCTCATAAGCGGTGGACTACATTAAAATACGAACGCAAACAAAAACTGAAACAACAGTAACAACAACAACATTGTTCATTCTCATAGATAACATCGTGATAAATTGTTTGGACTGCATTTCGATTGTAATTTGTACCGCCTCGTTGACACATTAAAATGTTTTCACTTTTGAACCATTTACATGCTGTACCTATACAGGCTGGCAGAATAGAGTAAGATCAGATTGCACGAATGTGCAGGCTGGTCTTACTCTATTCTACCAGCTAAAGCGACCATAATATTCCTGAACAAGCATTACGAGGGTTGAGTTTATTCGTGACAATGTTGTTTAAAACATTCCAATGCGTGGTTTGCATTATTTTAATATCAGCAATAAAATGTAATTTCAATAACATTGCACACATGTTTGTGGTTGCGATTTAATTTCCAATAAAATGCCATTCTAATGAATATTTCGTTTTTCAAACGTAATTTGAAACAATTTCAAAGAATTTGTCTCGTAATCGGCCTAATTTGCAAAGATAGTAAAGTTTTGAGCACATGCGTTTTGATTCAGGGATTAGTTTCATTAAAGTATTTTGGACATATTTTCGTCTTCCCGGTGTCTTAACAACATACAAGGCACAATCGTAGTTCCAACATCTTGAGAGTTCGATATCTCGTTTTTGGAAGATTTTAAGGTTTACGAACTGAGAATGAAAACACCACTTTCTAGCCATATGAAATGCATCAAATTACACACATTTGTAAATACACTTCATATAAGTTGATTCACCATGCCGGATTTCAAGATTATGCTTCAAAAAGAAAATAATTTACAATTATTATTTTACTCTATATTCACATGCAAGGGAAGTAATTTTGAACATTTTTGTCAAATATTTTTCCAAAAAGTGTGCATTAATTCAAAATTCTAAACCATACAAAATGCTTATGTTTTTATTTGAAATGGAAATGTAACACAATTTAGGAATTACTGGCACTTTTCAAATTTCGCCTCTGGCTCTGCATTTCATTCTCAGTTCGTAAACCTTAAAGGGGAAGGAAAAAAGAGTAATACCTTTTCCCAAACTGAAAGCTTTCACTTGAAATTTGGACGTAATGTTAAAAAATAATGTGTCATTAAAACTAATTGGTAAAAATATCCCAAAAACCTGCAAGAGTTGTCTTAATTGGACACACAACGATTTACTTTGAAAATCGCAAAATCGACATACGATGTTTTGCAATTACACCGACGAGAAGTTCTATTTCTTGATATACAAAACCGGTCCCTGAGTAAAGTTTATGCTTTAAAGTGACATTTCAGAATTTTTTCTCATAAATTTCACTTTTATTTTTATCTAAAAGAGCATAATTATTTTCTTACGAAAATTCTGAAAATGTCAAGCCAAAATATTGCGCCGTTTTACGAGAAATACATATTTTTGTGTTAAAATTACACAAATTGTTGTCCACAACAGTTAAGATGTATATAGAATTTGTCGTTTCTGTCTCAACTTTAAAGGCGCGTTTTTCGCTTATCAGCAACAACTTAAACAAACTGATAGCATTTATACCCATTAGAATAACCAATCTTGGCATCAAGACATAATGTAAAAAAATTGAAATGGGGATGAAATGTCCTTTTAAAGGAATCCAAATTCCCTTGGCTATGATATTTAATTAAGCCATTACCAGACGACAAAATTGTAGGGTGGTCCAATTTGAAAGCTGCTGCAGACGACAAAATTAATGTTGATAAAGTTAGGTTTTGTGTATGATATAGCTCAGAAAATATTGAGACAAGAGGTTATCAGCAGTTTCTTTTTATTGTCTCAATGTTTTCCAAAGCCTTTTCTCTTAGGGATGTCAAAACCAGGCCTTGTTTGCTAAAGGGTTTTAATTAAGGAAATGATCTTTCGTCCGTACTTATCCACGAACTAGTGTTTAGTTTCAACAGGCTATGTATGGCGT
The DNA here is from genome assembly GCA_963680895.1 of Fragum sueziense. Classification (NCBI taxonomy): domain Eukaryota; kingdom Metazoa; phylum Mollusca; class Bivalvia; order Cardiida; family Cardiidae; genus Fragum; species Fragum sueziense. The sequence continues at coordinate 4,861,024 of OY804609.1, forward strand.
TTATAAATGAACAGGAAAAATATGAGCCAGGATCTGGAAAAACGCCCCTTAAAGCTTTTGAGCCCAACATGGTTCAAGATCAGCCTGCGTGTACACGCAGTCTGATCAAGAAGCATGTTGTTCTCTTATAACTTCTTCATAACCTGCAGCAACTTTAACAACAATGATACCAGTCGGACTGCACCTATGCACAAGCTGATCTTGAAACAGGGCCGTCTCAAATGCTATAAGGGACGTTTTTCCAGATCCTGGCACAATAATGTATTAACATTTTTTTAAGCAAATCAGAAGAAGCCTGTCATTCTCTACATTAATTTATAAAGATATTTTCGTGACTATTCTAAATAAATCAGGACAATTTGAACAATTCTAGAAATTTAATAGCACAGATAAGATAGCATAATATCTTTCTTTTACGATTGTTAATGAATCATAATGATGGATGCCAACCTTCACTCTGGTTTTAGTACATTATAAGTGAGATATTTAAATTGCCTGATTTCCTATGTATTTTCTTTTATTTCAATAATTTACAGAACAATTGTGCTTCATATGTAAAAAAAATGAGCAGAATATCACGTGACAAAGGATGTCAAATAACATAGTGTTGGGTGCGTAAAAGACAGAAGAAGACCTAAATACAATTGGCATCGGTCATGTCTTGGGAGAGGAAATGTAATCTCTATGAATCAGCTTTCCAAATAGAGAGGGAACTAGAATCATGACTTCCATTTCGACAGAAGAAGATTGTTGTCGGGCTCTTGGAATATGCCGAGTTATGACGAAGAAAGTTCTTTTTTTCCCTTTGTTCAAGTTTTGAACTCGTTTAAGGCTTATCATTCACAAAATAAATTTGAACAATCTATTGAAATATCGATTTCGACAAGAGCACTGTCACGTGACTTATTCGTTGATGTTTTTGGCCTTGAAGAAGGCCAAATTTAGCATGTCATTTTTCCCAGGGCGTGCTGAATCGTTATCTTGTGAAAACGTTGAACGCAGATAGATAGTGTTCTTGCGCGATGAAAAGTAAATCGGAACTGGATTAGATCTATACTACTTTATGCAGATTTTTGACCCATGTACATTACAAAAGAAGTAAATACATACGTCGATAGTAGTAAAGGCATTTAAAATCGTAAAATATTTACAATCAAGAAATCGATTGCAACATATTATATTATGCGCGGATCCATTCGCCGCCAACACTCAACGTTTAGTGGGTTTTCCCCCCAATCAATATCGTAAGCAATATCTAAATATAGATACCCTGCAGACGCAAGATTATGACGATGTATTATTGCGATTTAATCTTTTTTAGTCTGGTTTAAAAAGAAGATTAAAAGGTTTTCGAGAGGTATTTACCTGTCGATGATAGAAATTTTAGTTATTTTCGGAAATAAAATGGTGTCCGATCTGACCCGAAGGAAAATTGATACGTCGGGTCTAACCGGACAAATAATGATTTTATATATTAATTATGTCACTCTTGACGTAGCAAGTTCAGTGGTCGAGTGGTAGAGGCGAAGTCTCAGAACTCGGGGAACCGACGTTCAATTCCAGCTATCAGCGTAAATTTTTTTATTTTTTTTTATGAAATACTCGATGCAAATAAATATCTTAGATCGATCATTTGTATTTTATCTTACCTAAAACCTTTCCAAACAAAATTTTAGATTGTTCCAAATTAATTACGTAAAAGTGCAAACATAATTATTTGAAATAAATCTAGCTCGATTATCGGCCTGTCCGATCAGACCCGATGTGTCCGAAATAACCTGTCGTTGATGACTCATTTTGTTTTCCTTATGGTACCCGGTTTTATACGCTTAATACATACTTCTCATTACCGATGCCGGGGAAAAGGCTTAGAATTTTCTGATTGTGACATAAGATACAGTTTTTGTCTTCACCTATCTAAATAATGGCTGACGGTCGCTTAACTGTCCGAAAGTACCCGACGTTCCTGTAATATTTAAAGAAACTTGTTCAGTGCAAAATTTTCCGTAAATGTTCGTTTTTTCCACCGCGAAAGAACTATTGGGTCCATAGAAATACCGGACCACCATGGAACGCATAGTAATTACCGGAACACACGGAACGCGTCAGTGATTACCGATACACACTTGAAATATTTGGTTTTCCAATACCGTAGGTAATAGTAACGATTTGTTATTCTTTAATCTGTTTTAAAACTTTGTTATTTATATATCTATGTATTTGTATACATGTGTTAGATAGTTATGTTTTAATAGGCAGATTCATGATTTAATAAGGTTCTAAATGATATATTGTGAAGATATATAGAAATAACATCACGATTTGTCGGCAATGATTTAACTTCATTTAATGATCGAAATCCTTCTTACCTGATCCTTGATAATTTGGCCCCCATGATTCGAGTGGCCATCCAGTACAGATGATTTCTGTTCGTTTTACTTTTGTTTCATACCATACAGATGATTTCTGTTCATCTTACTTTTGTTTTATACCAAAAATCTGCATGTGTTCAAATTTGTTCGAAACTTCTTCAAAAAAAATAAAAGATTAAAATATTACTCTTGTTATTTTTCGTACACTTTCCAGGCCTTCAGCACTTTCAGCACTTTGATTATTGCTGAAGTTAAAGAATATTTAAACTTTCTCATACCAATAATCTGCATGTGTTCAAATTCTTCAAGGCCTTCAGCGCTTTCAGCGCTTTGATTTCTCTTATTACTACTCAACATTTGGAAGAGACAGAAACGGTTCTAGAAACAGGAGTATCCCGTTCGTTTTATAGACAGAATTTGCGCAAAACATAGCTCAGAAATTATTAGACAAAAATGAGAAATGCTGGTTATCAGCATTTTCTTCTTTTGCCTCAATGTTTTCCCAATCCTTCTTTATGGATGGTTGGATATATCATGCCAAGTCTTATTTGGGAAAGGAGTATTGTAGGAGAAAGTTAGCCACCGCGAAATAACTTTCAAAGTGTACAAGAAATATAGGAAAAAAACATCGGTAAAATAATTATTATTATTAACTTTATTCAAATTATCTTTTTCAGTGCTTCATATAAATAAAAAAAATTGTGACAAATATGGTACGTAGAGTGTGAGCAAGTTGGTCGGCTCATTTCAGTGTCATTATGTTATGGCAAGACTGTCCACCAATTCGAAAGAATAGGACTTCATTTGAGATGACGGACAAAAGACAAAATATTGTATATCAAACATCGTCCCAAATAATTCCTGTTTTCGACGTCCCCATCAGAAAAAAAACTTGGGAAAACATTGATGCAAAAGAGGAAAATATATGCAACATTTTTATACCATTTCTATAGCACAATCTACACACAGTATGCTTTTATTATCGTCAATTTTGCAACCTGCAGCCGCAATTCAGACTAGTCTGTGTTTTTTGTTGTTGTTGTTGTTTTTTGTAATGGAGAAAGAAGGTCAAAGAATTCTTGTTCGTCAAGCAACGAACGACATCACGGTCACTGGCTTGTTTTTCCAACTCAGTTAATTTCAGGTTATTTATATCCCAAGTCTCTTACAATCCCTTTCCGAAATAACAACGGACACTCCAAGACTGGGTCAGAATAGAATGACTCTCAGACAGACGAAAGAACTGTGCATGAAAAATCTTAAACCTTTGCTAAAGAAGGTAAAAACCGGTCTAGAATATTTCTGTATTTAGCATTTATTTTGAGGGCATTTATCTTGAAATAAACTTGAAAACTTGAAACTTGAAATCGAGTTTCTGTGGTCGTCCGAAAGTTTCCATTAGTATGTAAGAAGATCAAAACCATATATTGTTTGTTAAAATATTAAGCAATGGGCATTGCTATTTTATTTTCAGATAATGCAATTATTCAAACAACTTAAAAAGCATTGCTCGCAAGTATTAACAAAGGCGAAAACTGGTGTAATAATGTTAAGAAATTGTTGAACGATCACGGTTTTGGCTATGATTGGATTGATCCATTTTGTGTGAATCATAAGAATTTTCATAAGATTTTTAAACAACAATTGATTGATGAATTTAAACAATGTCTTTACAATGATATTAATACTAGTTCTTCATTATGTACGTATAAATTATTGAAAGAAACAAATGAATTGTCACTCTATTTGAATTCACTTCCACGTAGATGGAGAATTTACTTGTCAAAGTTTAGACTGTCATCCCACACGTTACGTATAGAAACAGGCAGACATGGTCAAAACAGGATTGAACGAAACCAACGTTTATGCTCTGCATGCAATATGAATGAAATAGAGGACGAGTTCCATTTTTTGCTTGTGTGTCCATTCTATACTAATTTGAGAATTCTATTCATGAAGAAATATTTTTACACTCATCCAAATATGCTTAAATTTGTCACACTAATGTCTACAAGACTGTAGTAAAGCCGTTCTTCTGAATTTGGCAAAGTATATAAAAATCGGCTTTGAACGCAGAACTGGTATCGTGTATAATAAGTAGTTTAGTTATGTTGTTATGATAAAATTTGAATCCATGCTTCTCTTCCAGGTTGTAGATAGAAAACTTAGTTTTTCGCTTATATATGTATAAAACAGTTTGTATGTAGCCTATATTGTTATGATAAGAAACTGTACAGTTTAAGTCATTAAAGTATTAAATCTTGAATCTCTTGTTTCATTACCCCTGGATTAATTGTCCGTCTCAGCCAACCCTTTCCTAAAACGACATTATTTCAGGGCAGTCCAAGTTGAAAGCTAATAAAGACAAAAAAAAACAAACAAAAAACAAACAAACAAAAAACTGTATATTGATTAAGATAAAATGTGTGTTTAATAAATCATTGAAATTCTTTAGACAAAAGGAGACAATACCGACCATTGCAAATTCCTTCCTTTGTATCAATCGTTCAAACATCGTTCAAAAATTGTCGTATTTTTCTACCGGTGACTTAAAAATCAGGCATTGTTTGTAAAAGGATAAATTCGGTGATATTTTTATCCCAATACAAGTTCCTTATATGTAAGTATATTTATTTCCCGGGGGAGTATTTCCACGGTGTATAATCACGTGACTCAGAATTTCCGATAATCTTCAATATCTTTTTTAATACTTGACAAATTTGAATTCCGTTTGAAGCAGAGAAGGTTTGAAAATGCCAGGAATAAGCTGGGCGTGTTGAATTTTTGAAAAATCAACTGATAAAAAGTTATTGAAGATAAACCAAAATTTTGGTTTATCTTCAATAACTTTTTATCAATTGATTTTTGAAAAATCAACTACGTCCATCTAATACGTGACGTCTGTCCATATTCTCTGCTTCAAAACAAATTCAAATCAATCCAGTATCTACAAAATTATTGAAGATTTTCTGAAAATACTGTATCACGTGATTATCCACCGTGATTTCAAAGGCCAGAATTGATTGGCATTGATTAACCCTTACCAAAGCATGACCTGGTTTTGACGTCCCGATTGCTAAATGTTTGAGAAAATATTAAGGCAGTGCTACATCAATAATACATTTCGAGTCTCCAGCTGTTCGCTCACGTAGATGATTCACATCCACTGGTGAAAGACGAACCACTTTTGACACATGCCAGAAATGATATTGGCAAAACCGTGGTTTGAACCTGTTACCCGTCGATCAATAGACTCCGACGTTACTGACTGAGTTATCTTGGCTTTTAAGCGGTCGCCAATAACTTTTTGTATCGGATATTGTTTATAAGAACAACCAAATCCAGATATCCCTGGTTTGTTTCCCTCTTCTCTACTGCAAACCAGTTTTAAACTGGTCACATATTAACAAAATTATATTGGTTTTTCCAGGAATTATTTTGTCACGTGATTTCCAACCGTGATCTGAACTACCTGCACTCGTCATTCATTCAATATTTTTTTCTAAAAATTTTGTCGGTTGATTGAACCTTTAAATCGCATTTCACAAGAAGGGTTTTCATCGAGGGAACAATTCATAGAAACAATGATTATCAACGTGTCTAAAAACTTGATGAACTTTTTTAGCTGTTTATTTTGTTTGATAATACATAATAATTGAGCTAGGATCTGGAAAAACGTCCCTTATGGCATTTTGAGTAGCCATATTCTAAGACCAGACTATGTCTAGGTGCAGTCTGACCAGGATCCAAGTTACTCTCATATAGTTGCTACAGACAATGACAAAGCTATTGGAGAACAACGTGGTTCCAGATCAGACTGCGTGTATACGCAGGCTGATGTGGAACCAGGTTGGGCTCAAAAGCCTTAAAGGACATTTTTCCAGATCCTGGCCCATATATACTCACATCAATCAAGTGTATTGGCCAACCTAGTTTCTTCTGTGAAACTTAATTACGCTGCTTTTTAACAAAAAACCTCGTGTCTACAACTTGTTTAAAGCTGTAGATACGAGATTTTTCTTGAAAAGCGACGACAATAAAGAAAAAAACGTAACACATACCAATCCAAATGGGAAAAGATTTATATGGAGCAGACCGATTCAAAATGTCTAAAAGTAATATTACAGTATAAAAGTGTTATACATAATGTGTTAACCCCATAAAAGACAGGCGACTTGTTCGACCCAATTTCCTTTGATAGATTAAAGAATTATTTCATTTGGATTGGTATGTGTTACGTTTTCCATTTTCTATCAAAATAAGAAATATACACAATATAGACATTTGTTTTGATGGGTTAAAGCTTAAAGAGCCTGGAAGCAAAATTCTGATAACTAACATTCTCTCTCTTTCGCTAAATGTTTTGGTGTCAGAATTTGAAGATTCTATTTCTCGTAACATTGATTGTGTCTTCTGCAATTCAATTCGAAACAGACATTAATATTAGCGTCTAGGAAATTGTTGATTAACCCTTTCTCAAACAAGACCTGGTTTTGACGTCCGTAATAGAAAATGCTAGGTAAAACATTGAAACAAAAGAAGAAACTGCTGATTACCAGCAGTTTCTCCCTTTGTCTAAATATTTTCTATGCCATATTTTACACAAATTGCATCGTTAATAACTTCTCTTTGTCATTTGTGGCAGTTTTTGAATTGGATCGCCCTAAAAAAATCTGTTTGGGACGCACACAATGTCTCAAAAATCTGTTATGAAGTTTGAAAATTCTACATAATGCGTTAATTGAATAAAAAGAACACGCGCCTGGCGCAACCTAGATTTCTTCCTTAAGGTAACCTTGGGCTCAATGGCTTACTTTTTTCCACCCAATAAACTTTTCTTATTTTTACATGTGTTGTGAATAAACATTTCCTGAACAAAATATTAAAATATCAGGATAACTTTCCATGCTTATTTTCGTGTCAGAGCTTGTATCAATCATATTATAAAAAAATACCCCTAAGTTGCAAAGTCATTTGACAAGTTATTCGTAATGGATGATTTCCAATGGTATATCTCTATATAGACCATATATACCGGTAAATGTAAGTACATGACTGGTAATATGATTGAAAAAATAGTACTATTCAACGAATTGATGGGTGAAAAATAATTGGAAAAGTGTCAAAATCACATTTCTTTAGAAAATATATATATATGTGTGACCCGTCGCGCTAAAAGGGACCTTATCGGGTGTGTGAAAAATATCGACCCTTGTCTGTCTGCGCAGTCCGCGCAGCCAGACTAGGGCCGACACTTTTCACTTTTATGTAATTTTCTAAATCTAGAAAGTTTTCCCTATCTTACTATATGTTCATTTTTCACATACGGGACCTGGTTGAACTGTGCTGGGTCTTATAAGTTTGCCAAAATTTGGATTTTTTGAGTTCGGATAAGGTCCCTTTTAGCGTGACGGGTCACATATATATATAACCCTGTTCAACCCTAATGATTATTACAAAAATATCTATATTTTAAAAGAATTTATAAAAAAAATTCTGGCAGAAGTTTGTATTAGAACAACAAAATAATTCATTCAACATTCACCATCACAAAAAGGGAATGCTATGTTTTAAAAATTGATGAAAAGTGTCACATGGTCATTTGGTGCCGCAGAACAAAAACAAAATCTGTAGGTCACATGACCACTGTCCAAGGGTTCCTTACAAATTAACTCAATTCATTAAATTTGTACACTTCAGATCTCCATCCAAAAGTACACGTCAAACCCGAAGCGCGTTCTCTAGAGCGACTTTTTTTAAGATTTCTCATCCCTCATTTTTTTTTTTTTTTAAATTCGTATGTCTTGGTGCAAAGATTCTTATGTGTATAAATGCTAATAGTTTTTTTCAGTTGCTGCTGATAAGCGAAAACACTCCTTTAAAGTTGTGACAAATTTCGCACATCTAAGTTGCTGTAAACATCAACTTGATTGATATTAACACAAAAATGAATACTTCTCGTAAACGGTGCAATACTTTGGCCTGAAATGTTCAGAATTTTAAGAAAATTTGCTCTTTCAGATAAAAATAAAAGTAGAATTCATGAAAAATATCTGTAAAAATGACAATAAGATGTTTATATATGGCGTTTTAAGACCGAGATTCTGATCGAGTTATCCAGAATGCTTATACAAATGACGTTATGATGACATCATTTGTATAAAGTATGGAACATTTGAAACACCGAGGATTGAAAATAATGGAGCATTCGGAACGACTCGATCAACTCTCTCCTGTGTAGTTTCTACAAAATTTACTAAGGCTAAGGCTCCGATTGAGTGGCTAAAGAATCTTGCTCAAAAGAACGCTTTATCGTAAGAAATCTCAAGACATCTTCATATATCTCGTTCTAGAGAATGCGTCGTCATACACTGCACGTTAAACATATCCATGAATTCTTAAGTCCAAAGAGAGCATAAATGCGACTAAACTAGATGTCAGAGTAATGGATCTTTGGCCCCTGGCTGATGGTCACAAGCATGTGCGCAGCTTCAGAGCAGTTACAATAGAAACAGATCACGAAGATTAAGGTAAGTTTGGATAGCGGCCATATGACTTACCAATTTTGTGTTTATTCTGCGGCACCATGTGCCCATGCTAGATCTACAATTTTCATCAAATTTTTAAATGCGAAACATTCCCCTTTTTGTGATGGTGAATGTCAAATGAAGTGTTTTATTGTTCTTAATGTAAAGATATGCCAGAAAATTTTAGATTTTTTTCGAAAATAGGGATATTTTTGTCATGATTACATGTAGGCTTAATCAGGATTGGTGGGGTAAGATAAAGTCAAATATCTTTTTTATTTGCGTGGAAAGGTGTACTGATGTTTTGTGTAAAAATAGCTCTATGTATTATCTTCAAAATTTAAAAAGAATATTCATTGGGTGATTTTTTGGCAAATTGAAAAAAAAGTTGCAAAATTTTCTAAAGAAATGTGATTTTTAAATTATTCAATATTTTTTTCCAGAAAATGGTTTTGAAATATTTCTTTCAATCAATTCATCACATTTGTGCATTTGTTAAGTCTCTGAATTGATATAACATTTGAAATTATCCATTCAGAATAACTTGCTATATGACTTCATAATATAAGGATAATTTTGCGAAAATTGTCATTACTAGTAAAGGGCAGATACCTCTGACACGAAAACGGGTCAAGAAACTTACCCTGATTCTTATATAGTTTGTTCAGGAAATGTTACTTTACAACATATATACAAATAAAATAATCATTGGGCGAATAAAAAGTATTAAGCCGACATCAGCGTCGATTCCCGGCCGACTAGAATGGTGCTTCATTCTGTCAATAGTCGAGCTTACAACGTTGTTTTGGATTTGTGGTTAATACATTTTGGCATAAGCTCATTCAACGTGATGGAAATCTGTTATAATTTCAAGATAATAACAGACGTATCAAACTAAGGGGAAATATTTCTTCGTGCACAGTGTTTTGGTTGATTGCACTTTTCAATTGTATTTCACAAGAAGTTTTCTCGTCTAGGGAATCGTTGATTCAAACCAGACCTAACAATTAATCGAAGAAATCTGCTCATTTCTTTTTTAAAATATGGCACAAGAGAAAGTTGATGCAAAGCATCAAAGTCGCCGGAGAAAGAATTTCACTTGCAGTTAACGAAAAAAATAAATCAAACTTCTTTAACATCAGCTGAAAGGAATAATAAAGCAACTAAGGCTATTGCAGTACATTGCATGCCGTTAAATGGTTGAAAAACATCGCAACCTCGATGAACATTTCCCCGAATCCCTCTTACCATTTTGCCTCTCTGCTGTAGAGCAACGTCGGGTAAATTTGGACAGTTAAGCGATCGTCAGCTATTATTTAAGATATGTGCAGAAAAAAACTGTATGCCACAATCAGAAAATTCTAAGCCTTTTCCCCGGCATCGGTAATGAGAAGTATGTATTAAGCGTATAAAACCGGGTAAATTTGGACAGTTAAGCGATCGTCAGCTATTATTTAAAATATGTGCAGAGAAAAACTGTATGCCACAATCAGAAAATTCTAAGCCTTTCCCCGGCATCTGTAATGAGAAGTATGTATTAAGCGTATAAAACCGGGTACCATGAGGAAAACAAAATGAATCAACGACGGGTTATTTCGGACACATCGTCATCGGGTCTGATCGGACAGGCCGATAATGGAGCTAGATTTATTTCAAATAGTTATGTTTGCATCTATGAAGTAATTAATTTGGAACAATCTAAAATTTTGTTTGGAAAGGTTTTAAGTAAGGTAAAATACAAAAAAACGATCTTAGATATTTGTTTGCATTAAGTATTTCATTAAAAAAAATGAAAAAGATACGCCGATGGCTGGGATCGAACGTCGGTTCCCTAGGTTCTGAGACCTCGACGTTACCGCACGACCACCGTTCTCTCACATGTCACTTTTACTGTACGGACGAGTCTATTTCCTTGTAAAAAAATCAGCTAAACTTTAAACCGCAAAACAAGAATTGCGATCACCTTCGCATTGCGAATTAATGTTTAAAATTAACACTGCCATAAAGATGAAATTATTCAATAAGGAAAACAGTTATTCATTTCAATATACGGTGCCATGTTTATTTGATAACTTTACCCCCCACATTTGGCTCATTCTATCTTTTTCTAGAGGGACCAGTTATTATTACCTTTTTTGATTTTTGACTATGCAACATATGCATTACACATTAAAGAGAACGATGTTTTCAAGTAAATCAATAATTAGTATTGTAGATATACATTCTATAACTATTTGTAAGTTTATTATAGAGAAAAATTAATTGGGAATAAAACAACACTATGCAATTAATAATTGCCCCCGCTCCCCATGTACAAACTGAAAAATCGTCTAAAAATTGGGTCTTTTCGTAATTCCGGTAAGACAGAGTTGTCGTTCCTGCGGGACGGTATGTTTACTTCCATTTGCCTGTTTGACAAGCGGCAACTTTAATATTTTCGTAAATTCAATGAGTAATTAAATGAAAATGATTTTTATTGTAACTTAATAATGGAATCTAATAATACCCTCTGCACCTTCCATCATTTTTAAACCGTTCGGAGATCTATAACAAAAGAAATCTCCCATAATCCGATGGTAGGTAATCATTGAAAATATTTTTCCCCGTGGCGTGCCTCAAATTAGGCCAGTGTCGATTTGTGACGTCATGACTTTTCCTTGCTTACTCTAGTCATATGACGTCATAGAAATAAAAAGAGGGGCAACTTTGGGGAAAAAGGATACATGTATTATACATGTACGCTGTGAGCGAGTTTTTCCAAACGAATATTTTGTATTTGTTTGTAAGAACATTCCGCTCCACACGGTTTTCCACTGTCGGAAAACGATTTATATCGGAAATAGAATAAGTAAATTTTAAACCACAGAAAATATTGAGGAAAGAGGCGATATTTCTGACTATCATCAAATTGCTCCCTTTTTCTCAATGTTTTTCTGAACAATCTACTGAGATCAAATACAGGACTTATGAAAACAGTTTTAAAAAATGAAGAATTCGTTTTTAAATGTGCCGAAAAAATGACAGATTTTTTCAACCCTTACCCAAACAACAAAATATGGTCCTTTCCAAATTAAGTCTTGCTAATTGTCAGAATGATTCTGATTTTGCTTTGTGGGCATCAAAACAAAGAATTGGATAGGAAAGGGTTAACATAATAAACCATCATTTCAAATTTGATTCAAATTTGAAGCAGGCTGTAGACTATGATACGTAGATCTACTAAGAAGAACAGTTTGGTGTAGATTGTAGAATAGGAACTATCTATGGAAAAGCAAAGTCAGCATGTTTTTCTTTTCTCTCAAAACTTTGCTATTACGTCCAAGTAGATCTATGCAATTCATTGTTTGTTCGTTAAAGCTTCCCAAAACAAGACCTGGTTTTACTTAATAGAAAATACTTTGGGAAACATTTTGGCAAAATGTAAGTGTGCCCTGATAACCGGCATTTTCTCCTTCTGTCTCAATAGACTAGATCTACTTTGATATGTAAGCGTTTAGTGTGTTGGGACTATGTTGCGATGGGATTTCTCTTTCTTCTCTCCGCTGAGGTTCCTTTGTTGGAATCTCCCAACGATCTACGCGTTTCGGCTAATACTCACGGGGTATAACCTGACGTTCGTAACTGCAGTTACGCACGTCCAATATGGCGGAGGGACAAAAAGGTGAGTTTTACAAGCATCGATTTCAGGCACCATGTCAATGCATTTGATATATTTTTTTACGAACTTGATCAATAATAACCCTGTCAACAATGTCACACTCTCTTTAATCTGACATATTTATTTAGTAGGCCAATATCAGAGCTCGAAAAAATCGTATGAAGTGCGTAACTGTAATACATGAAGTTAGTAACTGTGTCATTGCATTTCTAAAATGACGTGCGTAACTTATTATAAATTCTATACATGCAACTCTAGGTCTCGTGCTTTCCGTCATCCATATTAAAAAGGGGGAAAACTTTTCGTTTTTGTTATCATTAGTCTTCCAGTCCATTATCGGTAATCTTGAGTAAAGGGTGTAATTATTGGGAAAACATTTTGTTTATCTTAAATATACGGAAGTTTTGCTAAAATGTCTTATCTTTGGTGTAAAGATACGTTGGTTACGAATTATTCACACAGTCTTACAGTTTATGACCTTTCCAGGCGATTGTGATATGAGCTAGTAATGTCCGCTTTTGGGTCTGCACTGTGTCGATCACTAACTGTACTGATTCACTAACGCATATCAATTTGGTCCCCTATAAACCTGAAAAAGGGTGTTTTAGTTTACCAAAAGCTTTGTAGGCTATCGGTGATAAAGGAATTCTTTGTCTCCAGCGGTTACCTCCCTTGATGCTTCGATCCTGGGAAAGTTCTTTCCCTTTATAAAACTGCCGCCATTATAAAATAATAGGAAAAATGTCAACAAAGCCTGAGCATTATCGATAAACTCATTTTGAGTTATGATAAGAGAGAAAGTGAAAAAAAGACATGGAAGACAAAACATTGTGTGAAAAGGAAAAATACTAGGTGCATCAAAATTGTTTGTCCTGTTTATCTCAAATCTGATCAGAGAAAACTCGGATTACCTTTTCGGGTAGGCAACTATATTGTTTCGTGTATATTCTTATTGATTGTTCATTAAATCGTTTAAAGGCTGCTGAATGACATATTATTCTTTCTATGTAAGCGAAAAGTTGTCTAATAAAAGGAAAACTCTTCGTACCCAAACCATTTCGTACCATAGTTAACTTTCGTTGTATGGTTTGGCCATTTCGTATCATATTTTGTACCATGATAAGATTATGTACAATCTTATTATTTATTCAGTACCTGATTGAATATTGAGCAGAGTTTTCCCTTGACTTTTGTTAGAGGGGGTCAATTATGTCCCCATTGTCTTCAAATTACGGGCCTCGGGGGGTCATGCCTATTCACATTGTTTCTTCATGTCCCTGCTGATAATTTTTAGAGGGTCATTTGAGTTAAAACTGCGCCAAAACCAACAAATTTGCACGAGATATAAGTGTCGTGGGTACTCATTAGAATGGTCTCGTTGACATGATACAAATGAGTGCCCACAACATAGGGTTTGAATTAAGGATAAAGAATTTAGAATGTCTTCACCCCCTCATACTTGTTGCTCTGGTTAATCTATTGAGTGAGTCAATCAACTTTTGTCAAATGTCAGAAATTATATTGGCTGAGCCGGGACTTGAACCTGTGTCCCCTGGGTGGTAACATGTTAGACGCCAATATTACAGACTGAGCTAATCAGTCCAATTTGAAAGCTTAGCACTACAGATTATCATCATTACATATTGGATTTTGATACAAATAGGATTTGTGTGTACAATACAGCACAGAAAATGATACAGGAAAAAGAGTAAAATGTTTATCAGTATTTTGCTCTTTTGCCTTAATATTTTTCCAAAGCGTTTCTAAATATGATGTGCTGAGCCCGGATAGCTCAGACAGTATCGTCGGAGTCTGTGTCAATCCAGGGGTCAAGATTTCAAACCCCTACTCCGAATGATTAGATCTATCCATTCTGTCATTTGACAGTCACTAAAGTCATTTGTCTCACACCAATGGGTCGGAATCTTCTATGTCAGAGAGCAGCTGAAGGCTCAGTTTGTAAATTGTGATAGTACCGGTATGAGAAATACCTGGTATCCATGGTTAGGTGCTCCAGCCACCACAAAATGGCCATAGGACTTGAAACGGCGATAAACCCAAATAAATCAAATCTAAATGGGACATCAAAATAAGGCCTTGTTTGGGATCGGGCGATAAAGCATAAAATTTGGTTTTGATCAGCAAGTAAATAAAACGACCCAATTATTCAGTTTATTGTTGATTGCTTGTTTGTCTTATTGTTTGTCACAACATTTCATAAATTAAGTTTTGGAAAATATTTAAAAGAAGAAAATGCTGCTGCAGTTCAGCTTATCTGCATATTCTCCATTTTCCTCAATACTTAAGTCTTTCCAACATGTCAAAGAGAATTCTCATCCTTAAAGTGTGATATTACTTTCTAATCTGCATCTATATGAAAAAATCAAATTGGAACCATCTAGATTTCTTGGCTTTGCTTGGGAAAATATAGCAAAAGAAGCAAGATACATGTATTACTGCTTTTCAACGAAAACCTCGTAACTGCAGCTTAAAACAATTTGCAATTATGAGGTTTTCGTTGAGTAGCGACAATATGTAAATATGGATTGAACTTATGTTTTTAATGAATTTCTTTTCAGAAATGAAAACATCATTGAAATGTGGATTCTGTTAATACTGTCCAGAGGTAAATATGACAGTGTATTGTTTTTGAGCTTTTGAGGAAAAAAGCTACTTGTAAATTGTTGCTAAATCAAATTTTAAAGTGACATAGGAGCACAATCAGGTTTACCACTATATAGATCAGGGTTGAATTTCAACTAGCATACTAGCATACTGTCAATTTGCTAGATCTAGTCAAAAATGAAAATTACAATTGTTTTTTTCTGCAACATTTTTTTTTTTTGCAACAAGATTTTTTTTGTAAGTGAAATGAATCAAGAGAAAATAAGATTTCATTGCAAATGCACATTTCTTTGTGGCGTAATGGTGATATTATGATTTTTCATCATGTTTGACAGTTTTCTTGCGTGTTAGTTTATCTTTGTGCTAAATAAGTGGTTTCAAAAGCCACTTGCAAAATTTTGCTAGATCTAGTCAAATTTTTAGGGAAATTAAATTCTAGCCTTGACTTTTAGCCAATTTATGTTTTCTGCTTCTTGTATCACCTGCACCAATCAAGTTTATAACATTTACACATTGAAAAGGGCATTCATGGCTTCAATTGAACTTTCAATATTTTTCTTCATGAAATATGCATTTCAATTTTGAAATATTGAGCGATAAAGTCATTTTTATGTCCCTGTATTGAAATTGTCACTTGTGTCTGTCTGTTTGTTCATCAATCTGTCTGTCAATCAGTCTGTCCATCCGAAAACATTGGCCATTTCAGGGGCATTTTTGTTTCACAAACACATCTTGTTTGATCTAGTCTTGCTTGTATATGCCCATTGATTATGACTTGTGAGAAAAGGTGATTTGGTGGGAGCTGAAATCCCTCTCTCAATACAAAGTCGATTGTTTTGAGCTTCAACTGTGATTGGGCCGAGACCCGACAGCTCAGTCGGTAACATCGGGTCTGTCAATCCAGGGGTTGCAAATTCAAACCCCGGCTGGGCCAGTATCCATTCTGACATGTGACAAAAGTCATTTGTCTCTCCTTAATGGATGTGAATCATCTATGCGAGACAGCAGCCGAAGGCTTGGTTTGGATATAGCGGTGGTACTGCAGAGAGAAATACTAGAAACCCATGGTTAGGTGCTCCAGCTGTTGCAATATGACCATAGCAGTTGAAAACAATGTAAAACCCCATTAAAACAAATCAACTATGATTGGGGTTTATTTGTTGCAAGGCATATGACTGTCATTTCAACATAATTGTACCTTTCTTTATGTTGCACAAGGTAAAGGTTTTGAAAAGCATTGAGAAAAAAGAAAAGAAATGGTTGTTAAAAACAATTTCTTCATTATTCCCAATATTTTCTACCTAGAAAGACCACCTTAAACTGTTTTCTTCACCATCTTTGTATTTGGACCAGTCTAGAATTTTGATGCCTGATGAATGATTAATTTATGCATGCTTACAGCACCTGAAAAATACAGATTTTGAAATGCATCTCCTTTGTAATGACACATTTCTATAATTTGGTCAATTTAGAATGGTATTATAGTACTTGAATGCTAAACCGTTTTCAACTGAAATTGAATTATGTGTTTTTGGCCTTGAAGAAGGCCAAATTTAGCATGTCATTTTTCTCAGGGCGTGCAGAATCACTAGTCGGCCTTATCTTGTGAAAACGTTGAACGCAGATAGATAGTGTTCTGGCGCGATGAAAAGTAGATCGGAACTGGATTAGATCTATACTACTTTAAGCAGAATTTGTAAATTTCGACCCATGTACATTACAAAAGAAGTAAATACAAACAAGCGGCGATGAAATGATTTTCATGATTTATTTTTGTCCCCGTTTCGATCTGCGCATGGGTTGCGCTGGGAAAAGTCCCTGATTCCGCGCTTGTATATTAATACGCGTAGATCGACTGAAGACGATGAATCTTCCCGTAAGATCAATTACGGAAATGTATAGCTCTAAGCACTGGGGTTTTGCTTTGTAATGCTTATATGGGTATGGCAATTTGTCATTCAACCAAAACATTTTTAAAACACTCAACGTATTGCGGCATATTGTAATCTCTTACTATGCTAATTATAGGCTCGTCAAAGACGGGAAGTATTATGGGATCACCCGTGACGTTCGGCGTCCGGGCGTCCGGCGGCGTCCACTTCTTTGTCTGGAGCATAACTCTGTCACCTTAAGTCCGATTGACTTTAAACTTAGCAGTTATATTCTTCTTATCATAACGGAGTGCAGTGCACAAGAACCATAACTCTACCTGGCTTATTTTTAGCTCCACTGGCCTTTCAGGCCAGCGGGCTATTGTCATGGCGGTGTGTCCGTCGTGCGTCCGTCCGTCCGTCCGTCCGTGCGTCCGTAAACTTTTTCTTAAAAAATCTTCTCAGAAACTACTGGATGGATTTCAATTAAACTTCACAGGAATGATCCTTGGGTGACCCTCTCTCAGATTCCTCGAAATAATTCAGATTGAACTTGAAAGTCTGGAGTTATCTGCCCTTGAATATCAAAAAAAGCTGGTTTTGACTTTATTTTTACTCTTAAATCTACAAATATTAACCAATCAAGACAAAACTTGGACAGAATATATATAAGCATGATATCCTGCCTGGGTATAATTTTCAGCTTGATCGGAATTTTACATCATGAGTTATGTGCCCTTGAATTTGACAAATTTGCCATTTTCGACTTTGTTTTCACTCTAACAACCATAATAGTTAACCAATCAAGATGATATTTGGACAGAATCTTGTTGACAACAAGATCTTGCTTTTGTGTAATTTTCAGGATGATTGCATTGCTACAATCTGAGTTATGTGCCCTAGAAATTGACAAAATTTCAGTTTTTGACACTTTTTTCACTTTTGTGGCCACATATATAGAACAATACTGACGAAATTGGGACAGACCACAAGATCTTGCTCAAGTTTAATATTTAGCTTGATTATTGTGGTGTTCAAGACAAATTATCAAGTCAAAATCATAGTTTTAGATCAGAATGTCTCTTTATTTTCATTACCACCATTTTACAGGCACAATCGCAACTTCTTGAACTAATTATCATAAAGAAAAACAACTCTTACTGAACTTTAAATTGCTCATATCAAAAGTTACTTCCCTTAGTCTACCACAATTATTTACTCACATACTGACTCATGTGCCCTTGAATATGGCATAATGACAGTTTTCAACTTTATCATCACTCTAAAAATCCCCAAAATATTGGTCAATCATTTACCTTCTTTTCGCTTTGACCACATGATTGCTTCTTTTTACTTTGTTTCTGCTCTAAGAATCACAAGAATTTGAAATAAATTTGTCAATTTTTTTTTAGTAAACCACAGGAAATTCAGGCCTGTGGAGCGACTCAAGACCTTCAGGTCTTTCTAGTTTGAGTTATTGCCCTTTGTTGTTGTTCATACTTGAATCTTGTCCGGAGTATATCTCTAAAAGTATAATAGCTAGGATCATGAAACTTCATGAGTGTATAGATCTCAACAAGGGGGAGTGCAGTGCATAAGAACCATAACTCTACCTGGCTTATTTTTTGAGTTATTGCCCTTTGTTGTTTTTCATACTTGAATCTTGTCCGGAGTATATCTCTAAAAGTATAATAGCTAGGATCATGAAACTTCATGGGTGTATAGATCTTAACATGGAAGTTTGCAGTGCACAAGAACCATAACTCTATCTGGCCTATTCTTTGAGTTATTGCCCTTTGTTGTTTTTCATTCTTGAATCTTGTCCGGAGTATATCTCTAAAAGTATAATAGCTAGGATCATGAAACTTCATGAGTGTATAGATCTCAACAAGGGGGAGTGCAGTGCATAAGAACCATAACTCTACCTGGCTTATTTTTTGAGTTATTGCCCTTTGTTGTTTTTCATACTTGAATCTTGTCCGGAGTATATCTCTAAAAGTATAGTAGCTAGGATCATAAAACTTCATGGGTGTATAGATCTCAACAAGGGGGAGTGCAGTGCATAAGAACCATAACTCTACATGGCCTATTCTTTGAGTTATTGTCCTTTGTTGTTTTTCATACTTGAATCTTGTCCGGAGTATATCTCTAAAAGTATGATAGCTAGGATCATGAAACTTCATGGGTGCATAGATCTCAATAAGGGAGAGTGCAGTGCACAAGAACCATAACTCTAGCTGGCATATTCTTTGAGTTATTGCCCTTTGTTGTTTTTCATACTTGAATCTTGTCTGGAGTATGTCTCTAGAAGTATAATAGCTAGGATCATGAAACTTCATGGGTCTATAGATCTCAACAAGGGGGAGTGCAGTGCATAAGAACCATAACTCTACATGGCCTATTCTTTGAGTTATTGCCCTTTGTTGTTTTTCATACTTGAATCTTGTCCGGAGTATATCTCTAAAAGTATAGTAGCTAGGATCATGAAACTTCATGGGTGTATAGATCTCAATAAGAGGGAGTGCAGTGCACAAGAACCATAACTCTACCTGGCCTATTCTTTGAGTTATTGCCCTTTGTTGTTTTTCATACTTGAATCTTGTCCGGAGTATGTCTCTAGAAGTATAATAGCTAAGATCATGAAACTTAATGGATGTATAGATCTCACCAAGGGGGAGTGCAGTGCACAAGAACCATAACTCTAGCTGGCATATTCTTTGAGTTATTGCCCTTTGTTGTTTTTCATACTTGAATCTTGTCCGGAGTATGTCTCTAGAAGTATAATAGCTAGGATCATGAAACTTCATGGGTGTATAGATCTTATCAAAGGGGAGTGCAGTTCAAAAGAACCATAATTCTACCTGGCCTAATTTTTGAGTTATTGCCCTTTGTTATTTTTCATACTTCATTTTTGTCCAGGCATATCTCGAAAAGTATAATAGCTAGGACCATGAAACCTTTACCAACCTGCTCCCCCTGTCGACATAAAGCAGTGTTACGGGCGTATCTTGTGACAGTTTAACACCTTGTTAATATTTAAAGAAACTCGTTCATTGCAAAATTTTCCGTAAATGTTCGTTCCCCCCCCCCCCACCCACCCCTGAAAGAACTATTGGGTCCATAGAAATACCGGAACACCATGGAACGCATATATAGTAATTACCGGAACACACGGAACGCGTCAGTGATTACCGATACACACTTGAAATATTTGGTTTTCCAATACCGTAGGTAATAGTAACGATTTGTTATTCTTTAATCTGTCTTAAAACTTTGTTATTTATATATATCTATGTATTTCTATGTGTTAGATAGTTATGTTTTAATAGGCAGATTCATGATTTAATAAGGTTCTAAATGATATATTGTGGAGATATATAGAAATAACATCACGATTTGTCGGCAATGATTTAACTTCATTTAATAAATCGTTATCCAATCCATTACTTCATCTTGATTGTTTGAACAATATGGGATTAACCATTATCTCACCCATTCCAAAATGTAAAAACTTTTGACTTGTCAAATTCCAAAGCTAATGCATTTAACCCATTTAATGGGCATTAATAAATTTGGAAATTGTGCTCAATATAGCAAAAAAAAAAAAAATAAAAAAAAAATACAGAACAGAACGTACATTTTCTAATTATGCCGCATTGTTTTCCAAAAACATATTTCACCAGAGGTGTAAAGAAATATTACAAGATATACAGTTGATCTATTGTCAAGGTCATCTCCAATCTTTCTCAAGAAACAGGTATTGTCCCCAAAGATTAGAGAAATAAAACAGTAGCACCCGTCTATAAAAAGCTGTCCAAAGTATAAAGCCAGCAACTATAGGCCAATCTCTTTAATCTGCATAGCATCAACAATTATGGCGCGCATCCTGATAACAAACATCATGGGCCACTTTGATAAGAATAATCTACTTAGCCAGTACCAGCATGGCTTCAGAGCAAAACATACCTGTGAATCTCAATCGATTAGCCTTACCCAAGAAGCATACGACAATCTTGAAAACGGTCAACAAGCGGATATATACTTGAAATGGAATTTAGTAAGGCATTTGATTTGGAACCACCTTCCTATAGCCGTCTCAGATGCTACTACGCTCAGGGGCTCAGGGTCGCCCTACCACAGCATGCTGCGGCCCTACCTAGTAGCAAGTAACCGGTTGATGGGTGTACATAGTTTTAACTGTACCGTATAGACTTTTAGCTGTACATAACCAATGGAAGTGGTGATTGTCTCATCCCATCGTAGGTCAAATATACATTCTATGAAGAACCCTGACCTAAACCGGAAGAAGAAGAAGGTTGATCACAGCAATTAAATATCCAAATTGAATAAGCTGGGCGTCCTTTCACTGATCTCAAGATGGATATAATCATTCTAAAAGGATCGTTCTCAAAGAGTAGGTATTGATGATCACTCATCAACTACTCTACCCGTTCTCTTAGGCGTCCCTCAGGGTTCAGTGCTCTGTCCATGTCTTTTCTTAGTCTATATAAATGATCTGCACGTGTTCAAATTCTTCAAGGCCTTCAGCGCTTTCAGCGCTTTGATTATCTCTTTGCAGGTGACCAGTTTATTGCAGTGAAAAATATCAAAACAGTGAAGTACTAAAGAACAAAGGAACATTGAGAGTTTCCCAAGTGTGGTCTATTGATACAAGATTGACTATACATTGTACTTTGAAATAAATTACCTGAATATGAATGTGTTGTTTTGTTATTCAGAGCAACAGATAAGATGGTTTATGGGTTTTCATATGCAATATTTCATAATTTGTTCATCAGAAACCCATGCTGTTGGTATTCAATAGAATCATCTCTTTGAGGCGGTTCGAATTAGTAACCACAACATTTGGTTTGGATTTGAAATTATAACAAATTAAGAATGGTTTCACCCCTCTTTTCTGTTGCTCTGGTTATTTAAATTCCAATACTTTCCCAAAAATGAGCTGATTTTGACAACCTGGGTAGAAAACAGTTTTTTGAAACATTGAGAGAAAAGAAGAAAGTGCTTGTGATCAGCAAGTTCTCCTTTACTATCATTTTTTCAATATTTTGTGAAACATTAGAAGTTTACATTGTTTATGTCAATATTTCTTGTTGCTGTAACTCCTTTCAAATTTGGATGAACTTAAGGTAGTCCACCCCTAATGCGATTTGCACGTCATCAGAATTATGCGGGTGACGTTGCAAACATTTGGCAATGGAACTTTTCACCGCCGAATGTTTACGACTGAGTCCGAATAGCTTCAGATACGTATCGACGTCGCTTGAAATTATCCGATATTTTCTGAATCTCAAAATGGCCTCATTATGGGTACTACTTCAACGTTTGGCTTTTTGGAAAGGGTTACATGTAATGTTTCCTCAAAATATCCCTTTCCCAAACAGCAAATTTTCAAAATTTCCATTTCAAAAGCTGCTGCAGACGACAAATGGACCTTGTTTAAGATAGAATTTGTATATAATATAGCGCAGAAAATATTCAGGCAAAAGGAGAAACTGCTGGTTATCAGCAGTTTCTTTTGTCTCAATGTTTTCCCAAGCTGATTCTGTTAGGGACGTCAAAACCAGGTCTTGTTTGGGAAAGGGATAAGGCCCACTTTTCATGCACTTAAGTGTTTTGGAAAACATTCAGAGAAAAGAAGAATATGTTGACCCTCTGGATTTACACCTCCAGAAACCCAAATCGCTCACTTTATTCAGAGCTACAGACAAGATTGGCAATGGATTTTCAATATGCAATATTTCATAAGCTGCTCATCAAAATCCAAGTTGTGGGTTGGCTACTCACTGGAAGAATCTCATGGAGACATTCAAATGAGTACCTACAACACATGATTTGGATTTGAAACATCAATTTTAGGATGGTTTCAACCCTTTCACCCGTTACTCTGGTTATTTATTGAAAAGAATGTTCCATTTTTCTAACAGATGCATTCTTTTGTACAAGACCTGCGTGAGACAATTTTAGGGTGGTCATATTCGAAAAGCTGCTGCAGATGACAAAGTGGATGATGATCAAGCTTGGATTTGTGTACAATATAGCTGAGACAATATTGAGACAAAAGGAGAAACTGTTGGCTATCAGCAGTTTCTTCTTTTGTCTCTATGTTTTCCCAAACCTTTTGTATTAGGCAATAGGGACGTCAAAACTAGTTCTTGTTTGGGAAAGGGTTAACATATTTGCTTTTGGTCATATATTGGTATCAAATACTCCATCCGATTTGTCCACTTCCAAAACCACTAATCTGTTAGAACCCTTCCGTCGATA
Source organism: Fragum sueziense (assembly GCA_963680895.1). Lineage (NCBI taxonomy): Eukaryota > Metazoa > Mollusca > Bivalvia > Cardiida > Cardiidae > Fragum > Fragum sueziense. The sequence continues at coordinate 4,884,365 of OY804609.1, forward strand.
CGCTTTTATACAGTTACTAACGTCATATTCACCCAGTTACCAACTTCTTGTCCTATTTTCAAGTAACAGTTACGCACGTCATCGTGATTTTTGAAAGCTTTATTACAGCTTTTATACAGACTTAAACAATTAATGTTCGATTCAAACTCCTTTTGATATAAACAAACATCGTATTGGTGAAGAAATCCGAACGAATAACACATCCAGTTATACAAATAAAGCTTGAGAAATATTCCTCTAATTTTGAAGTCGCCATATTGGACGTGCGTAACTGCAGTTACGAACGTCAGGTTATACCCCGTGAATACTGTCTCTCAGACTCGGGTAGGCCTAGGCCAGATACGATGTTTGGTTCTAATTCTTTAGACTTATTACACGAATCCCAGCTCGTCTTGCTTTTGCCTCTTTCGATATAGTTTGTGCAGTTCAAAATTTCCAATTTTATCCGCAAAATTATGGCATTTATGAATGCAGTAGCGGTTCTTTCCCACCGACAGCGCTTGTTTACATTGACACCGGAGGACGGTATACCGTCCCGCATGAACGACAACTCTGTAACGACGGAATTACGAAAATCCGGAATATAGTCGCCGGCTTCTGGCCGGCGACTAATAATGTGTTTTAATGATTACAAATACATCTTGAAGCCTAGTTTCATAAGAAAATATTAGACAATAACGAACACAAACTAAGTGATTTTATTCATCAGTTATATGTTATGATAAAATAAACGATGTCGATAGCTCGTTCTGAATTTTCCTTCTTTTTTCTCTCCGTTTTCTATCGGGAGCGGCTTTTTTTGTTGTTGTTGTTTTTTTTTTTTTTTTTTTTGGGGGGGGGGGGGGGGTTAGAATAGATTCACTGGTAGTGAACTCGGCCAAAGCGAGGGACGTTTTTCGCTACTACAAGGTACAGATATTTTGTGTTTAAATGTGAGTTTAAAGATCTGATTGGATATTTTTTCTAATAACAATGAATTTGTTCTAAAAATAGACCGGGTGTACCGATATGTATTGACAAACCGTCTGTGTTGTTGTAAAATCTCGCAACTACGGCTTTATCGAAGCCGTAGTTACGATATCTTATAATAGAGTAGGGCGCTATGTAATTCCGTGTGCTTTTGATGATACAGCTTGCCAACATTGTCCATTACGAAGTCCATACACCGAAGGTGGAGAAACAACATCTTGACATCCGTGTTCTCGCGGGAGATTTTTGAGACGTTACGTTAAAATGACGTCCGGAAAAAGGACTTTTGAAAAATTAAAGACGTAAATGATAAAACGTTTGATGAATATAATTTCATTTGTTCATAGTGCATTTATCTTAACGTAGAAAAACGTATTTTGTGTACTGTGTTTAACCTTAAACGCCATTTATGACGTCACGACCCAATTTAAACGTTGTTAATAAAACAAGCAGACTTAGGTATTTTTGGTATATAAACAGATCATGTTTACAATCACTCATTGAACAATTGTAAAAAGTATTAAAAATTATTTTTATGCCACCGTGAGAACGCAAAATAAACGTAATTGAAAACCGGTGACGTCACTTTAGTATTGTTTTCAAAGAATATGCATAGTAATTAATTTTATTCAATACTGTCCGATCTAAAGCAAATATGTTTACCACAGAAAACATTTAATGTACACAAGCAGATAGGAATAGGTATAAAATCATTAGAATTGTAGTTGACGTTAGTATATTTTGCCCTTTCTTGTTTGCCCACCCTTTGAAATTGATATACCGGTATTTATGGTCTAGTATGTAGTATCGAAACGTATATACGTATACATTTCTGAGAAATATAGGAAGCTTATAGTTTGTTTATATAAACAATTGCTTAGATTCCCAATTTTGACGTTATCGCAAGTATGCCAATTATATCTTTTACACCTGTTTATGAAAGGCTACTAAACAGTGTAGAATCATTTAACTCTTTTAAAACATATAAAACGACGTAAAAGAATGTAAAAACGGGATAAAATTAGATAAAATTCAATATTAGTTACATCACCTAGTCTTAACAAGAGCTTCGCAGAGCGGTGCATATACGACCGAGAGGGGCTTGTCAGTAAAATTTGGCCATTTTTTCAATTCAAGGGCAGATAATTTAAGAACGAAAAGAGAAATATGAATTCCGTAAGCGGTGTGCACAACTAGACACCATGGAGAATCATTGTGGCAAGTTTGATCAAATTCCGATCAAAATTGTAGGAGGAGTTGTGTACACAAGAAATTGCTAACAGACGGACAGACGGACGGACGACCGAGGCCATGATATAATACGACCCTTTGGGCGTATGAAAATGAGCGAAATTAATTGGCGGCATCTGCTCTGTTTTGACAAGTAGACTCATCTGCTCCACACACGCACAATTCAGTGCAATCCAGGTTGATTGATGTGCACTTGGACTTTCATTTAGATTTTGTGCAACCACACTTTACTAGTTCAAGGAGTGCCAGTGGTGCTGACAACATGGTCGTCATAACCGGCTGGTATACATCCCGATCCTTTGTCCAACCAGAGATTTCAGGATCTTGAATTGGAGGACAAGGGACCACGTCAAAGTTCCAAATTATGCATTGGAACGTTGCGCGCCTAACAGCTTCCTCGAATGCCGCGTTTGTAGGCGGCAATCGTTCAGTTTTGCTTCCTACGAAATAGCCACCACCGAGGAGCTCCTAGTTCTGTGATCTCTGTTCCAGGCTGATGCAACTGGCAGACAAACTTTTCAAGAGTCGCTAATGTTATGCCAGTTATGGCATGTCCGCAGAGATGTCTTTAAAATCGTCTATAACATTGGTGTGTGTCTGTTCAAATGACTTCCAAAACAGATTTTTCACCTTTCCAGTGAAGGACCCTGTGTTATCAGCGCCAGAAAAGGCATGCGCGGGTGGTAAAGCTTCGGCTGCGTTATTTCCTATGGCAACAACTACTGATTTCAAACGTACAATTCATTTTGTCTCGCCATTTCCTGAAACAAACACGGTGTCTCCAGGTAAAAAAATCGGAATTCGCCTCAAGCATAGCACAAATACACCTGTGTCTGGCGAATAAATATCAATGAAAATGAAGCAACATTTGAAGCATTCAGTTGCATGGAGCAGAATCTTTGTATCGACCTCTTCTTGTGAACTGGAAAGATATGACATATCTCCTTTCGTTGAACGTACAATGTTACGGTATGCTTTCTTTGAGTTTTGTGATGACCTCTGCTAGGTAAACAGTGAGCTCGTCTTTAGTAGAAGATACCGCTTGTTTCTTGCCAAGTTTTTTAAGGCATGTTGCTGTTTTCAAAGAAGATGGTCGATCATAGCGATTGAAGATCAGATGTACTTCAGAATAGCCTTCATACGTTGACTCAAGTACAGATACAAAATGGTCGCCCAATTGTGAACCTGTTTTGATGCCTTGGGGTTTATGAAGTGTCTGCACAAAGTTCATCGCATCTATTACCGCAACTTCCCTGTTCCTTGGAACAAATACAGGCTCGAAGTGATCAGAGGTAACCCTCTTTCTCAGAATCGTCATCAACTGAGACTTGTTCGAACAACGATGAAGTGAACCATCAGCGTCAAACAACATTTTCTTTGCTGATTTCCTTCCGAGAATTCGCAATTATCAGTAGCCATGAAAATTGTCCTCTTTGAGCTCAGTAAGCTTGTTTTGTACTAGGACTACAATAGATTTGACAGATGACCTGTGCAAATTGAGAGAAGCCTTTGTCATCGTGTCCCCAAACTGTGTCTCATTTGTGTGAAGCCTCTTTGCAATAAAGCCATCCAACATGGTAACATGGTTATTGCTATTACATCAATGAAGTTGCTGTAATTTTGCCTCTGAAGCCTAATAGATTATATAAGTTTACATGTATATACTGAGAGACAAAAGAAAGTATACAAATTCTATTTCTCAATATCTCTCTTAATTGTCACGATATCGACTCTAAAGTTTGAACAAAATACTTTTATTCATAAAGCATTTACACAAGGTCGAGAAATGTCCCATGGAATCAATCGATTATCCATACTCGTGCTACATGTCGGTTTTGCAAACTTTGCATGTGCGACTTACTGAAGTATCGGATATTGCTGTTGATTATGATTTGTTTTCTCTATTCTTTACCACCACATATCACAATGTTGTTATTTCTATTACATTAAAACACAAGTAATGGTGGCGGGGAGAAATTGATCAATATGCCAGCTTTTTTCATTAAGTCCCATTTTTCTATGACGCAGGATTAAATGACAAAAACACGTGACAATATACATATGATCATGTGGATAGAAACACTTTTCGTATTTATTTTCAAAATCCGCCAATAAATTTCTAAGGAATTTTGTCAAAGAACGTTATTGCCTTAAGTCCTCTTTTGCCATGACGCCGCATAAAATGGTAAAAAACATCAACAGAATGTACATGATCAGGTAACTAGGAACATTCTGTGAAATTTTTATCCAAATCCGTTCATAAATGTAGGAGTTATATCAACTAGAATGTTTGCATTGAATTTGTGACGTATTTAGGCAACCTGGAAATGGCCGAATTCTGGGAAAACACCGCCTCTCCCGAAATGTCAAGAAACAGATATCGATAACAGGAACATATGTGATTACAAAAATGCATGTTGGTACCCTGTATCATCAAAAGCACACGGGAGCCAATTTCGTTACATAGCGTCCTACTCTATAACAACACCGACGGAATACTATGATCGCGAAAAAACGTCCCACGCTTTGGCCAAGTTCACTACCAGTGAGATTGGTACATGTTTTTACTTGAGAATTTTGAAATATCATTAATGTTTTCCCAAGTCTGTTAAAAATAGGCACGTCGAAATTAGGTTTTGCTTGTGAAAGGGTTAAAATACAATTTGAATTGAATTGAAACATAAATCGTGATAATTTGAGTAGTTTCTGTTTCTTCTAAGCAAACGACCGCAATTTTAGATAATAATATATAAAATCAATTATGTTGTTTTTTCATGCTTGTCATAAAATTTGTATTTTAATCTAGTTTTCCAGTTTGTTTGGTTTCTTTATATTTGTCTGATTGTATTTATTGATTGTTTTTTTTTTTCTTATTTTATTTCATTATTTTAAAAAAAAATATAGGACTAGTAAATCCGTTTCTAACCATTCCTACGTCTTTTCGAAACAATAAGAAATTAAAAAAATTTTTGCTAGGCAGAAACTCTTTCAACCAGTCCAACATGCGGCATTCTAAGTTTGAGAGGGTTTACCCGTTCAAGAACAAGATATTGTTTTAACATTCCTTGAGGTAAATGTGTTGTTTGTTTGTTTGTTTGTTGTTGGGTTTTTTTTTTTTAAATTAAGGAAGGAATGCAATTTTATTTTTTTCATGCAGTTATAAAATCTAATCACACTGCATGAATCCGCGAAAATTCATACAAAAGTGTGATTAGATTTTATTTTTCATACCTGCATGAAAAAAATAAAATTGCATTCATTTCTTATAATTTAATATTTTGCGATTAAAAAAAACAATAAAAACACAACTTTTTATAAGTAATTTTCAATAAAAATGACAAGTTAATAATGCGGCGTAATACAATATTTGACAGGAAAAGTAGTTCTGGTATTTTTTTCATGGAGGTATGAAAAATATTTTTCAACCAATCAGAACGCTGGGATTTTAATGAAGCCAACTTATATTGAATCATTATAATGACAAAAAAATAAAAATTGTAACATTGTCTAAAAATTCTTATTCAACATCCACGCTGCAGTAGCTTTTACTTCGGGCTACATTTATTTTCTGTCGTTAGGGAGAGGGATTTTTCTTTAAAATTTGACGTGACATCTGGCACCTTTTTCTAATTATGAAAGTGTCATATACCTTGTTATGAAGTTTGACATTTTACAAAATTCCTTTAAATACAATAACCCGTCATAAGACACCATGCGGGTTTTTAATAAATATTTAAAATACGGGACATTTCCTGACTGAATGTGACAAGTTAAGATTTGACTAAAAATAACACTTTCCCAAAAAATACCCCGAGTAAAAAATGTAGAATATCGTTACAAAAAGAAAAAAGTTAACAGCCAGCAATTTTTTTTTATCTTTCCCCAATATTGGCAGCGCTGCTCGGAGGCGGGCACAATAGGAGGACAGATCCATAAAGAAAAGGACCATAGAGGCAATGGCCTAGAAGCACGGGGTAAAACCTGATGTACGTAACTGTAGTTACGCACATCCAATATGGCGACTTCAAAATTAGGAGAATAATTCTCAAGCTTTATTTCTATAACTGGACGTGTTATTCGTTCGGTTTTCTTCACCAATACGATGTTTGTTTATAATAAAATGAGTTTGAATCGAATTTTGCTTTTTTATGTTAGTATAAAAGCTGTAATAAAGCTTTCAAAAATCACGATGATGTGGGTAACTGTTACTTGAAAATAGGACAGTTACAGTTTTACAGGTAAGCACATCATGCCATTTTTTCGAGCTCTGATATAGGCCTACGAAATAAATATATCAGAATAAAGAGAATGTGACATTGTTAACTGGGTTATTATTGATCAAGTTTGTCAAAAAATTTATCAAACGCATTGAGATAGTGCCTGAAATCGATGCTTGTAAAACTCACCTGTTTGTCACTCCGCCATATTGGATATGCGTAACTGCAGTAACGAACATCAGGTTATACCCCGTGAGAAGTGGCCTCGACGCACATGTAAAAGGTAACACAAGTAACTGTTATGGTTACAATGCACTTTTCTATCCATGTCCAGAGTGCACTTTACATGTATAACATCCTCGGATACCCCGAGGTCTGAGCTACGCTAGTCGTTGATTCGAGTCCAAAATCGGAAATGAGCCTGGTAACGAAGATCTTAGTGACCCTCTGACCTTTTCGACAAATTAGCATTGGCCCCTTTAAGAACTTGTTTGAATTAAAAAGTAATGAATTTTGCGTGAAGACGTTATATACACAGATATCGTATTTCCAGACAATGAAATGGACAAAAAACATTACCTCAATGACATTTAATGTTAAATGGGCCTTTTCAGAAACAACAATTGGTTTAGTGGTCCAATTCAGAAGCTGTCTTGGTAGGCAGTTGGACGTTGATGAACATACAGTTTGTATACCGGTATAAAAAAACGGCTAGAAAATATTGAAGCAAAAGGAGAAAATGCTTGATATCAGCATTTTTTTCTCTAGCCTTAATGGTTCTTAAGCCTTTTCTAAACGGGACGTCAAAGCCATGCCTTGTTTGGTATAAGGTTAAATGTACTTTGAGAATTAAATGCCACTTTCACCTTTTCAATGTGTTAATAAATCATCAGAATTAAGGATCTGCATGACTGTTAGACAATCAAATTCATTTTTTTCTTATTTCAATGACCGATTTTCATCGTGTTTTTTCCAGTTTGAGATACAAGTGTGACACGTCTTTCCAAAATTGAATATGTCATCCACAAATGGTTTAATACCGTTCACCTATGTGGGCGAGCAACTGGAGACGCGGCCAGGGTATTGTGGTAGTACTGGTATGAGAAACAACATGGATAATCCCTCATGGTTATGTGCTCCAGTCTTTGCTGTTATGACCATAACATTTGGAAACGACAATATGGCCCAATCAAGCAATTAAAACTATACATCGGGAAATTTCGAAAAAGACTGACTCTTGTCAGTCTGTGTCTACAACATCTTTGAATTTAGAATTCATTGCCACACATTAACGCTTTTTGACGCACGTCAAAATATGCTGTGGAAAACATTGTGCAAAATGAAGAAATTGCTTGTGACAAGCAATTTCTTCATTTCCAATAATGTTTTCTACCCCAAAAATCGTACAATTTCAAAATGTCATCACACTGAAAATATCGTATGCAACTTCTTTCAATTTGGATAAGTTTAAAATTTTACCGTCTGGTAATGGGTTAAAGTTTTGCCGATTGGTCTTAAGGTATACAAACCCTCAAACGCACCAAAGACCCAGATGCAAAATTTGAAAAGTGCCAATAATTCCAAAACTGTGTTATATTTCCATTCCAGATACAAATATAAGCATTTTGAACGGTTTAGAATTTTAAATAAATGCTTACTTATGGAAATATTTGACAAAAATGTTCCGAATTACCTCCCTTGCATATGAATAAAGAGTAAAATAATATTTGTAAATAATTTTCTTCATAAAGCATAATCTTGAAATCCGGCACGGTGAATCATCTGTATTTGAAATTGGTGAATTTTTGAGGGTCTGTAAACCTTAAAATATTCAAACAGGAGAATCGAAATTAGTCACATGATCAAGCCTCTATATTTAAATCTCTTTCGGATATTTATCTACCCTATTCCAAATGAAACCTGGTTGTGACGTAGGCTATCCAATTGTGAAGTTTTTAAAACACTGAGGCAAAAGTAACCAGCATTTTCTTCCTTTACCTCTATATTTCCTGGAATATGATATACACAAAAAAATCGCATTAATGTCCATTTTGTCATCGGCAGCTACTTTTAAATTGGAACAGCCTTAATTCTTGCTGTTTGGGAAATGATTAAATGACATTCCATTTGCGTAATTTTAGCAAATTGTATCTCCCAATTTAGATTAATGTTGCTGAATTTCCAAGTCAAGACAAAAACCAAAACATTCTACAGTTATTCAGCCCTTTCCTGAAGCGAAAAGAAAAGAGTCTGTTTCCAAACGAAAGCTTTATATAGATGTTGACGACGAATTTATAAGTAATGCGTATAATGCAAAAGGATTATTTAGACAAATGCATTTTATTCGTTCGTTTCAATTTTCCCCAAGCCATTGTCTATCCAAACGTCAAAAACCACCAATGCTTTGGAAATGGTTAAATTAGTCTTCATTTATCTCTCTTTCGAACCATTACTCAAGAACATAAAGGTTCCATTTACGTAACTTTACCATATTGTATCTTTAAATTGAGATCAATGGAGCTAATTTCCATTTTCGAGACAAAAACTTAGGCATTCTAAATTTCATTTAACGTACTTTAATTCGTAATTCTGAGAGAAAACGCTATAATGCATCACGTTTCAGAGTAAATGATGCAGTGTATAGCACACGATTAATGACATGGCAGAACATCTGTAGCTATTAGCTAGAGATGCTCTGACAGGTCATTAATTTTGTCGTGAGCTATACGATAAAGATAAGATAAAATACTAATCTTTATTTAAAAACAACGAAAGATTCTGTGAAAAAATTAACTTTGGTTAACAATAAACGCTGTGTTGATTTTTTCTCCAATTTCTTTTCATTTTCCAATAAGAAAATTAATATTTCTTTGGTATATTGCATTTGGATTTTGCAGCGCCTGTCATCTGTTGTTTCAACGTTTTGTGTTGCAGGAAATCATCGAAAGTAACCAGATAAATACGTAACATTGAAAGAAAATACATTGTATTTTATACATTTTGAATTTTAATAGTAAGTTAATCGAATTCTCCCATTTTAATGGCCAGAAATGAAACACTGAATTAATCAGCATTTCCCCGCTTTCTAAAAAAATCCTGCACCTTAGTTTTCACAGATCGTACATTTACAATTAATGTAAACAACCAATTTTCGTCTATAGCAGCTTACGAATATTGAAAGTTTGAACTGTTGACGTTTGGTAAAAGCTAACGATAGTATTAGGCACACTGATAATTTGACTTCATTTATCCCAAAACAACAAATGCTTCAGCACCATCTTTACGGCGTAGCAGGAAACGAAAAGCTGGTCCTTCGAATAACGACTTTCCTATGATTTCCTGATTGAAATCAAAACCTGGTACTGTATGGGTAAGAATTAAAGCTCCCAATTGGTACACTAATATTGTGGTTTCCATTCACAAAAGGTAACGGCTGATCATATTTGTAAACTGATTTTGATTTCCAATGTACATGTGGGTGTTTATTTTTTGTCGGAAACCTTTCGTTTGTCCGAAATTCTTTCATTTTTAACCGCTTAGAATGTTTTCTGGTATCACCGGTCTCGGTAATATTGGGGCGATCTTTTCCTCTTGGTCGTTTTGATTTTTTGTGACTAGAATCATTGCTTTCCTTCTTGAAATAAAAATCGTGTGGTCCATATTTCTGAATAGAAAGGAATTCAAGAACATATTAGTACAATATATTTAGTTTCACTATTAAACAAGAATAATTTCTGTTGATTTGATAAAGAAATTCAACTGTTGTGCATGATGGGATGGATAACGACTACGGACAAAGCCTCGCTTCAGGTAAGAAATTGTGCAATAATTTTCTTATTTCTGCGTCAATATTCAAGCGGTTTGTTGCATGTACCCCGCTTTACTGAGCTCTTTCCTCAGATATATGACTTGTTTGTAGAATCTTTACACTTTGTCAAAAAATTGATCCCAACCGACCAGAAAAACGACAAAAAAATCAGGCCCTTTTTCTAGTCGGTTGGGATCGGGTACCCCAATAACTACTCTCTTATGAACAGAGCACATTCTCCCTTCATTCCATTTCGATAGAATGAGCTCTGTTCTCGCGGGGTCATTTCACGTCTAATCTCGGGGCCTTGGCGGGATTTCAGTATCCAATCGTTGGCTATACACATCAAAACAATTTAAAAAGCTGATACAACCTTTCATTGGCTGGCGCTTCAAATTACCGACTTCAACCAAAAATAGAAGCGACGTAATGTATACGTAATCAAACAAGATCAAACTGAATGATTTTGATTCGATAATTCAAATGTTACCGGCTTCAGCCAAAAATAGAAGCGACGTAATGTATACGTAATGATCATGCAAGATAAAACTGAATGATTTTGATTCGATAATTCAAATGATGTGCTATAATTAGATTATGACGACCAAATAGGCTGTAGGCGTACCGAAAACTGCAGAGGTCATATTTGATGGTTAATCAATAGAACTCGGCTTGGAGAGTACCCAATAACTGGAACTTAAGCCAACGTTTGGTTGACATTGTGTAGTCATTTTCTGAAAGTTTTCTGTGTTTGCTTTTGAAAGTTCAATTGCACCTAAGGTTATTAACCCTTTCCCAAACAAGACCTGGTTTTGACGTCCATAGGAGAAAAGGCTTGGGAAAACATTGAGACAAAAGAAGAAACTGCTGATAATCAGCAGTTTCTCCTTTTGTCTCAATATTTTCTATGTCATATTTTACACAAATCCTATCTTTAATAACTTCCATTTTGTCATTTGTAGCAGCTTTTGAAGTGGATCACCCTAAAATTTTGTCGTTTGGGAAAGGGTTAAACATAATAACGAAACAGTCTACCTACTTTTCTAACACGTGACCTATGGGAGGTTAGTCTGGACGCCCTGGCTCTATCGTTTTTAGCCCGGAAGACCTTGTAGACTGTAAACCCGGTCAGACCAACCAGTAAAACACCAGCACCAACAAACGATGTGGCTGTTAACGCCGTTGTTGCTAGATAAAAATGTGAAAAAAGATAAAAATAGCTAGAATCGTTTGAAAATGGCGTATCAACAACTTGAATGGCATCGCTTTCAACAAATACCTCGTAGCTGCAGCTTTGAAAAAAGCTGCAGTTACGTGATTTTTGTTTAAAGCGGCGACAAACTGAATAAGCTGTAATAATTCCATATTCGAAAGTTAACGACGATAAAATTATGAACTAACTTTGAGAAAAGTTTTTTTAATAATTAAGATTCAAGTACTGCAAGTCAATATTGAACATTGAACAAAACTTAAATCAAACTATAAGAAGTTTTGTTTACATTCTTGAATGGGATTTTATATGGATTGAAAATTGGGTGGGGACAGACCAAGCAATTACAATTGAATATTTTTCAAGTAAATGGATAGGTTATTCTCATTCTACAAAAATGTAAATAAAAACGACATGACACATATATGAAACCTTATTAAACATATGTATATACCGTAATATACTTTGTTAACTTTTGAAGATGAAATAGTGAATTAATTAAACAATTTACCTTCAATATCCTTTCAATGTCAAGACAAAATATTCCTCTGTGTTACTCATTATTTAAGAAAAAACTTTGAAAAACGTTGTGACAAAAAACAAACATTTTTTATAACAAACCTTTTGTACACTTTTGCATTAGGCTTGATATTTTTTGTATTATAGTATACGTCAGGCATGATTTACCAACTTTGATTATGTTTTCTGGATCAACTTTCAATTCGGAACGACCCAGTATTTGACGTTTGAGAAAGAGTAAAATATTCTATAAATTAAGTTCGAGAAATGCAAAGTTAGGAATCTGCATAATTTGATTCTCTGTAGCTGAAGAGCTGTAATTGTTGCTTTATTTAGAATGCAGCAGCAGAAATATTCCTTTTGTGATATATTTTTCATTTCTGCTTAAAATTCAGCAGCAAAAATATTTCTTTTGTGATAATTTTTCATTTCTGCCAAAATATTCGGTAAATCTTATGCATCAGGCGAATTTCAGTACATATCGCTGCTTTTCAACATAAACCTCATAACTGCAGCTTGTTTTAAGCTGCAGTTATGAGGTATTCGTTGAAAAGTGACGATATTGTGTGTTATATTATTATCATATGAACAAAATGAAAGAAATACAAGCGGTTATATGGGAGATAAATGCAAGCCTATCTGCGTAAATGATAACATAATACTATATGTATGATATCTCATAAATGATATCGTCGGTGGAATGACAATACCTAGTAACTCCAGCTTTTTAGGATGTCAAAACCTCGTAACTCCAGATTGCAAAGCTGGAGTGGCGAGGTTTTGACATCCCTAAACGGAATTTGTTTTTAAGCGCTAACAATACAATGTTCTATACATTCTATAATAAGGGGTAATGAAAACTAAATCTACGTGCAATATGTCTTACTCTTGATACATTTCTGAAAGATCAGCTTGGTACAAAATTGAAGCTTTGATTCAAGCTTTCAAGCATTTTATTTTTCGCCGTGGAAAATATTTTCGCCCCGATAACTTCAAAGTGCGGTTGCAAAAGCAAAATTAATGTTTATGTTTGATTTCATGAATTTAAGTATTTGTTTTAAAAGTACAATAATTTAATAATAATACATTTTTAGACCACAAACACGTGCTGATTTGATTTTGATTTAATGCGATTTTACCAATACAATGATCTTGCAAGTAACGAACAAAAAGAAAAGATTGAGTTTGTCCAGATCAAATAGAATTTCTAAAAATATGTCTTAAGATACAAATTCACGAGTGTAGCTCAATTTCAGGCTGCACACATATCGTCGCTTTTCAACGAAATCTTCGTAACTGCAGCTAGTTTTAAGCTGCAGTCACGAGGTTTTCGTTGAAAAACAGCGGTATGCCGAATGATCTTTAAGTATGATATGCTCTATAGCAGGAATATTTCGGGCTCAACATAGAAAGGTTTAATATGTAGAATAATATTCATTTTTTCAATAAGAAACAACTTCCTAAATTCGAAATACTCCGATCAATTCTATCCAATCACACCTCGGATGTATGTCGCTGAAAAGAAAACAAGAACTTTTTACTTATAATGCATCGGTTTTAACGTGAAAACTTAAACATACCTTGTAATAACGAAGATGATTTTGAAGAATTTGTAGTCTGGTTTTCTGAAGAAGTTGTTGTAAGAGTTGCGGTGGTCGTCGGTGGTGTTGTGGTGGTCGTCGGTGTGGTTTTGGTGGTCGTGGGTGTGGTTGTGGTAGTCGTCAATGGTGTTGTGGTGGTCTTCGATGTGGTTGAAGTGGTCGTTGGTGTGGTTGTGGTGGTCGTTGGTGGTGTTGTGGTGGTCGTTGGTGGTGTTGTGGTGGTCGTCGATGTGGTTGAAGTGGTCGTTGGTGTGGTTGTGGTGGTCGTCGATGTGGTTGTGGTGGTCGTTGGTGGTGTTGTGGTGGTCGTCGATGTGGTTGAAAAGGTCGTCGGTGTGGTTGAAGTGGTCGTCGGTGGTGTTGTGGTGGTCGTCGGTGTGGTTGAAGTGGTCGTCGGTGTGGTTGTGGTGGTCGTCGGTGTGGTTGTGGTGGTCGTCGGTGGTGTTGTGGTAGTCGTCGGTGTGGTTGTGGTGGTCGTCGGTGTGGTTGTGGTGGTCGTCGGTGTGGTTGTGGTGGTCGTCGGTGTGGTTGTGGTGGTCGTCGGTGTGGTTGTGGTGGTCGTCGGTGTGGTTGTGGTGGTCGTCGGTGTGGTTGTGGTGGTCGTCGGTGGTGTTGTGGTGGTCGTCGGTGTGGTTGTGGTGGTCGTCGGTGTGGTTGTGGTAGTCGTCGGTGTGGTTGAAGTGGTCGTCAGTGTGGTTGTGGTGGTCGTCGGTGTGGTTGAAGTGGTCGTCGGTGTGGTTGTGGTGGTCGTCGGTGTGGTTGTGGTAGTCGTCGGTGTGGTTGAAGTGGTCGTCGGTGTGGTTGTGGTGGTCGTCGGTGTGGTTGTGGTGGTCGTCGGTATGGTTGAAGTGGTCGTCGGTGTGGTTGTGGTGGTCGTCGGTGTGGTTGTGGTGGTCGTCGGTATGGTTGAAGTCGTCGTCGGTGGTGTTGTGGTGGTCGTCGGTGTGGTTGAGGTGGTCGTCGGTGTGGTTGTGGTGGTCGTCGGTGTGGTTGTGGTGGTGACTGGCCTCAGTGTAGTTGTCCCTTCAAAACACGTTTCACAACAATCGTCATCGTTGGCTGTCGTACCACACACGAACGGAAAACACAAAACACGATCTCCATATTTACAATCTGTAAATATATTATACATTCAAAGTTAAACGAGAATCGATACAAATATTTTGGTTTATTTTAGGGTGAACAGGTATCAGTGTGTATAGGTTGTTACTATAAATAGTCAAATATACATCCTGCCTCCCCTCTTTTCCGTTATCGGTCTATTCCCTCATTAGTAAAAGATTTTGAATCGTTTATAGTAAAGTATTCAATATTTATATATGTCACATAAAATGTACATTACAAACTATGAATATTTTCTTTGGTGTCTATGAAACTTATAAATGATTTTAAAAAGAATTTTCTTGTACAGGAGAGGACACTAGTATGTAGTTTATTTCCTATTCCAAGCTGCATCTACTAGATAAATAATACATAGGATTCATATATTCTAATGTTTAAAGATATAAAGATAAAAACTTTTGCAACTTTATGTTGATCTTGATTTATTTTGTGTGACGTATGAAATAATAGTAATACTTACTAGGAATATTGGTTGCTACAGCCGTACAACTTTGACAACAGCTTGTTTCTATGGTGACGTCGTAACATTCGTTTTTAGTGGTAGGTGTAATAAGTTGAGAACAAGTTTGACCGTTCTTTACCGCGCCAGTCACATCTGTGCAGGGTTCAACTGAAAATCGAACACAATGCATTATGCCAATAGACATGTCATGTGAGAGTCCGTAGACAATGTTCACAGGTTAAACGGACCCCTACGCACATACAGATTAGTAATTTTGGTCGTAGGCTACTTTCGACTTAGGACTATCACGCTCATGCTGAAGACAGATATATTTAACCCTTTTCCAAACAAGACCTGGTTTTGATGTCCCTTATAGAAAAGGCTTGAGAAAACATTGATAACCAGCAGTTTCTTCTTTTGTCTCAATATTTTCTATGCCATATTTTACACAAATCCTATCTTTAATAACATCCACTTTGTCCTTTGTAGCAGTTTTTGAGGTGGATCTAAAACTTTGCCGTTTGGGAAAGGGTTAAAATGATTATGTTTTATTTGGAGATTTCATCCATCATTACATGTAAAATTTATTCGTGCGATTTCGGCGTTATCCGTAACAACGAAAATTGACAAGAGTAACCGGATTTATAGAATCATGTTACCCTCGTCAATTCCTGTAAATTGTCACGGAAAACGGTGGATATGAAGGCGAAATTTCACAAAATCTTTATAATCTAATCATGGTTTGAATACCTTAATCTAAGAACATATTATTTCGTAGGCTAAGCCTATAAATATAAAACATGCTATATATATTATTCTAATATTGCTACTCTTTGTAAACAAAATTCTGAAAAGCGTGAAAGACACCCGGTGTTTTATAATAATTTCATTCATAATTATGTTGAATGAGTATTCATTATAAACAGTTGGATACACGCGCGATCCTTAATAGACATGTCCGATTTTTACGGATGTTGAGAGCGGACCTCCGATTTCGGTTCGCTGGGGGTCATCTCAAACAATTCAAAATTTCGTGGCATCAGTAAATGAGAGTAGTCTGTTCAGACGTACATCGATCGATTCAGTGCATGCACATAAAACTAAACAAGAAAACTCACACTACAGTAAGGGTGTAACGAGTCTTAGTAAAACTCGTTTTCATATTTTCAAAAGAGTTCTTGGTTTTTGTAACTCTAATTACATAGTTATAGA
This sequence comes from Fragum sueziense, assembly GCA_963680895.1. Taxonomy (NCBI): domain Eukaryota; kingdom Metazoa; phylum Mollusca; class Bivalvia; order Cardiida; family Cardiidae; genus Fragum; species Fragum sueziense. Next base: position 4,900,716 of record OY804609.1, read on the forward strand.
AAAAAAACTGGTTCGAAACAAGGAAATTCTGACAGCCGACATTTTTCTTTTTCGATAATAATTTTCTGTCCAGTACAAACTTATTATATTTCAATCAACGTCTATGTGCTGATTTTGAAACGATATTCTAGAAATGCGTGGTTTGGAAGAGTTAATTAGGCTACTAATTTCGGTCTTTCGATTTCTTTCAAAAGCATAATATTAATTTTCTTTCTCGCCATAACAATTGTATGGTGTTTAAGAAGTGAAAGTGAGGAAAAAGAAGAACAATTGGAAAAAATACAGGAATCAAAGTTACGGATCTTGCAATTTACACTTTTTAACATTGTGATCTATAAGTGTATGCAGTTTGAACAGGAAAGCAATGTCTAATGGTTATGACCCAGACAAAAAATCCAAACGCATCTAGACGCATTTACTTACATATAGTGGTCCCACATTCTACTGATTCCCACCAAACAATAAATACCATAACTTTTTACTAATCATAAGTTATATTGGTCAAAACGAAATCAGATCGAGGATAATTGGGATTGTTATGTATTATTGAAGAGATGATTTGCACGTGCGTCTCTATGCATGTTTTATGGGTTAAAAGTTTGTTCATAAACATCAGTTTATCTTGGGACCACTATACTAAAGTAGAAGAGAAATTGCGACAACTATTTCTCGCCTTTCGGAGTAGGAAATTTCCATTGTACATGAAACATTTTTGTATGACTTATTTTGGTCATGATGTCCCTGCGTAAGGTGCAGAATTTCCACTTGCACACTTTAGACTTACTGAATTTTAGAATGGCCAGTAGTATTTTATCGTGTGTTTCTGTACATAGATGTACGTCGTGTATGCCTTAACGTGTAATGCGCTAAAATTAAGCCAGAATGAAAACACGTAAAAAACCCCAATATCTCATCGACAACGCCCGTTAGTTGGGTGTCTTAAGAACTTTTCTGGAAGCATGGTCTTTACACATGTGGAATTCTCTTGTTAAGTATGCTGGTCTATGATAAATCTGTTAGATTCTCATGAATAATCACTCGAATATTCGTGTCGGCCACCGCCGTGCAGCAGTAAGAAGACATAACAACCCCGTATTCTGCAAATAAATTGTATGCATTTGAGAGTACATCACTAAACAGTAAAATACCCGTTGCATACAGGTCATAACAATATAAAAATATAAAGAAGAAATTTGGTGATGCTATCTTTTAATTCCGAATGAATTTTGTGGAAATAGGACAAAAAGCACTGAAAAGATGTTTATCTCTCAGCCATGGTCAAATGAATACCAAGCAGGCAAATTTCACTTTTAAAGAACAACGTCTTTTTTGTTTGGCCAATGTAGACACTTCATAACGGCAATTCTTTCAGGTCATGGAACTAAAATGAGTTCCGGTTATGATTTGATATCCTATATTACAATTATCACAATGTTTCTGTATGTGAAGAAGAGTAAAATGTCCTATATACAGATCTGCTCAAAGACAGACCAATGCTGCATTTGATTGATATTTGTAAGCTCAATTCCGCTGAAATAGCATGTTAGCAGATTGCGACTGACCTTTTATGGTGGTAAAACTAGTCTTACATTTATAATTTAGTGTGTAGTTGGGTTCGCATTAAAAAAAACCGATGATTTTGGTGCTCACAACCCTCTTTTCTTGGCATGGAATTAAAGACTTAAACACATTCTTTAGCACTGTTTAAGTAATTTGGCCCAAGGAAACTTTTGAGATGCGCTGTGAACAACGTTTTTACTCTTTTAATAACTAGTCGATTTAATTGTGGAGTGACACCTTATGCTTAGGCATTTTGAGAAAACCCCCATATGCAAGTCCGCTCTCTGTAGTCCGTCTCGGCATCGGCAAAAATCGGACATGTCTAATGCATTTAATCCTTTCCCAAGCGTGGACTTCCTTAAAGTAAGATCTGGATAATGCACTTCCTGTATAATCGTCATATTTCGACTTATTCCGTGGCGTCCGTAAGTTCGAGCATTTTTAAAGTACACAATGAATCGTTAGATGCAATATCGCCTATTTCCTAAACAACGGTAATATTTGAGCGTGCTTAGTTTTCCGGGTAATATTCTAGACAATTTTTGAGAAAAAGTTTCTAAATTGTATGAAGAGTGGGCAAAAAAAGAGCAATGAAAATTGCCTCCCTTGAAATCTTCTATTCGCACCACACAGATTTCGTTCCATAACTGGTCATATAGCCCATTACCCAGATCTTACCTTAAAACGCTTCGAAAGACATTAAATTGAAGAAAAAGTTGATAGACAACATTTCCCTGTTTGCCTCAATATTGTCGGTACTATATGGTGCACAAATTTTATTTTAACCCTTTCCGAGACAAGACTGGATTTTAACGTCCTTTATAGAAAAAAGTAAAGCATTGAAGTTAAAAAGATATTGTTGATGACCTGCATTTCCTCCGCTTGCCTCCATCTTTTCTATTTTTTTTTTTTTTTTTTTTTTTTTTTTTTTTTTTTTTTTTTTTTTTTTTTTGTATTTGAAAAAACACAGACCTTTTCTTAAACAAAATACATTTTTGTCACCAGCATTAGTTTTCAAATTGGAGTAGTCCGAATATTGACCGTTCGAGTAAAGATTTAAACCAGCTTTTTATTATTCGACTTTTTCTTCTTTGGAAATAGATATTTACGTAGATCTGCTTTGGTATTCTAAACACTTGTTCTGTGCGTCTTATCACGCTTCCTCGTCATTTATCAAAAGACATGGAGTTTTCCATTAACCAAAACAAGACCTGGTTTTGACGCCCTAAACCGAAAATGATTTAGAAAACATTGGGGAAAAAGAAGAAAATGCTGATTATGAAGAAATGGACGTTACTAAGGGTACAATTAGCGAATAATATAGCACTGAAAACATTGAGACAAAAGGATGAAATGCTGATTATCAGCATTGTCTTTTTTTCTCAATATTTTCCCAAGCATTTTCTATTAAGGGCGTCAAAAATCATTATTGGGTGTGAAAGGGATATACACGTATAACGTGTTTCTTGATAAAGATTTCACAGGGCATTGAAATTGCTATTTTTACCAGTCTTAACCCATTACCACACAATGACTCTTTTTGACTCCCCACAAGATAATGGCTTTGAAAACATTGTGGAAAATGCAGAAATTGCTTGTAACAAGCAATTTCTTCATTTCCCACACTTTTTTTCTACCCAGAAAGATCAAAGAATGTGAAATTTCATTCAATTCATATTCTCATCTGCAGCATCTTTGAATTTGGACAAGTCTAAAATTTTGTCGTTTGGTTATGGGTTAAAAGATTAGGTGGAGACGGACTTAATTGAATTTGCAAACGCATGCGAGCAAATCATATATCATAAAATGGATTTAAAGTATCAGGTTGCGAAGGCGACAAATGCCTTAACTGAACTATTGTTCAGTTTTTGTAACTTTTTTACCCTTTCCCAAATGACACAAAATTTGAACGGTTCGAATTTGAAAGCTACTGCAGGCGACAAAGTTGATGAATATTGAAATGATTTTTCTGTGTAATTTGAAATAAAAATATTGAAATTATGAAAATGCTGAAACCATCATTGTCTTTTTTCTACTTAAATGTTACCTGAATCCGTTTCTACCAGAGAGGTCAAAACGAGTCTTATTCGAAAATGTTAACAATAATTTTACGCGATGCTTTCGGATTTTTGTCTCTTTAAAAAAAAAAAAAACAAATGTGAAAATAATCCTTTCTTAAAGAACACAATATTATTGTGGTTCAATTTTAAAGTTGATTCGGGCTTTTGATAATGCTCATAATGAGACCTAGATATATGATATATTAATGATAAGTATACAAAATTCTGCAAATATTTGACAATTTTGTGAAGGACTTACACGGTTGACATGTAAATACACGGCTTTGACAACTTGTTATTAAAGATTGTAATTGACACTTTAAATAAACAGGTTTTTGTCCGAGAGGAGAATGTTTTGAGAATGTATAGAGGGCACTGGCCTTGTTGATATAGTCCGGTCAAGATGTTATGGCAAATGTTTACATGTTTTACCTATGTAAACAAGGGAATCATTGTTAGTTTTTGGTACAATTTTGTATGTGTTGGTTCAAATCTTGCAGGTGTGAGACACCTGCAAGATTCGAACCATTACATGTAAAATTACGGTAGTTTTGATTTTGTTGTTGTGTTGTTTAATTATGTAAATTTTGTAAACATTTGCCATAATATCTTGACCAGACTATAGTTGTTATTGTAAATCCTTTACCAAACAGCAGTATTCAGGGGTGTTGAACTGGACATAAGATACTTGACACTGACTTTCTTCTTGCCAAAATCTACAATTTGGTCAGGATCTCAGTCTGATTTTAATCCGATATTAATTTTTATTGGGTTAATTCACGTTTTTGAGGTCGCTAACATTCTCAGATGCCCAAAAAATGCGTTATCGCCTGAGTGCCTCTGAGAGTGTTAACGACAAAAAACGTGAATTGACGCTATTATTGCATAAAATAGGAAGAATTTGCAAAGAAATGTAATAAAATAAGACGAATAGCTAAAAAATGTGAAAATCTAGCAACATTTACATCGACATATACCGAATTTTCCCGGCATTCGACTTTACATATATCGCGTGTGTACGATATCCATTACACGGGCCGTTAGCTTTTCACCGTATATCTATGTAATCAAGTTTTATCGCATTTTGCTGACATAATCTTCATCTTAGTTTGAACATTGTAACAATTCGACTAAGTTTTCTTTTGGAAACATACTCTGGATATCCTAACGTTCATTTCAGTGCGAGAATTAAAAAAGATCGGAACTTCCGACGTAGATCTGTGGTTCGTTTCGGACATTCGTCCATTTCAATAGAAATAAACAAAGTTGAAAGGGAAGAACTTGCAGTAACTTAAACAAGAAACATATATGCTTACCACCCCTTTGGACCTAAATCATTCTCTTACAATACCACTACACTCTAATCTCTATCATTTCCCGTCAACAAAATCCACTTTTAGTTTAAAATCGGTCACCTGTCCTTCTGTTTACTGTTTGATGTCAAGAAAACTACGTCACTAGACTATATAACGTCATCAGAAATTATTACACTGGGAGATAACTAGTTTGCTATTTATGAGAGTGTAAAGGTCTTCCAATGTTTAACATCGCGGAAAAGGGAAATGACACATTTTCGGCTTTATTTTCAATTTTCTGAATCACTCGCAACAAATCCCCAATCGAGGATATTTGAGTGCAAAACCAGTCCGATATCGCATGAGAATTTATCGATTAACGACCGGCTTTCACGATATCAGACCTATTTTTCTCGTTATCCAATGCTCATAACGGACCGAAAACACACATTTTATTCAATAATTTGTAATATCTGACAAACACCAATCAGAGATCATCTCCAATAACCTTTCTTCTGACCAATGAAGTCGATTTTACAAATCAAAAGAACTTACCGGAAGGAAGGTGAAACTGGATTGTCAACGCTATAAAAACCAAGTTGTACATATGTCTGCTCCACACCATCACGTCCATCTGTAAAATTATAGCGTACCAAATGGACCAAAATTCATTTGTAACAAGCACGTGTAGAAAATACAAGACTCGAGCCGTGTGCGATTTAGGCCGGTAGAGCTCTTCCAGAAGAGTCTGGTTCCCGCCTCTGATACACTACGTAGTAGAAAAAATACTACGTAGTGTATCAAAGGCGGGAACCAGACTAGCTCTTCTTCTTCCAGAAGACAACTTCTGGCCTAAATCGCACGCGGCTTTAGTGTACCCGTTTACCTATAGATCTCGAGAGCAATCTCTTGCCAGCATGCACGCATGCACGCATGCACTTGCCAGCGGAAGTAATTACATGTACATGAACCATATACATATAATAGTAATGATATGCATTCGCGCAAAAATTAATACGAGTTATGCTGTTTCAGATCGGGCGCCATTTGCAGACACCTTATTTGATGTTCCTTGAAATAATTTCGTAACGTATATAAAGAAATTTTAAATGGATTTCTTGGCTCTAATCACCACATCATTTCAGCTTGTTTCGCGTTTTTGACGCCCCATAACATGAAGAAAACATCATGGCCTAATTAGAAATTCCTTGTAATTTCTTCATTTCCCACTTTCCTACCCAGACAGACCCGTAAGAAATGTAGAATGTCTTTCACTTGAAATTGTCGTCTGCAACTTCGTTCTTTTTGGATCAATGTAAATTTTGTCGGAAATGACGGTCACCATAAGTTTCCAAAACTATTAATTCGCAAGACTTTCTAATCGGGTCTCTGTATCTAACTCAATAATTTTTGATTTGGACAAATCATTATGAATTAGTTTGCTAAAACCCTTATAAGCCTAAGCTCAGTATGTGGACAATCTATGTGAAATTTTACAAATGCTCCTGGATTTCTAAAAAGTCCCTTTTTAATTATTTCAAGCTAATAATTGATGTTTTTATTTGTATTCTATCCTCAACTATAAAAAGAAAGGGACCTTATTGTAACCAATTATTTTAACGAAGCATAAAACTATGCATTGTACATCTTTTATGTTCATTTTATAAATAATTTATTATAAAATCGAAAAAGCCAGCATCTTTAAAACTAGTTGGTGAAAACTATTGGCCCATACACAATCACAACTGGAGCACGCCCAAAGATAGTCAGTTGTGCAGCATTATTTTCGGACGCGATGTGGACGTGACGCTTACGCCGAACTGTATGATGCCCTGCCTTAATCCTTTCGCAAACAAGGCCTGGCTTTAACTTCATTGTAATAAAGGCGTAGGAAAACATTGAGGAAAAATAAGAAGATGATGACAATCAACCGTTTTCTTCATTTTTATCAATGTTTTCTGAGCTTTATTAATCACAATTTGCACCTTTAGTAATATTCATTATGTCGGCTGCAGCAGCTTTCCTTTCTGACGACCTCACAATTTTGTTGTTTCGAAAATTGTAAACATCAACTTGACTATTTGTTTTACTTATACCTCTTCTTTCGAAATTCCATCCAATTAGTCCGAAAGTTCACATTTTTCTTGTTATTGTATTTAAATCTACTCGAAATACATGCGACGAAATTAAACGTCAAATATGGTATGAAAAGATAGTGACATCCAGTTAATCCCTCAATAGAAATTGTATACTCTTACCCTTTTACACACCCCTGATAAATCATCTTACTAAACATTTCCCGAAACGGCACAATTTTAGATTGGCTCAATTTGAAAGCTGTTGCAGACAACAAAAGGGGTGATGATAAGGACTCTATTATGTATGTGTATGACTTAGTGCCGAAAAGATTGACGTAAAAGAAGAAAACGCTGATCATAAGCATTGTTTTCTTTGCATCAATGTTTTCCCAAAATATTTTTCTATGGACGTCAAACCCACGCCCTGTTAAGGAAAGGAATAAAATTGCCGAGATTCTATATCTCAGCATCGAGTTTTCCTTTCTAAAAAAAAGCCATACCCGATTTGTCAAAATCAGGGGACAGTAAAAATAAATCGACATATCCGGAGTTTGATTCGTCCAATTTAGTTCAGTGTCGAGAAAAAGGCCATTTGACCAATTCCAACTCATCAAGTACGTTAAAAGTTGAAATAAAGGGTGGAATTTTGCTTCAATATTTTCTACGCTATCTTGTTCTCAAATCATAGCTCTATTATGTAATAGCCCAGAAAATATTGAGGCAAAATGAGAAAGTGCTGGTAGCCAGCACTTCCTTCTTTTGCCTCAATGTTTTCCCAAGCATTTTATTTAGGGACGACAAAACCCAGTATTGCTTGGGAAAGGGTTGAAGAGACACCCATTCTCATTTACTTTTTTAAAGTATGTTTTGATGACAAGAATGGTTACTATAATACATTTAAATGCTATCATTTCTTTTTTTTAAATGTTGCTTATAAGTCAAAAAAATGCTTTTAAGATTGAGACGTAATTTACAAGTGAACATTGGTTAAATACATCTAATTCAATTTTAAGAAAAACATAATTTTATTCTTCAAAACTTTAATAAAAAGTATGCCCTTTCAGATGAAAATAAAATGATTGGAAAATATCTATTAGATGTCTCTTTAATACAAGTTATATGACTTTAACAGTCAATTATTTCAGCCGTTTGGTAATTTTAAGCAATTTATGAGTTTTCGGAAATCTAACTGCATGAACTTTCATACCGCTTTATAGCAAATCATAATTATAATCTATTCACTGCGAGATAAAATATTTCCACAAATCTTTATGACGCAAAAAAGTTACAGTCGCGGCTTCGAAATAATTTGACGTTAGATGATAACGCAAACCTTTTCCTTGAAGACTGAATAGTTTCATAATTCAAGCTTTGGTGGAAAACCAGTATGTTCTAAACCGTGTATCTTCTCTAGGGTGGTCAACTGCTAAGGTCATATGGAGACGGGACCTCGGTTCAAAGTCTCATCACAAAGAAGAGGCGGGGATCAAACCTGCCACCCCTGTATTACAAATCCAGCGCGTTACCACTGCATCCCAATCGTATATGGAGGGACTAACGACCGGCTATTTCCACGGTGGTCAAAATTCTATGAGAGCCCAAATAGCATTTTTTTCCTTTTCATTAAGCGTTTATATGCTATTTCAATGGGATATTCTGTGTCAAAAGGACCATTTTGTCATCTGTAACTCCTTTGAATCATGGGAATCACAAATTTCAGAAAGGATTAAACGCAAGTATCAGTCTGTGACGACGTATATAACTCACGATAAATGACCTGGCAGAGCAATAAGCTACATATGCTCTGCCAGGTCATTTAGCATGAGCTATACTACATGTGATACCTGTAGTAAATCCGACAGGCCTCTTTTTCCAAGGTTAAGCATAATCGTAAACACTTTCCCACAAACACAAAAAACTAGAAGACCTGAAGGTCTTGAGTCGCTCCACAGGCCGGAATTTCATGTAATATTTAATCCAAGTTTTGATTAGATTGTCCAATGCTTGTGTTTCAAAGAGCAAAAAGAAAGTTTCAAAACTAGATCGTTCAAAATGTTTGGTTCTTGAAGCAAAGAAAGTAAAACTATATGTTTGCCATTTGAGAAAGGGTAAAAGGAAATGGTAGAACATTCCAACTTAGGATGATACTAGCCATTAAAATTTTCCTTCTTCCAAACAGATCTAAATTAACAGACCATTGATTACTCCAAAATATTTCATATTTCTAAAAATAGATTTTGAGCTAAAAATAGATTCGGGGAAATACCCTTTTCCAAAATTAATGAAACCTGAATTTCTTGTAATATCAAGTTCAAGTTTTGACAAGATTTTTGCAATACTTGTTGCTCTTAAAGACGTCACGTCAGTTATTGCTTAACTTTGTAAAAACGGCGTTTATGTTTAATTCGATTCTTCATAAATTCCTTATTATTTATCGCACGCTAACAAAATTTATATTGGATAGAAAGAAAGAAATACTGGCATTGTAAATATGTTTTCATATTTTTCAAATATTCAATTATTTTTTATTTATCGCACGGTGAACATCCAGCGACATCGCATTTTTCGCCGGTGATTTGTAACACATTATCGCGACAATTTATACGTAAATTGCTCTGTTTTCGTTTGTTTCGGGAGAATCTGTGGGAAAAAAGTACCAAACGATGTAAAAATATCTCCTCTTCATAGTTGTTCACGTGCGAGAGAAGATTCAACATTAGTTTTCAAAATATAATCAAAGTTAGTATACTCGATAGTGGCGTGATTTTTGTATTTAAAATTATACAGTCGGGACATTTTCAAAAATATGTTTTCTGTGATTCATTTAAATAAGAAACTTTTTACACTAAGAAAAAGTACATTAGACACTAATCGAATTGATTTATTAGTCATTGATATCAAATCAGAGAAAACGCCATTTCTAATCTTTTTAAAATGTCTAACCATGATGTCACACTTGCGAAAAATGCCTACAATCTAGCTATGTACGCTACTTCTCTATATGTTCATGTGTATAATAATGAAAATTCTAATGAAAAGGTGTCAATTTTCCAAAAGTACATATGTTGACGCTTATAAAAATGTATAATTTGTCATGTTTTGAAACAGTTTTATTCTTGTCATTGCAAATTCAAAATGTCTAACCGTTTTGTCACACGACGTTTGACGTTCACCGGTATTTACGTAACGCTTCATAACAGCTCGTAGTTATACCGATAGTATGGAAATAATTTAGCATACATTCTAAATAGTATCAAACGATTTATATCTTTGTGACCTACATTAAAAGAGCATTATTTCTGTTAACTTTATAGTGTTTTCTGTAGCAAATGTTCGTTTTATTTGGAAGAAAAAGGGCTAAAGAAGCACCAATAAAAACGACGTTTTCGGTGTTGAAAAAGGCAAATAACTTTAGAAAACAGTGTATCTTTTTTATATAGGCTGGTGGATTTCAATGAAATTTCCACAATACAAAGATATAATTATTCTAAAACACATTTCATAATGTTTTGCTTATTCGCGGTTTAAATTACAATATTGAAGTCATAAAGCAATCCGCCGGTAACAGGTATTTTTGCGTCATGATGACGTTTATGGCGGAGAGAAAGTGTGCTATAATAAATTGAGTTCGTATCGCGTATAAGTATAATAACACACCAGAAACCAAAACATCTATATACATGTACACAATGCATCTTATTAATTAATTGTTGATAGTTATTTCATTTATCTTTAAAGTTAGGTAAAGTAAGTATGAGTATCTATTACTGCTACATTGTACTAGTAATAATATATTTGTCATACTTATTTCAAACGTTCAATGCTAATCAGTTGAACCGCGTATATTGCCGAATCTAATGGAAATTTGTTAAATCTTTTCCATGTCAAATTTCTCCTCATACATCGAGTAACAAACTTCCAGTTTACTGGGAAAATAATTTCCTGCAAACGCAAACGGCGAAAGCTGACAATGCCTAAAAATAGAGGACGTTCCAGAAAAAATGGATATATCGCGTTGTCAAGTCTAAAAGCGAGAAAGTGTATCTTCAATCATGTGCTACATTATCAACATAAACTATCTTGAAAATGGTGTGTTAGTTCTTACCGAAGAGGAACACGCGCGAAACAGTTGTAAGATGCTTTCAGTGCCATTTCTTAGCTTAAAGATTTTTGTAAAATATTATGTGATTAACTAAATTATGGTAAAATGGCACACGTTTACTATAAACTTGTAATAGGCCTACATAACAAACTATCTCATTGAATGATCTGATCTCTTTTAGATCAATAAGCCTCAAACATGTACATAAGGGTCTACACACTTAATTAGTCTTTACTACTACATTTTCGTAACACGTACTGTATTATTTAACGCAATTTGAGAGTAACGCGCGACGTTGAGACGTTAAAATAACGCCGACGTCATGTTACAAAACGTTAAGCAATAACTGACGCAACGTCAAAGCAATTACAAAGTAACAAAGAAAGCTGAAAATGCATTCATATAAGATCAATTGGTTACCAAGCTTTGTCTTTATTAGAGTAAGTTTGGCCATTGGAGTGAAAACGAAGTCACAATTAGCAATTTTGTCAAATTGAAAGGCATATAACTTAAGATTTTTATATTCCTATCTGGCTAAGAATCACACTAAAACAAGATCTTAACTTCAACTATATCTTGTTTAAGTTTTGACCACATTGTTCAATATTTGTGGATGTAAATGTTGTAAAATCAAAGTCGAAAACAGAGATTTTGTCAAATTCAAGGGCAGATAAACCATGATTTAAGATTCCTATGAAGCTGAAAATTACACACATGCAAGATCTTATAGCCAGTAAGATAATATGAAAGTTTCATGTTGATTGGTTGATATTTCTGGTTGTTTGAGTAAAAATAAGGTCAATAATGGTAATTTTGCCAATTTCAAGGGCACATAACTCAAGACATAATATTCAGATCAAGCTGAAAATTGCACTCAGTCAAGATCTTATCAACACCAACATTCTAACCAAGTTTTGTCTTGATTGATAAATATTTGTAGTGGCTAGAGTGAAAACAAAGTCAAAATAGCCATTTTTTAATTCAAGGGCAGATAACTCCAGACTTTCTGGTTCAATCAGAATCAATTGAAGGAATCTGATAGAGAACCACCTAAGGATCATTCCTGTGAAGTTTGATTGAAATCTATCCAGTAGTTTCTGAGGAGAAGATTTTTAAAGAAAAAGTTGACGACCGGACGGACGGACGGACGCACGGACGCACGCACGACGGACACAGCGCCATGACAATAGCCCGCTGGCCTGAAGGCCAGTGGAGCTAATAAATTGTTTTGAACTGAAAGTTGTTAAGCAGCAAGCTACAATATGGACGTTGAGTGACTTGGACAGGAATTATGTACAACTTCAATGTAACGATTGGCATTAAGGTTGTACACCCCTAATGAGATTCGCGAGACATCGGAATTATTAGGGCGACGACGAAAACATCCGGCGGTGGAACTTTCCACCGCCGAATGTTTACGTCCGCGCTCGAATAGGTTCTTATACCTAACGACAACGATCGAAAAAATAATATGTTTCATGAATTTCAAAATGGCCACATTACGGGTATTCTACCTTAATGGAAAAATATGAGAAAATGTTGATCAACAGCATTTGTCTTTTGCTGAACATTATTTTTACCGATCCGTTTCTGTCAGGGACGTCATAATCATGGCTTGAAAAATGTTAATAGACGGGTTTTCACATTTCTTATACATTTGTATGAAATCAATTTATTCTTCATAATAGAAATTTTGAGTCGTTAGCCAGGCTACAATTTATAAAACAGCGGGGTTCGACGCCCAGTCCCTTTTAACACTGTCACTTTCCCAAATAGCAAATATTTTCGTTGGTTTTAAGGTAGTCCACCCCTATTAGATTCACACTACGTCGGAATTATTCGGACGACGTCGTAAACATTCTGTGGAACCGCCGAATGTTTACGAAATCACCCGAATAGGTACGGATAAGAAACATAACGATGTAAACGACGTCGCACGAAAAATACCGACGTCGCGTGAATCTCATTAGGGAAACTCATTTACCGGTATTTGTTGCAAACAAAAACATGACTGTTAGTATAGAATTAGGATCAGTGTACAGTAATTAAAAGATTGGGGCAAAGGGATAAACCCGGGTTATAAGCGTTTTCCTCTTTTATCTCATTGTTTCACAGTCTTTAACACTGTTTTACGTGTTTTACGGAAAATGATCAGTTAGGGAAGAATACCCGTAATGTAGCCATTTTGAGATTCGTAAAACAAAGGATTATTTCGAGCTGCGTCATTATGTATCCGAGCCTATTTGGGAGCGGTGGAAATCATTCGGCGGTGGAAAATTCCACCGCCGATTGTTTTGGACCGCGTCCGGATAATTTCAACGTCGCGCGAATTTCATTATGGGTGGTCTACCTTAAAAAACGAAAGAAAACTCCTATTTTAGTCTGCTATTCTGCCGAAAGCCAAGCAGACAAAACTGACTGACCTACATGTTTTTTTCCGAAACGTCAACACCACAGTTTTATCGTCGCTTTTCAACGAAAACCTCGTGACTGCAGCTTAAAATCAGCTGCAGTTACGTGGTTTTCGTTGAAAAGAAGCGATGTTGTATTTAAAAGGATTAATTACCAAACATTTATACGATTTAGGTGATAAGCAAAACAATTGTGGTCGCGAATGGAAACCCCCTTTTGATTTAGCAAGAAATCCCACTCTTACCGTATACCGTCATGTAAAACAATGTGTCATACTGTCACAAGATACACCCGTTACATTGCTTATGAAAAACAACAAAGGGCAATAACTAAAAAAACAGGCTAGATAGAGTTATAGTTCTTGTCCACTGCACTCCGCAATGATGAGAAGAATATAACTGCCAAGCTTTAAGTACATCGGACAAAATATAACAGAGTTATGCTCCGGTCAAAGAAGTGGACGCCGCCCGGAAGCCTTAACGCCCGGACGCCCGGACACCGGACGCCGGACGCCACGGGTGAACCCATAATACGTCCCGTCTTCGACGGGCGTATAGTAATCAGAAAAATTACAATGTACATATGCCTAGAATCATGGATGTACGAAATAGACATGCAAATGACTGAATACTTATAAATCTGATGATAGAGTATTTTTAAAGCTTATGATAGATGACCTGGCAGAACATTTCAGGCTAATTGATAGAGATGCGCTGCCAGGTCTTTTATCATGAGCTATACCGTCTGTAAAAACAACAAAGGCTGTGGTACCATTGTCATTCTTAAACGTTCGATAAAATGAATTCGCGAAAACAAGAATACCGTCGCTTTTCAACAAAAGACTTGTACCTGCAGCTTGTTTAAGCTGCAGTTACAAGGTTTTCGTTGAAAAGCAGCGAAACACACAATCTAAAATCTGAAAGTTGGACGCTTGTGGTGACTTAATCATAATTTTGACTTATCCAATGTCGACATAAAGAGTCTAAGCGTACTAGAGAAAACCATATTCATATCCCAGCTCACGTTTTTATTCTTTATGAAACAACACATTTTGAAATATTCAGACTTGAAATATGTTTCAGGCAAAAGAAAATCTTACTGCCAGTAATAAATATTCACTTTGGTGCAAAGGAAATATCGAGAAAAGGGAAGAAAATGCTAGTAATCACTTAAGTTTTTTAAAAGCGCCAATTATTGAAAATGTTAAGTCTTAGCAGTTAATATTTAGCCGTTTGTGAAAGCAGAAAACGTGCGGGAAAATTTAACGCATAACGTCACGTAAAATAAACGTCAATTCCCTTACTTGCTATATAACGTTAATAGTGGTTTACCAACATCTAAATTAGCATACCTTTATTGTCCCAGTTTGAATATTATTTGTTATGAACTGTCAACGTATATCACGTTAACGTAAAGATAGAATGACATATTTTACGGAGATCTAGACGGACGTCTTTATTGAACGTCTTGACGTTACTTTTACGTTACGTTTACGTTATTTTTACGTTGGCTGTGAAACGATTATTTAAGGATTGTATGAAAGTAAGTTTTTCTAATCTTAAATTGTTGGTTATCTCATTATTTTTCCCTCCAAACGCTTTTCAATAAAAGGTCTGGTTTTGTCGTTTCTAATTAAAAATGCCTGGGAAACGTAGGTGTACATATAATAGAAAAATGCTGATAATCAGTACGTCTTTCAATGGTCCGAATAGTTGCTTTACTATACTCGTAGTATACACTAGGCATATATTTATAAAATGCATTTTGATTTTCCAGCAGCTTTAAAATTTGAAATGTACAAAATTTTTGCTGTTTGGTAAAGGATAGGCATTGGCTGACAAACTACTAGGCAACATATTATTAAATGCGACAAAATGGAAAGCCTGCTTAAATTTAAACGTAATTGACGCAAGCATAAAAAGGAGGGGGTTAAAACAACAAAAAAATGATTTCATTTAATGAGCTGTGTATTTCATGCAATAATTTATCCTAACCAATTTGCATTACGTCTGCCTCGTTAGACCTTTCCCAAACGAGGCATGGGTTTGCGCTTCCTAGTTATTAATCTGAGAATGAATTGCGAAAAAGGGAAAATTGCTGATAATTGAATTTCATCCTGCTACCACAATATTTCCTATGTTAGATTGTACCAAAGTTTAATTATTTCTTTTTTATAAACATCAATGTCGTCAGATTATCAGTCTTCAAATTGGAAGTCTATATTAACCCTTTCCCAAACAACAAAATTTAAGGGCGATCCACTTCAAAACTGCCACAAATGACAAAATAGATGTCATTTAAGATATTATTTGTGTAAAATATGGCATAGAAAATATTGAGACAAAAGGAGAAACTGCTGGTTATCAGCAGTTTCTTCTTTTGTTTCAATGTTTTCCCAAGCAGTTTCTATTAGGGACGTCAAAACCAGGTCTTGTTTGGGAAAGGGTTAATGTCTTGTATCGGAAAGGGCTAGGCCTTTCCCGAACATCCAAATTGATACTTATCATAATTGGTAAGCGAATTAGAGGTCCGAAACGACAAAACTAAATACAAATACAAACAGAACCAAGCAATTTCGTTGAATTGATATTCCCCGCCGAATGTATGTGGCTTCACCAATCAGGGGCAGTAATTCTGCATTTAATTGTCGATCCGGTTAACCCCGAAAATATGCACATCTTTTTTACCTGATTGTAGTGAAGCTTTCCACAAAGTTTCATTGGAATAGGGTCAATGGTTTCCAAGAAATAGCGAGGAAACAAATATTACGCTGTATGTACTGTATATAGCTTCACCAATTAGGGGCAATAAATGTAGATTCAATAGTCGAAACGGGTAACCCCGACGATATGCGCATCTCCTCTTTGTAGTTAAGCTTTCCACAAAGCTTCATTGAAATCGAGTGAACGCTTTCCAAGAAATAGCGCGGAAACGAAACTCGGACGGGCAGACGGAACGACGGAAGGACGGACGGACGGACGACGCGAAATAATATCCCCGGTGATTTCATCGGCAGGGATGATTATCAATTTCACAAACAGAAAGCAATTGGGTGAAAGGGAAAATGCTTGAAACGGAAACTAGCATTTTTCCTTTTCGTTTAATGGTTTCTTAGTCTACAGCTTTGTCCGCAAGGGACGCAAAACCAGGGGGTTTTGGAAAGGTTTCTCAACAACAAAATGTATATAGGTGCTCCCTTTTTGTGTGATAAGTTGTATTTGCATGATAAATCAAAACGTTAAATATCGCTGCTTTTCAACGAAAACCTCGTTACTGTGGCTTAAAACAAGTTGCAGTTACGAGGTTTTCTTTGAAAAGCGACGATATATCTAGACTCAGTGGGAAACGTTCACTCGTGATACATCTAAGGCGGATTCGAAATAAATTAACCCTTTCCCCCAACGACTCTATTTTAGACTGATCCAACGCTGAAAATTATTACGATTAAGGAGATACTATATTGTTGCTATGGGCAAAAAAGTATACTTAACCACAGAATACTTCGAGGGAAACGAAATAAAGTTCATATGCAACATGTTTTTCTATTCTGGTAAATGTTTTCCACGCGTTTCTTCTTTTGATACGTCAAATCAAAGTATTACTGGGAACAGGGCTGCGTGTGGATAAATGTATTAAATATGTAAAATGTGGCAAATGCAATTTACTGTTAGACAAAATAAGCTGACGGTTAAAGTGAAATCATTTGCTTTTTAGACGAAAGACATACTGCGGGTTTTGTTGTTGTTGTTGTTTTTGTTGTTTTTTCCTTTTTCTTTCTTTTTTTTGCGTGTGTGTTCTTCAATGAGAAACTGCTTTATCACGGCAAGGATGGAATCACGTGACACATCAATAACAAAAAATCACCCATAATTTTGTACATACCCGGCACCCATACTTGACCAATTTAAGAAGAGAAGGTGAGAAAACGCCATGAATTAGCTTGATAATGGTAATTTTTTAAACATCAGCTGACAAAAAACAAATGTCTACCAAGTACCATTTTTCTTCGTCGTCAATAAATGTTTTGTCAGCTGATTCTTTTTTTAACCCGTTACTAAACAACAAAACAGTTTAGACTAGGCCAAATTCAAGGATGCTGCAGACGGCAATTTCAAGTGAGTGAAATTTTACATTTTTGGTATTTTCACGTGGAAAACATTGTGGGAAATGAAGAAATTGTTTGTCAAAAGCAATTTCTTCATTTTCCACGATGTTTTTCAAAGCCATTTTCTCGTGGGGAGTCAAAAGGAATCGCTGTGTGGTAATAGGTGTAAGAAAGCACCACGTCCTCCGATCTCATAACGTTTCTCCTGTGGTCTATGTTTCAACCTGTTCCAAATCAATTGTCAAGTGATTCTGTGTCGTATAATGTAGTCGGCATAAGAGTTTGCATTTTTCACATTTGGTCACAGCTCTACGTTAAACGCATTATAAAAAGAAACACGTCCTGACAATTATCATGGAAGTTTTTTTTCTTTTCCATTTTCTTTTGTGTGTGTGTGTGTGTGTGTGTGTGTGTTTGTGTGTGTGTGTGTGTGTGTGTGTGTGTGTGTGTGTGTGTGTGTTTGTATAGCTATCAATTAGAGGACGCAGACTTGAACGCACACCTACAATTAGAGGACTGCGGTACAATTGGAGGACTTGCACACGGGTCCTCAAAATGTTTTCATTGTATTCAACTGATTTTGATATACTATTATAGAAAATTGAAAAATAATCGAGTCCTCATTTAAACGTGAAAAAGTAGTCTGGACGCACAAAACATGCACACTTTGCTCTTGTCACGTGACTTGAGAGTGTGCTTGTTAGGTCCTCGTAATGACGGACATAAAAGGTATTGTGCAAAATATGCAAATTAGGGTCCTCATAAATTAGTTATCCAGAACTAAAACTCTTAGTTTTGAAATTTTGCATAAAGTAATGCTCGCAAGAGTTCTAGCTTCTTTATCGACACGTTTTCGTTTGTTTGGTGCTTTAAGCCAATTTTTACAAAACTATTTTTCAGTTATATCACGGCGATAGATCACTTATTCGTGTTTCCTGTCTACTAGCACTAGGATAGGCTCTGAATATAGCATAGATAGTAATTGACTAGTTTTCTAAACTATACCGTGGCATATCATAACCATTCATTGGTGTGTCTTATTCTTGTTTCACTTTTAAGAAAAGTCAGGTTTAAATAAGCCGTCTCTTGTCCCTAGACATTAACCGTTTTTTGTATACAGATCAAACTAAGGACCCAGACTAGAATGCACACCAACGATTAGAGGACTGTGGTACAATTGGAGGACTTGCACACGGGTCCTGAAATGTTTTCTTTGTATTCAACTGATTTTGATATGCTAAATCGAAAATTAAACCATTTGACGAAAATTTAATATAAAGGAGCTATTGCAAGCATCGTGGGAAAAAGCCATTGCTTGCCAGTTATAGCTTCTTTATCGACATGCTTTTGTTTAATTACAACAAATATTCCGCGGAAACCATACACAACATTCTTTCCAAGTGTACCCATCCATGCGATCATGGTATATCTTCACCGGCACTATGTTCTTTCCAAGATACTCACTGTTTTTATCGCTTACAAAGTCCATTTAAGACGAATGAACCGGGTCACAGTGACTTTCAGCAGGCGTCAAAAAGAAAGTTGGCCGAGCCAGGATTCGAACCAGTTCCAAACTGGGACCGCTTGCATGGAAATTGCTACCCACTGAGCTATTGAGACTGTATAAGTACTGAAACTCAGATGAACAACATCTGAATTGATGCAAAATCGCGAATAAACCGAACCGAAAAATCATAACTAAAAACTGCCTTAACACCACAATGTCGTCTAAAAGAGCAGATCTGTCTCTTGCCCCCAGATATCAATCGTGTTTGTATAGGGATCAAACTGAGGACCCAGACTTGAACGCACACATACGATTTGAGGACTGCGGTACAATTAGAGGACTTGCACACGTTGAGATTACACTTGATAAAGTCACTTAGTGGATTCCTAATAATTTTTGGTGGGTTTTCTTTTCAATCCTTGAGAGAAAAGAGGAAAACAGTCGGTGTTATTGCAAAACCTCGTAACTCCAGCTTAATTATATAGCTGGAGTAACGAGGTTTTGCTATAACATAAATGCAATGCATTTTCCCTTTGGGGTTTTTAAGCAAACATTCTTCAGGGACGTCAAAACCGGTCTTGTTTGAGAAAGTGTTATTTTAGCATGAGAATTATTAATAATACAAACGAAATCGGATATTAAATCAGTTAATTTAGGGTAAAAACAATAAAATAAGATAAAAGTCCCCAAATCCGCTACCCACTGAGCTATTGAGACTGCATAAGTACTGAAACTCAGATAAGCAACCTCTGAATCGATGCGAAATCGCGAATAAACCGAGCCAAAAGCGGAAAAATCATAACTCAAAACTGCCTAAACATAAAAATGTCATCAAAAAGAGCAGGAGACCGTAATTAGCCTATGTAAACACTGTGAAAAAGGAAACCATTGCTGTAGCAGTTTCATTGGTGTGTCATATTCTTGTTTCACTTTGAAGAAAAGTAAGGTTTTAAAAAAATCTGTCTCTTGCCACCAGATATCAATCGTGTTTGTATAGGGATCAAACTGAGGACCCAGGCTTGAACGCACACATACGATTAGAGGACTGCGGTACAATTAGAGGACTTGCACACGTTGAGATTGTCCTAACGTGACGCCACTGTGTATTCTTAATAAGGTGGATTCCTAATACATTTGTAATTATATAATTTTTGGCGAGTTTTCTTTTCAATCCTTGAGAGAAAAGAGGAAAACAGTCGTTGTTTTTTCTAAACCTCGTAACTCCAGCTTAATTATATAGCTGGAATTACGAGGTTTTGCTATAACATCAACGCAATGCATTTTCCCTTTGGGATTTTTAAGCAAACATTCTTCAGGGACGTCAAAACCGGTCTTGTTTGTGAAAGTGTTATTTTAGCATGAGAATTAGGCTATAAACAATACAAACGAAATCGTAGATATTAAATCAGTTAATTTAGGGTAAAAACAATAAAATAAGTTAAAAGTCCCCAAATCCGTGCGAGTTTATAAGGCGTATCTATTTCGTTAGACACAATTAATCAAATATAAATTTATAACCTATAGCAAATGGTGGCAGGCTACTCAGTCGTAAAATATATTGATTGTATCTAAGTTGAAGGTTTAACCCATTGCCAAACGACAGTAGCCTATTAGACTGGTCTAACCTCTAAGATGTTGCAGACGACAACTCTTTTTGAATGTCATTTTACATTTATTGATAATTTGAGGTAGAAAATAATGTGGGAAATGAAGAAATTGTTTGTCATAAGCAATTTCTTCATTTTCCACAATGTTTTCGAAAGTTTTTATCATGTAGTCTAGGCCGGGTATCAAAGACGTCATTGTGTTGAAATGGGTAAGGGTGCTTCAAGAATAATTTTGAAGACTTTGATCACGATTTTGTTCCCAAACAAATATTGAGCTATATTTCTTATACAGTTGAGAACATCGTGAAATTGACAACCTGAATGTTTTGGGAATGTTAAATTTTTACATTTTCTCGTATGTTGATTTTTAATTTATTTTTCGAGACGACCACAACCGAAAAACCCGGTTATTTTACCCATATCGCGATTACAAACAACATGGCGTCGAAAATGTGTTTTTTCACTTTGACAAGTCGTTTTCGCCTCGAAAGGACAATAAAAAGCATAAATTATGACAAATCAATTTGTCAGATTGGCATGGCAGATGACGATGCCCGATGTAACATCCCACTGGATTCGTAAGAGAGGTGTCAAACCTTTGCTTCGACAGTCAAAAAGGTGAATTTTACTTTCTACAACCATTTCCCCAAACAAGACGGGTACCGAAACAAGACCGGGTTTGGGTTTGATATCCTTGATAGAAGATGATGAATTTAAAAGCATTGGGACATAACACTGACGTAGGAAGGGGGACAGGACCCGCAATAATTTAGAAGTGGGCCAACATATCCTATAGCCTTCCCAATAATACACACTGGTGTAGGGAGAGGGGGGCGTCCCCCCCAATAATTTAGAAGGGGGGCTTACATATCCCTTGCAGTGATTAATCTACCTTTCTGGGTCAGTGAGTCAATCTGACTCACTGATCTTGAAACTCTGAGTCAAATTTGAAAATCGTGAGTCAAAAATATCGTAATTATAAAAATATGGTTTAAGTTCATGATAATTTCATTTGGTGAATGAAAGTAATAAAGGAGAATGCTTTTTAAATAAAATTTGCCAAAAAAAGAATTTGAATTGTGAAGGAAAGAAAACATTGTGATTATCTTAAAAGCAGAAATTTAACCTTTTCTATTTTCCCAATATAGCTTTCTCTATGATTTCAAGAGTATGGCTTATGTTTTAAATGGTGCGGAATGATACCAAGTCAATCATTGGACAGTAGACAAATATAACCAAAATTGGATTAAGTTTTGTATCAGAATACCCTTAATATCCTTAATTAAGACAAATTAGAATAGTTATGATGCACTTCACTCGTAATTCAAACTACTGAAAAATTATATAAATGCTGGAAATGAGATTACGGAAAAGGTACGTTGAATTTTGAGGACGAATACACAAAAATACGTAATTTCAGATCATGGTTCACACATCCAACCACAATCGCCCTAAAAATATTCTATGATGTATTTTTAATCGGATCGGTCTGTTAAACGAACATCTGGATGGACATTATTTGTAAACTTGGTCGTAGAACCTAGCATAAATTGTCAATTTGTTGTCATTCGTTTCACTTCCGGTTTCGATTCATCTGCTCTGTCGGGTCAGAAAAATGAAAAATTAAGGCATTTTGCATAAAGAAACAAATGCAATTTCAATCTTATTTACTAGAAAAATGAATTTATAACTTCCATACAATAACTAAATTCGCGATCGCTTCTTTGAAAAGTTGGATTTCGAATTTTTCTCTTCCGATTATTTTGCCCGAAAACTCTTAGTTGATAACAAGTCCCGCCCATTTATGCAAATTTCTCATTTGGTTATCCTGCAATATGTTCCTTGTATGAAAAAAGACGAACCTTTCGGGGTTTTTTTTACCAGACACCAATTGTGCAATAATTAGGACCTAGTATGCGTGGTGGTTGATACAGATGAATGTGCGTCAGATATACGCTCAGCTTTTTTTTCTTTGCGTCATCTTGAATTTTTTTTGCGTAAATTACGCATGACGCAGAGGTAGATAAATCACTGCCCTTGACCCCAATAATTCACCCATATTTTCCTTCAAGAAAGGTGCAGGTATAAAATGCTGTCTGAAAGTGCCCAGATTGCAGGAAATGGCTTTTTAGAATTCAAAATTTTCTGGGGGCAAGACCCCAGACCCCCTAGCAACGCTACCGTCGGTTGGGTTCCATTCACTTAAACATTTGCCCCCCCCCCATATCATAAACCTTTCTATGCCTATGTACACTGGTAGCATTGCCCCCCCCCCCCCCCCCACCAACATAATTATTATCTTTTTTTGGCCTGGATATTTTCTGCACATTGATATAATCAGGCTACAGTGGTTGGTTCGTTCTAACCCTCCCGGATCCGCTACTGCATGAAGAATTACTTGTTATGTACATTGATTCTTAGTAGAAAACATCGTGAGTTATGAAAAATGCCGCAGTTTGCTTCATTTTTCATATTGATTTCTTAACCCTTATTCTCATGGGGGCGGCAAGTTGTACTGTGAAACCGGTCCCATATCCGTGAAACCGGACCCAATGCCGATTTTCCATCGGTAAAACTGGCCCCCAAAAGAGGCCCCAAAATATCAATGATTTATGTAATCGGTGATGATATTAAAAGAAAAAGAACATCTATAAATAATCGATATCATATTGTTCTTTGTTTGTTCAATTATTTTGATTTGTTGTTGTTCAATATTTAGAGTGCCCGACCACGAATTAGTATCCCATTAACAAACAGCAAAAATTTAGATGTGTCCATATTCAAAGTAGTCCTATTTATAAGGCCTCACACATTTTTTGAAAAATCTTTTCTGTGTATGTCGGGACTTATCAAATTTGCCATTTTTTCTATAGCACCTTTCTAATGCGGTCTATTATTGCACATGTTTAACCCTTTCCCAAACAAGACCTGGTTTTGACGTCCCTGATAGAAAAGGCTTGGGAAAACATTGAAACAGCAGTTTCTCCTTTTGTCTCAATATTTTCTGTTCTATAATATTTTACACAAATCTTATCTTTAATAACATCTATTTTGTCACTTGTGGCAGTTTTTATGCTCCCCAAAGGGAGAGCATATAGTTGCCGCTTTGTCTGTCCGTCCGTCCGTCATTCCGTCCGAAGCGATTTCTCCATAACCCTTGGGCCAAATCAAATGAAACTTACCATGTGAACTCCCTATGACAAAATGCCGATGTACTTTTCCCGGTTTTTGGATTTGAGGCATCGTCATGGGAAAAGGGGACTTAAGGTTAAATAGTTTTTCTCTGATTTCTCCTAGTCTAATGGTCAGAATTTGATGAAATTTCATATTTGAGTAGCAAATCAGATGCCCTTGACAATAAACTATTTAAGATTTGCGTATACAAAATATGTCATGCTAAAAGGGGGCTTAACATTTGTTAGCTTTATATTAGCTCTGCATGGCATATATTTATTGTGACAATGCCTTATTCGGGGAGCATTGTCCGTCTCTGACGGCTCTTGTTGAAGTGGATCACCCTAGAATTTTGTCGTTTGGGAAAGGGTTAACGGAGGGAAATTTCATCAGACATGCCTGACGGTCCGACGGTCTTTGCTTTTCCTGGGATAAGTTCATTGTCAGAGAATAAACTTAACCCATTACCAAACAACAAAATTTTAGCCTAGTTAAAACTCATAGGTGTTGCAGACGACAATTTTCATTGAACAAAATTTAAAATTGTTTGGTCTTTCTTTGTCGAAAACATTATGGGAAATGAAGAAATTGAATGTCACAAGCAATTTCTTCATTTTCCACAAATGTTTTCCAAAGCCTTTATTTTGTGGGGCGTCCACAAGCGTCAATGTGTGGGAAAGGGTTAAATATGGTGAACATAAAAAAATGTCATTATTTTCAGATATGGAGAAACTTGCATTTGTGTTATTCGAAACAAAGAAACTTGGAGACTAAGAATGCTTGAAACAGAGCTCAAGAGACGTGTCTATTTTTCCTTTGGAATGTCAAGTTCAAATGTGAAGTTCTGAAATATTCAGGTAGGTTTCTTGTGATTTCCTTGCATTTGATTTGTAAAATTTTTTGCTGTGCGTGAGTAATGATAGATGCATGACCTTATTAGTCTTAGTATTAGTCTATATTAGATGTGTGTAAGTGGGTTTGCACGTCTTAAGTATTGGTCTGGCAATATCTCATTTTAACCCATTACCAGGGTGTCCAAAAACCTCCAAATGGGTTTTTTACCCCCAAAATGAATTTTGTACCCCCAGTTTTTGCAAGCAGCCTTCTTTGTCTCTACTATAGAGGGGGTAATTGTAAGCATGCTGTAAAAGTATGGTTTGTACCCCCAGATTTGAGAGTCGGAGGAAACCCTGTTTACTGCACATATTGATGCCTTTTGACTCCCTAACAAGAAAAGGCTTAGTAAACATTGTGAAAAATGAAGAAATTGCTTGTCATGTACCGGCAATTTCTTCATTTTCCACTATCTTTTCTAATCCAAAATAGAAACATTTCTAAAATTTCATCAATTTGAAATTGTCATCTACAAAATAATTCAAATAAAATTTTCAGTCCAAAATTTTAGTGAAAATAGGCAAAGTTAACCCTTTCCCAAACAAAAAATTTTATGCTGATCCATTTCAAAAACTGCCACAAATGACAAAATAGATGTTATTAAAGATAGGATTTGTGTAAAATATGACACAGAAAATATTGAGACAAAAGGAGAAACTGCTGATTATCAGCAGTTTCTTCTTTTGTTTCAATGTTTTCCCAAGCCTTTTCTATTAGGGACGTCAAAACCAGGTCTTGTTTGGGAAAGGGTTAAGGGAGTTTACCTCTAATGAGATTCATGCGATGTCAGAATAATTTCTAAGGCAATGTCATGAACATTTGACGGTAGAACATTCCTTCAAAGAATGTTTACATTGCCAAAATATGTTTGGATACATAAGAAATGTTTATGAAGTGGCACAAAAAATTCTGAAGTCCCATGAATTTCATTAGAGGTGGACTATGTTAACCCATTATCACACAATGATGCTTTTAGATTCCTCTCAAGAAAAATGGCTGAGAAAACAGTGTTGTAAATGAAGAAATTGTTTGTGACTTGTTGTGCAATTTCTTCATTTCCCACAATGCTTTTCACCCTGAAAGACCAAAATTTATAAAAATTCACTGACTTGAAATATGTCGTCTGCATCATCTTTGAATTTAGACACATCTAAATTTTGTACTTTGGTAATGGGTTCGTAAATACAATTTTCATTGCATACTTGCTAGCACAGAAAATATTGGGGTAAAAAGAATAAAACTTATGCTGATTAAGCCTTCAATCTTTTCTTGTTGGCAGAAGCTTTCAAATTTGACCACCCTTAACTCATACAGAATAATATAATTTTATTCAGAAATGCTGTCTTTATCTCTCAAAAATTTGCATGGATATAAGCCTTAATGTAGAATACCCGTAATGTGGCCATTTTGAGATAACTAAACCATCAGATGTTTTCGAGTGGCGTCGTTGCATATCTGAACTTATTCGGGCACGGTCGTAAACATTGGGTGGTGGAAAGTTCCACAGCTGAATGTTTTCGACTGCGCCCGAATAATTCCGGCGTCACACAAATCGCATTACGTTTATACTACATTCAGAAAATGAAATTAGCATTTGAATTATGCCAAATTCATGATTTGATATTGCTGTAAATACATATTTACAAAATAGCCAAATAATTGTATTATTTTGCTTTCAGACTCAAGACGGTCAGTGTTGCAGAACATTTTTAAAGTTCACTGTACTTGGCATGGCAAGATGGATGGCAGATAATGCAATGAATATTTCATCCACAAGCTCTTATGGGGAGAAACGACTTTGGAATGCAGGGAAAGCAAACGCTTTCCCCAAACGAGACATCATTCAATTGAGCATGTTTCTGCAAACAAGTTTAGTGCCAGGGATGAATACATGCATTTAGAACATGTAGACCATTGTTCCCTTTACATACAGATCATTAACTTACAAGTGTTTAATCAGTGCACAAATGAGTGTAAATGCCTCAGAAACAAGGGCGGATCTAGAGGGAGTGGGGTTGGAATCCAGACATTCCTGGCATTGGCCTAAAATAATATTTTGACTACGATGTTAGTATAACTTTACATATTAACACTTTTAAGGTTTACAGACCCTGAAAAAATCTACACTTTCTAGCCATACGAAATGCACCAAATTTCACACACTTGTAAATACACTTCACATAAGTTGATTCACCGTGCCGGATTTCAAGATTATGCTTCAAGAAGAAAATAATTTACAAATATTATTTTACTATATATTCATATGCAAGGGAGATAATTTTGAACATTTTTGTCAAATATTTCCATAAGTATGCACCAATTCAAAATTCTAAACCGTTCAAAATGCTAATGTTAGTATTAGGAATGGAAATGTAAGATAGTTTAGGAATAATTTACATTTTTCGAATTTCGCCTCTGGCTCTTTGGTGCTTTTGAGGGGTTGGATACCTTAAAGCCATCGTTTAGGCTTTGATCCCAACACTAACAACCTAACAACGCTGCTCGAAAAAGTTTGATGTTTTATGAATCTCAAAATGGCCATATTATAATGATCATTCCACCTCATCAGCCTAGATAAGAGAAAGACATGGACATTTATTAGGCTGCAAATACATGCAGACTTATGAAGATCTATGTTATTCTCAATTGAAATTCATATAATTTTGCAAAAATCATATAACAACAGAGTACAATGTGAAATACATGGGAAAGCATTGAAGCAAACGAAGAAAATGCTGATGATCAGCAGCTTCTCCTTTTGCCTTTATATCACCTGTGTTCTACATCCATTATGTCATCTCAAGCAGCTTTTAAATTTCATGATCCTAGAATTTTGTTGTTTGGAAAAAGTTCAACGAAAAATCTTAAGGTAGTCCACCCCTTATGAGTTTCATGCTATGTCGGAATTTTTTTGTGTGATGTAATTAACAT
Organism: Fragum sueziense; assembly: GCA_963680895.1. Lineage (NCBI taxonomy): Eukaryota > Metazoa > Mollusca > Bivalvia > Cardiida > Cardiidae > Fragum > Fragum sueziense. The sequence goes on from OY804609.1 coordinate 4,928,441, forward strand.
TTGTTACGTAGCCGGCCGTTACAACTCGTGTGAAGTCGCATGGATCTTATCTGGGTCAAAATACCTTAATAAACAATTTATCAAAACACTTCAAAATCAGATGTATCTCGCACTTCCGATATAAAAATCGAGGCAATGTAATGTTCCTTGTGGCTTGCACACATAACGAGTGTACACAAATCCAATCTTTCTCTGCATCCATTTGTGACCTCAAGCAGCTTTTGAATTGCACCATCCTAAACTTTTGTTGTTTGGGAAAGGGTTTGGCTCAAGAAAATCTGAAGGTAGTCCACCCCCTAATGATATTCATGCGACAACGGAATTTTTTGTGCGATGTAATAAACATTTCGTCGGTGCGGAGTCAAAACCTCGTAACTCCAGCTTGTTCAAGCTGTAGTTACGAGGTTTTGACTCCCCACCAGCGATTTGTTATGTAGCCAACCTACACTGCTCCGGGGTTGTTGCATGAATCTCATCAGGGGTGGACTACCTTAATGAACAATTTTTCAATATACTGCAAAATCAGGTGTGTCTCACACTTCCGATAATTCGAGGTAATGTCATTATGACTGTGATGTTTCTTTTGGCTGGCACACATAAAGATTGTACACAAATCCAATCTTTTTCTACATCCATTTTGTGACCTCAAGCAGCTTTTGAATTGCACCATCTTAAAATTTTGTTGTTTGGGAAAGGGTTTTGTTCAAGGAAAAATCTTAAGGTAGTACATCCCTAATTAGATTCATGCGGCATCGGATTTTTTTGTGCGATGTGATGAACATTTGTTATGTTGCCAACCTTTACTACTGGGGTGAGGTTTCATGAATCTCATCAGGAGTGGACTACCTTAATACACAATTTTTCAAAACACTGCAAAATCAGATGTGTCTCACTCTTCTGATATTTTGAGGTAATATGATGTCCCTTGTGGCATGCATACATCCAGAGTGTCAACTGTATATGCATAAATCGAATAGTGAATACTATACATGGACATATTGATAATTAAAACTACATTAAATGAATATTCGGTAACCAGTTCTCTTACCCAGACCTCCTTTTATGCAAAGTAATATCGTCGGTGTAAATGCAAAACCTCGTATGTCGATTCTTGCGATTTTCAAAGTACAAACTTATGTGCCCAATAAAAGACAATTCTTGCAGGTTTTGAGATATTTTTACTAAAGCGGTATTAATGACACATCATTTGTGAACAATATGTCCAAATTTCAAGTAAAACATTTCAGTTTGGGAAAAGTTATTACACTTTCTTCCAACCCCTTTAAAATTTTCCTAAAACGAGATACGAGGTTTTGCATTTACAATGACGATATGATGCATTCCAAAAGCAGTGGCCATAGCCCAGTTGGCAGCTCACCAGACTCTCACTTATGAAGTTTCGGGAGTCCTGGGTATGATCCCCGGCCGTAGCAAACATTGATTCTGGCGAAATTGTCTCGCATCAATAGTTTGATAATCGTTAGTCTATTTGGGTGAGCAGCTTTAGGCTAGGTAAGGATGTGGTAGTACTGGTCTGAGAAAAAATGGGAACCCATGGTTAGATGCACTAGCGACCGCGATATGACTGTACTTCGCTGTTGAAAGAAGTGTTTAACCCCAATCAATTTCCAAAGCAAATCTGCTGTATCAAGGCCTAATGTCACTCATGGCATCAGTGTTCTATTATAGCTAGATTTATAAAAAAATATTGAGAGAAAAGATAATGCTGATAACCAGTATTTTTCTCATTTTCCCTCAATATTTTCCATGTATTACGTATTTCATTTGACCTGACACTGACCTTTGCTAAAATGTACTCATATTTCGCATATAGCGTAACATTTTTCAAAAAGACTGGTCTCATAGTACTCATATACAACAGGTACACAAGAAAATATTACTGATTTGTTAATTCAAAGAATCACGTGCGTGTAATTTGTGATAATAAAAGCTAATGCTGCGTCATGTGAAATGACTTCTGTAATAGCCCTTTCACAAATGACAAAGTGTGTCAAACTTAATTATGAGGTCCAGTGCTTCAAGTCGATTATGACGTCCCAGCTCTCCAGCCAGGGTTAAGGTACTCCACCCTAATGAGATTTGTGCGACATAGGAATTATTCCAGCGAAGTCGAAAACATTCACCGGTGGAACTTTCCTCCGCCGAATATTTACGACTGCGCCTGAATAGGTTCGTCTACGTTACGATGCTGCTCGGAAAAATCTAATGTTTTAAGAATCTAAAAATGGCTACATTACAGGTATTCTACCTTAATATCCTGTTTTGTCTGCCACTAATTGGTGGATAACTGTAAAACTTATGTGGTTGAGTAGCTGTAGCTAGGAAAGGATGTTGTAATAGTTCTTGTGAGAGAATAACCAAAATCCATACAAAGGTAGATAATCCACCTGCCAGGATATGACCAAGAAATCTTTTACGAGAGGAGTTGCACTACACTTATTTACACAAACGACACTATTTCAGACTGTTCCAAATTTAGTCCACCATTAGGAGATTCGCATGACTTCGGAATTATTCGGGCGAAGTCGAAAACATTCGGCGGTCAAACTTACACTGCCAAATGTTTATGATTATGACTGCGCCTCAATAGGTTGGTCTAATTAACGACTCCGCTCAGAAAAATCTGGTATTTTAAGAATCTCTAAATGGCTACATAATGGGTATTCTACCTTAATATCCTTTTATGTCTGCCACTAATTGGTGGATAACTGTTATACTTATGTGGTTGAGTAGCTGTACGCTAGAGTAGGATGTTGTGATAGTACTTGTTAGAGAAACAACCAAAATCTATAGGTAGATGCTCCACCCACTGTGATGTAACCCAGAAATCCTTTGAGAGACTGTTCCAATCTTAAAACAGCTGCAGATGACAAAAGAGATATATAAATAAAGAATCATCTATAGAAAATATCGTAAGAAAGGTAGAAAATGCTGATCATTAGCATCTTCTTTTGTACAATATTTGCTCAAATGTCTTAATCGGGCTGTAGGAATGTTGAATGTTTTTTCGAATTTTGCACAATAATGTTATGTGTGTAATTTTAGATAATGCCAATTCATCAATTTTCGTAGCGCACAATTTTATGATAACTTTGAATGTGGTGAATGACGTTGCTTTTCTTAAAAAAAACGCGTATCCACAGCTTGATGTAAGCTGTAGTTACCAGGTTTTCGAAGAAAAGCAACATTATTTTAGCCGGTTCAGTAAGCGGGGCTAATTGGACTTATCGTTCAAAGGTAAAAATTAAAGGGCTATCTAAGTAAATTTTCTGACGCGTCATTTGAAAATGTTTGTCCCCTTTATTGCTTTCCATAACAGTTTGGGATAAAGTTGTCCCTTACAGCGCATTGAGAGAAAGAACAAGCATGTCGCTGCTTTTCAACAAAAAAACTTGTAACTGCAGCTTAAAACAAGCTGCAATTACGAGGTTTTTGTTGAAAAGCGATGATGCTGGCGACTAGCAGTCTCCTATTAACCCCATTCCACAGAAAGTTACTTGCCTCCATAAACTATAATTCACCGTGTCGTTTGCAACACCTTCGAATTTTGACCGGTCAAAACTTTTGTCGTATGTGAAAGGAATAATTGGATGTTGCGGTTCAGACGTAAAATTAAAAGACTAAGTAAAGTTTATGACCTACCATTCTAAAAGGATGGCTATGTATCGCAAGGAAAAAGGACATTTCGTAGGCCTAACTGTGTGAAATTGAAAAAGTTATTCCACTTGTCAAAAACGAAAGAACTGCGTGTGAATAGGGTACAAAATATTAAAAGGACATACCATTTCAATTTCATATTTTAAAAGTATGTCTTGATGTAAGGATTTGTTATTCTAATGCGTAGAAATGCTATCAGTTTTTTTTAAGTTGTTATTTGTAAGAGAAAGATACGCCTTTAAAGTTGAGACAGAAATGAAAAAATCCATGTAAATCTGAACTGATGTCAACAACAATTTGTTTGATTTTAGCACAAAAATATATATTTCTCGTAAACGGTTCGGTATTTTGGCTTGAAATTTTCAGAATTTCCATAAGAAAATATGTTCTTTCAGATAAAAATTACAGTAAAATTTATGTAAAAAAATGAAATGTCATTTTAAGGGGAAATCCATGTACTAAGTATACAGATCAAACTGAGGACCCAGACTTGAATGTACACCGGCGATTAGAGGACAGTGGTACAATTGGAGGACTTGCACACTTGCAAAACTTGCAAAACTGATTTTGATATGCTAAGTCGAAAATTATACCATTCGACCGAAATTCAAAATAAAGGAGCTATTGCAAGCATCGTGGGAAAAAAGTCATTGCTGGCGAGTTATAGCTTCTTTATTGACATGCGTCGGTAATGAGAAGTAGGCTATGTATTAACCATTACCAGACGGCAAGATTTTAGACTTTAGTCAAAATTGAAAGATGTTGCAGAAGACAATTTCAAGTTAATTAGATTTTACATATCTCTGTCTAAAAGGGTAGAAAACATTGTGGAAAATGAAGAAATTGCTTGTCATGATGTTTTCCAAAGCCAGTATATTGTAGGGAGTCAAAAAGAGTCATTGTGTGGGAATGGGTTAAGCGTATAAAACCGGGTATATGCTTTCCTTTACTTAACAACAAATAATCGGCAGAAACTATACACAACATTCTTTCAAGGTTTACCCATCCATGCGATCATGGTATTTCTTCACCGGCACAACGTTCTTTCCAAGATATTCACTGTTTTATCACTTAAAAAAGTCCATTTAAGACGAATGAACCGGGTCACAGTGACTTTCAGCAAGCGTCAAAAAGAAAGTTGGCCGAGCCGGGATTCGAACCACTTCCAAACTGGGATCGCTTGCATGTACATTGCTACCCACCGAGCTATTGAGACTGCATAAGTACTGTTCAAACTCAGATAAGCAACCTCTGAATCGATGCAAAATCGCGAATAAACCGAACCGAAAGCGGAAAAATCATAACTAAAAACTGCCTTAACATCACAATGTCATCTAAAAGAGCAGAAGACCGTAATTAGCCTATGTAAACACTGTGAAAAAAGAAACCATTGCTGTAGCAGTTTCATTGGTGTGTCATATTCTTGTTTCACTTTTAAGAAAATTAAGGTTTTAAAAAATCCGTCTCTTGCCCTCATATATTAACCGTGTTCGTATAGGGCTCAAACTGAGGACCCAGGCTTGAACGCACACCGACGATTAGAGGACTGCGGTACAATTAGAGGACTTGCACACGGGTCCTCAAAATGTTTTCTCTGTCGAAAATTAAACCATTTGACCGAAATTCCAAATTAACAAGATAGGTAGTACCTACATGTTTTTTTGTATTGTTTTGTTTTAACTTGAAAATTAAAGTGGCCGTTTAAAGAAGTTTGAGTGAGTGTATACCTAAAAATATTACACACATGAAACAGTCTAATATTCACGCATGCTATTCAACTATGGAGAATATCATACAATCATGTATAACAATTCAATGAGTTATTATAAGGCTTTCATTTAAAACGAAATCAAATTCACTCTTATTCTATGGTCCCAATTTTCATTCATGTCTATTGGTCTGCTTTTTCCTTTTTTGTGTATGTTCCGTAAAATTACACTCCGCTTTTAGTGTGAACGAAAGAATTGTGCAAGTCCTCATCACAACTTTCAAGTTAGGTCCTCATAAATATGGCCATAAAAGGTATTGTGTAAAATATGCAAATTAGGGTCCTCATATTGAAGGTCCTCATAAATCAGGCTAAAGGTGACAAGTCCTCACTACGTTTTCTCTGATTTACTTTGAGTGTTAAGGGGAAACAATATTAATTTTGTGCTATCCACGCAATCAAAAAGAAACTGACATACAATTGCGTTTATACGCAAACGTTTAACATGGGTCCTCAGGATAACGCGGAAAGTCAAGGTCCTTATATTGTATGCTGTACAAGTATGTGTGTGTGTGTGTGTGTGTGTGTGTGTGTGTGTGTGTGTGTGTGTGTGTGTGTGTGTGTGTGTGTGTGTGTGTGTGTGTGTGTATGTGTGTGTGTGTGTGAAAAGACATGATATGAGCTTTTAGTTGCACATTAGGCATTTCCTCCACCACGTAAACAACAAAAATCTTGATCTTGACGATTTCATCTACTTGTTTAAACGTAAGTAAACAAAGAAACGAATTATAGGTAACTTTGGAAGAAACACACTCACAAGTAAGAGGGATATTTGATAGTTTCTTTCATATCGTCGGTGTTAATGCAAACCTCGTATCTCAGGTTTTGGAAGGATTTAAAGGAAAAGGAAAAGAATTAATACCTTTTCCGAAACTGAAAAGTTTTGCTTGAAGTTCGGACATATAATGAAAATATGTCATTGCTACTAGATCTAATAAGTAAAAATATCCCAAAACCTGTAAAGATTGTCTTGGCTGGACACATGATGTTTGACTATGAAAATCGCAAAGAATGACATACGTTGTTTGACTTTGAAAATCGAAAAAATGACATACGATGTTTTGCATTTACACCGACGATATTAAAGAAAATACTATTTTTTATGCATGCTCGATCATTCAACAAGCAATTAATAAATCACCTGTCGATTGGTAAGTGCTAATAAAATTGTCATGTTGACAAGTCACTTTAACATTCCCCCTTACCCAAACAATATTATTTGGTGATCTTGTTTGTAAATGCTCATGAAAACATTGAGTCAAAAGAAAAAATAAATAACGAAAATTTCTCTTCAATACATATGATATACAAATGTTAAAATACTTTCTGCATACTCGATCATTCAACGAGCAATTAATAAATAACTTGTCGATTGGTAAGCGTTAATAAAATTGTCACGTTGACAAGTCAGTATAACATTTACCCTTTCCCAAGCAATAATTTTTATGTCCCTATTACAGTGTAGTAAATGCTTGGGAAAACATTAAGGCAAACGCTATATACATGAAAATAAGATATTTTCTATATGCTAGATTATTCAACAAGCAATAGGAAACAATTTTAGTAAAGACCATTTTGCCGTTTCCAAACTGACACAGTATGGTCATGGTACAGTCGACACTCGTTGTGTCGAAGTCAGAGGGGCCGTCAAAATACCTCGACATATCCGGAGTTCGACTCATTCGCTTTTGATTATTTTTAGATGAAAACGTTATTTAATCATTTTCGATGTGTCCATGATTGAAATATAGTAGGAAAAAGGAAGAAATTGCTCGAGACGAGCAATTTCTATCCTTTTCCTACTAAATTTCAGTGGCTGTATTTGTTTCAGTATTATTTTGACTAAACATTTTGATATTTGTTGAGGACGGGCCATGACTTTTACTTCGACTTAAGCGGAATTTCGACTTATCCGATGACGAGATAACGAGTGTCGACTGTATTTAGGATAGAAATATTTAGGTTTTAATGATAATATTTCAAATGACAGGTTTCTTGATTTATCAAAGTATTAAAAAGGTGGAAAAGAACACAATGCTGGTCATTTTAACTTTTCCAGCAGTGCTTTCTACGTCTAAATCATTTGCTAATCGAGACGTCAAAACCAAATACTGTACAGTATTGTTTAACCCTTTCCAAAACGACAAAATTTTAGGGTGATCCACTTCAAAAACTGCCACAAATGACAAAATGGATGTTATTTAAGATAGGGTTTGTGTAAAATATGGCATAGAAAATATTGAGACAAAAGGAGAAACTGCTGGTTATCAGCAGTTTCTTCTTTTGTCTCAATGTTTTCCCAAGCATTTTCTATTTGAGATGTCAAAACCAGGTCTTGTTTGGGAAAGGGTTAAGAAATCATTATTAACACTCTCTCTAAGAACACGTTTTCATTGATATAGACTGGATTTGTGTAAAACATAGCACAAACATATAGCGGAAAATGAAGAGATGCTGACCATCTTTTTCCTCATTTTTTCCATGACTTTATGAATTTGAGACATACAGATCATGTGTGTTAGGGTTAGGGTTAAGGACATGTCGGCATAGCATTAAAGGACCTTAGCTGTCTATTGTGCAGCACATACCCATGTAAGCATGTGTAAATGACGACATTATGTACGTAATGTATTGTTTTGACAGCTAAATGTCAAGTTATCTGTCAAAAATGTCTATCTAATACTTTCCATTAACCCATTACCAGACAGCAAAAATTTGGATTGGTCCAAATTCAAAGATGTTGCAGACGACAATTTCTAGTGAATTTAATTTAAAGTTTTTTGATATTCATGTGTAGAAAACATTGTGAGAAATAAAGAAATTGCTTGTCACAAGCAATTTCTTAATTTTCCACAATGTTTTCTAAGAATGTGAGGGAGTAAAAAAGTGTCACTGTGCAGTAATGGGTTAAAGCGAAATTTGGACGGCTCCAAATTGAAAGTTGCTGAAGACAACAAATTGGGTGTTTCTAATGAAAGAATTTGTGTATAAAATATCGCAGAAAATATTGATACAAAAGAAGAAGATGCTGGTAATCAGCATTTTCTTCTTTTGTCTCAATGTTTTCTTATTTTAAGCAACATTACACTATGTGTTGTTTGGGAAAGGGTAAAAACACCGCTTGTCAATATGAATAATTGGTTGTTGTAATAATGCTGTTTTTCTGCACACATCAAGTCTGACGTAGGTTATAGAAATTTTAATTCAATTTCAACGGCTGTAAAGGAAAAAGGTCCAAATTAATTAATTTGTTCAACAAATTAGCAAACAATGCCTCTGGCCTTCAAACGTGCATACATCAGGGGTAGGAAACCCGAAGCATAGCATTTGGTACGACGTACTAAATGGGTCAAAAGTCTATATGAGCGTGCATGCATATAATATACGCGTCGAAGCATAAATTGTATGCGTCGGCGCGCATATTTACGCGTCGACGTATAAAATTTACGAGAGCAGTTGAAAATATATGCGTCGACGCGTAAATTTTACGCGAGCAGGAGTAAAAAATGCGAAACTGAGGATGGCCAATGGGAGAAGCGGTTAGAAACATTTCCCTTATACCATAAAATTGATGGATGAAACGAAGGATCTGATTGGTAAATTGATGAAATACGCGTTGACGCATATATTCACGCGAGCAATTGAAAATTTACGCGTCGAGGCACAAATTTTCAACTGCTCGCGTAAATTTTATGCTTCGATGCGTAAATATATGAAATCTTCAAAATCGCCAAAATCCTGGAACGAAACATGTTTACATGGATATTCTATAAGATTTAAGTTTGCGTAATTTGCATGGTGGAGAAATGCATCATATGCTAATAAAAGCTCATATTATATCTTGCCATGCAAAAAGAAAAAAAAAAAAAAAAAAAAAAAGATTAAAAAGAAAAAAAAATCCATATGGGTACGGAATCCTGTTTCCGCCATCCACTTTTCTAGGAAAATTGAGTTTGTGAAATGTAGAAATGTTGAAGTTTTGTCTGTGACAATTGTCAAAAGTTAGTGTGACTAACTTAAACTTTTCTTCTTTTCACAAACTCAATTTTGTTAGAAAAGTCGAAATTAGTGTGACTAATTTCCACTTTTCTATCAAAATAGTTACCTAGAAATGTAGAAAACTTGAAGCTTTGTCTGTGACAATTGTCAGAAATTAATGCGACTAACTTCCACTTTTCGACTTTTCACAAACTCATTTTTTTAATAAATCTGTTAAGGGGAAAAGCAATGGCTTTTCTGGAATTGGTGGATCTCTTAAACAACACAGGATTTAAAAAAAAAACGTTATTGATGACTATCCAAATTTTTAGGTCGGGAAATCTCTTCGAGATTTTCCTAACTATAGCTACGCAACGCTTGTAACTTTTTTCTATCTTTTTCTATCTTTGACTCGTATCTGCGGCTTTATTTTATCTGCAGATACGAGGTTTTCGATATCATCTGGCCGCCGCATAGTCGTTTGTCTGAGTCCGCCGCGAAAAAGTAGACCTACCCTTGAACAATTCAAAATTGCTCAAATAACAAAATCATCGTTAATAGACTTTCATTTCCTAATTGTTTTATCAAAACAGTGCAGCAGTTTGCTCATAAGTGCGAAAACTATCAACCTCTCTTTTTTTGCAAAAAGGTTGATAATTGGTGTGGCAGACTAGAGCAGACGAGAATTTCATCACCAAAACAAATAACTGCGACACAGTTCGTTTAATCGGACATTTCCGTAAAGCACTCGTAGAGACACGGAAAATCTATTTATATCCTGAGTGTAGTCAAGTCCTCCTCCTTGTTCAATCGCTATGCGCATAATTTACAACACATGCATTGTATCGGGTTATAATAACGTGTTAACACTTCGCGGTGTAAAGCTAGTATATTAGGCCAATGCTTTGACCAACCAAAGTGTTACCGTAACGGCGTTGTACGAACTTTTGGCCGTCCTGAGTACCTACAACGTAATTTTCGTGATATATTCATCCTTATTTATCCAGGCTTGGGTTTAACGGGTATTTAGTAATCTTTCTTCGACCTGGGTTTGAGATATAGGCTATTTATGAGTTAATTGTAGGGTTCTGTCTCTGCAGAAAAAAGGGGTGATAGAGTTGTCTCTTTCACAAACGACAGAAAGAACAATTCCCAAGTAAAAGCTAATGCGAAAAGCAAAAAGGACATCAAAAATAAAAAGAAAACAAGATCTAGATTTGTGTGCAGAAAATACGAGCTTACTTTTTCAAATTCTGAGTTTAACACACATGTTATTAGAACTGTTGATCAATGTTTATGGTTTAACCTTTACCATTATTTACAATGTACTATATTGTAAATTCAATGATCTAGATCTAGTCAGTTTTCATGTCACTTTTGTGAACCATGTTAAAGTGACAATTCACAATTATTTGTACATAAATTTTACATTTATTCTGTCTGAAAGAGCATGTTTTCTTATGAGAATTCTGAAAATTTCAAGCCAAAATATTGAACCGTTTACGAGAAATATATATTTTTGTGCTTAAATTAAACAAATTGTTGTGGACAACAGTAAAGATTTATATAGAATTTGTCATTTTGTCTCAACTATAAAGGCATATTTTCGCTTATAAATAACAACTTCAAAAACTGATAGCATTTCTATGCATTAGAATAAACAATCTTTGCATAAGACATACTTTCAAAAAATGAAATAAATGCGAAATGTCACTTTAATTTTAACTTCATTTCTCATTCTGAATTTTGCTCAGAAATTTTCCCGTCATAATATTAATATTTTTCATCGTGCAAAGTTTAACCTTTCCTAAACAGTGATATGTAAAAATGCTCTCATGCCCGTAGGAAGCAATTCGATAAAGGGGGAGGGGGCTCAAAACTCTGTCCGGGTTTGTGTCTGAACATTTAGGGACTAAATTGGCTTTTTCTTCAATTTTCTATGTAAAATGAGGAAAATTCGGTATTTTTGACCAATATTTGGGGCTTATCCCCTCCCTCCCTTCCGTAGCCCCAACCTGTGCTTGCGGGACTGCATCAAAATCGGAATACTGTTGCTAATGTCAAGTTTGTGTTGATAATTTAGATAAATATTCATGTAAAGTTTAGCCGAAGAGTTGTTGAAAGATAGATTGAGACTAAGAAAAAATGTTGGATATCAAAATGTATTCGTTTTGCCACCATGTTTCCTGAAATCTTTTTTTATAATGGATATCAAAATGATATAATGTTTTACAAACTGTTAACCCAGACAATTCATTAAAACAGTCCATCCGTAATGAGATTCATGTGACGTCGGATCTTTTCTGACAACGCCGTAAACATTTTTAACATACGGTTACCCGTTCAACACGGACACGTTACGACTTAAAAAATTGACACTTTCCATCACCGAATGTTTACGACATCACCGGAAAAAAATACGACATCGTGTAATAGATTTGTTTTATTTGGGTTTTATGAAGTTTTCAACTAGATCTAATAGGGTCATATTGCGGCGGGACGTGTAATGGAGTAGATCTATATTGTTGACAATTACCCTTTCGTCTACTATGATTTCTTCTCTAGAAATTATATCAAATTTTTGCTTATGTAAACTCGGGAATTAGAGTATAAGGGTTAATTTTAATGATAACATCAGATAACAACATTGAGAATCTTTTAAGAATTCAATGTAAATTTAAGAAAATTGACCATATACTGTATTTCGAATCCTCTGTTTCCCGACCTTCAGTACTATCAGTACTTTGATTTTTATCAGTTGCGTTTGAAAAGGTCATTTGCATTCAGCAAAATTACCTGTTTTTCCCACATTCTCTGATTCATTTTTTTCAAAACATATGAAATAGAATTATTGAAACATAAGAAAAATATTGCCACGTGCTTTCCGCGTGCTCATGCTCTGTTTGTTTTTGTATTGTTCAGTATGAAATATGTTGACACCATTTTAATTAGATCTAAAAAGAAACATTCTCATTAACCGTATTTGTATAAGGACATTTTTTATTGCTTGTAAGACGAGAGTACGCGTGTTCCCTTGTAACTTAAACATGATTTTTACCGAATGAACCACAAGCAAAATATTTATAACATTCGCTAGGTGTTGGACCGTACTTCGCACAAAATAACAACCTGGTCCCTTTAAGGTTTATGTGAACCAATTGATCTCACTTTGACGACCATTATAGCATATTTGCTCATAGCTCGGCACATGAGTTTGCAGATATGATCCAACCTACCTTAAATTCTAGAACATCAATTCATACAACCTCTTTTAGTCGTTACCTGTCGAAGTGAGCGGTCACGGATTATAATGCTCTGATAGATTACAAAATTATTGGTTACTAATGGCGCAATAGTGACAATATATATATGGATATATAGTTAATGGATTAAATGGATTAAAAAAATTGTTAGTGATATCAAATTTGGATTTCAATCGGAATTATTAATAAGGAAATAACGATTTTTGGTAATTTCCTTTGTTTCACTATTCTAAAAATAGTAACATTTAACGCTCTGGGCGACATAAACAATTTACCTGAGATATAATCACCAGCGATCACATAAGAATGGCAACGAAAGTAACGGGTCAGCGAGAGAAAAAACCAAAACAAACGACAAAAAAACAGGTAGAAAAATCTACGGAAGACACAGATTTAGATGAAAGCTGCCTAGATGATGGAGCAAACATCAATAAACAACTATCCCTCATCACTTCAGATCTAGCTCAGATAAAGGGAGACATGCAGAAAATGATGAAGAAAAAGGACATAGAAACTCTAATTGTGAAAACGATAAACGAAGTCCTGGATAACATGGAAAGAGGGATGAAGGAAGAAATTGAAAAGCAGGTGAGCGCTAAATGTAAAGTGCTGGAAGACAAAATTGAAGCTCTCACGCATGAAAACGATGTAATAAAAGACGAGCTAAAGAGAAAAGATGAAATTCTCAGCAAAAACATAGAAGAGCTAACGCGCAAGGCTGAGGAAAGTACGATTCGGGCAAATGAAGGTGTAAGGATGGCAAACTACAACGAGCAGTATTCGCGAAAGAACAATATCAAGGTAATGAATATACCAACCACGGAAAATGAGACCGAGACTGAGTTAAAAGAGAGAGTATGCGATGTACTGAAGGACCAGGGTGTGGAACTTTTACACAATGAAATCCTGGCGATACACCGACTTCCAACGAAAAAGCCGGGATACAAACCAATACTCATTAAAACTGTAAATAACAATGCAAAATCCAAGGTAATGAGAGCGAGAAAAAATATGAAGAGTGCAGGACATAGGATAGCGGACGACGTAACGAGACTAAACTCTGGGCTAATAAATCGCCTCACATTAAATAGTGAAATACAGAGTGCATGGTTTTTTAACGGATCGGTATATGGCCTTACTCAAGACAATTACCGTGTCAAATTTGATATTTATGACAATATTAGCAAAACTATTGCAGATTTTAGAGCCGCTAGATTAGGTCAAGCAGAATAGATGAACTTCGACGAGAAATAGGTAAAGTGCCACTGTCTGGCATCTTATTTTGCAGTTTTTTTCTCCTTTTCTGGTAATACTTGTTTGTATACTGAATCGCCATTGTTTTGAACAATATGTTATATTTCATGAACAATCCTTGAATTTGAAGATCATAGCAAAAAGATTAGGAAGCATTGACGGAGAAGGAGAAAATTCTGCTTTGCAGTTTTTTATCCTTTTCAGGCAATGCTTGTTTATATATTGAATCGCCATTGTTTTGAATAAAATGTTATATTTCATGAACAATCTTTGAATTTGAAGATCATAGCAGAAAGATTAAGAAGCATTGACGGAGAAGGAGAGAATGCTACTTTGCAGTTTTTTCTCCTTTTCTGGCAATACTTATTTATATACTGAATCGTCATTGTTTTGAATAATATGTTCTATTTCATGAACAAACATTGAATTTGAAGATCATAGCAGAAATACTAGGAAGCATTGACGGAAAAGGAGAAAATGCTGCTTTGCAGTTTTTTCTCCTTTTCTGGCAATGCTTGTTTAAATACTGAATCGCCATTGTTTTGAACAATATGTTATATTTCATGAACAATCCTTGAATTTGAAGATCATAGCAGAAATATTAGGAAGCATTGACGGAAAAGGAGAAAATGCTGCTTTGCAGCTTTTTCTCCTTTTCTGGCAATACTTGTTTAAATACTGAATCGCCATTGTTTTGAACAATATGTTATATTTTATGAACGATCCTTGAATTTGAAGACCATAGCAGAAAGATTAAGAAGCATTGACAGAAAAGAAGAAAATGCTGCTTTGCAGTTTTTCTCCTTTTCTGGCAATACTTGTTTAAATACTGAATCGCCATTGTTTTGAACAATATGTTATATTTTATGAACGATCCTTGAATTTGAAGATCATAGTAGAAAAATTAAGAAGCATCGACAGAGAAGGAGAGAATGCTGCTTTGCAGTTTTTTCTCCTTTTCTGGCAATGCTTGTTTAAATACTGAATCGCCATTGTTTTGAACAATATGTTATATTTCATGAACAACCCTTGAATTTGAAGATCATAGCAGAAAGATTAAGAAGCATTGACGGAGAAGGAGAGAATGCTACTTTGCAGTTTTTTCTCCTTTTCTGGCAATACTTATTTATATACTGAATCGTCATTGTTTTGAATAATATGTTCTATTTCATGAACAAACATTGAATTTGAAGATCACAGCAGAAATATTAGGAAGCATTGACGGAAAAGGAGAAAATGCTGCTTTGCAGCTTTTTCTCCTTTTCTGGCAATACTTGTTTAAATACTGAATCGCCATTGTTTTGAACAATATGTTATATTTTATGAACGATCCTTGAATTTGAAGACCATAGCAGAAAGATTAAGAAGCATTGACAGAAAGGAAGAAAATGCTGCTTTGCAGTTTTTCTCCTTTTTCTGGCAATACTTGTTTAAATACTGAATCGCCATTGTTTTGAACAATATGTTATATTTTATGAACGATCCTTGAATTTGAAGACCATAGTAGAAGAATTAAGAAGCATCGACAGAGAAGGAGAGAATGCTGCTTTGCAGTTTTTTCTCCTTTTCTGGCAATGCTTGTTTAAATACTGAATCGCCATTGTTTTGAACAATATGTTATATTTCATGAACAATCCTTGAATTTTAAGACCATAGCAGAAAGATTAAGAAGCATTGACAGAAAGGGAGAAAATGCTGCTTTGCAGTTTTTTCTCCTTTTCTGGCAATACTTATTTATATACTGAATCGCCATTGTTTTGAACAATATGTTATATTTCATGAACAATCCTTGAATTTGGAGATCATAGTAGAAAGATTAAGAAGCATTGACGGAGAAGGAGAAAATGCTGCTTTGCAGCTTTTTCTCCTTTTCTGGCAATGCTTGTTTATAAACTGAATCGCCATTGTTTTGAACAATCTGCTAAATTTCAAGAACAATCCTAGAATTTGAAGATCATAGCAGAAAGATTAGGAAGCATTGAGGGAGAGGGAGGGGGTGCTGCATTGCAGTTTTTTCTCCTTTTCTGGCAATGCTTGCTTATATACTGAATCACCATTATTTTGAACAATATGTTATATTTCAAAAACAATCCTAGAATTTGAAGATCATAGCAGAAAGATTAAGAAGCATTGGCAGAGGAGAAGGTGCTGCTTTGCAGTTTTTTCTCCTTTTCTGGCAATGCTTGTTTATATACTGAATCGCCATTGTTTTGAACAATTTATTATATTTCATGAACAATCAAAGAATTTGAAAATCATAGCAGAAAGAATAGGGAGCATTGACGGAGAGGGAGAAATGCTGCTTTGTAGTTTTTTCTCCTTTTCTGGCAATACTTGTTTATATACTGAATCGCCATTACTTTTGAATAATATGTTATATTTCATGAACAGTCCTTGAACTTGAAGATCATAGCAGAAACAATTAGAGGCTTTACGGAGAGGGAGAGAATGCTGCTGTGCAGTCTTTTCTCCTTTTCCCAAAATGTTATGTTTATTTACTGAATTGCCATTGTCTTGAAATATAGGTCATATTTTATGAACAACCCTGGAATTTGAAGATCATAGCAGAAACATCAAGAAGCATTGACAGAGAAGGAGAAAGTGCTGCTTTGCAGTTTTTTCTCCTTTTCTGTCAATACTTGCTATAAACTGAATTGTTTCTGTTCAAGTCAGAAGTTTCGACGGAGGGAGAGAGAATGCTGGTTATTCAGTGGTTTCTCTTCTTCCCTCGATATTCGTTAATATGCTGATTTACTACTATTTTGAGCTGAAGTGAATACCACTGTCCGATTTTTCCCTTTCCTTTGGTGTTTAAGCAATATGTTTATTTTAGTTAATAATCTTTGCATTTGAAACTTAAAGTAAAATGAATGTTTAAGGATATAGACGGAAGGAGAGAAAGCGCTGTTTTCTGTATTTTCTCTCTTCCCCTCAATATTTATTTACATATAGGGTCGCACACGAACACATATACCTCAGGAGGAATGACCTGGCGGAGCATCCCAGCCTATTGGCTAGGGCTGCTCTGCCAGTTCAGTTATCGTGAGGTATACGTATATACGTTTAATCTTTTACCATTGTTTGAATGATAATAACTCAATTATTCTCTTATAAAGTCTGTTCATTCCCATTGATCAGGTGGGCGTGTCCGATCTAATTTATGTTTATACGGATCGACCATTGCTCACCCGTGAGTAGGCCTATGCCAAAACGTGAGCCCGCTACGCGCCATTGACCGGGTGGGTGTGTCCGATCTGAATTATGTTGAAATGGATCGAGCATCGCTCACCATAAAACATGTCGTGAAAATGAAACAGATTTTACTTAACATTATATCATATGACATACCTTCACCCTCTTTTATCACCATGCATTCCCTGATAATACGAGCTGCCAGTCTAATTACCCATTACAACACAGTGACTCTTTTTAACTCCTCATAAGAAAATGACTCTGGAAAGCAGTGTGAAAAATGAGGAAATTGCTTGCGACAAGCAATTTCTTCATTTCCCACAATGTTTTCTCTATCCCAAAAAGATCAAAAGATATATGATTATATTAACTTGATATTGTTGTCTGCATCATCTTTTAATTTGGAACAGTCCAAAGGAATGTCGTCTGATAATGGGTTAAGGACGTCAAACCATGCCTTGTTAAAAAAGGTCAAGATAATCTCCTTTTCCGCAAATGTTTGTATTTACATCCTGAATTGTCATCTCACATCCCTTTCTCTCGATTTCTGTCTATATACTGATTCGTCTTTGCTTTAAATCATATGTTAAAATTCAAGAACTACCCTAAAATTTGAAAACCATATCAGAAATGGCTCTTTAAAGTATTGACGGGGGAGAGATGATGCTGATAATTTAGTATTTTCTTTTCCCTCCCTCAATATTTGTTTATGCTGAATTACTATTGTTTTGAACTGAATGCCTAGTATCATATGCAATCCTTAAACTTGAATCCTATGGAGAAGAGAATTCCACTGTCCGTTTTTACCCTTTCCTTTGGTGTTTTTGTTTATTTCCAGTATCAATCCTCGAGCAATATGTTTATTTTAGCTAATAATCTTTACATTTAAATGTCATAGCAAAATGAACGTCTGAAGACACAGACGGAAGCTGAGAAAATGCTGTTTTCTCAGTCTTTTCTCCTTTTCCCTCAGTATTTCTTCACTTATAGGGTCGTATACAAATACACATGTACGTTTCATAGTTTCATTGTTTGAATGATAATAACTCAATCATGCTTTTATAAAAAATCTGTTCACCCCAATTGATCAGGTGGGCGTGACCGATCTAATTTGTGTTTATACAGATCGACCATTGCTCACTCGTTATTATGCTAAAACGTGAGTCCGCTACGCGCCGTTGACCGAGTGGGCGTGTCCGATCTGATTATTCTGAAATGGATCGATCATCGCTCACCCTAAATCTTATTGTGAAAATAAAACAGAGTTTACTTAACCCTTTATCAAATGACATACTTTTGAATTTGTCCAGTTTTATAACAAAAGCAGACGACAAAATGTATTTAGATAATAACCAGAATATTGTTTGCAATATAGCAAAAAGAATATAGAGACAGAAGAAGAGAATATTGGTCGGTCGCATTACCCCCTTTTGTCGCAATGCCTTCCCTAATAATAGCCACAACAATATTAAGGACATCAAACCATTTCTTGTTAGAAAAGGGTTAAGATAAGCCTGGACATGAATTTGAACAATTTCTAACATAATTATGATGAATTTTACGTTTGTTTTTGTCATAAATTGATATGGAACTTTCTATTATCACATCTTTTTGATAAAGGGTAAATCTGACCAATCAATCATACTGACATACATACTGTGGTTAGAAAATAGAACGCCTGTTAATGTATGCAAATATGAAGTGTTCAATTTTTACACATGTTGAACTAAATCAAACAATATCCATTTTTTTTAAAGTAACCAAACTCAACTTTTCTTTTTTCACTATGTTTATAGATTTAGTTTTGTTACCTCGTTTTGTTCTCAATAGTTTGTTTATGTTAGATGACCTTGATCATAGTAATATTTTAAAATCTACTTCATCATTGATTAAAAAGAATAATTGCCATGAGAGAAGGTTGCTAATATTTAATATTATGTGTAGCTCTGTGCCATCCTGTTTACTAATTAGCCTACTAGAGATTTATAGTATTGACTTCCATTACAATGACAGATAGTTTAGAAATATTATCTTACAATTGTCGTGGTTTAAACAAAAATAAGAAAAGATTTGATTTATTTACATTATTTAAAGAAAAAAACGCTGATATTATTTGTCTGCAAGAAACGCATTTTACCGGGGATGTTGAAAAAACAGTTTATTCAGAATGGGGTGGAGATTGTTTTTTTAGTAATGGAAATCACAACTCAAAAGGTGTTTGTATCTTAATCAAAAGAAATTCTGGTATAAAAGTTTTAAATACTAAAAAAGATGATAAAGGACAATTTCTAGCTCTAGAAATATCTTTTTCAGACCATAAATTCCTTTTGATAAATATATATGCACCAAATAAGGACGATCCAAATTTTTTTCAATATATATTTCAAACTATTGACTCAATGAATAGTGATGATAAGTTTATTGTCTGTGGTGATTTCAATCTTGTTTTAGATCCATCGCTTGATTATAACAATTACAAAAACATTAATAACAACATTAAGGCTAGAAAACATTTGTTATCAGAAATAAACAATAGGGATCTTATAGACCCCTTTAGAAATATTCATGGAGATAGCCAAAAATTTACATGGAAAAGATTCACTCCTTTTCAACAAGGAAGATTAGACTTTTTCCTAACATCTAATGACATTTTTGAATTTGTAAAAAACTGTGACATTGATATAAGTTACAAATCTGATCATTCTATTATTTTCTTAGCATTAAAATTCTCAGAAACCAGTTACGGAAAAGGTTACTGGAAATTCAACAATTCGCACTTACATGATATAAACTTCCTTAATTGTATTAACGAGAAAATCGATGAAATTGTATTACAATATTGTTTACCCGTTTACAATCCCGAAACCGTTTTAAATATGGATAAATCAGAAATTCAATTTGTTATTGATGATCAACTATTTTTAGAAACCTTGTTAATGGAAATACGTGGTAGAACAATCTCATATTCGTCTTATAAAAAACGAGAAATGGTGCAACGAGAAAACCAATTAATGTCCCAAATCATTGAAGTAGAACAAAATTTGAATGACACAAATAAAGAACAACTATTAACCTTGCAATCCGAACTAAATGAGATCAGACAATTAAGATTAAAAGGCGCTTTTATACGATCAAAATCGAACTGGATTGATGAAGGTGAAAAAGTTACGAATTATTTTTGCAATCTCGAAAAAAGGTATCAACAACAGAAAACCATACCCTTTATTGAAAAAGAAAACGGTTCTCGCATATACTCTCAAACTGAAATTTTGAAAGAAACTAAAACATTTTACGAAAACTTATACAATGAACGTCCACATAAAACAGATATTAACCTAGAAAGAGAATTCCGAAATGTTGAATATAATAAATTAAATCACCAACAAGCAGAATCTCTAGAAGGCTTACTTACTTACAATGAAGTATCGAAAGCTTTAAAACAAATGAAAAATGATAAAAGCCCAGGATGCGATGGTTTCACATCAAATTTTTATAAAGTATTCTGGAAAAAAATAGGTCATTTTGTTGTAAGATCGTTAAATTATGCATACATGGCTGGTTGTTTTTCTCGAAACATAAAACTTGGCACTATCACTTGTATTCCAAAGGAAAATAAAGCAAAACAATATTTAAAAAATTGGAGACCAATAACACTATTAAACGTCTTATATAAGATAGCTTCTGGTTCAATCGCTAATAGATTAAAATCAACATTAGATCATCTCATTTCCCCCGACCAAACAGGTTTCGTACAAGGTCGATATATAG
This sequence comes from Fragum sueziense, assembly GCA_963680895.1. Classification (NCBI taxonomy): domain Eukaryota; kingdom Metazoa; phylum Mollusca; class Bivalvia; order Cardiida; family Cardiidae; genus Fragum; species Fragum sueziense. Next base: position 4,949,342 of record OY804609.1, read on the forward strand.
GCGAAAATACCAGATTAATATATGATGTTATGAAACTTTGTGAAGAAAAGAAAATACCCGGACTTTTAATGCTTATTGATTTTGAAAAGGCCTTCGACTCCTTATCATTTAAATTCATTAAGAAAACTTTCTCCTTTTTTCAATTTGGCGACTCTATTCAAAAGTGGATCGAACTTTTTCTGTACAACACCGAAGTGTCAGTACAGCTAAATGGGTTTATTTCCGAAAATTTCCACGTAAAAAGAGGATGCAGACAAGGCGATCCGATCTCATCTTATATTTTCATCCTATGTTCGCAAGTATTAAACTTAATGATAAAATCAAACAAAGACATTTCCGGTATAAATGTTAATGGCAAAGAATTTCTTCTTTCACAATTTGCAGATGACACATCCCTCCTTCTAGACGGGAAAGATAAATCGCTACATTCAGTTCTAGACATACTCAACCACTTTTCTGAATTATCAGGTTTAAACGTCAACTTTGACAAAACAAAAGTTATATGGATAGGATCTTTGAAATACAGCACCCGATCCATTAAAACGAGATGGAAATTATCGTGGGGCGAAACACAATTTAAACTTTTAGGTATACTATTTGATGTTGATCTAAAAAAGATGATAAATTTGAATTTTTATCCAAAGTTAAAAAGCATAAAAAACTGTATAACATTTTGGAAAAGGCGGAAATTAACACCAATAGGGCGTATAACTGTCATAAAGTCTCTTCTTTTACCCATGATGAACCACCTTTTTATCAGCTTGCCAACACCACCATCAGATTTTTTAAAAGAGATTAATGATTTATTTATAGACTTTGTTTGGGACGGACGGCCGAAAATTAAAACTTCGATATTAATTAAAGATTATGAAGACGGTGGGCTAAGATTTCCTGATATTAATTGCTTTATCAAAACTATGAAAATAAAGTGGTTAAAGAATATGGCTGTACACCCAGATAGTTTATGCTACCAATTGGCTAATACTTTATTTGATATAGATAAACTTTTTAATACTGGAAAGTATTTCGGTGATCACATTATTAAGACCATAAATAATAGCTTTTGGGCTGATGTTATAAGAGCCTATATTTCATACACCGAAAAGTTTGTCCTAGAAAATTGGACTCAAGTTCTACATTTCCCGCTCTTTTACAACGACAAAATTACAATAGATTCAAAGTTTGTCTATAACGATTGTCTCTATCAAAACGGTGTAAGATTCGTTAAAGATATTCTGACTGAAAATGGCAGTTTTAAGAATTATCAAGATATAAAAGATCACGTAAAAGGTAGATTGCTTTTTCTAGAGTTTTACAGCATTCGAAATGCAGTTAAAACTTTCATAAGAGAACAGAACTTTGAAGTTGATAACTCGAAGCTATTTACTGCACATAACCCATGTGCATCATGTTTTATCTTTCCATTGATCACAAAAAACAATATGAACAAAATCATCTATTCAACATTAATAATAAACGATGAAAAACCAACAAGTCAAACTAAGTGGCTCTCAATTTACAATCATTTTAACACAGACTGGAAAACTATTTACTCCAAAATTTTCAAATTAACTAATGATACTTACACGCAATGGTTTCAAACAAGGATATCTCACCGAATACTTCCAACGAATTCTCTTTTAAAAAAGATGGCCATCACTGATGACGACCTCTGTACCTTTTGTCAGTCAAATGAAGAGACTCTTTTACACCTTTTTTATGACTGTGTTAAGGTAAAGCCGATAATCCATCTGCTAAACCTAAGTATCAACGATTTTTATACCAATTTTCATCTAAACAGTGTAGATGTCATGTTAGGGTGCAATAATAAATCAAATATTGATATATTATGTTTAGAATACAAAAAGTATATCTACATGCGTAAATTGAAAAAGACTAACCCATCTGTTAACGGATTTTTAAACTTCTTAAAGCTAACGATCGAAATAATAGATAAAACAAAAAATAAAGAACGGCTTAAAATAAACTGGGCAATTGTTAGGAGGATGGCACAGAGAACTTAAAAACATACATGAAAGCTTAAGAAATAAGATCATCTAACATTCTTTATTTCTATCTTTAATTAGTATATATCTTTGTTTATCCTTATATCCTTATTCATTAATTATGTAAAGCTACACATGCTTGAGGTAATTATGAAATTATACATCAATGTACTACTAGATAACCATGCTATTTAAGAAATTTCATTTGTAATTTGTTATATATTGTTATATGCATTATTTATTGTACAAATTGGATAAATAAAGATTGAAAAAAAAAAAAAAAAAAAAAAAAAAAAAAAAAAAAAAAAACCTCCCCCCCCCCCAAAAAAAAAAGAATTTTAGTTTGGCATGAATCCTTTTCTCCATCACCTTTGACCCCTTTTTTGAGATCATCCTACCTCCGGAGCCAGTCTCAGAAGCATTTCAGAGTATAATACCCATCTTTAAAATGGCACAGAAATCGCCAAAATGATTCAAAGTCATTGATTTTTTTGTGTGTGTTTTAACTTGAAAATAGAATATAATGAGTCACAAATGAATAAACCATGTTCAATTCCAGCAAGAAAAAAACAATGTCCAATCACAGGTCATCTTGATTGTAATTATCCACCCGGATCTTCCGTATACCTTTGTCACAAATTGGGGGCAAATACACTTACTTCCCTTAGACCTAAATGTAAGGAATCTGTAGATTGGTTTATTGGGGTTGTACGCCGTTTTCAACTCGATTGCTTACATTCCGCGATTAAACCCAACCAAATCATTTCTCGATTTCTAGTCAATCAAACTAGATCTATATAGTAGATTTGGTCGTGTGAATAAATGAAGCGGTGGTAGAGATGGTCTAAATGCGGTCAGGAATCAATCGAGTACAAGTCGACGTGATCGAGTGTAGGTTGGGTGCAGATCGGGAAAGAAATATCAACCCGATCACGATCCATCTCCAGGGACGGTTGATTATCGCCCAGGTCGATCATCTACCCGATCATTGCGCCCGTTTTTACGCCTTATGAGATAAAGGCTATGGAAACACTTCGGAAATGAAAAGACGCTTGGGACAAGCAATTTCTTCATTTCCCACAATGTGTTCTACCCAAAAAGACCAATAAGCTATCTTAAAGTAAATTACCATGAAATTAAAGTCAGGGGACTTTGAACCAGTCTGGTAATGACTTAAACTAACCCACAAAAAGATTTATATTTCTATTCGGAGCCCGGGACAAATTTTACAGTAAATGATGACACACAATCTCCACAGTGTCGTTTATTCAAACGACAACGCTTTTGCGTTGACAAATTTCTAAGCTGCTGTACATAGACGACAAAATGTAGGTTCATAAAGACACCATGGAGGTTGTGCATAATGTGATGGGTAAATCAACTGACCAATTTGCTTCGCTTCTGGTTAGACATTTTGCAACAACTTTTTTATTTCTGTGTCAATTTTCAAATGGTTGCATGTACCCCGAAGTACTAAGCTCGTTCCTCTGACTTGTGACTTCCTTGGAGTCTCACTGTACTTTTTGCACATTTGGGTTACTTGTAAGTCCGTTACACAGACCAGAAAAAATAGTTTTCAGGTAAGTCAAACATCCGAGGAAAGAGTTTAGTAAGGCGGGGTGCATGTAACAAACCGCTTGAAAACTAAAGCAGAATTTGAAATGTTAAATTGCACAGTTTCTTAAGTGAAGCGTGGCTAATTTGGCCATAGTCGTTATCATTTCGTTTTCTGGTTGGTTTGGATCTTTTTTTTTTCTTTTTTGAAAAGGGAAAAGGATTCCACAAATAATAAGTATATCCGAGATAAGAGCTCAGTAATGCGGAGTACATGCAACGCTCCTTTTGAAAATTGACGCAGATATAAAAAAAGTTATTGCAAAATATTTGACGAGAATCGAGATTATTTTTGTCCGTAGTTGTTATCCATTCTATGATGCACAATCTCCACCGTGAAAGACAGGATTTGCGTAAAATAAAACGTAAATGATATTGAAGCAAAATGATAAAATGCTGACATTTTCACACATCCTTTGCTTCAAACAATTCAAATCGGTCTCGTTTTAACAGACTTATTGAAGATTTTCTGCAGTTGTTGTTGTCATGCGTCACGTGATTCAAAGCCTTTAATCCATTACCAAACGACAAAATTTTAGAGCGGTCCAAATTGAAAGGTCCTGCAGACGGAAATTTCATGTGAATGGAATTTTTTTACTTTTAGGTCTTTTTGGATGGAAAATATTGTGGGAAATGAAGAAATTGCTTGTCACAAGCAATTTCTTCATTTTCCACAATATTTTCCAAATCAATTATCTTGTGGGGAGTCAAAAAGAGTCATTGTGTGGTAATGGGTTAAAATAAAGTATAATAAGTTAGACAATCATTAAGGTGTTTACTAACGATTGATAAATTAACGTCTGACAACGGAAATAAACATAGCTATCTTTTCACACGATTTGGTTTCTTCATTACAAAACTAAAACAACCAATACAGGCCACAGGAAATGTTAATCCCTAACGACACCTGCATTCCAAACAGGTTATACTGTTCGTCCTAGGTTTTGGACCAATGTAATCGCAGTATATTTGAAAATTTCGGCGCAATATTTCACATAAACGCACGGATATACATAGCCACGCCCCCGTTTCCTGCGCAGTTATGAAAAATGAAAAAAAAAATATGGGAAAATGATGTAATTCTAGTAAGGTCCGCTCGATAGTAGCTCTGGTCGGAGGCGTGGTTTGAAGAATGACAGTAAAAGCATATGTTTACATTGGTTGACGAACACTAAGTCAGATAGAGTCTGTATAGTCTAGATTTTGCGCGACATAAACGTTCAAAGGCTGCGCCTTTTGAGCGTTTATATCGCGTAGAATCTACTATACAGCCTCTATCTAATACAAAGCTTTGTAATCAAATACCTCTTTAATTGTCTGGCGGAGAATGCAAAACAGTTGTGTCACATCCTTCCCAAAAATGGCTTTTCACAAGTCCGAAATAAAATGAAAAAATACCTATTGGTGTGGCTCGCTTTCTGACCGCAACATTTGCAGGGTCATGACGAGAGAAAACACTTTGTTGCGGTTTAGTTAACAATGAAGAACTTGTGTTTGTTTTACGTGATGTACTTAACTATGACATTTGATGACTTCTATATTCAGAAGCTACTGTCAACTGTTTTCAATAAAATGTCGTAACTGCAGCTTCAAACCAGCTGCAGAAACAAGTTTTTTTGTTGAAAAGCGTCGAAATGTGACAGACAAGAGATGGTGGTCAAATGCAGATCCAAACTTTTTCCCAAAAAGGGGTCATTGTTTTCCAGCGGAATGGGCGATTGCTTTTGCGCATGTAAAAATCTCAAAAACCACTTTGATTATCCTTTTCTTACAAATGCATGGGGACCGGGACCGATTCCCAATCTCTGCGTTCGCCAATGATGGTATAAACCCTAATTAGACTTGGGGAAACATTAGCCTGTATTTCTCTCAATCTATTTCTTAAATAAATAGTTGCAGCACATTCTCCATTTGTTTTATTTCTGAGCCTAAAACAAAACAATCTCGACTTAATGATGGCACTCACCTTTCACTCGCCTTGTTTTTGTGTCCCCTGGACGCAAGCCGGAAGTTCTTTATGCCCACCCGTATATAAAGATTTGGGAGTTAAGCGGCCGAGTATATCACGGTGTATAATCACGTGACTCAGAATTTCCGTTAATCTTCAATAACTTTGTCAATACTTGACCAATTTGAATTCGGTTTGAAACAGAGAAGGTGAAAAAATGCTGGAATAAGCTGGACGTAGTACATTTTTGAAAAATCAACTGATAAAAAAGTTATTGAAGATAAACCTAAATTTTGGTTTATCTTCAATAACTTTTTTATCAGTCGATTTTTCAAAAATCAAACACGTTCATCTAATGCGTGACGTCTGTCCACCTTCTCTGCTTCAAACCGAATTCAAATCGGCCCCGTATTAACAAAATTATTGAAGATTTTCTGAAATTGTTACATCACATGATTATACACCGTGATAATGACCGGAGATAGTTTGGTACAACCAAGGCGGAGAATCACGTGACGCAACAATAAAACCATTTCAGAAAAGCTTTAGTAATTGTGGTAATAGGTCACAGATTCGGATATGACGGCGCTAACATTAAGAGTGCATTTTATTTCCTATTAATGTCGGGAGTTAACCCTTTCCCAAACAAGACCTGGTTTTGATGACCCTAATAGAATTGTCTTGGGAAAACATTGAGACAAAAGAAGAAACTGCTTATAACCAGCAGTTTCTCCCTTTGTCTCAATATTTTCTGTGCTGTGTTATATGCAAGTTCTATCTTTAACAACATCTCTTTTGTCGTCAGCAGCAGCTTTCAAATTGGATCACCCTGAATTTTTGTCGTTTGGGAAAGGGTTAAGGGGACAAGCAATTTCTTCTCTATCCAAAATGCTTTCCAAATTCTTGTGGGTCGTCAAAAAGCGTCAATTATCGACCTCTTTTCATCTCGTTTCAGAAGACCGACAGAAAGATGAGCTCCAGTAATATCCGACAGCGAGATACCAAATCAAACGAAGCTGCGAATGGCATAGTAGAAACACAACCTAGAAATATAACCAACAGTGTAACGGACTCAAAAGAAACCCAACCGTCAAAATGTTCCCGCCTTCACGAATCATGCGTAAAGTGCTGTATACCGTGTCTAAAAAGCCACAACCCGTTACCAGAACACCCGAATCTGTTCAAGCGACTCCGACACGCATTTATGCTACCACCGGGCGGTTACCTCGCGTTTTACATACAATTTGTTATCGTATGCATACAAATATGGGTGGTTTTGTATGCTTTCACGAAAGGCGAGGCGTTACCAGGGGGAAATTTCTTCTCCTTATTAGTACTGTTTGTTTGTTGTGCTGTCGGTGGTTATCTCATGAGTTTTATACATCTACCTCCTCTCCTGGGTAAGTAAACAAACCTACAGATAATATTGGTAATGGCTTTTAAATTGCAGAATATTTTTAAAAGTTTATCAAACTCTGTGTTATGGGTGCTCATTGGAATCGTCTCATCGAGACGATTCAAATGGGTACCCACAACATAGGGTTTGGATTTAAAATAACAAATTTAGTTTAGCTTTGCCCTTCTTATCGTTGTTTTGATAAGTCTTTTAAAGCTATTATTTCCCAGATTTGGACTCAAAATTTGTCAAAAAGAAAACGAAATGTACACTTTTTAAGCTTTATATGACCTGATTAAATGATTACGACGAACTAATGAAGCAACGACTCATTTTTTCGCAATTTGATACCAAATTCATGAAGCGATGTCGAAAGTAGGTCAGAAACAGTAGGACATGCGACTTTCTTAAATGACGTCACGACATACACGATGACGTCATATTGAAATTCAAGTATGAATCTCGTTTGAATCTTGGTCCGCACTGTATGTGTATGCGTGACAGCTAAAAAATAAATTCAGCCGTATCTGTAACGGAATTGAATTTGGGTTTGGATTCTCCCTAAATTCGGCTATCTCTCTTATAATTTCGGCTCAATCTCTGTCTGAATCGCATATTATTAACCATTCTGAGGTGGCCAACACAAAAGTTTTGCATATTTTTTTGAATAAATCGTTTTTTGCAATTAGACCATCTGTTACCCTCCAGCTTTAAATTTCAAATAAAATGCGCGGTTTTGTATGCTTTCACTAAAGGCGAGGCGTTACCAGGGGGAAATTTCTTCTTCTTGTTAGTACTCTTTGTTTGTTGTGTTGTCGGCGTTTATCTCATGAGTTTTATACATCTAACTCCGTTGTTTGGTAAGTATATGTGACTCGTCACACTAAAAGAGACCCAAAACCAAAATTCGAGAAACAGTACAAACAATGCAGGCGCAAACCATATGTCACATTCGGAAAATGAAGATATATTTTTTTAAGCTGGGGAAAGCAATCAAGACCCAGAAAATTGCCATAGTCTGAGAAGATTCGACCCTAATCAGTCTGTGTAGATTGCACAGACTAACTAGGATCGATACTGTTCACGCTTCTTACGAGGTCTCTTTTTGCGTGACAAATAGCAAAATTGAAAAAAAGGTGCATACAAGTTTTGTGCTTGCAGCCTTTGACTGGATTGAAGTCAATCTTACGTACATAAATGCCAAAAGAATTTGATTCTTTCCCTGCGATGCTAAGCACTTGACATAATAATATACTTAACATAACATACCACACCTTTGTAACCCACTAGTAAAGGTGGCCATATATGGGAATCATCTGCTACAATTTTCTGTCCGTCCAGGCTTCTCTTTTTACGTACTTCCATCACATTGTGAGCGAGACCCGCCAATGAATTACTAGTATACCAATATCCGGGTTTGCAGCATTTCCTTTTAAAGATAAATGTCGCTTGTCATCTAATTGACTACAGGTATGCTGATAGTGGGTGTGATGCTACGAAATATTCCGTAATTGGTGAAAATATTGACACGAATAACACGGATAATGGTACTATATAATATTACTGTTTTTACAAACCACAGCTCTGTAAACGCCACCAAATGTGGCTCTATTTCCGTATTAGTAGCATAAATGTTCCAAATTATCTAATCTTTAAATTACATTGTTTTCTAATGTTTTCTAATGTTATCTGCAGGTATGCTTATCGTAGGTGTGATGCTACGAAATATTCCGGTGATTAATGTTATTGGTGAAAATATTGACACGAAATGGTCGGGCGTACTCCGGTAAGTGTTTAATCCTTGTCCTGGTGACTTTTAATTTTGTTTTTAAAAATGCTTGTTCAAAGACATTTCAATAAGTTTATCTGAAGTTTCGGCCATAATAATTAGTTAGAATGCAGGTAGTGTAGGCTAAGATAAGACTGCACGTCTGAGAAGACTGATCCGACTCTATACTGCCCGCCAAAGCCTTGATCACAAGAATATGACGCTTAAAGCATACTAATGGCAAACCCTTTCTGAAAACAATGAACGGTTTTTACGTCAGCTGTGGAATACACTGGGGGAAAAAGAAGAAAAAGCGGACTACCATCCACACGATGGAGATTGTGTATAATGGGATGGATAACCAATATAGACAAAATAATCTCGATTCTGGTAAGATATTTTGCAATAACTTCCTTATTTGTGCGTCAATCTTCAAAAGGTTTGTTCCAAGTACCCCGCCTTACCGAGCTCTTTCATCGGATGTATGACATATTAGATAACAGTTCATAGTACTTTCTCCGAAATATTGTCCCAACGGACCAGAAAGCGAAATGGTAACGACTGCGGCCAAATTAACCTCGCTTCAGGTAAGAATTTGTGCGATAACTTTCTTATTTCTGCGTCAATTTTCATGCGGTTTGTTGCATGTAGTCTTACTGAGCCCTTTCCTCAGATGTATTACTTATCTGGAAACTCCTTGTACTTTTCTCAAAAACCGATCCCAACCGACTAAAAAAGGACCTGAATCTTTTGTCGTTTTTTTTTTTTTTTTTTTTTTTTTTTTGACAAAGGACAAATATTCTACAAACAAGTCATATATCTGAGGAAAGAGCTCAGTAATGCGGGGTACATGCAACAAACCGCTTGAAAATTGACGCAGAAATAAGAAAATTAAGCGAGGCAAATTTGTCCGTATTTGTTATCCATCCCATCATGCACAATCTTCACCATGAACCAGCATTTCATACTTCATCTGAATGTTTCCTGTCTCTAAAATACATGTACGTATATAAAGGTTAACTTTTGTGGTCTCATTTAATTAAAGTGAATAGTACTCAAGGGACATAACTTAAAGAATTATGAATGTGTATATAGAAAAGTTGTGTCCCTTTTATGAACGTCTCTCGTTTATTATTGAATATAGAAATATTGACCTGGGCATGGTTAATAAGGACAATCTTTTCCCTATGTTATAGTGTACCAAACATCAATCCGGGACAATTTATATTCGTCAGTTAAGTCTGTTACGTGGGTGATATGAGAAAACATGGCCGAAGCGGGGTCATTACACAATGCAGATAGGCCGTGTTTAAATTTGAAATGAAAAACTTTTTGTATCAGTTAAAAGATATAGAAATCTATTCACCTGAAAAATTGAATGGAATGATACATGTGAGATTCATTAGAGATTATTTAGAATCATATTGAGATACCCTTTTCCAGATCCTCTATTTTCTCATTATATAATTAAATTTTGTCGTTATTCCAGTAAAGTAGCCATAACAGTGATCCTTACCCGTGCTGGCATTGGTCTCGCTGTAGGAAAACTGAAGGAAAGAAATTATCGTTCGCTAGAGGCAAGGAAAAAGTATGAGAGAACAAAATGGATCAGACTGTGCGTAAGTACAGGCTGATCTGGACCAATGTTGGTCTCAAATGCTACAGGGACCCATTTTTGTTGGGACCTTTTTCCAGATCTGAACTCATCTTTATTTTGTCGTTATTTCAGTAAAGTAGCCCTAACAGTGATCCTCAGTCGCGCTGGCCTGGGTCTCGACGTTGTTAAACTAAAGAAGTTGTCATTCGCTGTATTACGCCTAGCGTTTATGCCGTCCCTAGCTGAGATTATTACTGTTACTATTGTGTCACACTTTCTACTGGGATTTCCGTGGAAATGGAGCATGCTGCTTGGGTAAGTAGAGACTTTTACTTGTTTAAACGAACTAATGCTAGATATTTTGGGCATCAAAATCGCGACAGTGAAAGTTTGAAGTACATCGCGTTACCTATGTCCAGACAGAATTTTAACCAAGACGAAAGTTTTTCTCATTCTATCGATGAACGTTGTAAATGACATTAGAATTTGACAATTATCCTCGTAAATTTACTAGACAAAAAGTACGAAGTAGCAAAGGGGATTCCTACGATATTACTAACGACCGATGGTCCCGAAAATGTTTATTAAAACGACAGCGTACGTGTTATTGCAAAACCTCGTAACTACAGCTTTGATTAAAGTTGTAGTTACGATGTTTTGCAATAACTCCGATGATTTTTCACGGCAGATGAATATTTAGAGCGTTACGGTACCAGTCCTATTCTTGTAAATTTACAAGACGGAAAGTATGGTGTAGTCAGCTAAAACATGGCCTACGTTGATTTTCAACACAAACCTAGTAATTGCATTCTAAAACAAGCTAAAGTTACGAGGTTTTTGTTGAAAAGCAGCGATTTTTCTCTGGAGCTGTATACTTGGTTCCTTTCCCCGGCCGTTACGGTACATATTCTTGTAAATCAACAAGGCAGAAACTACAGTGTAGCAGAGGAATTACCTATTGAAACCATTTGGATAATTTTAGCATTATTTCATTCAGCTTAATGTCTTTTTTCGCTGCAGGTGCATACTTGGCGCCCTGTCACCCGCAGTCACGGTGCCCATCCTTGTTAATCTACAAGACAGAAAGTTCGGTGTAGCAAAAGGGATTCCTACAATGTTACTAGCGGCTGGCGGGCTCGACAATGTCTTCTGTGTGACTGGCTTTTCTGTCTTCTTCGGGATCATCTTTTCTGAAGGTATGTTTTGTCTTAGTCCATCCTAAATGAGATTCAATCGACGTAGAAGTTATCAGGGTGACTCCGCAAACAGGCAGAATGTTTACGACGTCGCCAGAATACATTCGGAAGCGTAACGAATGTTGACGCATTAATATTTCAAACGTGGCGTGAATTTCACTAGGCGTGGACTATCGTAAATGACAATGATGATTTTGATTTTTTTCGAACGACCTCTTCTCTGTTTTTTAAAGAGGTGTAAAGAAGACAACAAAACATTCGTGTTGTTCTTTTTCTTTTAACAAAATACCCTTTGACCTGTATTATGCACATGTGGTGGACACTCCTTGAGTCAATAGCGAATAATTGGAGTAGTATAGTGGTCGGTTTACTGGTCAACAAATATGACTTAATCGCCACCATATTGTTACTATTTATAGTAACACATTAGCGTATAAGGACGTTACTGTTCTAGACAAGCGGCCATTTTGAATAACCTACCATTTTGAGAATGACATATTTCGTGACCAAAATAGTTAAAAGGTGTTTCTATTTACAGACAAGCGGCCATTTTAATGCTTTTATAGAACCACCTTCTTTATTAATATTGGAAGTCCTATTTTAGACTAGCGATCATTCTGAATGACATACAATTTTTTTCATGACTATTACGATGACTTTTAGAGGAGATCAAACAGAAATGTGAACATTGTACTTGCAGGTGATTTAGCCGTGACCATAATTAAAGGCCCTATTGGCGTACTGGTCGGTATTGTTTACGGGTTTGTTGCAGGACTATTTATGTGGTATATACCCGCTAAAGACAGTGTAAGTCATTATATTCCTGGCAAAATTCTTTTTGTTATTTTGAATCTGTTAATATAATCACCAATTTCAGAGTCCAGTTCTACTTACAAATTTCAGAATATTTCGCATAAATTGTGTAATAGTGCATCTGATTTGGTGAGGAATATGTCTCTGGCCAGTTTGATTGGTGATTATTGCGTTGAATCTTACGCAACAATGGTTTGTAAGTTAGTTAGTACATTGGGACGTTCAGTCTTACGCAAAATTGTTGTTTGGTTAGTAAGAGGAATTTAATTTGTAAAACTTGGTCGAGACGAACAAGTCTGTCGTCGCTTTTCTTCAAAAACTTCGTAACTGCAGCTTGTTTCAAGCTGCAGTTACGAGGATTTGGAAGAAAAGAGACGGCATAACAATGGATAGTGGGTCCAAGGGTACATGTAGCCTACAAGTCCTAACCGCCTTCACATAAGCCTGGTTCTTTGACGTCCTATGTTAATACCGGTAAACAGCAACTCCTCCATTGATGACCACGCGTCTTGACTTTTGATTTTTTTTTAAATTAAGTTTAATATTTGTTGATTTTGAAGGGTGATTGGTGTATAATTCCTTGTTCAACTTCTCTTCCAGTCTAACCACCTATTTTATCGCGCCATGTTACTGTTCGGTTTCGGCCTTGTTGCCATATTTGGCAGTTCCCTGGTCGGGTTATCGGGCGCAGGACCCCTGGGTTGTCTTACTACAGCGACTGTGGCGGCATATAAATGGCGTCAACAGAGAAAACCCGGAGAAACGGTGAGTACGGTGAACATGGTGGGAATTCGCGTGAAATAAACATTTCCGACATTATCTTTATTATTATTTTAATAGTGTTTATACGTGACCAATTGGAAAAAAAATAGTTTGAAACAAAGAAGGAAAAAATCGCAAAGAATTTGCTGATGTGGTGGGTCTTCTACACAACACACAATAAAAAAAAGATTTAAAATCATCAACCAAATCCAAATCTCTGTAATTTTCAATCTTAAATGATATCAGTGTACAAGACATTGCCACCATTGCAACCATAAAATCATTTTTCAACGAAATCCTCGTATCTTCAGCTTGTTTTAAGCTGCAGCTACATGGGTAATGTTGAAAAAAGCAACTGTATACATTTTCAGGATGAGCTTGCAGGAGTTATGGCCCTTACTTGGTTGATAGTTCAACATTTCTTGTTTGGTTTGATTGGGTCGGCAGTCAACATCAGTGATATACAATCGAAAACAGCAGGTAGATTGATAAAATATAGATTAATGTTACAGTAATTGCATGTATTATTATAAGAAAATTTAGAGATGGGTTTTCTCTTGTCCAATACCAGTAAATTGTCTGTATCATTCGTTTCATTTGACATGGCACAGCTTAAGCTTTCATCATATATTACACACCATGGCTTTTCACTAAAATAGTTCAGTCATATATTTCATGCAACTCTAAGTGTTTTCGTGTATTATGATTGAAGTCTCCTTGGTACATGTTAGGCTTTTTTTTTCAAAATATAAAGATTTCTAACATAAAAACTTGTGCCATGTCAGTATTGGCGTCATAACTACAGCTTATTCATACTACGGTTAAGACATCTTCGAAAGAGAGTAACGATATAATCAACTTTGGTTTACTGCAAACTGAAATCAGTCGTCAATTACGAAATAGACTGCTTTTACCTGACATAATGCACATATATCACTGTTCGTCCACTTACAGGTTACGGTATAGCAACCCTTGCTGTTGGTCTAGTTGCCAGAAGTGCCGTGTCTATATCGGTCACGATGGGTACGGGTTTCAATATGAAAGAGAGAATATTCGTGACCTTGACCTGGATCGCAAAGGCTACCGTACAGGTATTCAATCAGTCTTTTTAACCCTTTCCAAAATAAGACCTGCTTCATACGTCCCTAAAAGAAAGTGATTCGGGGAAAAACTGAGACAAAGGAAAAATATGATGATAAGGGTTTTTGTAAACATAAGGACAAAATTGGATAATGTTTAACTAAGTATAAAACAATAGTTTTTCCTTCTTTGCAATGGTGTACATAAATTACGTTTATATTTACAGTCAGTTTGTTATTTTCAGCAATTATTTAGGTAATCCATCCCTAATGAGATTCATTCGACCTTCGAATTTTCTGTGCGACGTTTTGAACATTCGTTACACATCCGAGCCTATTCGGGCGACGTCGTAAACATTCGGTGATGGAACGAACTTTCAACCGCCGAATGTTTACGATGTCACCCGAACATTTCCGACATCAAGCAAATCATATAAGGGATGGACTACCTTAAAGAAAGATGAACCTGTTGTATTTTCAGGCCGCGATAGGAGGTCTAGCCCTAGACAGGGTCAAGGGTATGGATAACCCTGACCCCGAACAAGAAGCCTTGGCTACAGATGTCCTCACTCTAGCCGTGCTAGCTATTGTGATTTGTGCCCCAATCGGTGCTACGCTGATGTCCATTATTGGTCCTAGAGTCTTGGTGCAAGGTAAATTCCATATCGTCATCTAATTCCAAATGTCAATTTGATTCTATTCACGATCATATTACAATGTACAATTATTGTTCATTGTACGGTCTTGCTACTGACGTCCTAACACTAGCCATGCTAGCTATATGTGCTGCAATCGGTGCAACGCTCATGTCCATTATAGGTCCTAGAGTCTTAGTGCAAGGTAAATATCTTTATTGAAGAACATAATACGTCGTCTTATTTGGATCCATATTAATTTATGATGCGGCATTGCCCTACTGATGTTCTGACACTTGCCGTGCTAGGTATTGTTATTTGTGCTCCAATTGGTGCAAAGTTCATGCCTACCATTGGACCTAGAGTCTTAGTGCAAGGTAAATGCCACATCATCATCTAATTCCAAAGGTCAATTTCATTTTTATAATAATGTACATTGGTACACTGTACGGCCTTGCTACTGATGTACTCACACTAGCCGTGTTAGCTATTGTTATTTGTGCTCCAATCGGTGCTACGCTGATGTCCATCATAGGTCCTAGAGTCTTAGTACAAGGTAAATGCTATACCATCATCTATAGCTAGTATAAATTCCAAATATCAACTTTATTTTGATTCGATTCACAATTTTATTATAGTGTACAATTATTGTACACTGTACGGTCTGGTCTTACACTAGCCGTCCTAGCTATTGTTATCTGTCCTCTTATCGGTGCCACACTGATTCTATTGTTGGTCCTAGAGTACAATGGAAATAGAAATAAAAGGAGAACAACGTTGTACATGCATGTTAATCAGACTGTACATTATGTAGGGGATTTTAAATAACAAATAACATGGCTTCATATTTCAATTTCATTCCCATACATTGACTCTTCTTGACTCACCAAAAGACAAAGACTCTTGAAAAATCCTGGAAAATGAAGAAATTGCATGTGACACGTAATTTCCTCATTTCCCACAATGTTATCTATTCAAAAAGAACAAACAACTTAAATTCCTTTCATTTAAAAGTGGCCTCTGCAGGATCTTTCAACTTTTGCGACTCTTTAATTGCCATGCTTTTTAATGTGTTAATAATTTATTGTTGCTCTGTCTCATAATATGATTTACTGTGTAGGTGAGCAGGATGAAGTTGAAGTCGAGGTCATCCTGGATAAAGACACAGATGCCAACAGTTACCGTGAAAGTGTGTCTGTAGATATGGAAAAAGAAAGTTTAGGTGGGTGCATTAATAGGGAACGATTTTAGCAACTAGGGCCTATACAGACTCTATCTGACTTAGTGTTCGCTAGAGGTTCATTGTAGATGAGGGCGTGGCTATGTATAGACGTCACATAAACTGGCCGGCAGTCTCGTTTATGCGAAATATAGCGGCGAATGTTTTAAAATATAGATCTACTGCAATTTCTTTGGTCCAAAAAGAAGGTCGAACAATTATAGTTATGCCTCTTTTCTGATTCAAAGCATATTGTAAACGTTCAGAATAAGCTTTTGTTTTGCAAAATTTAATATTTTATACCTTTATTCCAGATGAAAGGCCGATGTCAACTAGGTCTTTATCCATCGAAGACATGGAAAACTTTAAATCAGAACTATCAATAGCCATCGCAAATAATGCTTCAAAGATAAAGACGGAAAATGAATCACCCAGTCAGAGTAACGAACAATCAGACGCAGCTTACGATGGTATTACAGATCTAACAAAACACGCAACTGTAGATAATCTGACAAACAATGATGAACTAGAACTTGAACATATCGATAACGGGATGGGTTTTGTTAATCCAGCTTACACCGAAGTGGATATTACTCCTGAGGAACATGGAAATGTTGTGAATGTGCACGCCGACATTACGGATGTTGATGACGTAATACCTCCCTATGACGACACAAATGACGTCACAAATGACGTTACAAATGACGTCACAAATGCAGATAGTGACGTAGATCTTGATTATTATAGTAATAACAATGGTGATGGTGAAATCTACAAAACTGTGCTGAATATCACGATGAAATAATCATCTTTTGTTTGTATTTGAAAAACGTTGCTTCTATTCCATGTGTTCATTTTTAACATAATTTATATTAGATTTACTAGGAACTGTAGACAACGACCAAATCGGTCACCCCTGTATTATATTTTTGGGGGAGGTGTCATAGGCATAGCAACCCGTACGCAAAACGCAATTGCGTACACATAGCATTTTTTTTAAAATGTGGATTTTTGTTTCCCTTGAAAGAAACACCGGAATCGCCATTAAAGTACATGTAAACTAAATACCCACGGGGAGCCACGAATAACCTTGGTCATTCGTGGCTCCAGGTGGTCATTTGATATATATATCATTTATAAGCATCTATCTAGAGATCTACATTAAATTTTCAAAACAATTCTTGGAGATGCCTGCAAGATCGACCCAGCAGTATGGAGCCCGCCTGATACATTAGGCATACGTTTTCCATAGATCTACACACTTTATTTTCGGCTAGCTACGCCAGTGGATGTGGACATGATGTGAACACGGCGTTGTACACGTATGACCTGGCATTTAAGTTCAGGAACACCGTGTTTTGCGTGTTTCTTTTGTATTTCGACCTATCATGAGAAATACCGGTAAGTAAAATGTGGCTTTCCACAATCAGTGTAGATCTAGGCCCCTAGCTGACATTAGTTAATATTATGTTGGAATTTAGACCTTTATTTCTTGATCTAGTCAAACATGTGCAATTGGATTAGATATACATTTTGTTAAGCAATTTTGCATTTTGTACAAATAAATACAAAATTCCATATACATGTAACTATAGTTTTGTGTGTTCTAGATCTAGATCATATCCACAAGTCTAAGATGATTAAAGTCATATTTCCCAATGGACAACAGGGTTGCCACGGTCAGGGAAAAAAGTCTGGAAAATGATATTTTTTCCAGGTCAGGGAAAAGTCAGGAAATTTTGATTTGAGTCAGGGAAAATCAGAAAAATGGAAAAAGTCAGGGAAAAGTCAGGGAATTTCAAAATTTTATGACTAAGGAAGCATCCAGTTCTGAAAATCATATTATTGATGGTTTTCAGATATGGTCTTTTTGAGTAAAATTATGAAAAACAGACCACAGATGCCATCAAATCTCACCATATTTTCCCAATTTTCTCGGGGGAGACCCCCCAACCTTCTTAAAAAAAAGAACAATTAGACTTGTCCACTCGTCTCCACTGGCATGCCATGCTCAAAAAAGGCACTCAAACATGAATGCATTGGCTCGAAGAATACAAAAATCCTGAGTTAGAAAATGCCCCTGACAGTTATATTTAAGAAGATTTAACGTGCTTATTCTTGTAGGCATTTACTCATCTTTGAAGAAAAAGTAGCTGATTTTAGAACAAAATACTTGAACTTTTCTGAATAGAGCTGAGCAGCTTACATATTTAACAATGTTATGTTCTCTAATGATGCCAGCCGAAGTTTATGTTGTAAGAAAAGACTTGCCCCAAAAGAAGCCAAAATTTAAACTATTCTTGAAAACTTATTTACATGTATTGAGATAATAATCAAGTTTTAGTGGATGAGGACCTCTGTATGGGGAGTTTGGAGGCCGTTAGAAACATTTGGGTTTAACGATTATTTAAAAGATGCAAGAAAAAGTATATTAAAACTCTGTGATTGTATGTATGGAAAATGGACCCTAGTCAGAGAAAAATCAGGGAAAAGTCAGGGAATTTTGAAATGAAAGTTGAGTGGCAACCCTGGACAATCATTTGGGCCTATTGTAATAATTGACGTGACAGATTCTAATCTATATCTTACGTTTTATTTATCTAAATATTTAAGCAAATTGAAATCAAGCTGGACATCGTTGTCTTCCCTTTTTATGTAGGCCTATTTTCCAAAACTTTTATCATATTTAATTATGCTTCTTCAAAAACAAAGATTGTTTTCAAGGGGTTGTTCTTATGAAACAAATGAATCATCATAACTATAAGCTTTTAACCCTTTCCCAAACGACAAAACTTTAGGGTGGTCAAATTTTATATCTGATGCTGTCAATAGAATAGATGATGATCAAGGTTGAATTTGTGTGAATTAAAGCAAAGAAAATATTGAGGCAAAAGGAGAAATTGCTTATCAGCAGTTTCTTCTTTTGTCTCAATGTTTTCCTAAGCCTTTTCTATTAGGGACGTCAAAACCAGGTCTTGTTTGGGAAAGGGTTAAGATTGTTTTGAATACACGTCATAATCCATTCTCCCCGCAGAGCGATCCTTCGTTGCTCTTCACATATCATCTCAGCAAGGAGCTAGATCTACCTCGGCTAGAGTCCACGAATAGTGGAGAGAGAAAGAAACTATAATTCTGTTTGCATTAGAAGTGCTCTCAAAGTTTTGATCTAATTTAAATTGGGCTATTTTGATATTCTTCCAAATTAGAAAACTCTTGGTACTTTTGCTAAAAATGATCCCAACCGACCAGAAAGCAAAATGATAACAACTACGGAAAAAATGCCTCACTTCAGTTTAGATAGTTTGCAATAACTTTCTTATTCCTGTGTCAATTTTAAGCGGGGTTTTGAATGTACCCGTCTTACTGAGCTTCCCAATACTTTTCCAAAGTTGATCCCAACCGAACACAAAATTAAAACGATCAAATTTTTGTCGTTTGAATCTTTATCAGCTGATACAAAAAAATGCATTCAGCAAATTCCAAGGGGTTTTCTGCCTTCTCTGCATCAAGTCTAGTTTAATCGGCCATAAAAAAGGAAAAGTACAGAATATTGAAAAAGTGGTATCATTTAATTCCTCGCCTTTAACCCTTTCCCAAACAAGACCTGGTTTTGACGTCCCTATTAGAAAATACTTGGGAAAACTTTGAAACAAAAGAAGAAACTGCTGATAACCAGCAGTTTCTCCTTTTGTCTCAATATTTTCTGTGCAGTATTTTACACAAATTCTATCTTTAATAACATGCATTTTGTTATTTGTGGCAATTTTTGAAGTGGATTACCCTAAAATTTTGTCGTTTGGGAAAGGGTTAAAAGGGTGAACGTTGTTGACTTACAAAACATCTTATCTGCAGACTTCTTAACATATTGTCAAAATGTCTCATTCTTAACCGTTGTCCTAACAGCAACATTTAAGAGTGGTTCGTTTTGAGAAATTTATACCACAAACAACGAATTTGTTGTATTTAAATTGATATAGATATTATAAGTATGCAATATAATACAGAGCATATTGAACATTTTCTTCTTTTGTCGCAGTGTTTTCCGAAATTCTTTCACTTAGGACATAAAAAAGGTTGGTGTTTGGAAAAGGTGTAAACGACACTTATTTCTTTTGTCTTATCTAATCTTCAAGTATGTATAACACTACAACTTTAGACATTATTGTATACTGAACCGAAAAAGAAGCTTACGCAAAGTTTGTGCCGGGTGTCCAAGAGTACAAGTTATACATAGAGGCTGTATAGTAGATTCTATGCGATATAAATATTCAAGTGCGCACAGCGCATTGAATGTTTATATCACGTAGAATCTACTATACAGCCTCTATCTGACTTAATGGAGACGGGGCGTGACCGTGTATAGACGTCACATAAACTAGCCGACTGTCTCGTTTATGCGAAATAGAGCGGCGGAATTTTTAAATATACTGCAATTTCATTGGTCCAAATTTCATTGGTCCCAAAAGTAGGTCGAACACTAATTTACATGTAGATGTACATAGATTATTCTTTGTATGAATGGCTACATGAAGTAGCTTTTAAAATTTGTTTTGTTCGTAAAATCGGTCAGCTTAACCTCGCATAAAAGTCCCATATCGTCGGTGTTAATACAAAGCCTCGTAGATCTATCTCGTGGTTTTTTTTTTTTTTTTTTTTGTTTTGTTTTTGTTTTTTTTTTTTTTTTTTTTTTTTTTTTGAAAATTTTAGAGTGGAAGAAAAAAAAGAAAAGAATTCATGTCTTTTCCGAAACTGAAGGGTTTTACATGCACTTCGGACATATTGTTCAAATACATCGTGTCATTGATACTGACGAGTAAAATTATACTGGAACCTGCGTGAATTGTCATTACTGGACATACAAGTTTGTACTTTGAAAATCACAAAAATCGACATACGAGGTTTTGCATTTACACCGGTGATGTGTTCATTAAACATTCAACTCGAATTCAATATACAATTCACGTGTGCGTAAGGGATAGCTAAATTCAAACTTTCTTTTTTGGTTCAGTATCTAACCTGTGGCAGATTCCGGATTCCTATGAAGGGGTTCGAATAAGGGGGCCGTTTTCCTAGTTATAACACAATTTTTACTGAATTTCTGCATGAAAATGAAATAATCAGGAGCGGGTGTTCATTTCAGATAGTCCATCCCTAATGAGATTCGCATGACGTCGGAATTATTCGGACGACGTCGAAAACATTCGGCAGTGGAACTTTCCACTGCCGAATATTTACGACCGTGCCCGAATAGGTTCGGATACGTAACGACGCCGCTCGAAGAAACCGATGTTTTATGCATCTCAAAATGGCCAGATTACGGGTATTCTACCTCAAACGACTCCCGAACACATAATGATCCTACAGTATCTAACATATAAGTGTGGACTCTCAGCATTGTTTGGTGACCAAGGATTCCCACGTTATCTTAACGATAGTTGTCGTTTCACATACCGAACTGTCTGAGTTTGGACATTGTGGATATAATATTATGTCGAACTATTTTCAATCGGTCAAAGCTATTAATACACGTAGTAATTATTGTTATCCTAATCTGCATAAAGGGATGCGTCAAAGAAGACGAGTAGATGGTTCGAAGGTTTTGACAAAATTAATGAACTCAACTCAACTCAACTCAACATCTTTTAATCGGCATGTCGGCACTTGTTGTGCCTTTGGCCAAAAGAAAACATTTACAAAATAATACATACACATGCATGAAAATAGCATCATACAAACAATTTCAATGACAAATAAATAACAACAACAAACAAACAAGCATACAAACATAATTTGTAATAATTATCATTATTCTTCATGCGTGTGCATTATAAGAGCATATGCTCCTATGATGCAACCGCAGCTTGTTCTTTTAGTATATTGTTCCTAATATATGTTGCTTCCGATAAGTAATTGGCGACTTTAACCTGTATTTTCTTGCTTTTTGACGTCATCAAAGTATTGAACATGTTTATTGAAGGAAAAGAACACTTTATATATTTATTTCGACATTCGCGTAGTTTTGGACAGACTAGAATAAAATGATATTCGGATTCAACATAGTTATTATTGCACATTTTACAAGTTCTTTCTGATCTCTGTATGTTATTATATCTGCCAATCTCTATTGCTAGTCTATGGTCCGATATTCTAAATTTTGTAAAAAGGGTTCTGAGTTTATCGTTTTTAATATTTATTAAATACGATTCTAACTCAAAATTCTTTTTAAAATGTTGATAATAGTTCAGTCTAGACGATGCGGAAATGTTTGAAAACCATTCTTGTATAAATTGATCTGTAATGCGTTGCTGAATTAAAGGGAAGTAATTTGTGTTAGAGATGGAGTCATTCCAAATATAGTTTAATCCTAGATTGAATAACCTTAATTTAATTTTTGAAATCCAACTTGTTTGAACATTAATTAATCTTTGTTCTATATCAGCATAAGTACGTTTAAGTATGTTCACTTGAGATTTGCGGATTTTTAACCAATATTTTAAAGATCTTTGAAGGGCAATTATGGAAAGCGGGAATCTACCCAACTCACCTAACACTGCATCGTTAGATGATTTTTTGCCTACTCCAAGTATAATTTTACAAAACTTAATATGCAAAGAGTCTGCTTGTTTATAGTCATATATTCCCCAAACCTCGGATCCGTAAAGACATATGGGGGCTACTAATTTATCAAAGAGTGAAAGTTTGGTTTTGATATCCATCGGTATCCGCTTGAAAATTGATAATAAACCATACATGGATTTTAAAGCTTGATCATGGAGCGTTTTTACTGCATAAGATAAATTTCCTGTTCTAAAAAAATTCACGCCTAAGTAACAAAAGCTATCTACTATTTCTAGTTGTTCACCATTTATTACCCATGCAAATTGGTTTGCGCTCTTACGTTTTTCAAAAATACAAATTTTACTTTTACCAACATTAATCTTTAGACCCCATTTATATGAATAATCTGCAATATCATTCAACATGAATGAATGAATGAATATTTGGGAAAGGGTGAGAGCGCATATAAACGTGCCGAATTAGCTCGGCCAGCTAATGGTACAATTTGGAAAGGCTACTGAAGGCAATTTAGCCCAACTTTAAAATAGTGAACAGTTAGTGAATATTAGATGTAAGGTCAGTGTGAAATTATTTTGTGATATCGCCGATTTCTAACAAAAACCTCGTAACTGCAGTCTATTTTAGCTTCGGTTACGAGGTATATGTTGGATAGCAGTGTTATGTTCAAGCCGGAATCTTGAGAGGAGCATTTCGTCGTTGTAAATGCAAAACCTCGTATCTCGTTTTTGGAAAATTTTAAAGGGGATGGCAAAAAGTTTAACAACTTTTCCCAAACTGAAATGTTTTACTTGAAATTTGGACACATTGTTCGCAAATAATTTGTCATTAATACTGATCAGTAAAAAATAAAAAAAACCCTGCAGGAATTGTATTTTAACGGGCACACAAGTTTGTACTTTGAAAATCGCAGGAATCGACATACGAGGTTTTGCATTTACACCGACGATTTGTGGCATTTAAGACAACTTTCGTGTCCATAATCTTTGAATAGGAAACGATTTTATCCGGTTAACCGTGATGTTATTTCGGACAAACAAAATAGTATTTCATGGGTGGTGTTATAAAATCTTGTTACCGTAGTTGCGAGATTTTGTAACAACATCGACGGTTATCAAAACATAACGGTAAATAAAGTCTATTTTTAGCACAAAAATTCATCGCTATTTGGTTGAGTCATATCATTTTTGCTAGAGATAGAGCTCACTTTAGAGGGCCGAATTAGCTTGACCAGCGATTACTTCCATTGCGAAAGCCTGCTGAAGACAAATTAACCTAATAACTATTTAATGTTGTGAAAAGCATGTGAACATTAAACGTAAGGTCAGCGTGAAATTATTCTATGATAATATTCGAGCCCGGATCATGTAGAGAGTCTTTTTAACAGCTAGGCATATTTGAGACAACCATCACGTGAAAATGTGCAAATTTAAACAAGTTTGACCATTTGTTATCTAAGAAAGAACTCATTTTATCGTGGGGAGTTATCTTGGTCGGCTGTACTACAATTCGCATAGCCCAGTGAAGGCAATTTAACCAAACAAAAACATTCGTTATAAAGTTGTGAAAAGGATGGGAATAATAAATTTAAGGTCAGTGTGAAATATAGTATGTTCGAGCAAGAATTTCAAAAAAAGCCTTTGTAACTTTAATGACTATTTTCGTTTCAAGAAAGAACATTCGAATTTGACTAGTCTAGCAAAATATTGTTTGTGCTAGACCTCACTTTATCTTGGCAAGTTATCTTGTTCGGCTTATCGTCACTTTTCAACTACAACAACAACAAAACTCGTAACTGCAGCTTGTCTTAAGCTGCTGTTACGAGTTCTTTGTTGAAAAGCAATTTGGAGAGGCCAGTGAAGGCAATTTACCCGAACAGAACCATTCGTTATAAAGTTGTGAAAAGTATTACGCGGTGAATTTTTCTAAAATTTTGTTACGCAATTTAGCGTAATACTAAATTTAGTATGGACAGTTGTTAAATTTATGATTATATATTCCATTTTCAATTTGCACCTAACTTCAAACTTTTGTAATTGTTGTCTTTTAAAATCATTCCAAAGCCTGAGAATACGGCTTAATTGCAATACAATATAAATAAATCATTGCATAAAACATATGCAATATTTACAGCAAACAATTAAACAAAACAGAGAAAATTACGTGGATTTAAAGAACATATCAGTTACGTGAACAAACGCTAAGTTACTCTTAATCGGTATAAGAAACCATTTTTGTTAAAAGCAAAACCTGTTATAATTGGCTTTGGTCAATAATATGTCATTGTTTGAATAAAAGAAAATGAAATGTTAAGTTGAATTAGTGACGCAACTAGTACAGGCGGCTTTAGCCTATGTTTTGACACCGACAAACAAAGCCGTTTTAACACCTTCTTTGACAAAGTAAACTTACTTTGTCTCAATCTTTCTTACCTGTCAACCAGCTTTGTAGACTTAGTATTGTTAGATTCCAACCAATCAGAGTGGCCGGGATAAATGTAGACAAATGTCTCGGCCACTCTGATTGATTGGTGTGTAACTTTACTTTAGAAAATCAATTTAGACACGTTGGTGAATACGGGCCCCGGTATATTGCAACCGTTTCGTATAAATAATCGTGTTGGCAAAGCACATATCAAATTGCTTTGAAAACACGGAAAGATACGTGGAAATTAAAGGTTGGCTCATACATAGGATCATATCTTCTTTTAAAAGATTCACCAAGAACCGAACGAACATTGAAACCAAAGTACCAAAGGTTAAAAAGCTACGCGTAACACCGGAACATTAAAATAGAGCATACCACAAGGATGGGAATAGTAAACTTAAGGTCAGTGTGAAATAATTTATATTGAAACAACAAAAGGGTATAGAGGAATTCAAATTTTGTTATTTTTTACCCTTTCCCAAAAAATTGACCTGGTTTTAATGTCCCCGATAGAAAGGGCTTTTGAAAATATTGAGACAAAAGAAGAAAATGCTGATAACCCGCATTTTCTCCTTTTGTCTCAATATTCTGTTTGTCATATTGTACATTAGATTTTTTAATCATTAACAAAAGGGTATGTAGCTGCTGTGGAATTAGAACAGTACAAACATTTGGAAAGGGTTAATTCATACCAAATGTTTGTGAACGCATTCAGAAGTCCATAAAGCATAGGGTTTGATGACCAATATTTTGCAAACTAAAAAGTCATTTTCTCCTCTAACGTCTGCTGTGAGACTGGAACCATGAGGTCAAACTGTCACATTTCACCATTTGACATTTTGATTTATGTTTTTACTCATTCCCACATTTTGAAGCTACTTTGATGCTCCACACAAAATGATAGCTTTGGAAAATATTGTGGAAAATACGGAAATTGCTTGATACAAATTTTGATTGGTCACCAATAACCTTTTAATCTCGCACCGTGTAAAATATATTTTACATTTAGTAATTGCATGGCGTTATTCCGCCTTCTCTGCTTCAAGTATTCCTCCTTTTGGTCATTTGTTATCGGAATTATTGAAGACAAATATTGGAAATGTTGTGTTACGTAATTCCCCGTCGTAACCATGTCGGCATCAAATTCTTTAACGGCCCTTTCTAGACCCCAGCTTGTTTGCTTAGTTTCACTCTGCTGTGCATATTTGCACAAAAATGCAATCCGTACAATATTTGTAGAGATTTGAAGTTCGTGTTGACAGAGCTATTTTAAGGTAGGAGACAGAGGCATGTCAAAATTGATAATCGATTTCGTTTTAATCCATTACCACACAGGGACTCTTCTTGACTCCCAACAAGATAACGACTTTGGAAAACAATGTGGAAAATAATGCTTTTGAAAAGCAATTCCATTTCCCACAATGTTTTCTATCCAAAAAGGCCAAAGACTATTTCCTGTTTTCACAAGATTGCAAATGTATATTTATAAGAACGCCGAAATCGAGGAGCTTTTGTTAATCGGCTTGCGTAGTTACATGTAGATTCATTTTGGTAAGAACATCATGAATTAAGTTATTAGGCCTTTGAATCTTTCCTGGACAACACCTTAGCAAAAAAATGCAAGACGTTGAAAGAAAAGAAGATTAAACTGATAAACAATTTCTCCTTTTCTCTCGATACTTCATTTGCCACGATAAGCAAATTCTCGTCAATTAGTATCTCATCACCTTTTCTCTGAAAGTTTTCAAAGTTTTAAAACTCTTTATCGAAACACTAAAGCCAAGTTTTATTATGAGTTAAATATTTTGACGTTCAACGTTTACCCATGGGGCCGTTTACCCATTCCCACACAATATCCTGCAAGACAGTGGCTTTGCAAAACATTTTGGAAAATGAAGAAATTGACTGCGACAAGCAATTTCTTCATTTCCCACTATGTTTTCTACCACATTTGACAAAAATAGATAAATTGTAGATCTATCTACTTACAATTGTCTTCCGTAATATCTGTCAATTTGGACCTGTCTAAATTTTTGCCGTTTGGTAATGGAATAAAGCAGTAAGGGAGACCATAGATGGCGGAATCAAGTGACACTAAGCCATGTTGGGTATACTGACAATATATAACCCATGGACGGATCTAGAGGGGGTCGGGGAATCAATTTCTGACTATATAACATTAATATAACGTTACATACCGGTAATTAACACATTTAAATCCATCATTTGGGCTTGGACCCCACCCCTGGAAAAATTCTAGAAGGCTTGTTGGACACCCACCCCCTGGACCTGGAAAAAATCCTGGATCCGCCCTTGCTGACCGATTAAAAAAGGGGGGTCCAATCAGAGAATGCGGAATTTATTTAACACAACGGATTTGCTGACTGCAAAGGATCTGTAAAACAGCACATGATAAAAATGTTATTGCTTCAAACCGAATTCAAATCGGCCCCGTATTAACAAAGTTATTGAAGATATTCAGTAATTAATGCATCACGTGATTATCCACCGTGAACTCAGTCATGATTAAGATTAATATACTATAACTTACGGTAGAACGTAGTCAATTTCTTCCTTAAGCAATAGCCAAGCGGCAAATGTCAGAATTCGAAGATGATGCAGACATCAATTTCAAGTGAATTAATTATTATTATTATTATTATTATTATTATTATTATTATTATTATTATTATTATTATTATTATTTATTATTATTATTATTATTATTATTATTATTATTATTATTATTATTATTATTATTATTATTATTATTATTATTATTATTATTATTATTATTATTATTATTATTATTATTATTATTATTATTATTATTATTATTATCATTTTTTTTAATTTCTATGTGGAAATTTGGAAAACATTTTTGGAAATGAAGAATAGCTTTTACATGTAACAAGCAATTTCTTATTTTCTTCAATGTTTGCCAAAATCTTTATCTGGAGGATCGTAAAAAAAGCGCCATTATGTAGGGAAAGCTAAGCTTTAATTTCTTTATATGCCTTGCATGTTCTCCAAAGCTCATACCCAGTTTGACAAGAAATCATTGATATAATCTTTTTGTTGAAACTGAGTCCATAAAAAAAGAAAAGAAAAGAAAAAAAAAAAAGAAAGAAAAACTTATCTTTAGCCAAAATGTAAGAAAATAGATGTGAATAATTAATGTATCTATTGTAATAAGATATGATCTTTATCTAGGTCCGTCCCCTTGAAATCTGTGGTGTGACCATTGACCTCAATTAAACAATTATATCACATTTTTATTACCCGTCCATACTTTTAAAAGGTGAACGTTGAGAGTGGTCACATGGTTTGTAGATTTTTGTGTTAAGGTATTCAACCCATCATAGGATACCAAGCACCTCCTATAACTTCGGCGTCATCTATGGCAACATACATTGACGAAGTCCGGATATCTTCGTGAGTTTCTGTTGTCGCGGAAAACGACGACGATGTAGGCGTAATTGCACGAACTGTTTGGTATCAAATTATGGGTGAATACATTAACTCTGCGACATCAGATGCCCATGATACCATTTAACGTCAATATTTTGATGCGAAATATTCATCTTTTGTACGGGTGAATGATAACATCGTAAAAAATTCCTAAAACCAAAATATTCAAATGGTAATTATTTTGCAAATCGAATTGATGATGCGAAATCTTCGACGTTACATGTCCGTTTGTTTCATGACTGTGCAGACAGCAAGGCAAAACTAAGATATATAGCCTACCATCGTCATAGCAAAGCAGGCGGGAAGGTGATATGTTTCACTTTTGTCACGTTAAGGCAGTTCATCCCCTAAAGGGATTCGCACGACGTCGTAATTATTCGCGCGACGTCGTTAACATTCGGCGGTGGAACGTTCCACCATCGAAAACACCGCCGAATTTTTACGTCACCCGAATAATTTCGGATAGGTAACAAATGTTTACGACATCGCACGAAAAATTCTGACGTCAGATCAGATTTTGTCTTCAACCTTTGTTTCATTTTACAGGAGCATTATAGTAACCGTGATCCTTTTCCAACAATATTGTGAAGTTCGAGCCAACACAGCACTGCTGATAATCGACGTCCAAAACTGTTTCCTGCCAGGCGGAAGTCTTGCAGTGACGGGTGGAAATGACGTCATTCCTATCATCAACAGCATACGTCAGAAATACGTCGACGAGATTTCCTTGACCGTTTTGTCGCAGGACTGGCATTGTGAAAATCACATTTCGTTTGCGTCACAGCATCCAAACCATACTGCGTTCTCAACCATTTATCTGACTTATGACGAAAACGGTGAGTAATTACGACAGGGAATCATGTGATAAAATAAAGAAAAGCAACAACAACAACAACAACAACAACAACAACAACAACAACAACAACAACAACAACAACAGGTCAACAGTATTTATTTATCACTTGATAGATAGATAAATACATGTAGATAGATACTCTAGATAGATAAATTCAATATTTCGGCAAATCTATTTTTCTTAAGGGGGAATGCTCCAGTTTTTCGGAACACTCGGTCATTACGGTAGTAAATTAAATGTTCCGTACCAATATGTTTCGCTACCATATTTTCAATAATATAACACATCATTACAATTTACCATTTTCGACGGTAAAAGTGTATTTATTATTCGAAACTGATTTCCCAAAGATGGAAATCGATTATTTAGAGCAAGACAGTCGTTAGTGTGTATGCAGTTACGACTGTTTTGCGTCATTTTATTCATGTGTAGCTGATAAAAATTGCTGTAATTCACTAATAAGTGCGCTGACCTATACATTTTCTTTTTGAATTATTACCAGGACATGTTGCTTAACACAATTAGGGAGTTTTATCAAATTCTATTATGTAGAACTTGAAATATTTTCAAAAATATGCAAATTTTGACATAAAATACTCCAGCTTCGTTGATCTAACCGAACACGTGATCATGCTGTTTTATACATGTACACGTTTATTATAGCACATATTTTGGGTTTTCTGATCTTATTAAATGTAAGACGTTACTTTAAATCCGTTTTCGGTACTAAACATTGAATATACAGCATTTTATTAGAATTTTAGTGACCTTGGACATGTGCAAGAAATTGTGCATTTTTCGCTGTAGGGGTATGCGATACAAATGCCCATGAAATTAAAACAAGATCGCTGACCATCCATTTTTATTTCATTTTTCAATTGGTGATAACATGTAATTTCAACATACAAAATATAAATAAATTCTATTATTGGGAAAAAATTTAGGAAACTGGAGCATTCCCCCTTAAAAAAAAGATTTAAAGAAATATCACACTACAAAGTTGTTTGACTTTATTATTTCAAGCCGAATTCAAGGTTAACGTCACGATATCAAAGGTCTCAAATGAAAGGTTTATCAGAAGACTAAATCTAAAATAAGACATTGAGTTATAGCACAAGTATTTTGCAGACGCCGACACCGACGCCCAAGGATAATTATGACAATTGACATTGCGATACTTTCGTTCTGGGCGAACTAAAATGGGCGTGCTTGGCGAAGTTGTCTTTCTTTTCGTTCCAGGTACTTTATGCAGGGACAGCAGTTGTGTCGTAGCATACAATATTTCACAGACGCTGTGGCCCGATCATTGTATTATGAACACTGACGGCGCAAACTTCAGCACAGCCTTACACATGGAACCAACCGATATTATTATACGAAAGGGATACCACTGTGATGTGAGTACGTTTTCTCGATTTCTGGCGGTCAGCTCGTCCGTTAACTTTTGATGTTTACACAATGGGAAATTTTACTGAAACAAACTGTAATAGGATTTCATTTCTTTCTTGAATATAGCGTTTCGGATTCGGTTTGGTATCCTTTATCAAGCTCATTCTTTTAAGCATGTGTACTCAATGAAAATTCCAAATAAAAGTGGCTTTGAACAATGTTTTTTTCTTTTAATCTTCTCTTTCATGTTTTCATTGGCATTAGGATGATTACCGTAAAATGTATGAAATCCTTTTACAGTCTATCAAAATGTATCCTTTACATAGCATTTTGATCGTTACGGTGCATTAACTTGATGCAGGTGGTGTTGTCTAATGATTACTCTCTAACCTACATGTATCGTTACAGGTAGATTCGTACTCGGCATTTTTCGACAATGGACATTTTTCACACACAGAACTACACACTATTCTACAAAACCACAGTATAGACACACTGGTAGTGACCGGTCTAGCGTTAGACTTCTGCGTCTATTTTACATCGAAGGATGGGAAATTTCTAAGTAAGTGAATAATATTATAGTTTTTCATCAAGAACCTAGTAACTGCATCTTGAAAGAAGCTGCAGTTATGAGGTTTAAGTTGAAAAGTATTGAATATTTTGTTTCAAACTTTAAATCGAAGGATGAGGAATTTCCAGGTATGTCAATTATACTTAGTTTCAAAGTGTACTTTTTAGGACGTCCTTATATGCAAATGAGTTACTATAAATAATAACAATATGGCGGCGATAACGTAATCTTTCTTTGTCCCTATAGCGTCGCCTATACTGCTACTACTTTTCTAAGTGAGTCAATAATGTGAAGCTTTTCAACAAATTCTTCGTAACTGTAGCTTACAAGAAACTCCAGTTACGAGGTTTTTGTTGAAAAATAGTGTCGAATACTTAGTTTCAAAGTTTACATTGAGGAATTGGGATACAGTAAATGAATAATATTGAGCTTTTCAACAAAAAAACATCGTAACTGCAGCTTAAATGTCTATTTTTTTTCCAGATTACACGGTTTATACAGTCGTGGACGCATCAAGATCTGTTGGTAAAGCTACTGAGGTTACTGCAATAAGGGATATGATGGATAAAGGTTAGTATTCACTCATTAAAGCCTCTCTTACAACCCGTCGTGCGTCTTTTTAAATCGTACGTTTTAAAACTCTGCAAAATCGCGCGATTTATAAAGACGCACGACGGGTTGTAAGAACGCCTCAAAATATTGACCGGTCAATTCTTTGCTGCGTGCAGTCTGAGTCGTGGTTGCGTCCACCAAAATCGTACGTTGCACGTGCGTGCATCGCACGACTAAACGTACGTTTTAGACGCAGACCGCACGCAGGAGCACGTACGACCGGTTGTAAGAGAGGCTTTACGAACGATATTTCGTTGGTTTGCTAGATTACATCCCAGGCGAATTTATGAAATCGTGCATGTCAAATAGCTGATTGATCTCCATACATATTTCATCTCTCGTTACGAAAGGTTTAGCGTCTGTAATCAGGATATCTAACCATCATATTTTCAATTTTTTACGTCATCCGTTGTATCACAGATGTAATTCAGCATTGTTGAATTAAAAACTTAAACGATGGCGGTCTCTGTCTGTCTGCCAACCTCTACTTCGGTAACATACCTAAATAATGATAATCTCCCATTCTTCGAATGGTTTCGTCTTGTTATTCAAACAAATTGACTTTATTTACATGTAGGAAACGAGGCGCTGCTTTTCAACAAAAACCTCGTATCTGCACCTTTAAACAAGCTGCAGTTACGAGGTTTTCGTTGAAAAGCGAAGCGATGTCACATGCCTGTGACGCATGGCAACCCTGTACAAGAACTTTATATCATATCGCTGCTTTTCAACAAAAATCTCGTAACTGCAGCTTAAAACAAGCTGCAGTTACGAAGTTCTCGTTGAAAAGCGACGATACTGCATCTCTTTACAGGAATCAACCTTATAACAAGCGACCAACTGGACAAAGTGTTTGTAACATCTTCAAGCCCGATAAATACAGGACTGGCGTGCGTGTTGTTGACTTTGTTTCTCAATCTTTGTGGGAAAATTAACTTTAATATTTTATAAACAAACAAGTAAGCAAGTCCTCGTATTTCGCACAGTCCCAGATAAGGTCTGGTCTTTCACGGTCCGACAGGGTATTAGTTTAGAAAAATTCAGGAAAAAAAGAAGACAATCATTTTCTTGTTGCTCCCAATATTTCTATAAAATAGACTTTAGATTTTCTCTAACGCTAGCCTTGTCATTAGTTTTTTTCTCTAATTCAGGCTAGCTTAAAACACGTGTGAGAAAGGGTTTAACAGCCTAGAGTTTTACTCTTTCCCAAAACAAGACCTCGTTTTAACGTCACTAAAAGTAGTCGGGGGGGGGGGGGGGGGTGAAAATGCAGAAAACCAGCATTTCCTCCTTTAATTTTATTACCCCTTTCCCAAACAAGACCTGGTTTTGACGTGTCTGGTAGAAAAGGCTTTGGAAAACATCGAGGCAAAAGAAGAAACTGCTGATGAGCAGCAGTTTCTTCTTTTGCCTCAATATTTTCCTATGCTATTTTGTACACAAATCCTATCCTCATCACCATCCACATTGTTGTCTGCAGCAACTTTCAAATTGGACCACCCTGTAATTTTGCCGTTTGGGAAAGGCCTTTATAATTTCTTTGCAATATTGTAGACACTTCTTTACATCGATCTTGTCACCTTTTGCTAATTGGGATAGGGAGAACTAAAATGTATACGGAGTCATTAGCCTAGCAATGGAAAATATCGCTGCTTTTCAACGAAAACCTCGAACCTGCAGCTAGAAATAAGCTGCAGATACGTGGTTATCGTTGAAAAGATATGACATGTCATTCTCGAAGAATGACGTTTTTAGACGCCCACTGCAAGAAAAAATCTCTGCGAAACATAATGGAAATGAAGAGATTGCTTTTGACAAGCAATTTCTTCATTTCCCACAATGTTTCAACACGGGAAGGCAAAAATGATCTACTGCAATTCACCAACGACAATCACCAAGGACAACTTGGGTTCTCCGAAAAGAAAACAGAGTAAATTCACCAGAACTGAACGGAACAGAATGCCAAATCTTATTCATTTGAAATAGTTGTCTGCCATGTCTTTGAATATGGACCAGTTTAAAGTTTTGCTTATTTACTCTTTACGTGCAATAAACCAAGCTTTGTAAAACGTCGAGGGTATGGAATTTCAAGACTTCAAGATTTATTCATTTTTCTGATATTTTCATTTATTTCATACATTATAATTTTTTTCATCTCATATTTGTAATAAAAATTACATATTTTATAGTCTTCAACAACAATTATCTATGTAACAGTTCTATACAACTAACAATAATCACATAAACTAAATGGTTGTCAGTGAACAAAAACTAAGTTTGAACTTTTGATCAATATAATGAAACAATTGGGCGCAATCTGGAGTTTAAACAATTACCAGACGGTAAAATTCTAGACTAGTCTTATTTGAAAGATGTTGCAGATGACCATTTCTAATTATGAAATTTTACATTTTTTTGTCATTTTTTGTAGTAAACATTGTGGAAATTAAAGAAATCGTTTGTCATAATTGTCATAAGCAATTTCTTTATTTCCACAATGTTTTCCTAAGCCTGTATTTTGTGGAGCGTCAATATGTGAGAGCAGTCTGATCAGGAATCAAACATCATTTATAGAGCTGCTACAAGTACTCAACAAGCAACTTGAGAAAAACATGGATCTTGATCAGACTATGTGTATTGTTTATGCCGGCTGATCTCGATCCATGATGGTCTAAAATACCATTTAGCCCCAACAACAAAATAGTAGTGTGGTCAAAATTGAAAGAAGTAGCAGACGACATTCCCAATGTGATTCCCAATGTGATAAAATTTTGAAACTTTATGACTTTTGGGGTAGAAAACATTGTTGGAAATGAAGAAATTGCTTGTCACAAGCTGTTTCTTCATTTTCCACATTTTTTTCAAAAGCCTTTATCTTGTAGGGAGACAAAAAGAATCATTGTGTGGTAATGGGTTAAAGACCCTTTTCCAGATCCTGGCTCAAATATTCAACAAAGCAGCAGATAATAGGGTGTGAAGTTATGCAATTTTTTTTTTATTTCGAATCCAAATCCTATGTTGTGCATACTCATTTGAATCGTCTGGAAGAGACGATTCAGATGAGTATGCACAACATAGGGTTTGATCAACAATTACTAAAAATTTGGTTTTTAAATAACCCTTTCCCAAACAAAACCAGGTTTTAGTGCCCAGAAAAGAAAAGGCTTGAGTAAACATTGAAACAAAAGAAGAAACTGCTTATTACTTATAACCTGGTATTTCTTAACCCTTTCCCAAACAACAAAACTTTAGGGTGGTCTAATTTGAAGGATCATTGACGATAAAATTTGTGTTCATAAAAATTAGATTTGCATACAATATGGCATAGGAAATATTGAGACAAAAGGAGAAAATGCTGATAATCAGCATTTTCTTCTTTTGCCTCAATGTTTTCCCAAGCCCTTTTTAATTAGGTATGTCAAAACCAGGTCTTGTTTTGGAAAAGGGTTAGACTATTTCAAACAACATGCAATCTGAATCAACAACTGTTTGCCGAATGTATACAAGAATCATGAACTATTGGTGAAAAGCGATCAATAAATAAAATGCATAAAGCACATTAACTGTTTAGCACTATTTCATAACTTTCCTCAAAGTTTTATGGAGGTTACATTAAAAAATTTTCATTGTTTAGTAATAGTTACAATAATGTTTAAAACTTGTTGTCCACTTACAACAACATTTTAGAATGGTCCAGATTGGAACAATTCTTTATTCCTAAAGTGTAAATGTAATAAAAATGCTCTGATATTGCTCATGATAAATGACTTGACAAAGTCTCTAGCTAATAACTAGGGATTGTCTGCAAGGTCAATTATCATGATCCATAGAAGCGCTTTGAAACAAGGTGTGTTTGTGAAACACAAATGCCCCCGAAATGGCCATTTTTGCAAAATGTTAAGTTTTCATAGAGTAAAGGGTTGATAAGGGTTAACAGATGACCTTGAGGAAGGTCAAATTGCATGGAACAGATAGCTATCATTAAAAGAAGGTTTCATACCAATTTGAGCTTTATATGCCAAATACTTTTGGAGAAAAGGCCAATGTTAAGTTTTCATGTTTAGTCTTCGGACAGACAGACGGACTGACCGACGAGCAGACATGAGTAAAACAATATGCCCTCTATCTCTCGATACTGGGGCATCAAAATGCTGACTTTTTGTAATAAATTTTAATAAATGATTCTTTTGAAAAACAGCTTAACATCTTTTTCCATGATTGCATATATACAGTAACACATTCAATTTTGTCTTTATAAAATGTGTATTTTAAAGCATGAAATACATGTATATGAGGTTATCCAGCATTTTCTTTTTCCTCAACTCCTCCGCCCCCAAGATCCCGAAGATTGAGAAACTACCAAAATACATGCTCCTTCTAGGGAAGAGCATTAAGAGAAAAGACTAGAAAGACCTGAAGGTCTTGAGTCGCTCCACAGGCCTGAATTTCTTGTGGTTTACTATAAAAAAATTGACAAATTTATCTAAATGGTTAAACTTATATACTATTAAATTCTTGTGGTTCTTAGAGCAGAAACAAAGTAAAATACAGCAATGTGGTCAAAGAAAAAGTAGATTTCTCAAAACTTGTGGTTCTTAGAGCGAAATCAAAGTAAAAAGAAGCAATCATGTGGTCAAAGCGAAAAGAAGGTAAATGATTGACCAATATTTTGGGGATTTTTAGAATGATGTCAAAGTTGAAAACTGTAATTATGCCAAATTCAAGGGCACATAATTCAGTATGTGGGTTTATAATCAAGCTGAATTTTAAACTCGTGCAAGATCTTATGGTCAGCATCATTCTGTCCAAATTTTGTCATTATTAGTCTATAATCGTGGCCGCAAAAGTGAAAAAAGTGTCTAAAACTGAAATTTTGTCAATTTCAAGGGCACATAACTCAGATTGTAGCAATACAATCATCCTGAAAATTACACATAAAAAAAATCTTGTTGTCAACTAGATTCTGTCCAAATATCATCTTGATTGGTTAACAATTATGGTTGTTAGAGAGAAAACAAAGTCGAAAATGGCAATTTTGTCAAATTCAAGGGCACATAACTCAAGATGTAAAATTCCGATTAAGCTGAAAATTACACCCAGGCAGGATATTATGCCTATATATATTCTGTCCAAGTTTTGTCTTGATTGGTTAATATTTGTAGATTTTAGAGTAAAAATAAAGTCAAAATCAGCTATTTTTGACATTCAAGGGCAGATAACTCAGGTGATTCTGATTCAATCCAAATTCTTTGAAGGAATCTGAGAGAGGGTCACCCAAGGATCATTCTTGTGAAGTTTGGTTGAAATCCATCCAGTAGTTTCTGAGGAGAAGAAAAAGTCTACGGACGCACGCACGGACGCACTGACGCATGACGGACACATCGCCATGACAATAGCCCACTGGCCTGAAAGGCCAGTGGAGCTAAAAATGCTGATACCCAAACTTGTATTCTTTTCTCTCAAAGCTTGTATGCTACATGACATGAAATGTAAACAGCTAGTAAGTTAACTCCAGTTTTGTAACAATAATCTTCTACCAAATGACAAAATTTTAGACTGGTCTGAATTGACAGCTACTTCAGAAGCCAAAACATGTGCAAGATATCCCTGCTTTTCAACGAAAATTACGAGGTTTTCATTGAAAAGCGAGGATATGGAAAAAGTACAATATTATATAGTACAAAAACATGGAGGCAAAAGGAGGAAATGCTGGTTGGCAGCATTTTCTTCCTTTGCTTAACATTTTTAAAAGTGTAACATTGACCATTGATATGCATCAAAAGACTTCACTGTTTGGGTTAATTGGGACAATTAGTCAAGTAGGAAAATGTTAAATATGTAAGTGTATACCGTCACTTTTCTTCAAAAACCCCATTGATTGATTGGGGCTTTAAGTCTCTTTCAACTGCCATGGTCTGGTCACATCACAGCTGGAGCACATTACGGTGGATTCCTGGCATTTCTCATACCAGTATGACCACAACATTCTACTCAAGCCTCCAGCTGCTTGCCCACAAAGGTTAACAAAAATAAAATCGTTGATGGCAGACAATTTTGTCTGATAGGATGTTTGCCCCCATGACCAGGGATTGAACCCGTGACATCATGAGAGAGAGTCTGATGGGCTACCAACTGGGCTACATGGCTGCTTGATACCATCGTAACTGCAGCTTTTGTTTAACCGTAACCCGTTCTTGCACATTGACACTTTTTGATGCCCTCACAAGGAAAGGCTTGGGAAAGCATTGTGGAAAATGAAGATATTGCTTGTGACAAGCAATTTCTTCATTTTCCACAATGTTTTCTACCCCAAAAGTGAAAAAAAAATATTGAATTTCATTCACTTGATAGATCTACTGTCGTCTGCAACATCTTTGAATTTGGGCAAGCGTAAAATGTTGTCGTCTGGTAATAGGTTAACTGCAGTAACAAGGTTTTCGAAGGAAAACAGCAGCTATGTTGTATGACTGTATAATGAGTGGTTTTCAATGATCGTCTGGGTGTTCTAGTGGTGGTGGTTTGTCTGGCATGGTTGTACGTGTGCCTGCCGTCAGATAACCGGCAACATTCGGACCCGTTGGACCTGAAATACAAAACGGTTGATAAACCGAGCTACAGATTAAAGAGGGGGAGAGTGGTTTTTCAAAAGCAACATTTCATTGATCATTTATCACACCCTATGTAGTTGGTACTCATAGGAATTGTCTCATCAAGACGAGAGAACCTACAAGATTATAGTGTTTAAGTTAGAAAAACAAAACTTAGAAAGTTAGAATGCCTTCATCCCCTTTTATCTCTAGGTCTGGTATCAGGATTAAGCTACTTCTGAAACTACAGTCGACACTCGTTATCTCGACATCGGATAAGTCGAAATTCCGCTTTAGTCGAAGTGAATGTCATGTCCCATCCTCAACATATGGATATCAAAATGAATTTCGAGACAAATACAGCCATTGAAATTTAGTAGGAAAAGGATAGAAATTGCTCGTCTCGAGCAATTTCTTTCCTTTTCCTACTATATTTCAATCATGGGCACATAATATGATGCCCATCAAGAATGGTTAAATATCGTTTTCATCGAAAATAATCAAAATCGGATGAGTCGAATTCCGGATATGTCGATGTATTATGACGGCCCCTCTGACTTCGACACAACGAGTGTCGACTGTATTCCAAATTTGTTATAGGCTGTAGATGACAAACGGGATGTTGATAAAGATAGAATTCACTAGGATTACAGCACACAAACTAATGAGACATAGGGGCCTATCAGATTTTTTTTTATTTTACCTAAATAATTTCCAGTCTTTTTTATTTTGGACATAAAAAGTGCTGCAATACAATCTCATTGCTTTGAGTAAAGTACCATCGAATAAACAAACAAAACAAATATAATTCAAGTTCATTTCAACTATGTTAATCGGGCAGTTGGCATTTTTATGCTTATATCAACTCAAAGAGGTTTAGCAGGCAATACAAATTGTAATCTAGATCTAACTAAATAATATACAGTGTTGAAGATTAAGATCAAACTTTATATTTGTGCAAGTCATTTTTGTTATTATACTGCTATAATTAGTGTTTATGGTAGAATACCCATAATGTGGCCATTTTGAGATTCTCAAAACATCAGATTTTTTTGAGCTGCGTCATTACGTATCCAAACCTATTCAGGTCCAGTCGTAAACATTCTACGGTGGAACTTTCCACCTTCCAATGTTTTCGACGTCACTCGAATAATTCTGAGGTCTGCAAATCTCTTTAGGGGTGGACTACCTTAACACATTACCAGATTACCTGTATCTGAAGTACCTAATACAAATAGCTTTGGGAAAGAGGCAAAAGAAGAAAATGCTGATTATCAGCATTTTTTCCTTTTGCCTCATTATTTCTTTAGCTATATTTTATACAATCCCCTCTTTTTTAACACCCATTTTCTTGTCTGCAATAGCTTTTAAATCTGACTATTAACTACTTTTTTGCAACTCATTTCAATTTGGACTTAAAACTGTTGTTATTTTGGGACAGCATTATAATCTAAGCCTTATTTATTAAGCTTATCTGTTTGTATGTTTACAATCCACAAGGGTAAAAAACAAATTGATTGAATGTGGTTTAGTGAAATTTTAAACAGGATTTCAGTAAAATCATGGTAGTTGCAGCACCTATCCATGGGTTCCTGTAGTTTCTCCCACCAGAACATCCTTTACCAGCCTTCAGCTGCTAACCCAATTAAAATTTACACAGTCATATCCACCCACTGGTGGTAGACATGTCAAAAAGAATATTCACTGAGGCATGGGATCATTATCAAGGTACCAATGATTGCAATTCACTTCTAAGGGAGTCATCAAAATAAACAAGCAATATAAGTATACTGAGGTAATATAAATCATGCATATGACTATAGAAACAATTTCAATGCATCTCTTATCTCTTATCTTATTCATTTGCTAAACAATTAAGTTCTCATTTTGATACACAAACAAGATGTGTTTGTGAAACATGAGTGCCCATGAAATGACCTTTTTTCTAAAATGTTAAGTTTTCATATTAAGGGTTGATAAGGATTAAAGGATGACCTTGAGGAAGGTCATATTGCATGAAACAAATAGGTATCATTGAAAGAACGTTACATACCAAATATCAGCTTTGTATGTCAAATACTTTTGGAGACAAGAGTTGTCCGAGGACAACGTAGCTCGCCTATACGAGAGCTTGTCGCTAAAATAGGAGTTCAAGGTCAAAGGTCAAGGTCACTAGGTCAAAGGTCATGGTCTCAAGGTCAAGGTCATGGAATCAGGTATCCATATGTGAAATATAAAGACTCTATCTTTAATAGTGCATGAGATATAGGTTAAATTTTCTTTTAAAGTAGGTCAAACTCCAAGGTCAAGGTCACTAGGTCAAAGGTCATGGTCCCAAATGAAAGGTGTTGGTAGGCGGTATCAATGTATGATATATCAAGGCTGTATCTCTAATAGTTCCTGAGATATATACCAAGTTAAAGCTTTTAAAGATGCGACCCTGACGCGACACTAGGGCTGTGACATTAAGCCCCGGCTCGCTAAAAAGGCAAATCTTAAGTTTTCGGACAGACAGACACAAGTAAAACAATCTGCCCCTGCTCTTTCGGTACAGGGGCATAAAAAGTTTGTTTATCCCTTTCCCAAACACCAAAATATGGACTGTTCCTATTTGAAAGCTGCTGCACATGCCAATGATATTATGGAAGTTCACAAAGAAATGATGCCGATCATCAATATTATCTTCATTTGTCTTAATGTTTGTCTAAGACATTAATATCAGGTTTTGTTTGGGAAATGGTTTAACAAGGACTAATTTGAAAGGAGATGCATTGAATTCTTCATATATCCAAAGCTAAACAAATATACATGTACACAAGCAAATCTGCATTCTAAGTAACACCAACTGTTAACATGCATAAAAGATACAAACTACAAGATTACACAATATAAGCACACCCATTAATTGATATGCAACAGTAAACAAACAGACAGACAGATGTTACCTTGCGAGGAGTCTGTTAAAATACAACAGATAGACTTAAAGAATTAGGAGTAACAAAAGACAATATATAGATACATAACAGACAAATTCAATCTATGTGGTAACTAAATGATGGTGATTTGGCAATTCTGTGACACAGCCCTGCAGAGGATCTAGGATTTCTGTGAAGGTTTTTTTTTATAATTTTACACAATGGGAATTTCTATATGGAAATGGAATAATCAGGCCACAGAGGGGGGTTCTTTTGAAAGCCACAGCCCCATCCCTTCCACTGGATCCACCACTGTAGCCTAAGATGGCAAACCCTAGACACTATGCACATAGTCAGGTGGCTAGGGTCATTCATTGAATATTCACTTTAACCCTTTCCCAAACAAAACCTGGTTTTGACATCCCTGTGGGAGTAGGCTTGGGAAAACATTGAGACAAAAGAAGAAAATGCTGATAATCAGCATTTTCTCCTTTTGCCTCAATATTTTCTGTCTTATATCATTCACAAATTCTCTCTTTATCAGTACCCATTTTGCAGTCTGCATCAACTTTTAATTTGGAACAGTAAGAACTGTGATCGTTTGGGAAAGGGTTAATGAGTTGCATTCACAAATAAGTGGACAGCCATACTGATGGGTTAACTGGCTGCAGACGATACAAATAGGGGAGATTCGGGATTTCTCGGACATGTGGGTAATCTCGGACAGCCAGACGTTTGTCTTTATAAATAAAAAGTCTTTATTAAATATTTCCCCAAATCAGCTGTATTTATGGGTATAACGCGTCATCAATCGAATGCGCCTGAATAGATGACACCACGTGACATGTATCGTGACGTGTGGGGGAGTTTACTCATTTCTGTGACGTAATGTCCGACTTTACCCGGCGTAAAATCATATTTAGCTATTTTAAACTCGGACACTAAAGTTTTCTCCATGTTTTATCTGATTTTCATGCGCGAATTAGCAACAGAAATGATGTCGACTGCAACAGCTTTAAAATTGGAGCAGTGTGCGAAACTTTACCCTTTTGGAATGTGTTAAAACAACAGGTGCTTCCGAGATTCCCCGGTGCATGTCCGAGTTTACCTTACTCTGATAGTATACTTTATTTCGTAAAATTATCTGCCTTGGCTTTATTTTAACTGTTTTAGCCAATGAAATTAGTGTAGAATTGGAATACTTTATTGTTTTCGTTGTTGATTCAGAAGCTTGTCTGTCCTAGAGACTATGTTTTGTGTCCGAGTTATACCGAATCTCCCCTAACTATCCTCTTTCATCTGTCTTTTTTGCATTATAGGTAATACATGTTCTATGTATGAAGATCATTCCACCACTAGCAAGCCAATATAATATCAAAACAATAAAAGGTATCAGTTCTACAAGCTTTTAAAAAATCTAACTAATCTAAAATAGGGGATTTTGTTCCTCAACCCTCTATAATCTTTTTAAAATATGTTACCCTTCACAATTAAATAAGAGTTTAAAGGGGACAGTTAGCTTGACTATCAAGAGCAAAAATATTGAAAAAATTTGTGGACGAGGTGTGGCCATGAGATTGTATGTGACCAGGCCTTTAGTTTGCCATGAAAATAGGTTTGGACTTGGACTGGTATAAAAAAACTGTTTGGTAAAAGGGGTAAGTAAATAAAATATGTTTTACCTGTGAGGTAGCCGGCGATATTTGTGTCTGATATAAACAGGTCATGTTTTTGATCCTTGTATTCACGCCAGGTTGGTGAACCGTCTAATATTGCATTGATCTGTAAAAGAATGTTAAATAAGATGACAATGATGGTAGCTCACTGGAATCAAGATGACATGAGCGAAAAGGGCAAATATTACATGGAAGCGAAAAAATTTTGGGTGACGTTTTTCGAAATCTGTTTCAGATGACAAATTGAACAAGTATCTGGTGTTGTATGCAACACATAAAGTCCCCTACCGGCTTCACATTGACTCAATATGGTAATCAATAATAGATTAAGTTGCAGGATCCATTTTTGCCATATTTTCACTATTTCCGTTACCATAG
The DNA here is from genome assembly GCA_963680895.1 of Fragum sueziense. NCBI lineage: Eukaryota > Metazoa > Mollusca > Bivalvia > Cardiida > Cardiidae > Fragum > Fragum sueziense. Next base: position 4,992,833 of record OY804609.1, read on the forward strand.
CAACCGCACTTTTCGTCAAAGAACAAAGATAAAATGATGTGCATAATCTACACATTGCCATCTAGTCATATACCAAGTCTCATCAAATTAGCTTGCTTACTTATTAACTTATTGCAGGATCCAATATTTTTGCCATATTTTCACTATTTCCGTAACCATAGCAACAACAATTTTAGTCTAAAAACAAAAATAAAATGATGTGCATAATCTACACATTGCCATATAGTCATATACCAAGTCTCATCAAACTAGCTTGCTTAGTTATTATCTTATCGCAGGATCCCATTTTTGGCCATATTTTCACTATTTCTGTAACCATAGCAACCTCAATTTAAGTCGAAAAACAAAAATAAAATGATGTGCATAATCTACACATTGCCATCTAGTCATATACCAACTTTCATCAAAAACGCTTGCTTAGTTATTAAGTTATCGCGGGATCCAGATTTGAGCGGACAGACGGACAGACTGACGGACGGACAGATGGACGGACGGACGGACGGACGGACGGACTGACGGACGGACAGACGGAGGGCAAACCTATAGTCCCCTCCGGTGTGAACACCGGTAGGGGACTAATAATGATATAGATAGGATTTGCTAACAATTTTAGAAATAGCTTTGAAAATATTGAAGCAAAAGAAGTTAAATTCTGCTCATCAGCATTTTCTTTTTTTGTCTCAATATTTTCCCACGTCTTATTATTTTTGAGACGTCAAAACAAGGAATTGTTTGTTTAACCCTTTTCCAAACAACAAAATGTTAGGGTGATCCACTTCAAAAACTGCTAAAAATGACAAAATGGATGTTATTAAAGATAGAATTTGTGTAAAATATGGCATAGAAAATATTGAGACAAAAGGAGAAACTGCTGGTTATCAGTAGTTTCTTCTTTTGTTTCAATGTTTTCCCAAGCCTTTTCTATTAGAGACTTCAAAACCAAGTCTTGTTTGCAGGCTGTCAACCAGGTCTTCTAAAAAATATAGGAGTTTTAATAGGAATATTTTTCAAGAAAAATAGGAGCTTTTAGCCAATTTCGAGTCAAATTATAGGAGTTTTTTAAGTAAAGTTTTTTCATCTCTAACACTTAAAGGGACTGTCATACTTTTTGTAAAGGGGCACAACAATAATATGCTGATTCAAATAAGCGCAAAAGGTACAAATGTGGGAGAGCAAACAAGAGACAACATCTCTGAACAGGGGGGATTGGGGGTCCTCCCACAAGAAAATTTTGAAAATCCAGATGTCTGTTGAAGCAATTAGAATGCCTTCTGAGCCCATTTTTGGCTTTAAATCTCATTACTTATAAATACATATTTAGAAAAAAAGATCTTACAGCCATGGCCTTTGTGTTATACTAACAGTTCTTACCCAATCTAGTTTGTTGTATGTTAATGTCTTTGAGTTCAATCTAGACAAGAGAGTCAACATTGCCCTATATCGCACACCTTAGAGAATACTTGAGGCTTAGAGGAGATTGTATTATGTCCGATACCTCCTGTCTCATCCCAGACAGATAACTTCTAGACAATTTTTGTTGCAGGAAAACACAAAGAATTTTGGTAGAGACTAGAGAGTAATGATGCCATGATACATACACAATTTTAATAAAAGATCTCTGGCTAAGGATTTGTCAGAAGATTATACAAGATTTCTCTCTTTCTCAATATATAATCAAATTATGAATATTGCACAACATAGGACCAATTTTCATGGTACCACAAAACTTTCAAGTATTTTGATAGAAGGCCATAAGACAATTCAACACACCAAATTTCAAAGTAGTAGGTCAAACATTTATGCATTAGAAGATTGTTGAAAATTTGCTCCTTTGTCTCCATATGGAATATATTTCACAACATATGACGCAATTTAATTGCAGCACAATAATTAAAAGTATTTTGGCAGAGGGATTGTAGACAATTCAACACACCAAATTTCAGAGCCCTAGGCCAAACTATTCAGAAGTAAAATTTTGCCTAGATTTCTTTTTTTGTCCCTATATGAAATCTGATACTAACAACACAGGGCTAATTTTCATAGCAACATACCCAGTGATAATTGGAAGTATTTTGCTGGGGGGGGGGGGGGGGGGGCTATAAGACAATTTCACAGACCAAATTTCAAAGCCCGAAACCAAATGGTTTTAGAAGAAGATTGTACAAGATTTCCTTGTTTGTGTCTACATGACATTTCGTAACCCACAACATAGTGTAAAATTTCATTGTACCAATATAATTTAAAGCAATTTTGGTAAAAGGGCCTTTAGATTCTACATACAAATTCCCAAACTCTAGTCTGTATGGAAGAAGATTATTTTCTAAATGTGGACAGACAGGCAGACAATGGATGGCGAGTGAACACAATACCTCACCCTCAGCTCTTAATGCAAAGGTGAGCTTATAAAGTAATCATATCAGTTCCACAGCATCACAATTCAGAACGTAGCTACTATACAGCATCTTCATGATCCTCATCATCTGTTTAATGTGCACCTTAAAATCTTGTGTCCTTTTCAATAGCCTTGTATGTAAACAAATCAGTGATGATGAACAGATGAAAAGCACTAAAACATTATACAGGATATCAATGCTATAATGGAAGACAGAGATTCTCTTACCTGAAGAATAGAGAAGCAAAGAGCAGTATCATAGCAATATTTTCTATCTTATCATTCATCGACAATAATTTTACCCAAAAATATAGGAAATATTTTAAAAATATAGGAGAATTATAGGAATATAGGATGTGCTTGAAAATATAGGAACAGGACCCAAAATATAGGAGTTTTATAGGAAAATAGGAATCGGTTGACAGCCTGTGTTTGGGAAAGGGTTAAATGTGAAACCAATTCTGAAATGGTAAATTTATGCACAAGCCCAGTTTTAATGATATTGATTAAATCCTTTTTAGATGGACATTTCTTGTCTGAATTTGAATAATCACTGGCATATATTATAAATTCAACAAATTACAACTTTGACATAAACAGCCACATGTTGTAATGTGTCCCTAGAAAAACATTTGGCAACATCCATTTTGTTGAATCCAAAAATGTTTGTTTATTGTTGGACAACTGAATAACGAGAGCTATTTCTACAGAATATGCCGATTTATTACCAGCTAAAATAAACGTTTACTAGGTGATTCGTCCATTGAAGTGAAGCAGGGTTAACATAATTACCTGTTCAGCATACAACAAACTTCTTTGCATTGCTTTAATAGCTTTAACAATTTGAGCTTTGGTGGAGGCCGGATTATCTATTGCTTCAAGCCCCGCTTCTAATAACCGTAGTAAATATTGCACCATTTCTGTTTTCAGAGCCTGAAATGTATTACGTAAAGTCAGTGATTGGTGTAAATCAAAATTCCTTTTTCATTGCTTTTAACCCTTTCCCAAATGGCAAAATTTTAGGGTGATCCACTTCAAAAACTGCCATAAATAACACAATGGATATTATTAAAGGTAGGATAGGAGTAAAATATGGCATAGAAAATATTGAGACAAAAGGAGAAACTGCTGGTAATCAGCAGTTTCTTCTTTTGTTTCAATATTTTCCCAAGCCTTTCCTATCAGGGATGTCAAAACCAGGTCTTTTTTGGAAAAGGGTTAAACAAAAATCTCATAAATGCAGCTTAAAACAAGCTGCAGTTACTAGGTTATTATTGAAAAGCAAACCAATATACAATATTTTGTCGGTGTCATTGCAAAACCTAGTAACTCCAGCTTAAATCAAGCTGGAGTTACAAGGTTTTGCAATACCATCTACAATCTTGTGGAAGCAGCTAGTTAACCCTTTCCCAAACAAGACTGGGTTTTGACGTCCTTATTAAACAAGGCTTTGGAAAACATTGAGACAAAAGAAGAAACTGCTGATAACCATCAGTTTCTCCTTTTGTCTCAATATTTTTCATGCTTTATTGTAAACAATTCCAGTGTTTATCAAAACTATTTTTGTCATCTTGAGCAGCTTTTGAATTGGATCACCCTAAAATTCTGCCGTTTGGAAAAGGGTTTACCTCTGTAATGTATTAGGGAGAAGACAATTTTTCCCTAGACTGTGTATTTGTAAATAGTTGGTGTAAATGCAAAACCTAGTATGTCGATTTTTCCGATTTTCAAAGTAAAAACTTGTATCTCCAGTGACAATATCTACCAATAGATGTCGCCACCCGTCGATTATCATCTATCTATGGTGGGCATTCTGGGTTAACTACTTTCAAGATGTCAGCGCCCGTAAAGTGGATAAACGTGGTACTTCCTGTCACGCGGCACATTTGCTTCACATGCGTGTATAAAATAAAATGAATAATCATATTTGAATTAATTATTTTGTTCGATAAAATTGAGACGAAAATCAAACTTTATTTTGCTGCAAATGTTGTTTTTATTTCAATTTTCTGCTTGCTACTTTTTGGCGACAGGATTTTGGAGTTATGCGCACCGCGTAGTGATTTATCCAAAAATGGATAAAGTGATGCGTCAAATTAGTCAGTCCGAAAATAAAAAAAAAATAGACTGGAAATTGTAGACTGGCTACTTAGTCAATGCTCCAGTGAAGATGATTTACGCATGGTTTTGGAATATTTTTCTTGTCAGTATCAATGACACATTATATGTGAACAATATGTCCAAATTTCAAGCAAAAATGTCCAGTTTCGGCTTGTATCTACATTGTGGGTAATGAAGAAATTGCTTGTGACAAGCACTTTCTTCATTTCCTACAATGTTTTCTACTCAAAAAGACCAAAAAATGTAGAATCCCATTCACTTGGTATTGCAACATCTTTGAAAAGTGTATTTTTTTGTCTTCTGTTAATGGGCTATACCTGTTGAACAAGTTCCTCCTCTCCTTTATCAAACATTTTACTGAGCGCCTCCGCTGCCAGAGCTATCGAGTCTCTACGCGTCTTCATTGCAATCTTGATGGGACCAACACATTCAACCTGCGCCATCGCTCGTATACAAATCTGTGAAAAGAAAAAGAATCAATTGATTGAATGGGATAAGAGGCCAGGGTCAGGTATTTCTCTAAGCAGTACTACCACAATATCCAATCTGAGCCTCCAGCTGCTCTCTCACTTAGCAATGGTGAGAAACAAATTACTTTTGTCAAATGTAAGAAAGAAATCGCCATAGCCAGAGTTGTAAACCACAATCCCTAAATTGATTGACTCCCAGGTTGCTCACCCAGCTATTCCAGCTAGATAAAGAACAATTGAATATAAGCAACAAATTGTCTTTCATGGCTTTCATGGCTCCTATGAGGTTAACCCCACAAAAGCAAATTAACCCCACAAGTACCATTAATTTTGTACTGAAAAATGACCCCATGTTTTAATGTTTGGAATAGGAATAATGGGAGGGTACAATGATTTTTCGTTATCAAATAATATTCAAATTACCTCACTTCTTGTGAACAGAGGACAGACTTGTACAGTACTTTTTGGTATAGCGGTATTTTTTTTCTCCATGGCTCCTATGGGGTTAACCCCACAAAAGCAAAATTACCCCACAAATAACATTTGTACTGAAAAATAACCCCATGTTTTAACATTTGAAACAGAAATATATGGGGATGAAATGTTTTTTCTAAATCTAACAAGAGATGTTTGTAAAACATATATGCCCCCTCAAGGGCCTACATTTGATGTAGGTAAAAGTCCAAGGTCAAGTTAACAAGGTCCAAGGTCATGGTCACATATGAAAGGTCTTGGTAGGAGGTGTCTATGTGTGAAATATCAAAGCTGTATATTTAAAAGTAAAATGAAACATAGGCCAGGTTAAAGTTTTTACAAGTAGGCCAAATGTCAAGGTCATGGTCAAATGTGAAAGGTCTTGGTTGGAGGTGTCCATGTGTGAAATATCAAGGCTGTAGGTGTAAAAGGACATGATATATATGCCTGGTTTCAGTCTTTTTAAAAGTAGGTCAAACTCCAAGGTCAAGGTTGCAATATTCAAAGTCATAGTCAAATGTGAAAGGTCTTGGTAGGAGGTGTCTATGTGTGAAATACCAAGGCTGTAGGTGTAATAGGACATAAGATAAAGGCTATATTAAAGATTTCTAAAAGTATGTAAAAATCAAAGGTCAATGACATACAGGCCAAGGTCATGGTCAAATGTGAAAGGTCTTGGTAGGGGGTGTCCATGTGTAAACTATTGAGACTGTATAGGTAACAGGACAAGAGATATAGCCCTAGTTTAAGTTTTTTTTAAAGTAGGTCAAACTCCAAGGTCAAGGTCCAAGGTCATGGTCAAAAGTGAAATATCTTGGTTGGAAGTGACCATGTGTGAAATATCAAGGCTGTAAATGTAAAATGACATGAAATATAGGCCAGATTAATGTATTATTAAAGTAGGTTAAACACCAAGGTCAAGGTCACAAGGTCCAAGGTCATGGTCAAATGTGAAAGGTCTTGGTCGTAGGTGTCCATGTGTGAAATACCAAGGCTGTATGTGTAAAAGGACATGATATATCGGCTAGATTAAAGTTTTTTTTAAAGTAGGTCAAAGTCCAAGGTCAAGGTCACAAGGTCCAAGGTCATGGTCAAATGTGAAAGGTCTTGGTAAGATGTGTCCATGTGTGAAATACCAAGGCTGTATGTGTAATAGCACATAAGATATAGGCCCAGTTTAATTTATTTAAAAGTAGGTCAAACTCCAAGGTCAAGGCCACATGGTCCAAGGTCATAGTCGTATGTGATAGGTCTTGGTCGGAGGTTTCCATGTGTCAAATATCAAGGCTGTATGTGTAAAAGGACATGATATATCGGTCAGGTTAAAGTTTTTCAAAAGTAGGTCAAACTCCAAGGTCAAAGTCACAGAGTCCAAGGTCATGGTCAATTATGAAAGGTCTTGGTAAGATGTGTCCATGTGTGAAATATCAAGGCTGTATTTGTAAAAGGTCATGAGATATTTGCCGGGTTTAATTTTTTTCAAAATTGTTCAAACTCCAAGGTCAAGGTCACAAGGTCCAAGGTCATGGTTAAATCTGAACGATGTTGATAGGAGGTATCTATGTGTGAGATATCAAGGCTGTATGTGTAAAAGGACATGAGATATAGGCAAGGTTAAGAATTAAGTGTAAAAATCAACAAAGGGCAATAACTCCAAGAATTTGATTGGCAGAGTTACGGTTCTTGTACACTGCACCTCTCCATAATAAAATCTATTCACCTGTAAAGTTTCATGATTCTACCTTACATACTTTTTGAGTTATGCTCCGGACAATAATCAAGTTTGAAAATCAACAAAGGGCAATAACTCAAAAAATTTGATCAGCAGAGTTACGGTTCTTGTGCACTGCACCTCTCCATAATGAGATCTATCTACCTATTAAGTTTCATGATTCTGCCTTACATACTTTTTGAGCTATGCTCCGGACAATAATCAAGTTTGAAAATCAACAAAGGGCAATAACTCAAAAAATTTGATCGGCAGAGTTACGGTTCTTGTGCACTGCACCTCTCAATAATGAGATCTATTCACCTGTAAAGTTTCATGATTCTACCTAACATAATTTTTGAGTTATGCACCGGACAAAAATCAAGTTTGAAAATCAACAAAGGGCAATAACTCAAAAAATTTGATCAGCAGAGTTACAGTTCTTGTGCACTGCACCTCTCCATAATGAGATCTATCCACCTGTAAAGTTTCATGATTGTACCTTACATACTTTTTGAGTTATGCTCCGGACAAGAATCAAGTTATAAAATCAACAAAGGGCAATAACTCAAAAAATTTGATCGGCACCTCTCCATAATGAGATCTATCCACCTATGAAGTTTCATGATTCTACCTTTAATACTTTTGGGGTTATGCTCCGGACAAGGTTTGGTCTACGAACAGACCGACCGACATACGGACCGACCGACCGACCGACCTTCCGACCGACCGACACTTGCAAAACAATATACCCCCATTTTCTTCGAAAGGGGGCATAATAATATCTAAATTACCTCGCTACTTGCAAGCTGATGACACACTTGTACAGCACTTTTTGGTATAGCCGTATTTTTATCCTTCATGGCTAAAAATACACGGGGTATATAACCAAGCGAGGGAACTTGGTCGGCTAATGACGTATGACTAGAAAACAAACACACCACCGCAGTCGTAACTGTCTCTAATTTCTCCCCCTGCAATGAAACAAATCAAATGTACCCAAATATGTAAACAAGAGCTTCACAGTGTGGCGCATATACGCCAGAGAGGGGCTTGTCAGTAAAATTGGCCATTTTTCAATTCTAGGGCAGATAATTAAAGAATGCCAAGAGTTATTTGAATTTGAATAGTGATATGCACAGCTAGACACCATGGAGATTCAAAATAGCAAGTTTGATCAAATTCTGTTTGAAATCAAGCACACAAGAAAATGGGCATTTTTGTTATTCAAGGGCAGATAATTCAAGAATGAAAAGAGTTATCTGAATACTGTAAGCGATGTGCACAACTAGACCCCATGGAGATTGATTATGGCAAGTTTGATCAAATTCTGGAGGAGTTGCTCAGGCCTCAATGTTTTCCTAAGCAATTTCTATTAAGGACCTAGTCTTGTATTTTGGAAAGAGTAAAAAGAACTTATGATTAAAACTAAGAGAATAACTTACATCAGGATTTTGTACTGAAACTAGCTTTGACCACAGCTCTAACAACTCCGTCAAAAACTCCTTTGGTTTTCTGAGCACCCAGCCGGGGTTGGCGATGAAGAGACGTAAAAATACCCCACCCACCACAAGTTCACCCGCGACCTCGGTGTAAACAACATTGAACTCTTCAGGAAGACTCCATTTTAAATCTGGGTTGTCTCGCTGAGCCATATAGTGCCTGAAGTGTACAAAATAACAGAATTGCCTTTCATCGCTTTTCAATGAAAACCTCGTAAATGCAGCTTGTTTTAGCTGCATTTATCAGGATTTTTTTGAAAAGCAGCATTATATTAATGCTCTATCCTTATCCTTTTACCACTAAGGCTGAAACGAGTACCTGATTACCCATGGGTAGGGTAGAATATCACCAGTACTTGGGTATGAATTTACCACCAGTTACTAAGTGATAAGTATTGCTGATTTCAACTTATTTTAATAATTTAAGATAACTAGACAGTCAAAAACACTTGAGTATATTGTATGTAAGATGTTGTCAATGATCATATTATATACAAAGACTCATTTAGGAAAAGAAAAAATCCATCGATAGGAATATGCAGAAAAGTTGACTCTCCATAATCAGCTTTTCTCTTTTTGTCTAAATATAATCTTGGCTGTTTTGTTCTGAAACGCTACCTTTATCAGCAGTTATAAAATTGGAGCAGTCTATTATTAAGGCATTGCTGTTGATTGTTAACTCTCTTTAACACATTGCCAAACAATGAAACCGAGACCTTTCAAAGCCCCTTAGAAAAGGGGCTTTGTGAAACCATGTAGAAAATAAAGAAATTGCTTGTGACAAGCAATTTCTTTATTTCTCAAAATATTTTCCTCCTTAAAAGATCTTTGAATTTGGACCAGATTAGAATATAACTATCTGGTAATGGGTTTAATAGCAACCTACTTGTCTTTCATTTTCTTCACTTCTCCCGACACTTTCTCTCTTGATTCATCGTTCCATATCAACTCAGGATTCTCATGGGTACCTGTAAAACAACACATCATTGGTTTTGATCTAAAACGTTGTAATACAGCTAATTCAACCCTTTCCCAAACGACAAAATGGGTGTTATTAAAAATAGGATTTGTGTAAAATATGACATAGAAAATATTGAGACAAAAGGAGAAACTGCTGTGTATCAGCAGTTTCTTCTTTTGTTTCAATGTTTTCCCAAGCCTTTTCTTTTAGGGACATCAAAACCAGGTCTTGTTTGGGAAAGGATTAATTAAGACGCAAATTATGGTCATGAACATTCTCTCCAAGTTTTGCATTGGTTAGTCAATATTTGTAGTGTTTAGAGTATAAACGAAGAAATAAAACCACCTATTTACCATTCAAGTGTACATAATTCAGGGCCACGTTTTACTAACATAGATTTTTGCAAAAACCTTGTAACAACACATCTGATCGAAAGAGAAATCAAAACAGTAATTATTCGGCCAATCAAATGCGTTGTTGTTTCAAAAATGTTCGTAAGTTCATTAGTAAAACGCGGCCCAGGTCTTTGTGATTCTATCAAAGTTCTTTGAAGGAATCTGAGAGAGAGTCGACCTAGTATCATTGCTGTGAAGTTTGGTTCAAATCCATTCAGTAGTTTTTGAGAAAATATTTAAAGAACAAGATTTGTGTTTGTGAAACACTAATCTCCCCCCCATGGCCAATGTTAGATTTTTAGACAGACAAACAGACAATGGTAACACAATATGCCCCAGATCTTTCGATACGTGAAATGGACTGACGCATGAAGGACACTCTGCCATGAAAATAGGCTGACAGCCAATGGAGCTAAAAATTATCTTCAAAAATAGTTCACGTACCTTCAAACATGTGCACGCTGGCCTCCGCAGAATCTCTCATCGCATCCATGAAGATACTGGGCAGGAATTTACCGAGAATAATTCTGACTTTTGGACCCACTAACTTGTCGGCCAACATTTTGGCGAACAGTTCAGCAGTTTTCTCCCTAACTGTAGGGTTTGTGGCGTTACAAAAGAGGTCTAGAAGATACACTGTAGCACCTATAGTAGAACATAAACAAGAGATATTTGTAAAACATATTATGCCCCCTTAATTTCACTATATATTTTGGCTGACAGTTCAGCAGTTTTCTCTCTCACTGTAGGGTTGGTGGCGTTACAAAAGAGGTCTAGTTGATACACTGTAGCACCTAAAAAAGAACATTATTAAGCTTTTCAACCAAAACCTCATTACTACAGCTTTGTTCGAAATAACATCATGGTTTACTCGATAGAATCAAACCCTATTGTAAACACCTATGCATCATAAAAATTTTAAAGTGTTGAATACTCAAAATCATGCACAAGCATGCTTCGACACATATCCATGTACTGTCACCAAATGTCACCGTTTGTTTCACTGATGGAAATACACATATGGCCCAAGCCCGAATAGGTTTGAATATGGAAGGAGTTTTTACCCATTACCACACAATGACTCTTTTTGACTCCTTACAAGAAAATGGCTTTGGAAAACATTGTGGAAAATGAAGAAATTGCTTGTGACAAGCAATTTCTTCATTTCCCACAATATTTTCTATACAAAAGACCTAAAAGTGTTGAATGTCATTCAATTTAAATTGTTGTCTGCAACATCTTTGAATTTGGACAAGTCTAAAATTTTAGCGTTTGGTAATGGGTTAAAGACATCGCATGAAAAATACCACTGTTGCATGAATCTCAGTAAAGGCCAATTACCTAACATAATCACCCACCTTTCGCCATAGCTTCCTTTACAATTTGAGTACTGGACATAAGAGCTGCAAGACTTTCCAGAGTTAACACACGACAGTTTGGCAAAGATTGTATGGCAAGTAATAAATAGGCTAACACTTGGGACGCTGCAATATCTTTGACACATTCTTGGTTGGCAGCAACACAGCTGATCAACTGAAAGAAAGAATTGATTGATTGAACTACACGGTGTATAATTACGTGACTCAGAATTTCCGATAATCTTCAATATCTTTTTTAATACTTGACCAATTTGAATTTGGTTTGAAGCAGAGAAGTTGGGAAATGCCAGGAGTAAGCTGGACATGTTGGATTTTTGAAAAATCAAGTGATAAAAAAGTTATTGAAGATAAACCAAAATCTTGGTTTATCTTCAATAACTTTTTTATCAGTTGATATTTAAAAAATCCAACACATCCATCTAATGCGTGATGTCTGTCCACCTTCTCTGCTTCAAACCGAATTGAAATTGGTTTCATATTAACTAAGTTATTGAAGATTTTCTGAAATTGTTGTATCACATGATTATACACCGTGAACTAGTACTGTAGCAAAGCAGGCAAATACCCAACACTAGCACCTTGTCACTGAAAAGGTGCTAGAGGTGAAACGGTCCCCGAGTTATAGAACAGATTTTAACCCTTTCCCAAACGACAAAATTTTAGGTCGGACCCAATTGAAAGCTACTACAGACCACAAAATGGATGTTTATAAAGATAAGATTTGTGTATGATACAACTCAGAAAATATTGAGACAAAAGGAGAAACTACTGGTTATCAGCAGTTTCTCCTTTTGTTTCAATGTTTTCCCAAGCCTTTTCTATTAGGGACGTCAAAATCAGGTCTTGTTTGGGAAAGGGTTAAACAAAGTTCAATCGTGACCTTGACCTACATGAACTAAAAACCTTCTTGGGCACCTTCTTGGGATAACGGCAAGATCTGTGTAATTTTTCATGATTCTAGGTCAATCAGTTCTTGAGTTAGAGCATGGAAATAGATTTTAAACGAAGTCATATTGTGACCTTGACCTTTGACCAATATGTCCCACAATATCATATCCTTGGGTCAAAGGCAACAATTGTTTAGGTTTCATGGTCCTAAGTCAAATAGTTCTTTAGTTTTGAAAATGGAAATGAAAAAGGTTATGGATTTATGGATTGATGGACAGACAGACATGGTGAAACCAATAAATACCCCACTCTAGTTCCAAGTTGGGGGGGCATAATAAGTTTTCCATCCTACTTAACTGCCAAAGTCACCAGGAAACAGGGCCTAGGTTAAAAAGCTTAACTGAAGAGAAGCAAAAGGAATTCATTAAAAACTATATGTGACCCGTCATGCTAAAAGGGACCTTATCCGAACTCCAAAAATTCAATTTTTGACAAACTTGTCAGACTCACCACGGGTCAACCAGATACTGTATGCAAAAAATGAACATATAGTAATATAGGGAAAACATACCGGATTATGAAAATTGCATAAAGTGTCAAGTGTCGGCCCTAGTCAGGCTGCGCGGACTGTGCAGACTGACTAGGGTCGATATTTTTCACATACCCGATAAGGTCCCTTTTAGCACGACGGGTCACATATAAAGAAAATGAGAGGTATTTTCAGTTCTATCTTACCTCTAAAGCAAGCTGTTGTAATTTGGCACAATCATCTAACCGTAACAAACAAAACAACAGTCTAAAGTGGCCTATACACTGGATCTCCACACCTGTAATAAAGTAATACATATGCATATGTGTTGGATGTGTGTATATGTGTTAACTGTGTGCATATGTGTTAACCATAACTAACAAAGCAAGAGTCTAAAGTGGCATATCATCTGTGGGAAGTCAAAACCTCGTAACTACAGCTTGAATAAGCTGTAGTTACGAGGTTTTGACTTCCCACCGACGATATACACTGGATCTCCATACCTGTAACACAAAAAACATCTTTAAAGTATTCATTTTTATGTGCCTTTAGGGCATTAGTTAAAACTGAATATAATTTTACATTTAGTTGCTGAGAACAATTGTACATATCAAACAGTCCATTAATTCATTTTTTTTCATACATTTAGACAACAGCAGAAAACTAAGCAACATTATTATATCCTTGGTTACAATTGAAAATGGTGTAACTAAAACTTGAGTAAGCTGCATATTAACGACACTTTCTAACGTAGTTTAAGATATTTTCTAACTGACCTGGGTTATTTCTGATGACATTTCTGAGTGCTTCAAGAGCCATTTCCACTTGACCAAGTCGGCTAGTTTGAGACGACCCCTGACCATTGGTTGAGTTGTTCTGTTTGGATTGTTGTAACATCAACAAGGAATGTAGATACTGGAAATACACAAATATATTGTGGCTTTTCAACAGAAACCTTGTAACTGCAGCTTGTTTTAAGCTTCAGTTACAAGGTTTTGAGAAGCAACAATATATTCAGCAGAGTGAGTCAGCCATTTCTACTGGACCAAGCCGGCCGCTTTGATGCAATCCCTGACCATTTGTTGAGTTGTTTTGTGCCTTGGTGCAGTCTAACCTGGATCCATGTTACTCTCATATGGTTGCTACAGATCAAAACGAAGCTATTGGAGAGCAATATGGTTCCTGATCAGAATGTGCGTATATGCAGGCCGATCTTGAACCATGTTGGGTTCAAAAGCCTTTATTCAGATCCTGGCTTAAATAAAGAGACCCATCATGCTAAAAAAGACCTTCTGTTTAATGTGAACAGTTTTGATCCTAGTCAGGATACATAGGCTGAAACCCTTAATAGATTGTTCGAACATCAATAAGCAATATTAGAACTTGTTAACAAACAAGAACTGTCAGACTACCACAATATCCAATCAAAGCATCCAGCTGCTGTCTCACTTTGTTGATTCATATCTATTGGTGAGAGATATATGACTTTTGTCAAAGTCAGAAAGACAATGGTCTTGACAGGGTTCAAACCAGCATCACCTGTATTGATTTACTCTGTCATTACCAACTGAGCTTAGGTGTCAGATTTCAACAGTATAACTGGCTATTTTGGTTGGAGCTAATTTTTGCAGATTGGGGTCCAAAAATGTAATTAGCCCGCTGTTTTTGGTTTTTGAAATGGTTAACCCATTACCACACAGTGACGCCTTTTGACTCCCCACAAGATAAAGGCTTTAGAAAACATTGTGGAAATGAAGAAATTGCTTGTGACAAGCAATTTCTTCATTTCCCACAATGTTTTCTATACAAAATGGTCAAAAATGTAAAATTTTATTCACTTGAATTTGTCGTCTGCAACATCTTTGAATTTGGACTAGTTTGAAATTTTGTCGTCTGGTAATGGATTAAATGTACTAACCTGAGCTTGAGATCCGAGAAAATCCAACAGGTCTATAGTAAAGCCCTTAGGATTCTGAAATAAGACCAAACAAAATCGATTTATTTCATGTCCATTTTTAACAATTCTAATTTCTGTAACACATATAATCATGTTTGTTTAATTTTCAAATTAGGAAATTCCCCGTTTTCTCGTTTTGCAAAAAAAAAAAAAAAAAAAAAAAACGTCAAACTTCAGGGGTAGTTTCGGACCAGGCCATTTGCCCTTTTTTTCTTAGAAATGGCCCACTAAATTTCAATCTGTCAGCCAAAAATGGCCCACATATATTCTAGAGTGCATAAATAAAACCTTAAATAATAAATAATACCAATGAAACTCAAACAGTTTTTTACAATTGGACTCCCATATTGTCATCCAAATTGACAATAACCAGAACTTTCAATGCATGGCATATGAGCCCATGAGCAAAAGTTTCCAAAAAAATCACTGAGCTAATGCTAATTCATACTTTGTAATTGAACCATACTTATTCATGAAGACAAAGTCCAATACATTTTTTACAGAGAAGTTATAGAAATACTCTCTAACAGAAGTTATTTTACTATTAAATATACAATGACCATTTCTAAGTTACTTAATGAGTTTTCCTTATGAAATGTTTACCTCTAATGTAAATGTGGGTTGTTCATTGTAGACTCTGACAAATATTTCACCGACGATGAGTTCCTTGGCATGGACGTCAAAAACAAACATGCCTCCATAGTCTGGATCACACTCGCCCTAGATAGAGTAAATATAGCTACAAAATACACCAGCAGATTCTCCTTTTGTCTCAATATTTTCTGTGCCATACTTTACTAAAATCCTTTCTATAATATCGTCCACTGAATGCAAGAAGGTGCTAAGTGTATATATACTCGGCAAAACTGCTAACGCATCACTCACATCTGTGTTAATATTTTCTTAACGAATCTACAGAATAAGTTCAAAATTTGCACATGCCGACTACCACCATTTGATAAAAAGCCTATGAAATTTCATAGTAAATGCTACAGTCTATTTTGCAATATTTAACTTTTAATTAGGACACCCTTAATTCTTAAATTCATAAAGTCTGAAATTTGATTAAAATGGTAAATTCACACATAACTTTCAAACCTTTTGTATTGGCTGAAGGAGTTCAAGTGTAGAAAAGTTACCCTTCCTTAAACAAACCGTCAGCTTTAACACTTTTGTGGGCGCGTAATTTATTCCAGCAGAGGTAATGTTACATCACTAGTGTCCTTGATGTCATTGTTGGCGTCGATGGCGACGTCAGTTAAGTAGACAAAAACGTTTCGGCCTATATCTTATGAACTGTATGAGATGCAGTCTTGATTTTTCACACATAGACAGGTCCTATCAAGACCTTTCACTTGAGACCATACAATTTGACATTTTGACCTTGACCTTGAAAAATTGACCCTTTCTTTTAAAAAGGCGCGTCTATGCAAACTACGTTGTCCACAAACAGCCCTTGTTACGTTAGATAAGGAATTAATTTTTTCAGACTTCAATCCAACAATAAACTAGCTTTCAAAATCAATTCAAACAAAAATGATTGACAAAGATTGCAAGTTACAAGAGCCGAAAAACTGTTTTAGTCCCCTTTTCATATGACGCGGTCACATAAGAGAGAAAATTTGGAAATAGTTTTATGGATGAGTGCTAAAACATGTGGGATAAACATGTGCCAAATTATAAATCTAAATCTTTGACAAAACAGAAGTTATGCAATTTTAAAAAGTGATGCGTAGGCTCTTTTGCTGAGTATATAATATATATATACACTTAGCACCTTCTTGCATTCAGGGGACGATATCATCCATTTTGTCATTTGTGTAAGTTTTTGAAGTAGTTCAGCCTAAAATTTTGTAGTTTGAGAATGGGTTAATGAACACTTTTACTAAGTGTGAGGTTCATCAGACAAATACTCTGGCAGGAGTTGTACAAAAAAGCTTTTTGGGTCAAACCAACAGTCCAACTGACCAATTAAATTTGAGCCGGGATCTGGAAAAACATCCCTTACAGCATTTGAGAAAGGCATGTTTCAAGATCAGGCTGTGCATACTAGCAGTTTGACCTGGATCCATGTTAATCTCATATATTTGCTACAGATCATGACAAAGCTATCAGAGAACAAGTATCTGGTGTTGTATGCAACACATAAAGTCCCCTACCGGCTTCACATTGACTCAATATGGTAATCAATAATAGATTAAGATGAATAAGTTATTGCAGGATCCATTTTTTGCCATATTTTCACTATTTCCGTTACCATAGCAACCACACTTTTCGTCAAAGAACAAAGATAAAATGATGTGCATAATCTACACATTGCCATCTAGTCATATACCAAGTCTCATCAAATTAGCTTGCTTACTTATTAACTTATCGCAGGATCCAATATTTTTTGCCATTTTTTCACTATTTCCGTAACCATAGCAACAACAATTTTAGTCTAAAAACAAAAATAAAATGATGTGCATAATCTACACATTGCCATATAGTCATATACCAAGTCTCATCAAACTAGCTTGCTTAGTTATTATCTTATCGCAGGATCCCATTTTTGGCCATATTTTCACTATTTCTGTAACCATAGCAACTGCAATTTAAGTCGAAAAACAAAAAATAAAATGATGTGCATAATCTACACATTGCCATCTAGTCATATACCAACTTTCATCAAAAACGCTTGCTTAGTTATTAAGTTATCGCGGGATCTAGATTTGAGCGGACAGACGGACGGACAGACGGACGGACGGACGGACAGACTGACGGACGGACGGACAGACGGTCCGTGTGAACACCGGTAGGGGACTAACAACATGGTTCCTGGTCAGACTGCGTGTATACGCAGGCTGATCTGGAACCATGTTGGGCTCAAAAGCCTTAAGGGACCTTTTTCCAGATCCTGGCTCATTTTATTTTGTAGTTGAATATTGCATGTATTCCGAGAGTATTATCACAATTTCGACATTATTTCTTGAGAACTATTACCCACCGTTTTGATCATTTTCTGTTGTTCATCAGCCAAAAACTCTGACAACTGACCCCTTGTGGCATTGTCCCATATCAAGTAGGGATTCTCTGTGTTGCTGTTTAATAGTTTGAGTAGCTGAAATATAAATAAGGTGATATATATTTCACTGTCTCCAAAAAAAAATAGGATGTTTTAAAATGCTACTTGAATGGACAAAGTGGGTTTTTATACAGTTATAATTTATGTACAGAATTGCCTTGAAAATAATGAGATATTAGTAAAAAATGCTGGTTTTCTTCATTATTCTTTTTTTTACTTTGTTTCAATATTTTCATAAGCTTTTTCAATTAGGGATGTAAAATTATGGTTTTGTTTGGGAAAATGTTTAAGACAGAAAATTGCTAATACCAGAGAGAGTCATGTTATGCTATTACATGAAGTTAAGGGCAACCAAAAGTGAAAGCTGTTGCAGATGATGAACTTCTTGTAAATTATAAACAAACAGTTTATAACATCTATAGCAAAGAAATCAGAGGCAAAAGGAGTTAGTGCTGATTTTCAAAATTTTCTTATTTTTTTTCTACGAAACCAGAAATTGTTTAACCCTTTCCCAAACAAGACCTAGTTTTGACGTCCCTATAAAAGAAGGCTTGGGAAAACATTGAGACAAAAGAAGAAACTGCTGATAACCAGCAGATTCTCCTTTTGTCTCAATATTTTCTGTGCTATATTGTACACAAATCTCCTCCTTCTTAACATCAATTACTTCGTCTACGGCAACTTTTAAACAGGACCGCCCTAAAATTTCATTGTTTGGGAAAGGGGTTAATAAAAAGGTATACATGAATACCTCTTTGGTTTCTGGATTTGCGAGTTTACGAGACATATATGGTGTTAACATCGCTGTAAGGGATTTCTTGACGGCAGGATTGTCCGGCGTATCGTCATCCGTATTCGTAACGATGTAACCACCGAGCCGTGAACACGCTGTTATACTGAGCTTCGCAAGACTGTTGGCGATCTCCTGCTTATTTGTGTCGTCACTTTTTTCCACGCCTGATTCCTCAAGCGTGTAATCGTAATTGAATAGATATAACAGTAGGTGCCACAACACGCCACTTTGAAACATATGTGTCTGTAACCAAAAGTCTACACAAAAAGCACTGACACACTCAACTACTACTGTACACAGCTTGGTTAAATTCTGGAATAAACAAATTGTAAATACAAGAGGACCATGATGGTCCTAACTCGCTCACCTGAACCAAGATGACATGAGCGAAAATGGCAATTTTGTCACATGTTTAGGCATATAACTAAGGACTTTCTGTTCGAATCAGGCTAAACACAAGAAGCTGCAACATAGGGATTACAAGATGTGTTCGTGAAACAAAAATGCCCCCAAAATGGCCATTTTTCTAAAATGTTAAGTTTTCGTGCAAAGGGTTGATAAGTGTAAACGCATGACCTTGAGGAAAGTCATATTGCATGGAACAGATATATATCATTGAAAGAAAGCTACATACCAAATTGGAGATTTGTAAGTCGAATACTTTTGGAAAAAAGGCCAATGTTAAGTGTTCATGTTCAGTTTTCGGACAGACGGACGGACAGACAGACAGGCCTTATAAATTTATAATTTGCGAAAAGATTGTCAAACATTGCCCTCTTTATCATTTTGATATGTAACCTATAAATCAATCCACAACATAGGGGAAATACGATATTCATTGAACAAAATTAGGATTTGATTTTGGTTAAATTTTTTCCTAACAACATAACATCAGAGCAGCAGATTTCAATGTTGCTGTAAATGACAAACCAAAATGTTGAGTAAAACTGCATTCCTGTACAAAATTGGAAAGAAAATGATGAGGCAAAAGGAGAAAATGCAGACTATCAGCATTTTCTTCTTTCGCCAGGCCAATAACATTTTCCCAGGTAAAACCTGTGTATGGTTGGGAAAGGGCTTAATCCTTTCCCAAACAGAAAAGGAACAGACAACCCCAATTTGAAAAGAGCAGAAGACAAAATTGATTTTGAAAAAGGAAGGATTCATGTACAACATCGCACATAAAATATTGATGCAAAGGGAGAACATTGCTGATTATCAACATTTTCTTCATTTGACTCAACATTTCCCAAGCCTATTATAATAATAATAAGGTGTCAAAACCAGGCCTTTTCAGGAAAGGGTTAAAGCATTGAGATAATCCTTAAGTAAATTGAGAAACAAATAAAAGAGGTTACTGGCTTTCCAAATTGTAAAATATCTTTCAATGTTTATCAAACCCAGTGCTGTTGGTATTCATTTGAATGATCTCATCAAGATTATTCAAATGAGTACCAACAACATAGGCATTAAAGCTTAAATAACAAATAGACTGTATTTGCCCACTTTTTAGATGCAGGTCCATTCTGGAGGTCTTGTTTATCTTTCGCCGGTCTTGTTTATCTTTCACCGGTCTTTTATAAACATCACCCGGTCTTTGCTTACATTACATGAAACCTGATACATCATGGCTGATAATGTGATTTTAATGAATTTTCTTGAGGATTTCTCTAAAAGTCTGATTAACCCCGCCCTGCCACGCCCACATTTTTTGACGAATCAAAAATTCACGAACAAGTTTTGAAAAGGGTCACTCAAGGAACATTCCTGCCAAGTTTGGTGAAAATTGGCCAAAGGGTATAGGAGGAGAAGACGTTTAAAGAAATTGTGAACGGACGGACGGACGGACAGACGGACAGACGGACGGACGACGGACGGTGAGTGACCACAATAGCTCACCTTGAGCACTTCGTGCTCAGGTGAGCTAAAAACATTGTAGCCATCTTAAAGAAAGGAGAGATTTCAATTAGGCCATTTAACTGGGACCTAAATTGTCTTAAATATTGTCAGTATAAATAGATATATCGTCGGTGTAAATGCAAAACCTCGTATGTTGATTCTTGCGACTTTCAAAATAAAAACTTGTGTGCCCAGTTAAAGGTAATTCTTGCAGGTTTTGAGATATGTTTATTGATCAGTATTAATGACAAATCATTTGTGAACAATATGTCCAAATTTCAAGTAAAACATTTCAGTTTGGGAAAAGTTATTACACTTTTTACCTCCCCTTTTAAAATTTTCCAAAAAAGAGATAGAAGGTTTTGCATTTACAACGACGATTTTATGGTTTGACATTAAATTCACTGACATTTTCTTGACAAAATTGTCACATAATTACCTTAACAACTTTCAATATTTTGAGACAAATTTGATAGGCCATATACAAATCATAAAAAGTATGGCACATCATCCTTTTTTTGCAAAATGTCTTGACAATTCCCTAACATTTGCCTGTATCTTTAAATTTCAGTGAAAGTTCACAAAATTCCCTGATCTTGAAAAAAAAAAGTTTCCTGATATTTTACTGATGCATGGAAATCCTGCTGTTTATAAATGGAATAACACTCACTTGTAAGTATTGCTTACCTTATAATAGAGTATTCTACAGAGATCTTTGATGATATTTTGATGTTCCTGAATCTTTTCCCTACAACCTTTGAACTGGGACGCCACCCCGTAACATCGGGTTATGTTGATACACACCTAAAACAAAATATTGTCATTATTCTTATAAACTTGTAACTGTGTCTTGTTTAGAGCTGTAATGACAAGTTTAGAATGAAATATAGTTCTAAAGAGAAGGATATGTAGAAATAAGACACAGTCACAAGGATCAGGGGTCTTGTTACCAATTTTTGTTTGGGGCCAGGGGCCAGTGAAATTGGGAAAATAGCGACGTTTTTACCTAAATTGGGAAAAACTAAAACGAGTTTGTATTCATACTGTCACTCAGTTTCAGCTGCAAATTAGACTGTAGTGATGTAAAATGCATTGCACTATACTCTTGTTTAAGAGTTTACTCTAAAACTGTCTTCAAAATGTTTGTAAATGAAGATGAGGTCTTAACATGGGGCATTCTGGGTCCTCATTGGGAATTTTCACTAGATAATTGGGGGAAAAAAAGATACTTTTAGCCATTGGGAATGGGGCCCAATAACGGCCCAAAATTTTGGTAAACGAGACCCCTGAGTATTGATTGATTTATTGGAGTTTTACGCCGTTTTTAACTACTAAGGTCATATCGCGGCAGCTGGAGCACCTAACCATGGATTCCTGGAGTTTCTCATACTAGTACTACCACAACACCCTTACCGAGCCTCCAGCTGCTCCCCCACATAGGTCCACGATATCAAACCACTGATGGGTGACATTTTTGTCAGTAAGGGTATTTGCCCCGGCCGGGTATCGAACCCGTGACCTCTCGAATGAAAGGCAGATGCGCTACCAACTGCGCCATGGCCGCGGCCAAAGTCACAAGGACTTTGTATATTTCTTGTTAAATATTACTTCGGATCCTATTCAATGCTTGTTTCAAATGCAATACAAGTGGTTTTTCAAAATTCAAGTTTATTTGTTTAAAGGTTGGCAAATCACTACAACTGAAAATTATGTTATAATGGCATAAATAATAGTGAGGGAAAAGGAGAAATTGGTTATCAACAATTTCTTTTTTTTGTCTCATTGTTTTAATAATCTTTATCTCCTAAGGTTATCAAAGCCAAGACACTTTTGGGAAATATTTAAACCTTTCCCATACAAGACCTGGTTTTGACGTCTGTAAAAGAAAAGGCTTGTGAAAACATTGAGACAAAAGAAGAAACTGCTGATAACCAGCAGTTTCTCTTTTTGCCTCAATTTTTTCTTGGCTATATCACACACATTTCCAATCTTTATCATGATCCATTTTGTCTTCTGTAGCAGCTTTTGAAAAGGACAACATTAAAATTTTGTTGTTTAACCCTTTCCCAAAAGATAAAATTTTAGGGTGATCCACTTCAAAAACTACAACAAATGACAAAATTGAAGGTGTAAAAGATAAATTTTGTGTAAAATATGGCATAGGAAATATTAAGACAAAAGGAGAAATTGCTGGTTATCAGCAGTGTCTTCTTTTGTTTCAATGTTTTCCCAAGCCTTTTTTATTGGGGACGTCAAAACCAGAGGCGCGTTCTTTAGAGCGAGATTTTTTAAGATTTCTTAAGATGTTTTTGATACAGCGTCTTCAAGACCAAGATTATAAGCGAAGTGTTCCGAATGTTCCATACTTCATACAAATGATGTCATCATGACGTCATTTGTATGAAGTATGGAGCATTCGGAACACCTCGGTTTATGAATCATGGAGCATTCGGAACAACTCGGTCAATTCTCTCCCATATAGATTCTACAGAATTTACCGAGGGAATCTGAAAGAAGTACAGAGTAATGGCGGCTCCAAGTGATCGTCTTAAAAATCTTGCTCAAAAGAGCGCTTTATCCTAAAACATCTTAAGAAATCTCAAGATATCTCAAGAAATCTCGCTCTAAAGAACGGGGCTCAGGTCTTGTTTGGGAATGGGTTAACCCATTACCACACAGTGACTCTTTTTGACTCCTCACAAAATAATGGCTTTGGAAAACATCGTGAAAAATGAAAAAATTGCTTGGGACAAGCAATTTCTTCATTTTCCACAATGTTTTCCATCCAAAAAGACAACAAACATTTAAATTTCATTCATTTAAAATTGTCGTCTGTAGGATCTTTCAATTTGGACTGCCCTATTTTTTTGTCATTTGGTAAAGGGTTAATTAACTAACCTGTACTGCCGTATCTTCCGGTTTACTTGATTGACTAAGTACACTGACACAGCGTGTGAAGGCTTCTTGTAGTATCTGAAGACAAAATCATAGCCTATTTGAATAAGCACTTAAGAAAGCATTGAATTTATGATCACTTAACCTCAATATTTACTCACTTTATGTTACTAGCCCTATGAGTTTGTAAAATGTTTTCGCCCCAATAACAGAAATATTTTCAGTAACAACACACAGACTGAAATAGGTGAAGACTCAAATTATTTTATTTTATCTGGCAGTATGACAAAAGTTTGTAAGATTTTCTTACTTTAATAAAACAAGAGCGTTTTCATAAATTTTTACTTTTGCCTCACCTCTAAAATAGAATAGGGTTTAACACTCTTTCAACAGTTATGGTCATATCACCCCCGCTGGAGCACCTAACCATGGTTTCCTGTTGTTTTCATACTAGTTCAACCACAACATCTTTTCCAAGTCACCAGCTGCTCATCCACATAAGTTATTGATAATCAGATCATTGGTGGGAGAATTTTTTTTCAGAAAGGATGTTTGTTGCCACCGGGAATCAAACCAGGTACCTTATGAGTTAGAGTCTGGTGCTATGCCAGGGCTGCGGCCTGATTTGACATTTGTGAGAGGATTTTGCCTTATTTACATGAATACCATTTTCTCTCCTAGGCTCCTCCGCATTCAGTGCTACAGTTAGTTGACCATATGATATGCCAGTTCACTCGCAGCTGCCAACAATGGGGCGGATTTGGAAAACAGATCTTCGGTGAAAATGCAAAACCTTGAATGCAAAATGTCGATTTTTGCGATTTTCAAAGTAAAACCTTATGTGCCCAGTTAAGACAATTCTTGAAGGTTTTGAGATATTTTCACTGATCAGTATTAATGGCACATTATTTGTGAACAATATGTCCAAATTTCAAGTAAATCCTTTCAGTTTGGGAAAAGTTATTACTTTTTTCCTTCCCCTTTAAAATCTTCCAAAAATGAGATACAAGGTTTTGCATTTACAACGACAAGATGGTCTTCATTGATCCAAATTCACAGGTGTTGCAGACTATCCTTTCGAGTGAATGAAATTTTAAAATATATGGGTCTGTCTGGATAGAAAAAATTGTGGAAAATGAAGAAATTGCTTGTCATAAGCAATTTTTTCATTAGCCACAATATTTTCCTAAGCCTTTATCTTGTAGTACATCAAAAGGGGTCATCATATGGGAATGGATAAAGGATATGCCATATTTACATGAATGCCATTTTCTCTCCTCAGCTCCTCCGCGTTCAGTGCGCTACAATTGACCGTATGATATGCCAGTTCACTCGCAGCTGCCAACAACGGGGCGGATTTAGAGAACAGCTGGTCGTCGTTGGTCTCCATTTTGATGGTCTTTATCAACATCGGGTAACCAGCATACTTATATGGGTGTAGGTCTGAAATGCATTGGTTCAGAGCGATAGATAAGATGGGATATTTTAACTTAGAAAATAAAGGCATTTTAAATTTGATATTTCGAATTCAAACACTCAATTCTCAAATTCTCCACAAAAGAGAACCAACAACATAGGATTTCTTGAACAATGAATATAATATTGCATTTTGGAAAGCCAATATCCATTCTTATCTGAGGCTCTGGTGTTTAAAAATGGATCCATGAATTATCAAGCCATACATTTTTAAGGTTTACAAACTGAGAATGAAAATACCACTTTCTAGCCATACGAAATGCATCAAATTACACACACTTGTAAATACACTACATATAAGTTGATTCACCATGCCGGATTTCAAGATTATGCTTCAAGAAAAAATATTTTACAAATATTATTTTACTCTATATTCATATGCAAGGGAGGTAATTTTGAACATTTTTGTCAAAAATATTTCCATAAATATGAATTAATTCAAAATTTTAAACCATACGAAATGCTTCTGATTGTATTTGGAATGGAAATGTTACACAGTATAGGAATTACTGGCACTTTTCAAATTTCGCCTCTGGCTCTGCATTTCATTCTCAGTTTGTAAACCTTGAGTACTTTTTTTGTATCCAATATAGAATTACCGGCTATATTTTGACAAAGGAATCTTGAGCTATATCTATAATGTGGTTAATTCAATTTACTAAACTGAATTATATTAAGTGGAGTTTTAAAGTCCCACAGTATGACAAGGAAGTCCCAAAAATATAACATTTCATTCTTTTGCCAAAGTCTTCTGCAACATCTTTCAATTTATGAAAATCAAAAAATATCTGTTTGGGACAGGGTTAATAAAGTGTTCCACTGACCTTCCCTATATCTGCTAAACAATATACACTGAGCTTTCAATATAAGGACTATATTTTGTGGATCTGGACCTTCAGTTGCCCTGGATTTGCTGCACAGAAATTCATATGCCTTGTTTACCTTCTCAAACATTTCCTGTAGAAAAAGATATACCAAGCATAAAAACATGGTGATAAAATGATAGACAAAGCTTTATTTTTATGAGCCGGGATCTGGAAAAACGTTCCTTAAAGCATTTGAAATAAATGTGTTTCAATATCATACTGTGTCTAGAATCAGTCTGACGATACATGCTACTCTCATATGGATGCTACAGACCATGAAGAAGCTTTTAGAGAAAAACATGGTTCCTGATAAGACTGCATGTATACGCAGGCTGATCTTGAACCATGTTTGGGTCAAAAGCCTTGACGTTTTTCCAGATCCTGGCTCATATGAAAGAGCTAAAAAAAAAAAGATCTTCTAAGATCTTCTTTTTTATGTTTTAGGAATTTATACTAATCTTATAAAATTGTATTCCATCACATCTTAAAATTTTGTCTTATATTTTGTTACCTAGTTAGGCCAAACCTATATGTGAATCCTCATTAAAGCCCTAGTTTTTTAATCTATAATTCAGACAGTTTTGATAAACATAGAGAGAAAGAAAGGAAATGCTGATATCCAGCATTTTTTCCTTTTGAATTTCCCTTTGATTTTTACCTCTAAAACATCTTTGAATTTAAGCAATGCTTAAAATACAGTCGACACTCGTTGTGTTGAAGTCGGAGGGGCGGTCAAAATACCTCGACATATCCGGAGTTCGACTCATCCGATTTTATTCGGCTTCGAGATATTTGATATTTGACCGTTTTTCGAACTTATCAAGTACGAATGTTATTGAAATATAGTAGGAAAAGGAAAGAAATTGCTCGTGTCGAGCAATTTCTATCCTTTTCCTACTATATTTCAATGGCTTTATTCAGTTCGAAATCATTTTGTTTTGAAAAAATTATGTCAATAGAAGAGGACGGGACCAGATTTGATCTTCGACTTATAAGCAAAAATTCGACTTATCCAATGTCGACATAACGAGTGTCGACTGTATTGTTGTTTGTGCAAGTGTTAATAATCTATAAAAAACAACTTACTCTTCCTTCTGGGTTTTTATCAGGGTGGTATTTTTGTGCCAGTCTAAAGTAGGCCTTTCTTATCTTGCTTTCTTCATGCCTGTAGAACATTGGCGAGAGAATATATCATAAAGAATATTAAGGCCTGGTCAAATACACCATTCTGCTTCCACATCACTAACATAGCACATCTAAAACAGTGACCAGTGCAGTAAAATTTGGATTTTGGATATGATGTGGACAAAACCATAGGGATAAGTCCAAATTTTTTTTAAAAAAAATAATTAGTGAACATACATACATGTTCAGAGACATGTATGAATGTCCAATAAGCAATGCTAAAAATTTTGTTGTATAGGCAAATGTATCAAGGGTGGTATTTTTGAGCTAGTCTAAAGTAGGCCTTTCTTATCTTGCTTTGTTCATGTCTATTAAGGTAATACAGCTAAATCTACAGCTAATGTCATAGTTGACTTTTGACCTCTAGAACATCATTATATTTAACCCTTACTGCATGGTAACGCCTTTTGACTTTCTCGTAAGAAAAAAGCTTGGGAAAACATTGTGGAAAATGAAGAAATTGCTTGTCATTTACCACAACGTTTTTAACCCAGAATTGAAATATATTCTTTTAAATTTCATCAACATGAAATTGTCCTCAGCAACACTTTTCAAATTGGACAAGCCAAAATTTGGTCGTCTGGTAATGGGTTAAGCAATGCTAAAAGTTTTGTTGTATGGGCAAATGTATTTAGGATGTTTTTTTGAGCCAGTCTGAAGTATGCTTTTCTTATCTTGCTTGCTTCATGTTTGTAAAAGTAATACACAGCTTCAAATAAAATGGGTGATGGCTCTTCAAAATGTAATATTTCATTAACAGTTCATCAAACTCTATATTGTGGGTACTCGTTGGGATCTTAGAATCCATAATTCAGAATAATGCTATCAGTTTATAAATCTATCTTCAACTAGAATAATACCCAAAAGATGAATAATATAAAGCTTGCAAATGTTTGAGTTTCCACTGATAATTTCACATTTGAAATTTACGAATTTTTATATCATTAAAGGGACATTAGTATCCACAGGCCTAAATCCCTAAATTAATGATCCACAGCAGTTGGCTTTAAGCATGTAGTCGCACCGTTTATAGACTTTATAAGACAGAATACAAGATTCATACAGTAAATGACATAAATCGATAATCATGCAGCGGTGTAAAAGTATGTAAAATATCCAAAGTGGGTTGGTAAAGTTTACGAAATGATGTGATATTGGGTTTAAATTCGTCTTAATCTGAGCCAATACAGATCAGACAGAGCTGAAATTTTGCACAGAGAAAAATTTAAGGCCATATTTTACTTATACACAGTTATTTTTACAGCAAATTACCCCGAAAATAAGTAAGTAATAGTAATATGTATCTTTAAGTGAAATTTTGAATATTTTTTCGTCATTTCGTGATGGACTAAAAGCAAACTAAATCTACCCTCCGACTCCTTTATCCAGATTCAGCACTTCATAAGCATCTTCTATAGACATAGTGGGAGGCTTCTTTTCTACTTCTTTCTTCCATGCTTCTAAAATATCTTTAAGTAGTTTCACCTAGAACAGAGAAGGTATTTTAAGGCAAGTTTTACCAAGTTGTTTGTATGTATTGGATTGAATGGAGTTTTACGTCCCACTCGCCAGCTAAGATCATATGGAGACACTGACAAATATGGGACATCAGTTTAAAATCTCATCCAAAAGACAAGTGAGGCGGGGTATCGAACCAGAGACTTCTGTGTTACAAGCCTAGCATGTTACCACTGCACTAAATCCACCCCATTGATTGGTATGGACCATTGATATGAATGTTTGACACTGTTCTAAATAGTTTATTTTAAATCCAAACCCTATGTTGTGGGTACTCATTTGAATACGGTTTGGATAGGGTTTGGATTAGAAATAAATGAAACAATGCATTCTGAAAAGTCAAAACCCCCTTGTATTCTGTACTGTCTGTATTTACAAATACATTTCACATACAAGAGTGAATAAATTCTATGGACCATATCATACTGTCTTACTATCATACTTTGTACCTATTTTTTCTTTTTTTGTTTTAATTTTCTTGCTTTTTGAGAAAGATTTTACCACCACTTACCGGCGCCTGTATTGGCCAATCAGGGAACTTTGTAGTATCACAGAGGTGCTTTAAGTAGTAAATATTACAGAACAGTTCATTCTCCAGTTGCGGGTAGTTCACCACTGGTATAGGGCAGTACTGGTAAAGGGCCCGAGTGTTGCTCATCAGTCGAGGTGAGAAGTCAACAAGATGTGAAGCTATCTTTTCTATCATCATCCGTCTGAAAAGTACCATACATGTAATTATTCTAATAAATGCCCATCCTCAAAGTCTTCAGCTGAAAATCTGTATATTTCAAGCACAATTTTAGCAAAAAAGGATGATTCTAATAAACACCCATCCCATGAATCAGGAATGCAAATATGGAAGTCATAAACAAGGATCATATCCAAAAGCAAAGAGAGATTTTCAGTCCCCTTATTTGTATCTAAAAAAGAGTTGACAACATAGCTCACCTGTACAAGAGCTTGCTGCTAGAAAAGGAGTCAAAGGTCAAGGTCACTAGGTCAAAAGTCATGGTCTCAAGATCAAGGCATGAGATATCCATATGTGAAATATCACATATATTCTCACCTCATCTCAGCGTTCCAGATGGCTTCAGGGGTGTCAAACTCTCCAAGGAAGATCTGTGCAAACTTTTCTGGTTGGTAATTCTCGAGGTAACAGACCATAATTAAAAGTATATGATGATAATAATTATAAAGATTTTGTCTAGCCCTTTCCAAACATGACCTGGTCTTAACCTCCCTAACCAAAAGGACTAGAGAAAACATAGAGGCAAAAGAAGAAAATGCTGATAATCAGCATTTTCTCCTATTGCCTAAATATTTTCAATGCTATATTTTACACAAATCCAGGTCATTTGTAAGTCTGCAGCAGATTTTGAATGAGGCTACCCCACAGTTTTGCCATGATGGAAAGGGTTAAATAAATTTGAAAGTATTCTAACCTCATTTCAGCATTCCAGATGGCTTCAGGTGTGTCAAATTCTCCAAGGAAGATCTGTGCAAACTTTTCTGGTTGATAATTCTCAAGGTAACAAACCATGGCTTCTGGCAAGATATGTCCTAATACACTTCTCATCATTAAGTCTGAACTTTGCTGCTGAAATTTAGAAAGAAAAGAAGATATGTTTGTGAACAACAAATGCCCCAAAAAAGCTAATGTTAAGTTTTCTGCAGACACACAGACAGATGTATGGACAGACAGACATACTTGAGTAAAACTATATGCCACTGATCTTTCTCTACTGTGGCATAAATACACCTTTAATACAATATGTATGTACCAGACGGCCAATTTTTAGACTAGTCAAAATTCAAAGATGTTGCAGGCGACAATTTTCATTGAACAAAAGTTTAATTTTTTTTTTGTCTTTCTGGGTATGAAACATTGTGGGAAATTTCCTTATGTTCATAAAATCATTGTTTTTCACTAAAAAAGCATATTGAAACTCCAATATGAGATTTAAGATTAATAATAACAGATTTTTTACACAAATTGCTCTAGTCAAAAAGTGTGTCTATTTGCCAGTAGTCACATGTATTGTGTTTTTTCTACAAATATCTGAAGACATATTTCTTTTGTTTTTTCATAGATCTATATTTTGCTGTTTGACAAAAAACTATAAGGTTTAGACCACTAAAAGTACTGAATATTGTATTGTAAAGACAAATGGATAAATCTATGGAGGGATGGAAGGATGTTAGGAAAATGGTAGATTGTTTGAGAAAAACAGGGAAAGAATTGTTCTGATTGTATACATCTTCTGCTATATATATATTGGAACAAGATGTGTTTGTGAAACACCAATGCACCCGAAATGCCCATTTTTTCTAAAATGTTAAGTTTTCGTGTAAAGGGTTGATAAGGGTTAAGAAATGATCTTGAGAAAGGTCAAATTGCATGGAACAGATAGAAGAAAGTTGCATACCAAATTTGAGCCTTGTATGTCAATTACTTTTGGAGAAAAGGCCAATGTTATTTTTTTGGACAGACAGACGGACACGAATAAAACAATATGCCCCCAATCTTTCGATACGGGGGCATAAAAATGTGCGTTACTTCTAGTAAAAACTCACCATATTCTTTTGTGGAAAAGTAAGCAAAGATTATGAATGTAAAACCATATTTATAAAAGGAAAGAACATATTTTACAATCAATTTTTAACAAATACTGTTTAGTAAGACTTTTTTTCTTCTTTTTTTCTTCCTAAACACAAATTATTTGTTTTTATCGAAAAAATAAAAATCAATTTCAAACCAGTGTTTAGCAAGCCAATAAATTGCTTCACGCACATGTCCATGTCATATTGAGCATTCATGTGAATTTTATCGAAATCCGTGCAGCCATTTGCAAGATGTTGTACTCAAGAAAAATATGAAAGGATGGACAGACTAAAAAATGGACATAGATAAAGACAGAGGGATTCCTACATACACCCCAAACTTTGTTTGCAGGAGTTATAAAAAGAGTTGTTTAACCCTCCCCCAAACAAGAACTGGTTTTGACGATCCTAATAGATAAAACTAAAAAAAACATTGAGGCAAAAGAAGAAAGTGCTGATGATCAGCACTTTCTCCTTTTGTCTCAATATTTTCTATTATACATAAAACCAACCTTGATTAATGTCCATTTTGTCGTCTACAGCAGCTTTTGATCTGAGCTACCCTAAAATTCTGTCTTTTGGGAAGGGTTTAAGAAAGTGTAGAAACAGCCAGCATTACCTCTTCTGATCTGAACGCCTGTTTGGTGTGTGTGTTTTTCAGGAAGCGTGCAATCGGGACGACATTGGAGCCAGTGTACATCATGATAAAGAAGAATACGCCAGACAAATACAATCGTGATGCATTTGGGTTGTCAGACATGATGTCATTCAGCAGATACGCGACCTTCTCTACCAGTATAGGGTCAAACGTCAATAACAGCTGAAAAACACATATTTACAATAAATTTGAAAACATGAAATCTATCATAATTTTTTAGAAATTATCAAAAATTTTATGCTCCTTAATATCATGACGTACATAAACAACTAAATAGTGAACAAAACTTCATGTAAGGACTCTTATACGCCCCAAGGGTCTTGGTCAGTGAATCAAAAGCAGATAATTCAAAGAAAAAATTAGTTATCTGAATTTCAAAAGTGGCATGCACAACTAAACGCTATGGAGATTCATACTGGCAAGTCTGATGTTCTTCCTCATATTTGGAGGCATGTCGTTGTTTAGGCAAGTGTTAATAACAAAATGATACCTCACCTGTACAATATGTGGAAGACACATGGCATCTGACAAAATTCTCTTGACACGGGGAAGTGGCCGGACCACAGCACCATCTGAATCTCTGTAACATTATAAGTGAGAATATTATATAAAAGCAATTTCTACACAGCATTGTTAACCCATTACCAAACAGCAAAATTTCAGACGGTTACATATATACTCGGCAAAACTGCTAACGCATCACTCAGATCTTTGTGAATATTTTTCTAACGAGCGTACAGAAAACGTTCAAATTTAGCACATGCCGATTACCACCATTTAATAAGAAGCCTATGAAATTTCATATTACATGCTACAGCCTGTTATGAAATATTGAAGTTTTAATAAGGGCACCCTTAATTCTTAAATTTATAAAGTCTGATATTTGATTAAAATGGGAAATTCACGCGTAACTTTCAAACCTTTTTTATTGGCTAAAAAAACCGACGGCTTTAACACTTTTGGCGCGTAATTTATTCCCGCAGAGGTAATGTTACATCACTAGTGTCGTTGGTGTCATTGTTGGCGTCGACGGCGACGTCGGTTACGTAGATAAAAACGTATCGGTCTATATCTTATGAACTGTATGAGATGCTGTCTTAATATTTCACACATAGACAGGTCCCACCAGGACCTTTCACATTAGACCATAACATTTGACCTTGTGATCTTGACATTGAAAAATTGACCTTTTCTTTTAAAAAAGAGTGTCTATACGAGCTACGCTGTCCGCGAACAGCCCTTGTTACGTTAGATAAGGAATTAATTTTTTCAGACTTCAATTTTACAATAAACCAGCTTTCAAAATCAATTCAAACAAAACTGATTGGAAAATATCACAAGTTACACGAGCCGAAAACTGTTTTGGTCCCCTTTTCATATGACGCGGTCACATAAGAGGGGAAACTTTGAAGTAGATTTATGGATGAGTGTAGAATCTTGTGGGATAAACATTTGCTAAATTATAAATCAAAATCTTTAACAATGAAGAAGTTATGCGATTTTAAAAAGTGATGCGTTAGCTCTTTTGCCGAGTATATATTAATGCTGCTGCAGACGACTAGTCAGTAGAATTTAAAAAAGAATGTTTTAGGGTAGAAAATGTTGTTGAAAATAAAGAAATTGCTTGCCACAAGCAATTTCTTCACTTTCCACAATGTTTTCCAACAATTATGTCCTGTAGAGAGTCAAAAAGAGTGTGTGGTTATGGGTCAATAGTTTCTCTTGACACAAGGAAGCGGGTGGACTACAGCACCACCAGAATCCCTATAATATTTCAGAAAAATTAACATATGGAATATTTACATTTTTGTAAATTGGATTTTGTGTCACTATAAACAATTTTTTAGCTATCTCATTCCAACATTTATAAGTGAGAACATTTTATATGATGGAGTATTTCATTTGGATTTTACCTCATTTTCAACAAATTGTTCGTTATAATGATAATGTTCACTGATTCATGTGCTTTTCTAGTGACCACAAGATCTAGAATGGGCAGATTGTATGGATAGCCATGGGGTGACTCTTGACACAAAGAAGTAGCTGGACTCTCTTATTTATATTATTTTATACACATACTGACTGACAGGCTGATTACAGTATGATCCCCAAAAACATTTGAGACGCGATCTGGAAAGGGTCCCTTAAGGCATTTTAGTCCAACATGGATCCAGATCAGCCTGTGATCAGGATCCATGTTGGTCTGTAAAAGTTTCTTGGTGACCTACAATAACTAAAAGATAGTAACATGGATCCTTATTGAACGACATTTGGTCACAGCCTGATCTTGAAACTCAGTTTTCTAAAATGTTATAAAGGAGATTATTCCAGATTTCCAGATCATTTCTATAAAAATTGAAAAGTTTATGATTGCTACTCACCTACTAGGGTAATATTCCGCCATCTTGATAAACATATTGAGTATTAAACAGGCCAGATCACTTTCGTTCATGACCGGCATGCCCGCCGCCAGCAAGGTCCACTTGAGCTGCGGCACTGACTGTAGGGGTCGCCATCCATCCATACCCTGCGCCCAGCACCGAGTTTTAGCATGGACTACACCCTCTTCATAGAGACGCTTAATCTGAGAGATGGAAATAAATGTAATTTAAACAAGCCTATGCTAGAAATTTCAGGGACAAGAAAAAACATTTTGTCAGTCAAAGTTTGCATAATTGAGTGGTATATTGCATTATCTAGTGCCAACAAGAGTGCCATGGTCACAATATACGCCGCCACTTATAAAACTTGAGACAAAAAAAAAATGACATTGACAAGGATTTATAAATATTCACTCAAAAACCTGTAAAAAGTTGTGTTCACCAAAAAGTTTTTATAAATATCCAGTCAAAAACCTGGAAGGAATTGCGTTCACGAGGCTGAAATATCATTAAGCCCCAGAGACTAAGATTGAAGGGGGCATAACTCAGGCAAAAATCAATGAACCATAAAATCCTTACTTCATGCACATCTACCAATTAAGGTAATAACATCCACCAAGTTTCATTAGGATCCAGTCAGAATCTTAGGAGGAGTTGCGTTGACAAGGCTGCAAATTCAATCAGCCCAAGAGACTAAGTTTTAAAGGGGCATAACTCTGGCAAAAATCAATGAACCATAAAATCCTTCCTTCATGCACATCTACCAATTGAAGTAATAACATTGACCAAGTTTCATTAAGATCCAACCAGAAACTTAGGAGGAGTTGCGTTGACAAGGCTGCAATTTCAATAAGCCCCAGAGACTAAGTTTTTAAGGGGCATAACTCAGGCAAAAATCAACGAACCATAAAATCCTTCCTTCATGCACATCTACCAATTGAGGTGATAACATTGACCAAGTTTCAAGAAGATCCAGCCAGAAACTTAGGAGGAGTTGCGTTGACAAGAAAAGTGGACGGACGTACGGACGGACGGATGGACGGACGGACGGACAGACGGAGAAGATGACGCCAATATACGTCCGCCTCCGGCGGCGTATAAAAAAAGGGAATTTTAGTGCAGGTTCCAAGTTTTTCACTATTTGTCATGTCCAGTTTCCCATAAATGTTACTACAAACACTAAGTGTGGGTAGGTAAACGTTAGGATGATATAAACTTGGTTAACCCATTACCAAACAAAAGAATTTTAGACTTGTCAAAATTCAAAGATGTAGTATGGATTTTTTAATTGCTTGGTAATTTTTCCTATAAAATTCCTATAAAATATTGTGGGAAATGAAGAAATTGCTTGTCACAAGCAATTTCTTCATTTTCCACAATGTTTCCCCCAGCTGATTTCTTGTGGGGAGTCAAAAAGAGTCACTGTATGGTAACGGGTTAAGAAGGACTAAATGAACTTCACTCAAAATTTCCTTGGAAAGAAATTATCTAGCCATATAATTATGCTCCCCGAAGGGAGAGCATATAGTCGCCGCTTCGTCTGTCCGTCCGTCCGTCCATCCGTCATTCCGTCCGTCCGTCCGTCCGTCCGTCCGAAGCGATTTCTCTATAACCCTTGGGCCAAATCAAATGAAACTTACCATGTGAACTCCCTATGACATAATGCCGATGTACTTTTCCCAATTTTTGGATTTGAGGCCTCGTCATGGGAAAAGGGGACTTAAGGTCAAATACACTTTTTCTCTAATTTCTCATAGTCTAATGGTCAGAATTTGATGAAATTTCATATTTGAGTAGCAAATCAGATGCCCTTGACAAGAAAGTACTTTAAATTTGCGTATAAAAAGTATGTCATGGAAAAAGGGGGCTTAACGTTTGTTAGCTTAATCTTAGCTCTGCATGGCATACATTTATTGTGACAATGCCTTAATCGGGGAGCATTGTCCGTCTCTGACGGCTCTTGTTTTTATTTAATTCCAAGACTTTCTGAACAAAAGTATTCAAAAACTTAATTTTATTGACCACCCTTTTCCTGTCAGCAGCAACCTCAAAATAGAAAAACTTTCCCATACAAAACATTAATTCTAAGGCTTATACCTTGGTGGGGGGGGGCCTAAGGGCTTCAACATAAATTTTCAAATAATTATGTTTGTTTTTCTTGAGTACATGCTCTAATCAAAAGTTTATGAACAAATTAAATAGTATCAAAAAAGGACATTTGTTAAATTCTCACCTCATCATAGCTATATGGCCCTAATCTCTCTTTATCTTTGTTCCCATAATACCACTCTTTCTCTCCTTCCCGTTTCATGTCCGCGCCAGCTTCGATCACGTTCGTTTGTAGAGGAACTGTGGCTCGTGTCGTATGTAAATGGGCCAAGGTCAATAGGTCAACCAGAACCTTTATTCCATTGGCATCCATGATTTCTTTCACGTTTTGCTGTGATTAGAGTGTAAGCATTTTTTTTAAGCCTTACCAAACAAGACATGGTTTTGATGACCATAATAACAGTTTGGGGTTAATATTGAGAGAAAACATGAATATTGAAAGTCATGCTCTGCACATGACTTTTGCTAATCTAGGTTTTGTCAAATATCTCGACAGTTCACTCTACACATGCTAGTTAACACTTAAAGAGTTTTGACACAAAATTTTCAGGTAGCATCGGCAAAGTGAAAAGAAAATTAAAGTAATGTTTTCCTTTTAAGGATTTTGGTATAGAGATCTAGTTTTTAACTAGGAACTAACATTTTCCGTGTGTGTAAACATTTTTTGAGTTATATAAAATGAAAATTCTTACCCGATGATTTATGAGCTTGTTTAAAAACAGCACTAATCTGTCTCTTTCTAACTTGTCTGTACACTGTAATGCAGAAGACACGATGTAAAAATCAACATGAAATGACTCATAAGACTGTTTACTTTTTAAGAAGAAAATCAAAAGTATATTTGATTTTGAGAAATTTACAATTAGTTTTCTATTCATTATTTGAATATGTTCACAGGTGTTTAAAACTAAAAAACCTTTTGGATGATGGATATTTTAATTTATTTTCTGACCTTAGCAAATGTTCTATTAATTAATGTCTAATCAAATATTTACCCTTTCAAGCATCCCAACCATGTACTTTGTATCATTGAATGCCCCAATTTCTTCATGACAGCGTCCATACACGATGGTCATCGCTTGTAAACACATACACTTCATGTTGATCTTTGGTGTAAGTAAAAAACGATGGTAAAGGTCATTGAAGAATTCATATCTGGAATAAGAAAGTAAGAAAATACGATGTGGTTGTGAAGCACAAATGCTCCCTTAACCCAGATTGCTTCCTTAACCAAGATTGCACAGATTTAAGGAGATCCAACTTGGTAGGTGCTGCAGATGACAAAATGGATGTGGACAAAGATTGGATTTTCGCTCATCTTAAGGTAGAAGACCCGTAATGAAAAACACCACTTTCTAACCATACAAAATGCATCAAATTATACACACTTGTAAATACACTTCACATAAGTTGATTCACCATGCCGCAATTCAAGATTATAAGAAGAAAATAATTTACAAATATCATTTACTCTATATTCATATGCAAGGGAGGTAATTTTGAACAATTTTGTCAAGTATTTCCATAAGTATGCATGAATGCAAAATTCTAAACAGTTCAAAATGCTTATGTCTGTATTTGGAATGGAAATGTAACACAGTTTAGGAATTACTGGCATTTTTCAAAATGTGTTTTTTTTCTATAATTATGGGTCTTCTACCTTAAAATGTTTTTGGACAGACAGGCTGACAACAGTAAAACAGTATGACTAGATCCTAAAAATTTGTTGTTTGATAATGGGTTAACAAAACTTACGATCTTTTTATTGCACTAACTTCCTCAGATTCATTATCATCCTCCTCTAACAGCAGACGTAAATAGTAGTCACCTGTAGGGAAAAAAGAACAAGATGTGTTTGTGAAACACAAATGCCCCCGAAATGGCCATTTTTCTAAAATGTTAAGTTTTCTTAGACTAAAGGGTAAATAAGGGTTAACAGATGACCTTGGGGAAGGTCAAATTGCATGAAACAGATAGATATCATTGAAAGGAAGTTACATACCAAATTTGAGCTTTGTATGTCAAACACTTTTTGAGAAAAAGCAAAGGTTAAGTTTTCGTAGAGTAAAGGGTTGATAAGGGTTAACGGATGACCTTGAGAAAGGTCAAATTGCATGGAACAGATAGATATCATTGAAAGGAAGTTGCATACCAAATTTGAGCTTCATATGTCAAATACTTTTGGAGAAAAGGCCAAGGTTAAGTTTTCGGACAGACGGAGGGACGGACAGACAGACGGACCGACAGACAGACGGACACGAATAAAACAATATGCCCCAGATCTCTCGATATGGGGGCATAAAAATATAAAAGGCATCATGCTAAAAGAGATCATCTGAGATGTCTGAACACTTCAATAAAACGTTTTCGCTCAAGCCAATCAGATGTGACCCGTCGCGCTAAAAGGGACCTTATCGGGTGTGTGAAAAATATCGACCTAGTCAGTCTGCGCAGTCCGCGCAGCCAGACTAGGGCTGACACTTTTCACTTTTATGTAATTTTCTAAATCTGGAATGTTTTCCCTGTCTTACTATACGTTCATTTTTCGCATACGGGATCTGCTTTACCTGTGCTGAGTCTGACAAGTTTGTCAAAATTCGGATTTTTTGAGTTTGGATAAGGTCCCTTT
This sequence comes from Fragum sueziense, assembly GCA_963680895.1. Lineage (NCBI taxonomy): Eukaryota > Metazoa > Mollusca > Bivalvia > Cardiida > Cardiidae > Fragum > Fragum sueziense. Next base: position 5,031,683 of record OY804609.1, read on the forward strand.
TAGCGTGACGGGTCACAAATTTTTAATCCAAATATTTGTTTGATCACAGCATATAAGAGTACACACTACATATGGTTTCATGATCAATGTACGAGGGGTGATCCAGAATTAGCGGTACTGGTCCTCTAAATTTAATATTTGTGTGTTTTTCTTGATGAAATTTGGCATAATACAAGTACTATTCATATTTGACATGATAAGGAAATATTGGCATTGTCTTTTAATTGCGTCAATGTTGAAAGCGTGTCCATAGCAACGAAGGTACGGTTAAGCGGGGCAGGGGTAGAATAACTTGACTTTTTAATATTTTAAATGTTTTTTCAAGCCTTTCTAACGAAACCATTTTACTGAAACGTTGTGGACATCAAAAATGACTTCGTGCTATTCTATGACCAAAATTTGAACATTATTTCTGGCCAAACGGGAGAACTGTGAACCACTTTGCTTTGGCGATAAAAGTCAACTTTGACGTTGGCGGAGTATTCGAACGTACGCAGTATTTTAGTTTTGGGTAGAACGTGGAAATTCCATAATCGGAACTTACAAATAATGTAGAAAAACTCAGAAACATTCTTTATTAGAATTTTCACAATTGTTTGACACCGAATTTTCAAAAACGGAAGAACATTTTTGTAGGAAAAGAAAGCGGGTAGTATCTAGAGGCGCAGTCTGGACGCGACGTCAACTAAATCTGATAAGGGCGCCAACACTTGAGCTCACGCTTCACCAGCAAATACATTTGTTACAAGACGGACCTAAGTTATGGTAGAGAGTTTTGGATTTTGACCGATGATTTTAACCTGAAAAGGCTCAACTGTCAATAGATTCTATATCTACCTAAAACAGAAATTCTGGGAAAATGCGTTCAGGCATGGAAGAAATTCTGGATCAAAGATTTCGTTTAGAAGCAAATCCCGTGAGAAAATCCCAAACAGCAGATTAACTTAAAATCACAACAACGGACATCACCTGTCTCATTCCCAATCAAAGAAAGCTAAAATCGTTCCTTCTCACCAGTTAAATTTAGCTTCAGTGGAATTGATTGCGGGTATTTCCCTATATGAAATCTGTACTGAATGTCAGTTTCAAGGACTTGGTAAATTAGCTCTAGACATTCTATGGATGTTTTCTACAATCGACAAGCAATGGTACATGGGTATTTTAAGTGGATTAAATGAACGTCACAGTAAATGTATCACAACTCTATGTGACTGTGTGGAGGAGTAACGTCATTATTTTGACGTTGCGAACTTGCGACGTCGTGACGTTCGGTGAATACCTGCCCCGCCTATGCGTTATATACAAAACTAGTTTTATCGTAACTTTTTTGTTCTAAATCCGATTTTGATGATATTTCGTTGATGGATCATTGATAAATTACATTTCATGCTGTAAAAATTTGATTGACTTCGACGGATTCGTATTGAAGTTATAAAGTCAGTACCGCTAATTCTGGATCACCCCTCGTATATTTTTAATCAATATTTTGTGTACAGTCACACATTCAACTTCAGATACATGGTACTGAACGCATATATGCTGTGTTAATATTATGTTCAATATCAATATGCAATATCTAACTGACCTTTGCTGAGGTAGATATTTTTTCATTTTTTGGATTCAGGGACTTCCCAGTTTGTACCTTTTAGTATAATGGATCAGACCAGTATTCAATCAATTTCACAAACAATTATGCTCTGCTTCTGATTTTGCTTTGATAAACATCAAGAGAAATGAAGAAAATGCTGAAACTTCTAGACTATAGTCCCTACCTATTTTGATTTCATCTGACAAACAATGGTATTGCACTTCAAATTTCTGGTGGTTCAAACTAACTCTAACTCTTGTACCCTAAATACGAATCAAGCGCATCAAATACTGAAACATTCAGACGCAATTCAATATCTTAGCAATATTCAGATTACAAGACACAATATAGACTGCAGGCCCTACCTATTTTGATTTCATCTGACAAACAATGGTATTGCACTTCAAATTCTTGGTGGTTCCAGCCTATCACACAATTACTGCCTAACTCCCGATCCACGTTGAACGCCCGCATCTCATTCTCTAAACTTTCTCGTAACTCTTCTCTGGTCTGAAATCAATCGGAGAACACATGGTTAAAGTCAGGTTCTTGCTGTGCATAAAAACTTGGGGGTGCCATTGTGACCCCTTTGCCTTCATTATTGGGGGTCATTTCTTCAATTTTGTGGTTCAATTTTATTAACGCCCTAGGACTCAAACATACATGTAAAAAAGAGCTGTCACTGTAAGATGACAATGCCCCCGACACCGCTTTGATCGTCATAAGGTCAAGGTCATCCAGGGGTCAAGGTCACCAAAGTATGTGCCTACAGAAAGGTAATGTACCAAGGAATGTTGTGGTAAAGTATGAAGCGAATATGTTAAGTAATAAGGAAGTTATGGCCAATGTTAAAGTTTTTGGACGGAATGACGGACGGACAGACAGACGGACAGACGGACAGACGGACGGACAGACGGACGGACGGACAAGTCAAATTTATGATGCCTCCCTATCGGGGGCATAACAAAAATTGATGTGATTTACCGATTATTGAAAGTATATTTCACTTGAACCATAACGTAAGCTAAAGGATTGATTTGTTTTGATGATGTCATTTACGCGCGTCTACTTTCACGTTCAATATGGCGGTCACTGTATTACGCTCGAGATCATGTTGCAACCACGTTCCAAAACGGCAAATGGTCGCAAACAGTCTCGAGGGTCGCGATTGAATTGCATCAAAGATGCTCCATGTGTATGTCATGGAAAACCCCGTTAGAGACAGATCAACAGACAAAAGGGTTAACCCATTACTGAACAACAAAATTTTGGGCTGTTCCAAATTCAAAGATCATACAGACAACAATTTCAAGTGGATTATTTTTTGCTTTTTGGGGGGTTTTGGGGTAGAAAAAATTGTGGGAAATGAAGAAATTGCTTGTCACAAGAAATTTCTTCATTTTCCACGATGTTTTCCCAGGCCTTTTTCTTGAGAGGCGTCAAAAGGTGTCATTGTGTGGGAATGGGTTAAAGACATTCTAAATGTATTTCAAATCTAAACCCTGTGTTGTGGACCATCAATCTCATTCTCTAAACTTTCTTGTAACTCTTCTCTGGTCTAAAATCAATCACTGAACACATGGTTATAACAAGAGTAACAGATAAGAGTGGATAAGACATTCTAATTTTTTCATTTCAAATCCAAACCCTATGTTGTGGGTACTCATTGAAATCGTCTCGAGGAGACGATTCCAATGAGTACACAAAACATAAGGTTTGATGATTGATAAATGTAATATTGCATTTTGAAATGCTTTCACTCCCTCTGGTTAGAGCTACATGTATAAGGGGGTAATAGCGTTTCACAATGCAATATTTTATAAATTGTTTTTGAAACCATATGCTGTGGGTACTAATTACCTACAACACAAGATTTGAATCTTAAATAACAAATTCAGAATGCCTTTACAATCTCTTATCTGTAGTCTGGACATGGTGAAGTTAAAAAGATTCACGATTAGTGTCTTTGCATCTAGCTTTACTATTCCAAATATGGTTCTATATTTCTCAAACTGCAACTTTACTGTGGTCTGATTTTGAAAGCCTTGAATACTGTTTATATGTCTTGTCCAATCAGATAGCTTGTTATGTAATTATGAGTTCACCCTCTCCCAAACAAGGGTTTTGATGTCTATTAGGAAAAACCCAGGAAACCATAGAAGCAAAAGAATCAGCATTCTCTCCTTTTGCCTCAATATTTTCTATGCTATATCATACACAAATAATATCTTTATTAACATCAATTTTGTCATCTGCCTCAACTTTTGATTAATCCATTACCACACAGTGACTCTTTTTGACTCCCCACAAGAAATTAGCTTGGTAAAACATTGTGGAAAATGAAGAAATTGCTTGTGACAAGCAATTTCTTCATTTCCCACGATATTTTCTACTCAAAAATACCAAAGAATGAAAAAATTCTTTCACTTTAAATTGTCGTCTGCAACTCCTTTGAATTTGGACAAGTCGAAAAGTTTGCCGTTTGGTAATGGGTTAAGACATGGTGGCCCCTGAATTTCCCCTACCTTGTAGTTCCAGATCAAGTTAGGTTTGGCATGGTCTCTGTTAAACTGGTAGTAAAACAATTGCCAATTGGCCTCACTTTTGATTCGCTGTCTCCTCTTTCTTAATACTATTGGAATTTGTTCTTTGGACTGAAATGCACAAGAACAAATATTTCATATTGAGTTAACTAATTTACATCAGCTTTCATAGATTTTGGGATGTCAGTAAACTTCATTTCAGAAATTATCTTAGGTGTTTCCTTACTTAAGTGTTTACTTGTTTTATTAAAGATTTTGGCTTGTGTTTTATAATTATTTTTTTAATGCATGACATTTATAGAATAATCTTAATATAACATTTTCTTTTTCTTTATACTGAAATACATGAAATGATTTGGCCATAAAAATTAACATTCAGAGTATGTATGCTTGTAAGAGTGTATCAATTAACAGACTTTAGGATGGTCTACAAACTAACATTTCTGAATTGAAGTAAGATATCTTAGCAATATGCAATCTATTCATACCAGTTCATTTTCTAGACCTATCTCAGCTCTAATGTTCTAACAAGAGCTGTCCGAAGACAACAAGCTCGACTTTCTAAGTTGCTTAGTATAAAGGGGGCATAACTCCAAATATAGTGGAGCCAGGGTCATGGGCCCTGGTAGTAAGGTAGAGGGTGTGATGGTTAATAAGTATGGGTTGACTCCCTTTGATAGTATGGAAGTTATTGATGTATGTAAAAACTTTAACCTTTGTTGCAACGCAGACGCCAACACCGACGCCCGGGTAACAGTATAAACTCTCATTTTCTTTGAAAAGTTGAGCTAAAAATTGATCTACTTTGTAATCTTAACCCATTACTACACACAATATTTTAGACTGGTCCAAATTCAGAGATACCTCAAACGACAATTAAGAGTGCATGATATTGTACATGTTTTGGTCTCTTTGTATAATAAAACATTGAGGCAAATGAAGAAATTGCTTGAAAACAAGCAATTCCTTTATTTTACACAATGTTTTCCAAAGCCTGAATCTTGTTGGGCGTCAAAAAGCGTCATTATATGGGAATGGTTTAAGTCAAATATGTTTCAAAATATATAATGTATTCTGACCTGTTTATTTTCTAGACCTATCCGAGATCTCCAGTGTTCTAACAACTGGTCTACTTTCTTCTCTATCATCTGTATATGTTGGTTTTTCTTCTGTCTGTTCTGATGCTCCTACAAAACAAGGAAAACAACTATTTATCATATTTCTCATTTGTACCATCTTCGCTCGCCAAGGTTGAATCCACATACGTTTGTATTCACCCTTGGCGGATTTAGTTCGATTTTCTTTAAATCGCAAAGCGCCGCCTAGCGGTTGTTCTGCTGGTTGTTTACGTCCATTATTGATGACGCCATTAACGCGCGTTGCCTTTCGCGTCATACGTCATGCGGATTATGTAAAAGTTAGCTGCTTTTATGGTCGAATTGTCAAAAGTATAATAATTCGATTAAAGTTAGGGAATTCCCGTCTATTGCAGTGAAATTCTTAGGAAAAATCGCCCATCTTCGCGTTTTTGACTTGCAAATGCAATGCTTTTTCCCGCCCGTTGTCATGATTTCGTTACTCATAACAAATGTATCAGCCGACAATCTGATTGGTTCCGGCGAGACCTCGCTGGAACCAATGAAAACGCTTTCCAGGAGACCAAGAAAATCGGACTAAATACGCCAAGGGTGAATACAGAAACGACGTCACGTCGTAGATGTAACCCTTGGCTTGCGAAGATGCATTTGTACCAATTTGACGTTATTTCTGATATGCAGTTTGTCATCTTCTTGTTCCAGGCAATATTTACGATGAAATATGTGAAATATCATTCATTGACAATCAAATCCTAAGTTATGGGTCCTCATGGTAGTCCAAATTTTTGCTGTTTAGGAACTAGTTATTACATAAAAATTAAAAATTATAGTACCTGTTATATCCCCTTGTTCTTATAGTGATTTTGAAGCTATATTGTTATCAGAGCGAACTCAGCATGTCTTTACCCTTTCCAAAAACAGCAAAATTTTAGGGTGATCCACTTTAAAAACTGCCACAAACGACAAAATGGATGTTATTGAAGATGGAATTTGTGTAAAAAATGGCACTGAAAATATTGAGACAAAAGGAGAAACTGCTGGTTATCAGCAGTTTCTTCTTTTGTCTCAATATTTTCCCAAGCCTTTTCCATTAGGGACGTCAAAACCAGGTCTTGTTTGGGAAAGGGTTAACAAAATCTTTTAGAGTATACCCACCTGTGCCAATTTGACGTTATCTCTGACATGTAGTTTGTCATCTTCGTGTTCCGGGACATCGTCTGTTGAGTCGAGATACAACAATATACCACTAGGCTGCAATAAAGGAGATGCAGAGCTACATAGACTACACCACAAAGCTACAGATAACAGAAGATAAAGTCATTATTAATTTGTCATTTCAACTCTAAAATCTATATCACGGTGGGGATTGTGCATGCTGGGATGGATAACGAATACAGACAAAAATAATCTTGAATCTTGTCAAATATTTTGCAATAACTCCTTTATTTCTATGTTGATTTTCAAAAGGTCTGTTGCATGTAGCCCGCCTTGAAAATCTCTTTCCTCGGATACATGGATTATTTGTGGTATCCTTTTAATTTTTCCAAAAATTGATCCCAACTGACCAGAAAACGAAATGATAACGACTACGGCAAAATAAGCCACACATCAGGTAGGAAATTGTGTAATAATTTTATTTCTGCGTCAATTTCGAAGCGGTTTGTAGCATGTACCCCACCTTACTGAGCGCTTTCCTCAGGTGTATTACTTATTTGAAAACTCCTCATATTTTTCCCAAAAATTGATCCCAACTGACCTGAAAAACGATCAGATTTTTTGTCGTTTTTCTGGTCGGTTGGGATCACTTCTCGCTAAAAGTACAAAAAGGTTTCGTGTAAAGCATACATCGGAGGAAAGAGCTCAGTAAGGCGGGATACATGCAACAAACTGTTCTTGAATTGACGCAGAAATAAGGAAGATATTGCAAAATGTCTTACCTGAAGCGAGGCAAATTTGTCCGTAGATTTACCCATCCCAGCATGCACAATCCTCACCGTGTATATTTTGAGTACTAATTTAAATGGTCTTCATGAACAAGGTAAGGAAAAGAATGGGTTAAGGATGTCAAAACAAAGTCATTTATTAACAAGATATGTTTGTAAAACACTAATACCCCCACAAAATCGCCAATTTCAAGTTTTCGATCAGACAGATGGACGGACACGAGTAAAACAATATGTCCCACTCCTCCGATCTTTTGATACAGGAGCATAAAAAGTGTTAAAGAGTAGTGATATTTTTGTCAAGACATATTCAAGTTTTGATTAAATGCTCAAAACTGAACATTAAGCAATATCTTTTTCACAAAAAATATATCAATTTATTTACCAAAGCAAGATCCTCCCTACTAAGCTACCCAATAACTGTTGGGTAACTAAATATTTCTTTTATGATGCATGCTGTTTCAGCACCATCTCTGGAAAGCTTATCTGAGTATATACTTTAAGTTGTAAATGCTAAAATATTGAACATGTCATTTTCCCACAAATTATATCAATGTACATACCAGAATCCTCCTAAGTAGCCCCATAGCTGTAGGATGACCGGTCACCCATAGTCCTACAAGATGTCTACTTAATTGTCTGTAACAAGAAATTAACAACTAGATTATGTCTCAACTAAAACCTCGCAACTGCAGCCTAAAACAAGCTGCAGTTACCAGGTTTTTGTTGAAAATCAGTAATTAGTTCTGTACCTTGTTACAGTGCCTCAACTTTCTTAACCCGTTTCCAGATGGCAAAATTTTAGACTGGTCAAAATTCAAAGATGACACAGACAACAATTGCATGTGAGTGAAATTTTACATTTTTTGGTCATCCCTGCTGGAAAATTTGTTGGAAATGAAGAAATTGCTAGTCATTTTCACACATTTTCTAACTCAAACCGAATTCAAATCAGTAATAAAATAAAACAGAATTATTGCTAAAACATAGACAAATTTTGCATCATATTTTTCCCAATCTTGAAAATGTATCATACACACTTTTATACTCTCTTATACTACTAACCTATTAGTCAACATTTTATAATCTGTAGATTGTGTAAACATTGGAGTATGTATTGTCCAGCAAGATTAACCCGGGACATCTGCATATGTAATGACCCCACTTCGGCTTTGTTTTGTTAAGACGCTCAACTAACGGACTTTGCGCACGAAAATTAAGTTGTCCCGGGTTAACCTTGTTGGACAATAAATGTTTGGGTAATGCCCCCTCTGCCAGAGCCAGGTCCTGCATTTTAGCTGCTATCTCACACTGACACATACAAAACATTTTAGCTGCTATCTCACACTGACACATACAAAACATTTTAGCTGCTATCTCACACTGACATATACAAAACATTTTAGCTGCTATCTATCAAATACCCCTTTATACCCTCCTATACTACTAACCTATTAGTCAACATTCTATTATCTGTAGATTGTGTAAACATTGCTGTATGTAGATGTTTGGGTAATGCCCCCTCTGCCAGAGCTAGGTCCTGCATTTTAGCTGCTATCTCAGCATCACCCTCTTCTATAATGGCTTTCATAATCAGACCTGCTCCCTTAACAATAGCTGTGGACGGATGCTGGAATTGAGAAAGTAAGCATAAACATAAAAACTTAACCAAGATTTTTAAGTTAGAAAAGGTGAAAAAATCTAAATTAAATGTTAGAGTAATGAATCTTTGCCTAGAGGCAGCAGGCTAATAAAATGGTCACAGAGGCATGTGCCAATTTTCAAAGCAATAGCATCAGTAGAAACAAAAGATTTGACAGTTGCACGCAAAAACTTAACCAATATACCAACGCCAACACCCCAACCCCATGGGGACTAAAATAGCCATCCCCCCATTCTATGAATAGTCTCCCTTAAAAGCATTCTGGAAAAAATGTACTAATTTGGTTAAAATATTGCAATATGGTGACAAGTGAGGTTGTCAAAAGAAAAGTAACAGTATGTGTTTCACAAGAACAAGGTAAAATCCTCACCTGAAACAGCCTGAAGACAATCCTCCCGTTGGCAGCCACAGTCTCTAGTAGTGTATCAAAGTGTGCCTCTATCTAATTTTAACCCTCTCCCAAACAAGACAAGGTTTTGATGTCCCCTTTAGAAAAGACTTGAGAAAACATTGAAGCAAAAGAAGAAAATGCTGATGATCAGCATTTTCTTCTTTTGCCTCAATATTTTCTGTGCCATATTTCACACAAATTATATCTCTATTACTTTCCATTTTCACGTCTATAGCCGCTTTCAAATTGACAAACCCTTAAATTTTGTTATTTCTGAAAAGATTAAAGAAAAGTGACGATATGCATTTTGCATGAACAAAGAATACCTGAAACAGCCTAAAGACAATCCTCCCGTTGGCAGCCACAGTCTCCAGTAGTGTATCAAAGTGTGCTCCATCTGTGGTCTCACTGTATGGGGCACAGAGCGCAAATGTAAGGAAATCCAACATGGCCGTTATCACAAGCGCGCCAGTATTGTGTACCTGTAAGGGAATGCAAGGTCAGAATAGAAAGAGTTAAGCACCCAATCCTACCAAGATTCATGGGACGTCTTTTAAAATTTTTTATGCTACCTCACAAACATTCATTATGTATCTAAACCTATTGAGGGGATCATAAACATTCAGTGGTGGAAGGTTCCACATCAGAATGTTTACAATGTCACCCTAATAATTCCAACATCACATTAATCTCATTTAGTCTAACCTATTCGACGTCTGCAGCAGATTTCAAGTTGGAACAACCTAAGTTCTTGCCATTGAGGAAAGTGTTGAGAAAGGGTTAAACCTTACCACATGGTTATTGAACATATCCAGTAGAGTCTGTAGGAATTTTTTTGATGACAGAAGTGATGTCTTGTTGAGCTGTTCCTGCCTCAGATCGTAGTCGTCGTGCATCGGAACCATGAGGGCACACAACATGTCCAGGGCTGCATGTGTCACACCATCATCGTTACGTTTCAATGCCTTCACTACCTTGATTCCAACCTTCTCTCTCATTCTGGAAAGCAGAGCCATAGATTATGGATAAGAGGGGTTGAATGCCTTCAGATTCTATATTTGTTATTTTGAATCCAAACCCTATGTTGTAGGTACTCATTTGAATCGTCTCATCGCATATGGTTTGGTGAACAATAAGTGAAATACTGCAATTTGAAAGACCTTTGCCCCCTCTTATCTGGAGCTTTGAAGAAAGTTCATGCAACAACTCATTACGCAACAATATTTTGTTTGTTTCAAAAATAAGAATTGCTTGTGAAATCCGTCTATCTGCTTAATGTGTCTCTGTCTTGTATCATTAAAATGAATGTAACACTTATAATAGGTATGTGAAAATTGAAAGCTATTTCACAGATTTTGCCAATACAAAAAGAATCTTGGTCGAAAACAGTTATACAGTTTGAAAATGTCCGAAGATGTTATTGTATGTGGAAAATGCAGCTCACCTCCACTGGAGCTTGCTAAACAAGAGTTACGGACAATGTAGCTCGCCTATACGAGAGCTTGTTGCAAAAAAAGGAGTCCAAGGTCAAAGGCCAAGGTTACTAGGTCAAAGGTCATGGTCTCAAGGTCAAGGTCATGGAATAAAGTATCCATATGTGAAATATCAAGGCTCTATCTATAATTGTGATTGAGATATAAGCCAGTTTAAAGTTTTTAAAAGTAGGTCAAACTCCAAGGTCAAGGTCACTAGGTCAAAGGTTTTGGTCCCAAATGAAAGGTCTTGGCGAGAAGTATCTATGTGTGAAATATCAAGGCTGTATCTCTAAAATATTTCCTGAGATATAAAGGTTTTGAAGACATGACGTGACGCTAGGGCTGTGACATTAGCTCCCCGGACTTAAGTCCCAGCTCACTTAAAAGTAGGTCAAACTCCAAGGCCAAAATGTCAGATGTCATGGACATAAATGTAATGTCTAGCAAGGTGTCCTTAGGCAAAACATCAATGCTAGTTTGCTGATATTGCATATATCATGGTAATTTTTTACAAGTAGGTCAAACTTCAATGTCAAAGTAACTAGGTCAAAGGTCATGGTCCCAAATGAAAGATCATGGTTAAAAAAACTGTGTTTTTGTCTATGTAACCAATGCAGATATCAACAGAGACATTGACATTAGGGCAGTAACATTAGCTTTCCAGACATAAAGTCCATGCTTGCTAGGATATAAATGTTTGTAAGAAATAGAATTCATTAAAAGATATATTGTCGTTTTTCAACAGTTACAAAATTTTCGAAAAAAAAAAGCCATGATATCTTACTTTGGCAGTTTTGTAAATGCAAGAAACCCAGCTTTAGAAGCGACCAGTCTTCGTAAAGCATGAAACTGTGCCTGTAGATTTTCCACACAGATAATATTCTGGTCACCCTCATGTTCTAACAAACCAGACAGGGCTGCGTTGATTAACTTCTCCTTGTTCTCGGCAAATAATCTCTGAAACAAAATAGGAATTTGTTTCAATTAACCCATTCCTAAACAAAACCAAGGGCCTGTTTTATCAAAGATCTTCCGACTACATTTTTGTGTGTAAGAAGACATCTAATTGCACCAGAAATCAGATTGGGCCAATCAGGTTTGTTGTTACAAGTAATTACGCAAAAAATAATCATACAACTATTGATAATACAGGCCCCTAGTTTTGACATCCCTAGTAGAAACCATTTACTTCCACCAGTAGGATCTCTTTCTCCTTTTATCATACAAGAGTTCGTTCAAAAGCCCTTAAATTTATATAAGATAAACTTACATCTTGAGTGACAGCATGTAACAATCCACTGTATGATACATTACTGTTGAATCTGTGTACAGCCTGGGCAAACGTCATACCTTCAGCTAGAAGCAAATATCAAACAAAAATAAACACATGTGATATACAAAAATTGTCAAAAGTATGCAAATATTGACAACACCATATGCCTAATTTTCATGTTACAGCTACTTGACTGTGTTTGACACTTGTTTCCAGTCATAATCTTTATAATATAGGGAGTACAATGGACAATTAGTCCAAACAAAAGTTTATTTATTGTAAACTTTCCTTGGCACCTAATTTTCAAGGTTTTGGTAGACTTCTGATCCTTTATTTTAGGACTCACCAATGCCTAAATGCCTATACCTTAAGTTTCCAAGTTAAGTTTTCAGGCAGTAGAGTGAACAACAATAAAACAAAATGCCCACAATCGTCAATATTGGGGCATAAAAATAAAGTATGAATAAGACTTACGAGGACTCTGTATGAATTTAAGATGTTGACTTTCTACTTCCTCATCTACTGGAACAGTGAACGGACCTGTAATAAGGCAGAAAAACAGATAAGAGAGTTTGGTTTGATTTATTAGGGTTTAACGGCATTTTTCAACTCCTATGGTCATATGGCAGCGGCTGGAGCACCAACCCATAGATTCCTGTCATTTCTCATATCCACACTATCACTACATTCTAAACGAGCCTCGAGTTGCTCGCCCTCATAGATTAACGATATCAAACCATTGGTGTGAGACAATTTTGTCTGAAAGGATATAGCCGTGACCGGGGATCAAGCCCAGGACCTCATGATTGATGCGCTACCAACTGCAAAATGGCCACAGCTCATAGATAAGAGAGGGTAAAGACATTCTAATGTTGTAATGGATAAATCTTGCTGTCTGGTAATGGATAAAATGAGAAGTTTACCTAGTCTATATCCTCGTGGGGTCTTCTCCATTCTAACACAGACATCTCTGTTTCCTGACGCTCTAACACCATCCAAAACTGAGGCTATTAACGCATCCCTGGAAAATGTAATTTGTTTAACCCTTTCCCAAACAAGACCTGGTTTTGATGTCCCTAATAGGAAAGGCTTGAGAAAACATTGAAACAAAAGAAGAAACTGCTGATGACCAGCAGTTTCTCCTTTTGTCTCAATATTTTCTGAGCCATATTTTACACAAATCTTACCTTTTGTAACATCCATTTTGTCATTAGTGGCAATTTTTGAAGTGGATCGCCCTGAAATTTTGTCGTTTGGGAAAGGGTTATTATTCAAAACACAAATTTACACTTGACCCTTTCCCAAACAAGCCCAATCCTGACATTACTCATTTCTAACACAGACATGCCTGTTTCCTAACGCCCTCACACCATCCAACACAGAGGCTATCAATGCATCCCTGGAAAAAGATTTTTTCACAACACCAATTTAAATTCAACCCTTTCCCAAACAAGCCCTATTGTGACATTATTAAATTCCATAAATATGATAGGCAGAGTTATGTCTTTATGAACTGCACTTCTCCTGCATGAAATCTATCTACCTATGAAGTTTCATGTTTCTAACTTGTATACTTTTCAAGTTATGCTCCAGAAAAGGTTTGGTTTATGGACCGACCAACCATGCGATCAACCTTTCAAAAACAATATACCCCCATGTTCTTCAAAGGGCGCAGTATAAAAATGCTGTGAACCAGCATTTTCTCTTTTTGCTTAAACATTTTATTTGCAAAACTGTACACAAATCATATACGCTCGTATTTATCAACACTAAATTTGTTGTCTCCAGAAGCTTTCAAATTGGAAGAATTAAATATTTGCTATTCTTTGGGGAAAGGGTTTGGGTTTATTGGGGTTTTACGCCGTTTTCAACTTCTAAGGTCATATCGCGGCGGCTGGAGCACCTAACCGTGGGTTCCTGGTATTTCTCGCACCAGTACAACCACAATTTCCAAACCGAGCCTCCAGCTGCTCTCTCACATAGATGATTCACACCCAGTGGTGAGAGACAATTGACTTTTGTCAAATGTCAGAATGGATACTGGCCGAGCCGGGGTTCGAACTCGAGACCCCTGGATTGACAGACTCTGACGTAACCGGCTGAGCTATCCGGACTCGGCTCTTTGGGGAAAGGGATAATAAACAATCAAATACCTATCAGTGGAGAGGTAGGTTCTGATGGCCCCTTTCACATACTCTATAGAAAACATTTGTGGGTTCATCACATCACGAATTATGGCAAAAATCTGTTGGAAAAAATAAAATAATCAATGGAGGAGATATTGAAAACATTATACCTTACCGATTCAACTTCTATCTCATAGTGGTTTACATTTAGCAACATTGTAAGTGACAGGATTTAGCTCTGAGGCGCGTTCTTTAGAGCGAGATTTCTTGAGATTTCTTAAGATGTTTTAGGATAAAGCGCTCTTTTGAGCAAGATTTTTAAGACGATCACTGGGAGCCGCCATTGCTCTATACTTCTTTTGGAACCCCTCGTAAATTCTGTCGAATCTATATCAAAGCAATTGACCGAGTTGTTCCGAAAGCTCCATGATTCATAAACCATGGAGTTCCGAATGTTCCATACTTCATACAAATGACATCATGATGGCATCATTTGTATGAAGTATGGAACATTCAGAACACATCCTTATAATCTCGGTCTCAAAAACGCTGTATCAAAAACATCATAAGAAATCTTAAAAAATCTCGCTCTAAAGAACGCACCTCTGCTAAACATTGTTCTGTGAAATAAAATATTGTGATGACAAATGGACAAGGAGAAATGAGGGAGAAATAGAATGAAAAAGACCAATTTTACTTACATCACAGAGTGGTTTACATGTTGAAACATTATATGTGGCAGGATCTTGCTATATAAGACACTGTTCTGTTAACCCTTTCCCAAACACAACCTGGTTTTGAAGTCCCTTAGAGAAAAGGCTTGGGAAAACATTGAAACAAAAGAAGAAACTGCTGATAACCAGCAGTTTCTCCTTTTGTCTCAATATTTTCTATGCCATATTTTACACAAATCCTATCTTTTATAACATCCATTTTGTCATTTGTGGCAGTTTTTGAAGTAGATCATCCTAGAAGTTTGTTGTTTGGGAAAAAATAAAACAAAGCACTGCTATGAGAGACAGAAAGATGGTGAAAGAGAGGGGAAATTAGGGAGAGAAAAACCTATTTTTCTTACATCACAGAGTGGTTTACAAGTGCAAACATTATATGTGGCAGGATCACGTTCTACAAGACACTGTTCTGTCAGACATAATGTCCGTCGTACACTGTCCGTGTGACGCTCCGATATTTTCTGTACAGTGAACTCGGCGTAGGATGTGAGAGCCTCGTCTGTGCTGCAAGTGAATTAAAAGTTACTTAGTTTCCAAAAGACAGGCACTCACAACAAAAAACTTGATCTACTGATGCATAGTTAGAGTGCAATTGATTAGTTCGAAAATAATGTTGAGGACTATTTCAAGTCATACAAAACACTTTCCCAAACGCCACTTTCATGCCCATAACAAAGGAAAATTTGGAAAACATTGAAGCAAAAGAAGATACTTCTAAAATCAAGCATGTTCTTTCAGAAATTCTGTGCAATATTTACAAATTTTATGTTTCCATTGACTTAAATTTCATCACTTGTAACTCCTTTCAATTCAAACTAGTTTCAATTCAACATCTATTTGTTGCCTACAGCAGCTTTCACGTTGGAACAATCTAAAGTTTTGCTATTCAAACATTGAATTATCACAGGAAACTCTTTGGTCTTACCTATATTTTCCTAATCTATTGGTTATGAACTGGTCAAATGTTATGGGAGTTTCCCTCTGCTTGACAGCTATCCCTACATACGCTGATGCCAATTCCATTATAGCTTTTAAATTGGAACATTAAAATGTTTCAGAGAAACCAATAAGACAAGGAAAAGGAATTCTAAATTTGTTACTTAAAATTCAAACCCCAAATTGTGGGTACTCATTGGAATTGTCTCCATCAAGACAATTCCAATGAGTACCCATAAAATGGGGTTTGAAAAACATTAAATATCCCAAAAATCCCTATTATCTTTAGCTCTGATTTCTGCTGTTTGAGAAACGAGTAAAACAAAAATCTTTGGTCTTACCTATATTTTCCTAATCTATTGGTTATAAACTGGTCAAATGTTATGGGAGTTTTCCTCTGTTTCACAGCTATCCCTACATATGCTGCTGCCGATTCCATCACAGCTTTTATCAACTCTTCTCGTTGTTCTAGGGCAAACATGTGCTGCAAAATAAAACAGCAGAGCTCCTAACAAAGGGGACTGAAACCATTCTAATCATATCAAATCCAAACCCTATCCAAACCCTATGCTGTGGGTACTCATTTAAATTGTCTTGATGAGATGAGTTAATTACAATGAGTACCCATTGCACCATATAATTTTATGACAAATTATCTAGTACTGACCGACTGAATGTCTGACAAAAATTTCGTAGTTCTTTGCTATGTCTGAACACTTGAATTTTCTCATTTGATCAAAACTTTAAAATCTATGTCTGATTGGCACCTTTTTAAGATAAATAGATCTATTTTAAATGTAAAGCCTGATCAATTCTTTTTTAAACTCCTTTGAAATAAGTGTAATCACTCGGGTAAGGATTAAGGAACCTACCAATCTAGAAAATCCCCCATGTATAACTGCTACACCTCCAGGGCTGTCTGATATCTGTAAATATACATGTCATAGATTATACCAAAAAGAGAAAATATGCATATTTTGGCCCAGAAAATATTGAGGCAAAAGGAGAAAATGCTGATTATCAGCATTTTCTTCTTTTGCCTCAATGTTTTCCCAAGCCTTGTCTATAAGGGACGTCAAAACCCGGTCTTGTTTGCAAAAGGGTTAATGCATTTAATGTTTGTTATGTTGCGCTATGAGGGGAAACCAAGATAAAATGTGTATTGTAAAAGTACATTTACAAGCTCTTTGTAC
Source organism: Fragum sueziense (assembly GCA_963680895.1). Lineage (NCBI taxonomy): Eukaryota > Metazoa > Mollusca > Bivalvia > Cardiida > Cardiidae > Fragum > Fragum sueziense. Next base: position 5,048,642 of record OY804609.1, read on the forward strand.
TCAAACATCCTCAATATGGACAAGTAGAGTAACAATCAATCTTTCCATGATAAAAGTTTTAACATCTTAAATTACTTATTCACAGCAAACTATCCTAGCTAATGCTACCAAGTGATAACTTTCTGCGCTTCATGTATAACAAAAAAGTCTGAAAATGGCAGGTACTTTTGCCCTCTCCTTGATTGAATCTTTTGCAAACACAACTGATTTTAACTTCCGTTATAAAAATCAGAATCAGCACTTTAACCTTTTGCATCAATATTTTCTATGTTATAACATACACAATTTCTACTTTTGACATCAATCAATTCGTTTGATGTTTGTAATAGCTTTCAAATCATTTGGGGGAAAAGGTTAATTTATTTACACACAAAACAATAACCTACCTGTGTCAGTCCCTCCATGTCTTTATAATCATATGAACAGAGTATTCGTCCCGATCCAGGATCTACTTGGTCAAGAGAACTCTGTGTTACTTCTAAAATGACCGAGACACGACTATCCGACCAGTGTTGTTTGTAAGCATTGAATCTCTGAATGAAGATAAAAACACAATTATTAATCATCCCCAAAAATGGTGATTTTGATGCCTCATTGAGAAAAGATTTAGAAAATATTGTAGAAGCCAATTTCTTCTTTTGTCTTAATATTTTATGAGCTACATAACATCAAACAAAACACATTATTCATCAACATCCATTTTGTTATCTACAGAAGTTTTTAATTTGGACAATGCCAAAATTTTGTTGTCCAGAAAAAGGTTAAAATGATTAACCCAGGGATGCTTTTTTGCTGGCCCTCAACAAAAAGGCTCTGGAAAAACATTATGTAACCACAATGTTTTCTAACAGTAGAGACCATAATATGTCATATTTCATTCACTTTACAGTAAGTTTTTGTGTACAACATCTTTTTGGACCAACCCAAATTTTTTATGTCTGGTATGTGGTTAATACTAATTACATACCTTCTTTGTTGAATTTTTTTCTGCAAATTGATCTCGGAATCTCTGAAAAAGAAACAAACACATGAGTTTGTGGAAAACAGCTTGCCTTTTGAACCCCTGTCACAATAAAGTAGTCAAAATCTAAGGTAAAGGTCTTCAAGCAAATGTGATGGTCCCAAGTTGAAAAAGTTCTTAGAAGGAGGTATCCATGTGTGAATATTAAGGCTTCAACTCCGCTAAAGTATAAGATAGAGAGCTCTAAGTTCTTGTAATTGATAAGGTTTTTCAAACTCTCTAATAAGGCATTAGACAGAAGCCAGGTCAAAGTTTTGCCAACTTGACTTAGGTTTTCAATTCTGAACCCATTAGTAGCAGAGATTCATTTTGACATGTGTCCTGCGTCAAAGGCGCACAGTTTTCTGGAAAGACGCATAAATTTCCAATACCTGCATCCTTGGGACGCACAGGTTTAAGATCAAAGTCGTATGAAACAAAGAATGTGACTAGAAAAAAGAAATTCCAAAATTCACAGTAGGGAAATTCCATGCGCTAAAAATAGAATCCTAGACTGGGTTGTTATCGTGACCCCGCCGGAAAATTCAGAGAAATCGTGATTGCAATCTGTTGGTCGGGGATCAATGACTCGTAACTGTCGGCTTGTCAACCGTTAGATACGAGGTTTTCATCTCTCACTAACAAATTCCTTTGTTCGTATCGCTCCACGATTGGAAATCGTTAATTGGATTACTCAGTGATGTTCCTTCATTGCGTACAGCGAATGACCCTGCTCTGTAAGTTTTTGAGACACAGGTCGAATACTTATCGAAACTTAATAAAAAAATTGAAACAATCAGATGCTAATGATGTTGTGAAAGAAACTAATTTGATTTATTAGTCTGGCTGTTAACTGAATTGACCGTGAATACCGATGAAATTGAAGAATTCCACGACGAGTTTTTTCTCAAAACGAAAGTAGACAGACTTCAATCTCTGAGCCAGGAAAAACGGCAAGCGTTATTCAAAATTAAAGTTGATTAATTTCTACAAAAGAATAAATAAACTAGAACTGTCGCAAAGCGGACAAATACCCCCCACTAGCGCGTTGTCACTGAAAAAGTGCTAAAGTTCAAAGTGGCATAACTCTAAAACTACTGCCTGGATCAAGATGAAAATTGCGGGTGCACAACTTCATATGATAGGAATCAACCTGCTAAAATTTAAGCAAAATCGGTCAAAAACTGGGGGAGGAGAAGAGGACACAAAATTATGTCCATGGATGGACAGACAGACGGACGGACAGACAACCTGAATCCAGTATACCCCCCAATAACTTTGTTGTGGGGGTTATAATAAATAAATACATCGAAGACCAAAAGCGAATTAAGGGTTGGTGACTATGAAAAATTGTTGCTGACAGGATTTCCTCTGCTGTGTCCTAGCTAGTAGCTATAGGCTATCATGGCTGGAAATTGTCTGTTAGCAACAAAGATTCGTTGATTGCCAGGAACATATTGCTAATTATTGTCTCGTACTGTGTAAACTAAAACCTATATACAAGTATGCTTGTGAATCTCAACATTTTCAGTTTTCACAATCAAATGTGTAGGCCTAACCCCAAATGTCAAAATTTTCTAACTTACCACTTCTATTATAACAACTTTCAAGTTAAAGCTGGAGGGTAACAAATGGTCTAATTGCAAAAAATGATTTTTTTTTAAAAAAATATGCACAACTTTTGTGTCGACCACCTCAGGATGGTTAATAATATGCGATTGAGACAGAGAATGAGCCAAAATTACAAGACAGATAGACCAATTTAGGGAGAATCCAAACCAAAACTCATTTGCGTTACAGATGGGGTTGAAATTATTTTTAACCTGTTGCGCATGCGCATACAGCATACAGCACGGACCAAGATTTGAACGAGATTCATAGGTCAAGGTCGTCGTACATGTTTTCTATAGCGTCCATGTGAGAAAGAACACGCTTCACTCGCATGACCAAAGTCTCGCAACGTACCGTTTCTATAAATAGCCGAAATGGATTGGAAAATCCCCCAGACCATTTACACTTCGAAAAAATATTGAGAAATTTAGCGCAATTGGAGTGCAATTAAGTTTGTTGAATGAACTGGTATAAAAAGCGATTACATAGTCCTACTAATCACCATAAAAAGGTTTGTAAAGTTGTTTTTTGGAACAAATCTGGGAAAATGGGCCTTTGAGGAAAGGGTATGCAAAAACTTTGTTTAATCATATTCCCCTTTTTAATAGCATTATAAAATTACCCCAAACTTAGGGTTGGGCATGATATATCACCGTTCTACCAACATCCTTTGTCTTCCGCTCCATTCCCTGCGATGTTTGAACAATAATGTTGGGACTCACTGTCCGTGGGCTGGGACTCACTGTTTCAAAATATGTGAATCCCATGGACTCACTACTTCAGATTTCAAAATGAAACACTGTAGTAGTAGACAAATTTTATGGGTAACAAGATGTCAAACTGTCACAAGATACGCCCATTACACTGCTTATGAAAAACAACAAAGGGCAATAACTCAATAAATAGGCCAGGTAGAGTTAAGGTTCTTGTGCACTGCACTCTGTAATGATCAGAAGAATATAACTGCCAAGTTTAAAGTAAATCGGACTTAAGGTAACAGAATCATGCTCCGGACAAAAAAGTGGACACCGCCCAAAAGCCCAGACGCCACGGGTGATCCTATAATACATCCTGTCTTCGACGGGTGTATATAAAAGGGTTCTATGAAAACCAAAGCAACTACATACCAAAGCCTCTGTTAGCAGATCAGCCCTGTGATCAGTTGAGAACTTCATTGATTCTGTCTTTTTTGGCCCTTTAACCATTGTAATGGTGAACTCATTGTTAGCTGGGGCCTTCACACTTGGTACAATACCTACAAATTCACGGTAGGGCCACTGTAAAACAATAAAATATACAAAATTGTTTTATTGACTTAAACATACAATAATGTTTATAGCAAATACAAAACAAGAGTTGTCCGCGGACAACGTAGCTCGCCTATACGAGAGCTTGTCACTAAAAAAAGAGTCCAAGGTCAAGGTCATTGGGTCAAAGGTCACGGAATCAATGTCAAGGTACAAAGTATCCATATGTGAAATATCAAGGCTCTATCTATAATAGTGCATGAGATATAGGCCAGGTTAGAGTTTTTGAAAAGTAGGTCAAACTCCAAGGTCAAGGTCACTAGGTCAAAGGCCATGGTCCCAAATAAAAGGTCTTGCTGAGAAGTATCCATGTGTGAAGTATCAAGGCTGTATCTGTAAAAATGGCCGAGATATAGGCCAGGTTAAAGTTTTTTTTAAAGTAGGTCAAACTACAAGGTCAAGGTTACTAGGTCAAAGGTCATGGTCCCAAATGAAAGGTCTTGGCAGGAGGTATCCATGTGTGAAGTATCAAGGCTGTATCTCAAATAGTGCATGAGATATAAACCAGGTTAAAGTTTTTGAAGACACGACGCCGACACTAGGGCTGTGAAATTAGCTCCCTGGACATAAAATCCCGGCTCCCTAAACAGAACTGAAAGAGAAAGTCAATGGCATCAACATTTAAACATATATAAACAACGAATGAATTTACTGAAGGACAATAATTGTACCAATGTAAATGGATTATCATATTATTTTCTTTCTAGAAATGCATAATAAATACATTTTGCTGGATTCCTTGTTTGCAATTTTAAATTTATTTCAAGGAGGTTAGTAGATTTATGAGGCAAAGTATAGTAATATTTTCGAGATCGAAGAGATGATTTTACCATTTGGGAAATTGTTAAATGGAAAATATTACCTGGTTGGTGACTTCCATGTTTTGTGGGTTGTATGTGGTGATACCGAGAGTACCAACAGAAAATATTCTTTTGTACCTGAAGCAAATAAGTTAGGGAATCAGTGAATCTTTAAATTTCTAACATTCAGTCATGAATTATTTATCATCAAATAATAGTTTTTAACATTTTTCAGACTTTCATATGTCTTATTTTTTTTCAATTTGGCATTATTTTGGAATTTAACATCACTTATTGTCCAAATCAAAAATACTACAGATCCCTTTCCCAAAATGGCAAAACAATCCCTGAATATCTTTGCATGATACACCCATGATTATGTGAAATATCAAGTCTAGTATGTTTTATAGTTCTTACGATATGGGCCAGGTTAAAGATTTTGCCTATATGTAAATGATGCCTATCATGCAGAGGTTACCTATAATACTCAGGCAGTAGGGTTCTGACATTAGCCCCCTGCTGGAAAGATCATAAGACTACAAGAGTTTTCCCTTGACTTTTTCTACATGGGGTCATCATGTCCCCCTGGACTTCAAAATTAGGGTGTAATGCTTATTGAAACACTGTTTCTTCATGTCTCAGCTGATCATTTTTAGGGGGCCGGTCATATGTGTAAAAACTGCATCAAAATGCACAAATTTGTTCACTAGGAAAACCTTGGTGTAAGATAATCGAGCAAAACAGCAACCACTTACTTGCCCTTCCATGAGTGTTTTGTAACGAAGTAGCAAGCCACATCTTTATTGTCTTTCATTCCACTCATTTTTACTGGAATAAATAGATAAAAACATTAAATCACTTAAGTTAGTCCATCCCTAATGAGATTCGCACGATGGCAGAATTGACCAAACGCCAAACGGCAGATCGCTCAGCCCAACATAAAATTTAAGACAAACAATGGGGATGTGATCGTTTATAGGGAACGATTTTATCCAGTTAATCGTGACGTAAATTCGGACGAACAAAATAGTATTTCGTAGGTGTTGTTATAAAATCTCATAACTACGGCTTGATTTAAGCCGTAGTTACGAGATTTTATAACAACACCGACGGTTAATCAAAACATAACGGCAAACCTACTCTATAGTTAGCACAAAATTCTTTGCCATTGGCATGTTGACTGTTTTGATTGTCAGTCGATAAATCGATACAATAACACGTGCAACGAAGAGCAATTGGGGCATGACATTTTTCTGACTGTCTATTGGCTAATCGATGTTTTTGATTGACAGTCGGCGTTTGGTCAATTATTGGTGCAACATCCAAAACATTTGGCGGTGGAACTTTTCACCACCGAATGTTTACCACTGTGCCCAAATAAGTTCGGACTTGTAATGACGCAGTTAGAAAAAATCTGATGTTTTATGAATTTCAAAATGGCCACATTACGGTGTTATACCTTACGGTTACCTATCAATCATCCTTCAATTTTGAAACGCTTAATCCTCTTTTTCAAGCAAGACCTGGTTTTGACATCCCTAATAGAATGGGTTTAGGCAAACATTGAAGCAAATGAAGAAAATACTAATAATACACATTTTCTTCTTTTTCTTCTTTTGCCTCGATATTTTCTGTGCTATACTTTAATTACACAGATTCTATATTCATCAACATCCATTTTGTCATCAGCAAACGCTTACATAGGATCTTGAGAATCGTTAAGAATCAAGCAGCTCTGATTGGAAGAGTCTATTTATCTTTGTATACTGCCTACGCCCTCGAGAGCATTTTTGGCAGAAGTCTATCTACTCTATCATTAGAAAAGTAGACCTCTTCCGTATTCAGGGGTAAAAGTTGAAAATTTTGAAAAACCTGAAAACCTGGAAAAGTCTGTATGCTGTTTACCCCTAAATTCGTGGATCTTAACTTGAAATGTTGTCAGTGCACAATAGTTTATGAAATTCTCACTACCTTTATTCATAGATCAAATAAAAAATATAAAATCTTTAACTTACAATAAGAATTTTTCTCAAAAACAATAACAGACTTTGGTAAATGCCATTATTTTTAGGTGCCTTGAAGATTAAGGTCGGCCATCTTGTTTCTCGTTGATTTCGTGGATCCTGATTAAACCTAATTTTCTTTCAAATTAGGGGTTTAAACAAACAAAAGAATCACAGAAGAGCGAGTCTAAATAGACTTGCATCAATTGGTGCACAGTAATAGTGGGGAAAGACGATTTTCTTTGAAGACATTGCTATCAAACTATACCCCTAGAGCAAAACTTTTGTTTCAAAGTGAGAAACTGTTCATAAATAGGTTTTTATTAAAATTCTGTAAGAAAAAATCAGCAGAACCCAATTTTTGACATTTTAACTTCAGCAAAATATTTCTTGTGTGAAGACTTATCATTTTTACATATTTTGAACATATAGAATAACGGCACGAGCGGTATTTCAATATCCACGAAATCAATGAGAATCCACGAATCAATGAGAAATTGGGATATTTATATAGTAAAAATCGAGAAAATGGGACATTTTGGAATACTCAAAAACCTGAACTTCAGGCATATGCCTGAAAACTTTTACCCCTGGGTATTGCATCATTTATGGCACAATGACATTCAAAAGAATCTAAACATTGTTCATATGCTGACACAGCATCACCTGCTAACTGCATTCTTCAGAAAAACAAAAGTCAAAATCAATTACTTTTATCTTCTATGATTTCATAAAATATTTCTTCTTCGTTTAATTTTTAACAATACAAAAACGGAATGTTTACATGCGCTAAGTATTATTCATTATTACAGAAACCAATTAGTATCGCCATATCCAAGAAGAGGACCATCCTACACTGGGTTTAAATTTTGACAGATTAAGGACTAAGGTCATTTTTCTTTTGACAGCTCATCATCAGTGATCATATTGAGCTCTTATCCAAGCTAGCAATGACAGAGGAATTGATAATACATCGCCTCCCTATATATCGCCATTATAACCTGGTCCAATTCAATCAACATTTTTTCAGCAATTATTTCAAAAATAAAAATATGGTAAACATAGATCAAATCTAAAAAGAATATTCTTTCTGATGATACAAAAAACATCTACCTAAGTTATGTATTTGTTGCACTATATCGATTTCAACTGAGCTGACTTTGTAAAATTTTCAAAAAAAATGACTAATGGCGGTCGCCGACCTTGTGCGGTTGTTTACTTTAAAATTGTGTAGAAAATCAACCAATCATCTGACAAGAAATATTTTTGGCTTGCATTAATTAGGATAAATATAGAAATGATATCATTACAAAAAGTCGGGTATTTCCGGCAACCATGTGACTGGAAATCACGCTTGAATATTGGTCAACTTTGGAGCCGTATAACTCCGTTATTCTCCGTGAACACTTCAGAACACTTACGACTGGATGTTCGTAAGGATTTCCCAAAACAAATCAGTCTAAATTTAGTGATCTAAATATAAGCCAATTTTAGCGCCTGAGCTTTTCCCAGAGGTGCTGTAACACAAAAATAGCCATGTAAATACTGGAAAAATGGCAGATGCGCAGTGATGTGTATTGCGTCAATACACACTCCAGTTAAATCAGCTGATCGATTTTGATATACACATTTCTGAAGGGCTGTGCTGTTCAAAGCTGCATAACTTTTTTGTTTGTGAATGGATTTTGAAAATTCAAGCAGCACTGTCCTTCTGAATGCTTGCACTTCATGATGAAATGATTTTTGATTAAAAATACCTATTTTTTGAAAATGGTCTGTTATTGCTATCCAAGCTCTTATCTACCACATATACTGACTGTTTACAAGCTTTTTTGGTTTCATAATCAGAAGCAACACATCAACATCAACCCGAGATTAAATAAATTTATGAGAAATGACAAGATTGGAGGCTGCAAAGTGAAACTAAACTGCATAATTCAACCAGTGGGGGAGGGGCAAGTCGGTGAAACTGTCATCATTTTGCAAGTAAATCGGTGTGACAACATAATGTTTGTTTGAAACATTGAATTATGAATATATCTTACAATAAATGAAGTGAAACCTCGGCTGTTTAACCGCGATTTACATCGCAAAACCCGAATTTTTTTTGATAATTCAGGATATTCTGTCGTGTTGTTAAAGTGTACTTCCTGTTGTGACTACGCATGCGCACTTCTGCCTCCCACCTCTCGTGTTATTATCGCATAGCGCGTGACTTTTACTCGCACTTGGCAACAATTAGCGTCCTATGTAACCGAAAGTTGGTAAAACTTTAATTGAATATGATCCATGTTTAAGTTAATAAGAAGGAACTTACTTTGCACGTGGTAAGGTTTCTTTTCTCTTGTTGTATTATTGGTAGATTACCATAAACTGTCAAATCATGTTGCACTTGCAATCTGTATAAATTACCCCATTACCAGACGACAAAAACTAAACTGGTCGAATTTCATAGATTTTGCAGACGACAAATGGGGCGTTTCGAAAAACGAAAGAGAAATATTTGTGCATAAGATAGATCTATATTGATTATAATGAACATGTACTGTTGAAATAAGCATGGGTCATTACAATGTTCAGTCCTTATAAAATTAGATTCTATTTTGAGATTTAGGCCTGTACGGATCCAGCAAGATCTAGAAATAGGCCTATAGAATCCACACAAATGGCATCTAGGTCTAGATCTAGTTCTGAATATTGTCGCTTTTCAACTAAAACATCGCAAGCTGCAGTTATGCCTACGAGCTTTTTGTTGAAAAGCATTGATATACATGTATCATATAGGCCTAACATGCGTTCAAGTTTACGCCAATAGGGCCTAGATCTATTTTTTTAAATGTTCCGATATTAGATATATCTATATAGACCTTTAGCGTAATAGATCTATATCGATGCCTGTATATATGTAAACATACATTGGCTAGATTTGTTCACTTTATAGGCCTACATTTGAAAAATGGAAAGATAAAGACCATTTGTTCCCTTTCTTCTTCATTGGAAGTCCATGCATAAGGACCAATCTTGTAATTTTTAGATTCATGTATATAGATCTAGATCTATACATGTCTATAAAACTTAGATCTGTGTGCCTACCAATTTCCTCCTAATTTATCCACACTTCCAAATTGAAAACTGCCTTATAGACAAAGAGAAGATCGATATAGATCAGTAAACAAAAAAGTATGCAAAAATGGGTTTAGGCGGAAAACTAGTGTTTCACCCTATGTATCATTTTCTCTTGTTAAATTGTACAAAACTCGCATTTTATCAGCATCCATTCTGCACAAGCTTTCGATTTTTACCACCCAATATTTTTGCCATTTGAAAATTATTTAAATAATTTAAATGGACCGTATGTGGTCGGATTTTATAACACATCAGAACGAAGGGATTATTTCAAAGTTGAAAAAGTTTAAATAGATTTGTTATTTGGCGGTCATATCGATCGAATTACAAATCTGTTAGATCTATACCTTTTACTCTCACCACGTCTCCAATTTTGGCTAAGACTTAGATATCTAGATTTATAGTGTACAAGATCAGTTTTTCAGCCAAGAATTCCAATAAACATTTTCTTAACAAATCTGGTTGTGAAACTCCTTTTCAAAAGTAAGGTTTTGGAAACAAGTTACCAAGAGAGAAAAAAAGCGGGTAACCTACATTTTCTCACAATATACGAATGCCTTCTGCTATAATATACACATTTCTACAGCTGTTTGAATGAATCTTGTCAAATGCCTCATAATACAGACAAGTCCAAAAAATGTCCTCTAATGGGAAAGTTTTATTCTTAGATTTTAGATCTTGTTTCGAATATCCATTTTGTCAGCAAATTACAGTTGCGAACCGTAAGGGACATATCTACTTAAAATCAAATGGATTATGGTTTAATGGGAAAATGTATTGGTCAATATAGATCTAGATCTTTGAAACGAAGCAATTTCTCTTTGTCGGTAAAGTGATTATTTTCTGGTAATGGGCAATTCAACTCGAATTTAGAACACATAGGCCTACGTATATGGATAGAAACTAGAATTCCGATATACAAGTTTTGTGTCCCAACGACTTAAGCATACAAGGTATATAATTTGTTTACAAAAGAGATAAGCGATCAAATATTTTGATATAAGTACACAAAATCTCGACCCCTCGCGTAAAGGCCAGTCAATATTCAAGTCCGAGGTTCAGTTCTTAACCCTTTCCCAAACGACAAAATTTCAGGGTGATCCACTTCAAAAATAGCCACAAATGACAAAACGGAAGGTTTCAAAGATATTAGGCATATTTGTGTAAAATATGACAGAAAATATTTAGACAAAAGGAGAAACTGCTGGTTATCAGCAGTTTCTTCTTTTGTTTCAATGTTTTCTCAAGTCTTTTCTGTAGGAGACGTCAAAACCAGGTCTTGTTTGGGAAAGGGTTAAGCCCAAATCCTTATTCTTCTGGGACACATTGTTTTCTCAATGGTAGAATACCCGTAATGTGGCCATTTTGAGATTCATGAAACATCGGCTTTTTTTCGAGCGGGGTCGTTACGTATCCGAACATATTCGGGCGCGGTCGTAAACATATGGCGGTGGAAAGTTCCACTGCCGAATGTTTTCGACGTCGCCCGAATAATTCCGACGACGCGCGAATCTCATTAGGGATGGACTATCTTAATTTTACCCCCAGCACTCAGATACTACTTTTAAGTCCTGGAAGTCAAATTAAGGACCCCTATGGTTTTCACAACAATTTTATCATTTTCTTATCAAAAACCGGATTTGCGTATCTAGCAGAGGTGGTTTGAGAAAACATGGAGGGAAAGGAAGCAATTGCTGCTAATCAGCAATTTTCCGATTTCCATCAAAATATCCTGTGCTGCTATGTACAATTTTCCGTTTTTAGATGGCTTTTGTCGCTTATAATTTCATTCAAATTGGAGCGGTTTAAATCTCTTTCGTTTGGAAAAACTCAAACGGGCAAAACGATGATAATGAAGACAAAATTAGCAGAGAGTAAAGACTTGTAAGACAAAAGGGGGATTTTTGTTTGGTTTGAGTCCAATTTAACCATTTGTTATGTCGTCTGCAGCAGCAAAGGGAAAATATATGCAAGTGACAATATCAATGCTGCTATGTATGGAAAATTTGAATATCACAGCATGGAAAGTATTAAGAGAAAAGGAGAAAATGATGACTATGAATATTGTCTTTTTTCTATCTAAGCTTTACTGGGCTTTCCCGACCAGTGATGTCGAAATCGGGAGTTGTTTTGAAAACGGTTATGGTAATCCACCCGAAAGAATCACGCGAATACGGATTTTTTTCGGGCAACGTCGATAACGTACCGCGAAAAATGGAAAGTGCCGTCTTTTTTCTAAGTCCTACCGTCTCCGTAAAAATCGATTACGTTACGAATGTTTACGACGTAACATGAAAAATTCTAACGTCGCGTGAATCTCATTAAGGGTGAACTACCCTTAAAATATAACACATATTTCCATTGATCGATTAATTCCCGTCTAGGGACATATTATCTTTTATAGGATAATAAATATGTAGTCTGGTACAAATTGAAATCAATCTTAGACAACGAATTAGATAATATTTAATCAATAGAATTACGGTGGGAATCACGCGACATAATTTCATTAAGGGGTGAACTACCTTAAGAACAACATACGTTTCTATTGATCGATTAATTCCCGTCTAGGGACATTTTATCTAATATAGGATAATAAATACTTAGTCTGATACAAATTGAAATCAATCTTAGACAACAAATTTGATGATATTTAATCAATAGAACACGACGGGTATTCACGTGGCATAACGATTGTAGAAATTCCCATGTGTACCTTAAGTAAAACACAAATTTCCATTGATCGATTAATTCCCGTCTAGGGACATTTTATCTATTATAGGATAATAAATATTTAGTCTGGAACAAAATGAAATCAATCTCACACAACAAATTAGATAACATTTAATCGATAGAATTACCGTGGGAATCACGTGACATAATTTCATTAAGGGGTGAACTACCTTAAGTATAACATATGATTGTTTCTATTCATATGATCGATTATTTCCCGTCTAGGGACATTTTATCTATTATAGGATAATAAATATTTAGTCTGATACAAATTGAAATCAATCTCAGGCAACAAATTAGATAATATTTAATCAATAGTATCACGATGGGTAATCATGTGGCATAACAATTGCAGAAAATCTTCAATGCTCTTGTTAATACGTGAGTGATCTGAAACTTGTTTGAAGCAGAGAAGACGATATACACCAGGGATTTGCTGGATGTGTTATATTTTAACAATCAGCTGATAATAAAGTTATTGACGACCACGTAAAATTTTACCTTGTCGTCAATAACATTTTTATTAGCCGATTTGTAAAGAATCTACTTATCGTCGGTGTAAATGCTAAACATCGTATGTCGATTCTTGCAATTTTCAAAGTACAAACTTGTGTGTCCAGTTTAGACAATTCTCGCAGGTTTTGAGGTATTTTTACCGATCAGTATCAATGATACATTATTTATGAACAATATGTCTAAATTTCAAGGATAACATTTCAGTTTGGGAAAAGTTATTACACCTTTTCCCTCCCCTTTAAAATTTTCCAAAAACAAGATAGATCTAGGAGGTTTTGCATTTACAATGACGTTATATATCCAGCGAATTCATGACGTTTTCCACCATCTCTGTTTCAGACCGAATTTTATAGGCGAATTTCTAAAATTGATATTCTGATACATGTACGTGATTTCCCACCTCGAGAATGCATATCGGCCAGGATCGAAATCGCAACACCACAACAAAAAGAAAGAAAATCTAATGGCTGACGATGAATAATATGCCAGACTCATAGAAAGAAGTTTCAGAATGAAAGGCTATAGGCCTACTTATCAGGGAGGTGGGGTCCTGGTGAGACTACTCCGTTAGACCATACTCAGATCAAGGGGACGGGCCGGGCCCGGACCCCCCCCCCCCCCCCTTCGAATTTGTAAAAACGCTTATCAAACAGATTTTTAAAGGAATTATTCATACGCCGATGCAGTGGCCCCCGGAAAACACGTACCCCTTCGAGAAAAATATCTTGATCCGCACATTCTCTATAGACTATGCTGTAAAATGGCCTGAATTTATCGCGATAGATTCCTACCAAGATATCGTGTCTTCTGGGATTGGATTTCAATAATGAATTTAGTATTATGATACATATTGACTTGCTCATTCGCGCATAGCTGAAACCCATATCGTCGCTTTTCAATAAAAAAAAACCCTCGTAACTGCAGCTTGAATCAAGCTGCAGTTACGATGATTTTTGTTGAAAAGCATCCATAAAAAGATCCACAAACCCATATCGTCGATTTTCAACAAAAACCTCGTAACTGCAGCTTGAACAAAGCTGCAGTTACGATGTTTTTGTTGAAATTTGGCCATATAAAGATCCACATCCAATCGATACACGAATAGAAGGCTGAACAAAAGAATGCTTTCATTACATTCTCTATAGAAATGTGATGTTTTTAAAACATAATGGAAATATACTGCTGGACATTCACAGCTAAATCCTTAACGTGGATAAGCGGAGGACAGTTGTGGACGGACAGGTTATTATTTATGATATCTAGGCCTATTTTTTTAACGAATTTTATTCTTAAAAATCAAAGTTAATCAATGCATATAGCAAATCGAACGATTTAAATTTCGAATGATTTAATCCTCGACCAAAAGTGGATAGTTTCGACAATCTGACGTAACATTTGAATTGATATAGTCCACCTCTAAAGAGATTCATTAGACCCCGGAATTTTTCGGGCGACGTGGTAAACACTCGGTGGTAGAGAGTGTCGATTTTCTTTTGATAAAATACTTTTACTAGTTGCGACGTTGCACGTACAATTCCGACGTCGCACGAATCTCAGTAGAGGTGGACTATATAAAAAGGCTGTGAATATGTGTCAACTTTTAACAATTCCTTTAACAGCGAAGACGGGAAACGCCATGGATTTACTTATGGCAGAGGATATTTTAAAAGTCAGATGATGAAAAATGTTATTGGAGACCAACCAAAATTTTTGTTCGTTGTCGATAACCTTATTACCAGCTGACTTTAAAGGGTCTACTATACATCTTGCCAATTCCAATCGTTTTTCACTGTTTGCATCAAACCGAATTCATAGTAGTCAAGTATTAACACAATAAAGACGATTTTCTGAAATTGTTGTGTCACGTAATTCGCCGCCGTATATTTGTCTATTTTGCGGGCGACAACATTTTCTATATAGTATTTTGTCATTCACATAGTCGTTTCCCTTGGTGTGAAGCGACTCAAAGATAGCCCCCCCCCCCCCCCCCCCCCCCCCCCCCATTTGAAAGGCGCTACAGTCGGCAAATAAAAATGTATATTTTAACATGAAAATCACTGTGGATAAAGGAGAAAATGTTGGTTTCCTCTTTCTCCATTTCATCTTTCTTTCAATACTTTCCAAGGATTTCTTTGATGTAAAAACCTTACGAAGCATTTTTTCCCCGGAAAACGGTTGAACCAAATGACAACGTTTTAGACAGATGGCTGGAGAATTCAACAAATTTAAGATGCATAAATTTTGCCGTAGATTATATTCAGGGAAAGTGCCGTTTAACATAATGACGGATATAATTATGCAAATTTTAAGTATTTGCACGCTACAACGAAATTGTTTTACATGTATATATGCAGAAATACTGCATGCTATAACATGAAAAACATGGACGGAAAATAAGGAAATGTTGGTTGTAGATATTTTCCTCTGTACTAGATCTATCAATGTTTTCCAAAGTATGCCAAGACCAGGCACTATGATGAAAAGGTTAATTCATAATTAAGGGGGAATGCCCCAGTTTCCAAATTTTTTTCCAATAATAGAATTTATTTTCATTTTGTATGTTAAAATTACATATTATTACCAATTGAAAAATAGAAAGAAAATGGATGGTCATCGATTTTGTTTGAATTTTATAGGCATTCGTATCATATACCCATACAGCGAAAAAATGCACAATTTCTTGCACCTGTCCAAGGTCACTAAAATGCTAAAAATGCTGTATAATCATCGTGTAGTCCGGAAAATGGATTTAAAGTATCGTCTTACATTTAATAAGAACAGAAAGCCCAAAATATGTGCTATTATAAACGCGTACATGTATAAAACAGCATGCTCATGTGATCAGTTAGATCAACGATTTGGTCCACAATGGAAATAAGAGATCACGGGTCTATTTTTTGTGTTAACCCAGGTTTGGATGGGACATGCATGGGTTATGTAACATACTGTTATGTTATGTAACATATACCATGTTGTCATCATCTTTTACCAAATAAAATCTAACGAAGCTGAAGTGTTTTATGTCAAAATTTGCATATTTTTGAAATATTTGTTCTACATGATAAAATTTAATAAAACTTCTGCATTGTATTAAGCAACATGTCCTGGTAATACTTTAAAAAGAAAATGTATAGGTCATCGCACTTATTACTGAATTACAGCAATTTTTATCAGCTGAACATGAATAAAATGACGTAACACAATTACAACTGTCTTGCTCTAAATAAACGATTTCTATCTTGAGGAAATCATTCTCGCATAATAAATACGCTTTTACCGTCGAAAATGGTAAATTGTAACGATTTGTTACATTATTGAAAATATGGTAGCGAAACATATAATTTTCTACAGTAATGACCGAGTTTTCCGAAAAACTGGAGCATTCCCCCTTAATCAAAATCTGGTTAATAAATAATTTCAGTAGGTCAAGGCCCTCGTGGGAACTTAATAACAGAAAATAATAATCTTTAAATCTTTAAATAAAGGATTACACCTTTTCCATTCGGCAGTGTACATCATTTCCAATTTTCATTGGCAAATAGGCCTATGTTGACATCTGCAACCGCTATCAAAATGATCCAAACTACATTTTTGTCATACGGTTAACCCATTACCAGATGGCGAAAAATTGTACCTGTCCAAACTCAAAGTTGATGCAGACGAAAATTTCAAGTGAATGAAATTAAACATTTGATTGCCTCTAAGTGTAGAATACATTGTGGGAAATGAAAAAAAAAATGCTTGTCACAAGCAATTTCTTCATTTTCCACAATGTTTTCCAAAGTCATTAGGCCTACCTTGTAGAGAGTCAAACGGAGTCTCTGTGTAATAATGGGTTAAAGTACTCCACTCATTATTAGATACCAAACACCTCGTGCGTCTTCGGCGTCATTCGGAAACGGAAATCGACGAGGGTATCCGGATTTTCAAAAAATGTTCCCCTTTCGCCAAATAATCTTCCATTCCAATTTTTCGTTTTTAGCTCACCTGAGCACGAAGTGCTCAATGTGAGCTATTATGGTCGCTTTTTGTCCGTCGTCCGTCCGTCTGTCCGTCTGTCCATAATTTGTTGTTACCACTCTAGCATCCACAATATTGACCAATCTTGACCAAACTTGGTCAAAACATGTATGACCATAAGTTCTTGGACGAGTATGATTTTCGGTCAGATCGAATCAGGAAGTCCGGAGTTATGTGCCATTGAATATCAAAAATAGCTAGTTTTGACTTTGTTACCACTCTAGTATCTACAAATATTGACCCATCAGGACAAAACTTGGCCAGAATGTTGGTAAGTATAAGATTGTGGATGAGTTTGATTTTCAGTGTCATCAAAGCAGAAAGTCTGGAGTTATGTGCCCTTGAATTTGACAAAATTGCCGTTTTCGACTTTGTTTACACTTTAGCATCTACATTTATAGACCAATCAAGACAAAACTTGCCAACAATGTTGGTCACCATAAGATTCTGGATGAGTTAAATTTTCAGCTTGATCGGACCAGAAAAACCAGAGTTATTGGCCCTTTAATTTCACAAAATTACCGTATTCTACTTTATTTTCAGTGTAAAAAAAACATAAATATTGACCAATCAATACACAACTTGGTCACAATGTTGGTGACCATAAGATCTTACATGATTCCATTTTTGACTAGAAACACCAGAGTTGTGTGCCCTTGACAGTGACAAAATTGCCGTTTTTGACTTGATTTTCACTTTTAAAAAACACAAATATTGACCAATCAAGACACATCTGCCGTTTTCGACTTTAATTTCACTCAAACAGCAATAAATATCGACCAATCAAAAAAACAACTTGCACATAGTGTTGATAAGAATATATTTACCAGAACAGAGTTGTGTGCCCTTGATTATGACAAAATTGATGGTTATTTTTCGACTTTGTTTTCACTGTAACAGCCACAAATATTGATCATTCAAGATTAAGAATGCTGTTTTCAGCTGGATTCTCGCATCATAAGTTGTGTTTTCTTGTCTTAGAGATACCTAGGTCGCGTAAAAGGTGGGTCTTGTTCTGCATGTAGTATGTTTCAAACTTCTATCAGGTGAGCGATGCAGGGCCATCTTGGCCCTCTTGTTTTTTTCTTGCTAAAATGTATGCTCGGGTGTACATCTCATGCATAATTATCATTTTATTAAGTTTATCAATTAAAAGAACATTAACCTCCCCCGAAGCGCCAAATTGTCAGACTGTTCCAAATTCAAAGCTGCTGCAGACGACAAAATGGAAATAAGTTAAGACAAGATTTGTGCGCAATTTTATATCAAAGAAAGAATTGGAGCACTGTGAGAAAACGTGAAAGATCAGCATTTTATTCTTTTTTCTCAATAATTTCCCAATTAAAATTTAGTTCTCGTTGTAGAGCTGGTTTGAAAGGTGCGTCAAAATCTTGGCTTGTTTGGGAAAATGTTAACAAGCAAATAGGGCGTATTTTAAGCAGATATATCTTAAACTTAATCCTTTTTTAAAAGCCAAGATTAGGAATGAATGAGACGCATCACGTACAAAATGGGTTACCTATGCCGGTAAAATTAACTGTAGGCATATTGTTTGAAATGTGTAGGGGAGACCGGGGCTATTTCGGCCCCGGGGCAAGTTCGGCTAGTGGCTCTTTTGAGCCTGTTGACAGAGATAGAGAGCTCTGACCCGGATTTTAATGTCGCTCATGACGAAAGCTTTTCGCAGAAGGTTTTTGGTCGAATTTAATACAAACACATAGAATTTAGAACACGATTATGATTTTTAGACACTTTCAGTATTTTTCCACATTTATGTAAGTTTTAATTTATAGTAATATGCGCCAGGATTCAGATTTCATTTTTGTATATTTATGAAGACAATTAAGTCCTCTTTCATATTAAAACTAAAGATGAAGCGTTCATGTTATCTAAAAGAAGATATGACGTGATGTTGACACGAGGTCTGTCTGGGGCTAGTTCGGCCTTTGGGGTTGGGGCAAGTTCGGCCACCACCAAACTTGCCCATGAATAAAAAGAATAATCGCTGTTAGAATTGCCATTTCTTGACGACCCCGAATATATCAATTGTTCAGACCTAGCTCTAACAGAAATGTAAAAAATGGACAAATTCAAAATTACAGGCCGAACTTGCCCCAGCCTCTACTTGTTATCCCGAATGTCCCCTTACTCACGATGATTTGACTGTTATAACAATGCTTTTTTTCAATTTATACCTTCATTTGGAAGTCGTGTACAGATTAATTTAAATTTAAACAGTCTAAAAATCAAATATAAGGATTTATAGGTCTGTGCATACCTTGCCCCAAGGGTGGGCCGAACTTGCCCCATGTATGGGGCAAGTTCGGCCACCACGATCAAAACTCTAAAATTTGAAATTCTCTTTATTGAAAAGGAAAATATAAAAAGGACAGACGCAGTTTGAAAGGCTTTCGCCTGTCGAACTTAAATATATAAATAACGCCCAAATAACTTTCATATAATTCAAAATATGAGCAATCGAAATTAGGGGGCCGAAATAGCCCCGGTCTCCCCTACGTTGTGTTTTTTGTTTAATTTCCATCTTTTGCAAAATGCGCGCGAAAAAGAGGACATTTTATGGTTTCTCTGTCTGATGATGGAATTTTAGACTCTGCAATTTCAAAACAAATAACTGTTAACTGTGTTATATGAATAATTATAATAACGCACATGCACAGGAAAATTGTACTTGAAAATTCTTTTTCCTAGATGCTTTTGCAAACGTGGTTGTATGTGTATAAAATTCGTCAAAACATTGGCTTGCTTTAGGTGAACAAAGGTCAAGTTGAATCAATTATTGCTACGGGTCCGGATATCAAACATCGCTCAGACAACATCAATGAACAAATATTTCTCTTTAACTAATGTGAAAACGAAAACACAATCCATTTAATGAATGTATAAGCCTTTCGATCATAAAAGTCAATTAAGATTACAGGTATTTAAAAGAAATTTATGAACTGCTCTCGAAACAATTAACTTTGTAGTTTTGCATCTTGTATGTCTTTAGACGCGCAGATAGTTTTAAAATATATTAAATAGTACATTAACCTATCCAAAATCTATCAACCCTTTCCCAAACAAGACATGGTTTTGACGTCCCTGATAACAAAGGCTTGGGAAAAGATTGAGAGAAAAGAAGGAAATGCTGATAATCAGCATTCAGCATTTTCTCATTTGTCTCAATATTTTCTATGATATACTGTACACCGATACTATTCGTATTCTCATCACCCTCCATTTTAACATCTGTGGCAGCTTTCAAATTGGATGAGCTCATAGTCCAGCTACTTGGGAAAGGGCTAAAAGAAGGGGGTTATATATACTATGTCCTTTCTTACCTGGGAGAAAAAATGTTCTCCACTAAATCAAAACAGCTTTTTTTCACATAATGGCTACCTCCCAAAGGAAAATGACAAACTGAAATGCCATGACAGTTCTTTCTGCAGAATCCGACTCAAATTTATTTCGGTTCTATTTTCAGACGATGAACGGGGTCGAAGATCAAGCGGAAGAGTCGGAGGAATTCTCTCCAATAGAGGAAGAGATGGATGTATCTGGAAATATCTACGCCGACGGCAAGAAAGTAGTTCTGGACCTCAACGGACAAAACTTGACGAAAATACCATCGTCGGTTTTCCAGTTTGAGGCTTTAAACACGCTGCTACTCGCCGAAAACCAGATTACTGAAATTCATGATGATATTTCTGTACTCGAAAACCTCGAAGTTTTAGTTCTCATGAACAACAACCTTACAACATTAAACTCAAATCTATTCTCGTTATTCCGACTTCAAGTTTTGGATATTTCGAATAACGACATTTCCGAACTGGCAAATGATCTATCTGGTCTTCCTAATTTGATACAATTTATTGCCAATGGAAATTGTATATCACGTATACCCTCCCAGATTGAATACCTAACCCAGCTCAGATTACTCATGTTGAATGAGAACAAGATTAAACACGTGCCGCCCGAGATTGGAAGTCTTCAAAATTTGGAAGTCCTAGGACTTGAAAGAAATGAAATTCATTTCCTTGCTCCAGAAGTCTGCAGGTTAGAAGGATTGAAGCGTCTAAGTTTGTCAGGGAACCACATAACGAACCTACCACGAGAGATTGAGAATCTCATCTTCCTAGAGCAGCTTCTGTTAGATGATAACGACTTCGAGTTTATTCCCATACAGATATTCTGGTTACACGGTCTACAGGAGCTGGCAATGAGTGGTAACAGACTGACCACGGTGCAGCCGGAGATCGGTAACTTAAACAATCTAACCATCCTCGGTCTGAACGGTAATCTACTGGAGGAGCTACCGGACGAGATATGTAACCTTCTGTCTCTGGAGGTACTCGGTCTGGAGAACAACAAGCTGAAAACTCTTCCTGGATCAATATCTAAACTGGCGGAGCTAAAAGAGCTGTATGTCGGTAGTAACTGTCTGAAGAATGTACCTGAAGATTTGTTCTGGTGCACTAACATAGAGGTACTGAGTCTACTGAAGAATAACATATCAAGTTTACCAGTCGAGCTGGAAAATCTGAAGAAAATGCATACGTTTGTGTTGTCTGAGAACAAGTTCAAGAAACTTCCAGACGCCATAGGATCTTTGTCAGAATTACAGATCTTTTCTGTTGATAATAACTATTTGACAGAGTTACCAGGAAACTTTGGAGAGCTGGAAAAACTGAGACAGTTGAATATCAGTCGAAATGAACTGGCAGTGTTTCCCAAGGAGCTCTGTGAACTTAAAGCTCTAGAAGTGTTGGATATGCAATACAACAAGGTAGAAAGTATCCCGAGTGATATATCTGGACTTGAACGTATGGCTGTGTTTAACATGCACAATAACAAGGTCAAGGTCTTTACACCAGAAATATGCACACTACAAAGTTTACAAATGATTGATCTATCAAACAATTGTGTCGAGGAAATCCCTGAAACAATTTCAGAGATGAGCTCCCTGGTTGAACTAAACTTATCAAACAATTTGTTCATGGAATTCCCAAGTGCGGTGTTCTCCATTCCGAATTTAGATCGTTTGAGATTCGACCAATCAGATGGCCACAAGGTATCCTCCATTCAAGCGGAAGTGGAGCTATCGAGCATGCGTCATCTGATTGTATCCAATAATACGCTTCGACAGTTACCAGCCACTATCGTCCACATGAGAAACCTCACCTCATTGGTCGCCGACCATAACGAGATCGAAGAACTTCCGGAAATGTTCTGTCAAATGTCCCGACTCAAAGTGCTCCACCTAAATGACAATAAACTCACGTCACTTCCGGAAAACCTGGACCACCTTGTAAACCTGAAGGAGCTTCGTCTCCATGGCAACCCTCTACGAACTCCGCCCATGGATGTGTGTGTTAGCGGCGTTGTGCAGCCGATTGGACGATTCATCAGGCGAGCAGTAGAGCGTGAAGGTGAGCCTAAAGCAGAGCTACAGATAAGAGGGAATGATGGATTTTCAAAATAGAATATTTTTCTTCTATTGTTCATCAAACCCTTTATCGTGGGTACTCATTTGAATCGTCTCGTCGACGACGATTCAAATGAGTACACACAACATAGGATTAATATGTAATTAAGGCAAAGCCTTAAAGCGAGCGCAGACCCACTAAGCATACCAGTTCACACTTTGGTCCGACAAAACTACATTGTATATATACTATATATATTATGCATTAATTCTTTGGAATGACTGTATTATACATAAGATATAACATTCCATAGAACGATTTTTTGTGTAATTGTATGGGTCACTTCATAGAAGGTGTCTGTCAATATTGAATGTTAAGATAAACTTTATAACAAGCAATATTGCCCAACTCTGCCCCGAGGAGGCCCCTTCAGAAGAGTCAAATTTTTAATTTCGAAAAAATAAAAAGGTAAAAAACTTAAAAAAGCCAAATATATAGCCAAATTTGTGACCAGTAAATGTGTTAATTTAAGCATATAGAAAAGTCAATGTCTCAAGTTAAAGCTAATAAACTGTAACACAAATGACATATAAAATGTGATACAAATGTAAATAAGGAAGTGATAAACATGTCACTTACCATTAAAACCATTCCTATAATAAAGTAGGACAGACAAAAATGTTTGACAGAACAGTTAATTGGATAGAGACTAACATGTCCCCCACCATAAAACCATTCTTACATAATAGAGCAGAGGCAGAACAAGACAAGACTCACGGTAAAAAAGGCTGAATATAAATGTTGTAGGGGGGATTTATTTGTTTAATTTAAAGATAAAAGAAGGACAGACAAAAGTGTTTGAGAGAACAATTAATTGGTTAGACTGACACGTCCCCCATCATAAAACCATTCTTACATAACAGTGCAGCAGAGGTAGAACAAGACAAGACCCACAGTAAAACGTCTGAGTGTTAATGTTGTAGGGGGAAATTATTTGTTTTAAGATAAAAAAAAAGGTACAGACAAAAGTGTTTGAGAGAACAGTTAATTGGTTAGAGACTGACATGCCCCCCACCATAAAACCATTCTTACACAATAGAGCAGCAGAGGTATGAAAAGACAAGACTCACAGTAAAAAGGCTGAATGTAAATGTTATAGGGGGAATTTATTTGTTTGAAGATGAAACTAGACAGCCCTGGCGGTCTGGAAGCGCTCTGCAGGCCTGACTGTTTGTCTCGTTGAATGCAATTTCAAAGGTTCAGGCTGTGCAAACAAGCAAATGCATTCATGACCAAGCTGAAAATTACAAGCAAAGTAAGATCGAATTGTCAGTATGATTCTGTGAAAGTTCTGTATTGATTAGTTAATACTAATGTTTGTAAGAGAAAATGAAGCCGAAAAATGGCAATTTTGTCAATTTCAAGGGCACATAACTCATGATAAGAAATTCAGATCAAGCTGAATAGTATACCAAGGCAAGATCTTATAGTCACCAACATTCTGTCCTAGTTTTGTTTTGTTAGGTCAATATTTGTATTTGCTAGAGTGAAAACAATGTCAAAATAGAGCCGAAAATGGCAATTTTGTCAATTTCAAGGGCACGAAACTCATGATGTAAAATTAAAATCAAGCTGAAAATTATACCAATGCAAGATCTTAAAGTCACCATCATTTTGTCAAAGTTTTGTCTGTATTGGTCAATATTTGTAGTTGCTAGAGTGAAAACAAAATCAAAATAGAGCCGCAAATGGCAATTTTGTCAATTTCAAAGGCACATAACTCGATGATGCAAAATTCAGATCAAGCTGAAAATTATACTCATGCAAGATCTTATAGTCACCATTATTCTGTCAAAGTTTTGTCCTGATTGTCTAATATTTGTAGATTTTACAGTAAAAATAGTCAAAACCAGCTATTTTGACATTCAAGGGCAGATAACTCAGGTTATTCTAATTCAATCTAAATTCTTTGAAGGAATCTGAGAGAGGGTCACCAAATGATCATTCCTGTGAAGTTTGATTAAAATCCATACAGTAGTTTCTGAGAAGATTTTTAAAGAAAAAGTTTACGGACGGACAGACAGACGCATGCACGGATGCACAACAGACACACCGCCATGACAATAGCCCGCTGGCCTTACGGCAAGTGGAGCTAAAAAAGGACAGACAAAAGGGTTTAATTGGTTAGAGACTGACATGTCCCCCACCATAAAAACCATTCTTACATAATTATGGCGCGCGAATAGGGTCTAAAGTCAATATAGCGCTAGACCTATAATTATGCCCCCTTTCGAAGAAAATGGGGGTATATTGTTATGCCCCCTTTCGAAGAAAATGGGGGTATATTGTTTTGCAAGTGTCGGTCGGTCGGTCGGTCGGTCCGTATGTCGGTCGGTCTGTCCGTAGACCAAATCTTGTCCGGAGCATAACTCGAAAAGTATGTAAGGTAGAATCATGAAACTTCACAGGTGGATAGATCTCATTATGGAGAGGTGCAGTGCACAAGAACCGTAACTCTGCCAATCAAATTTTTTGAGTTATTGCCCTTTGTTGATTTTATAACTTGATTCTTGTCCGGGGCATAACTCAAAAAGTATGTAAGGTAGAATAACGAAACTTCACAGGTGGATAGATCTCATTAAGGAGAGGTGCAGTGCACAAGAACCGTAACTCTGCCGATCAAATTTTTTGAGTTATTGCCCTTTGTTGATTTTATAACTTGATTATTGTCCGGAGCATAACTCAAAAAGTATGTAAGGTAGAATCATGAAACTTCACAGGTAAATAGATCTTGTTATGGAGAGGTGCAGTGCACAAGAACTTTAACTCTGCCGATCAAATTTTTTGAGTTATTGCCCTTTGTTGATTTTATAAATTGATTCTTGTCCGGAGCATAACTCAAAAAGAATGTAAGGTAGAATCATGAAACTTTACAGGTGGATAGATCTCATTATGGAGAGGTGCAGTGCACAAGAACTGTAACTCTGCCGATCAAATTTTTGCAGTTATTGCCCTTTGTTGATTTTCAAACTTGATTCTTGTCCGGAGAATAACTCGAAAAGTATTAAAGGTAGAATCATGAAACTTCACAGGTGGATAGCTCTCATTATGAAGAGGTGCAGTGCACAAAAACTGTAACTCTGCTGACCATATTTTTGGGGTTATTTCCCTTTGTTGATTTTCAAACTAGATTCTTGTCCAGAGCATAACTCAAAAAGTATGTAAGGTAGAATCATGAAACTTTACAGGTGGATAGATCTGATTATGGAGAGGTGCAGTGCACAAGAACCGTAACTCTGCCGATCAAAATTTTTGAGTTATTGCCCTTTGTTGTTTTTATAACTTGATTCTTGTCCGGAGCACAACTCAAAAAGTATGTAAGGTAGAATCATGAAACTTCACAGGTGGATAGATCTCATTATGGAGAGGTGCAGTGCACAAGAACCATAACCTTGCCGATCAACTTTTTGGAGTTATTGCCCTTTGTTGATTTTTACATTTAATTCTTAACAATGCCTATATCTCATGTATTTTAACACATACAGCCTTGATATCTCACACATAGATACCTCCTATCAACATCATTCACAATTGACCATGATCTTGGACCTTGTGACCTTGACCTTGGAGTTTGACCTACTTTTAAAAAAAATAAACTGGGCATATATCTCATGACCTATTACACATACAGCCTTGATATTTCACACATGGACACCTCCTACCAAGCCCTTTCACAATTGACCATGACCTTGGACCTTGTGACCCTGGCCTTGGAGTTTGACCTACTTTAATAAAAAATAAACTGCGCCTATATCTCATGAGCTATTACACATGCAGCCTTGATATTTCACAAGTGGACACATCCTACCAAGACCTTTCTTATTTGACAATGACCCTGGACCTTGTGACCTTGACCTTGGACTTTAACCTACTTTTATAAAAACTTTATCCTAGCTGATATATCATGTCCTTTTACACATACAGCCTTGATATTTGACACATTGACACCTACGACCAAGACCTTTCACAATTGACCATGACCTTGGACCTTTTGACCTTGACCTTGGTGTTTGACCTACTTTCATAATACATTAACCTGGCCTGTATTTAATGTCATGTTACATATACAGCATTGATATTTCACACATGGTCACTTCCAACCAAGACATTTCACTTTTGACCATGATCTTGGACCTTGACCTTGAAGTTTGACCTACTTTTAAAAAACTTAAACTAGGCCCATATCTCATGTCCTGTTACCTATACAGTCTCGATATTTTACACATGGACACCTCCTACCAAGACCTTTCACATTTGATCATGACCTTGAATATTGCAACCTTGACCTTGGAGTTTGACCTACTTTTAAAAAGACTTAAACCAGGCATATATATCATGTCCTTTTACACCTACAGCCTTGATATTTCACACATGGACACCTCCAACCAAGACCTTTCACATTTGACCATGACCTTGACCTTGGCATTTGGCCTACTTTTAAAAACTTTAACCTGGCCTATATTTCATTTTACTTTTACATATACAGCCTTGATATTTCACACATAGACACCTCCTACCAAGACCTTTCATATTTGACCATGACCTTGGACCTTGTTAACTTGACCTTGGACTTTGACCTACATAAAATGTAGGCTCTTGAGGGGGCATATATGTTTTACAAACATCTCTTGTTTTGCAAGTGTCGGTCGGTCGGATGGTCGGTCGGTCGGTCGGTCGGTCGGTCGGTCCGTATGTTGGTCGGTCTGTCTGTAGACCAAACCTTGTCCGGAGCATAACTCAAAAAGTATTAAAGGTAGAATCATGAAACTTCATAGGTGGATAGATCTCATTATGGAGAGGTGCAGTGCATAAGAACCGTAACTCTGATGATCATATTTTTGGAGTTATTGCCCTTTGTTGATTTTATAACTTGATTCTTGTCCGGAGCATAGCTCAAAAAGTATGTAAGGTACAATCATGAAACTTTACATGTGGATAGATGTCATTATGGAGAGGTGCAGTGCACAAGAACCGTAACTCTGCTGATCAAATTTTTTGAGTTATTGCCCTTTGTTGATTTTCAAACTTGATTTTTGTCCGGAGCATAACTCGAAAACTATGTTAGGTAGAATCATGAAACTTTACAGGTGAATAGATCTTATTATGGAGAGGTGCAGTGCACAAGAACCGTAACTCTGCTGATCATATTTTTGGAGTTATTGCCCTTTGTTGATTTTCAAACTTGAGTATTGTCCGGAGCATAACTCAAAAAGTATGTAAGGTAGAACCATGAAACTTTACAGGTGAATAGATCTCATTATGGAGAGGTGCAGTGCACAAGAACCGTAACTCTGCCGATCAAATTTTTTGAGTTATTGCCCTTTGTTGATTTTATAACTTGATTCTTGTCCGGAGCACAACTCAAAAAATATGTAAGGTAGAATCATGAAACTTTATAGGTGAATAAATTTCATTATGGAGAGGTGCAGTGCACAAGAACCGTAACTCTGCCAATCAAATTTTTTGAGTTATTGCCCTTTGTTGATTTTACACTTAATTCTTAATCTTGCCTATATCTCATGTCCTTTTACACATACAGCCTTGATATCTCACACATAGATACCTCCTATCAACATCGTTCATATTTAACCATGACCTTGGACCTTGTGACCTTGACCTTGGAGTTTGACCTACTTTAGAAAAATTAAACCCGGCATATATCTCATGACCTTTTACAAATACAGCCTTGATATTTCACACATGGACACATCTTACCAAGACCTTTCACAATTGACCATGACCTTGGACTTTATGACCTTGACCTTGGAGTTTGACCTACTTTTAAAAAACTTTAACCTGGCTGATTATCATGTCCTTTTACACATTCAGCCCTGATATTTGACACATGGAAACCTCTGACCAAGACCTATCACATACGCCTATGACCTTGGACCATGTGGCCTTGACCTTGATGTTTGACCTACTTTTAAAAAAATTAAACTGGGCCTATATCTCATGTGCTATTAAACATACAGCCTTGATATTTCACACATGGACACATCCTACCAAGACCTTTCACATTTGACCATGACCTCGGACTTTGTGACCTTGACCTTGGACTTTGACCTACTTTAAAAAAAAATTAACCTAGCCGATATGTCATGTCCTTTTACACATACAGCCTTGATATTTGACACATGGACACCTACGACCAAGACCTTTCACACTTGACCATGACCTTGGACCTTTTGACCTTGACCTTGGTGTTTGACCTACTTTAATAATACATTAACCTGGCCTATATTTCATGTCATTTTACACATACAGCCTTGATATTTCACACATGGTCACTTCCAACCAAGATATTTCACTTTTGACCATGACCTTAGATCTTGACCTTGGAGTTTGACCTACTTTTAAAAACTTAAACTAGGCCTATATCTCATGTCCTGTTACCTATACAGTCTTAATATTTTACACATGGACACCTCCTACCCAGACCTTGCGCACTTGACCATGACCTTGGCCTGTGTGACCTTGACCTTTGATTTTTTCATACTTTTAGAAATCTTTAACCTAGCCTTTATCTTATGTCCTATTACACCTACAGCCTTGATATTTCACACATAGACACCTCCTACCAAGACCTTTCACATTTGACCATGACCTTGAATATTGCAACCTTGACCTTGGAGTTTGACCTACTTTTAAAAAGACTGAAACCAGGCATATATATCATGTCCTTTCACACCTGCAGCCTTGATATTTCACACATGGACATCTCCAACCAAGACCTTTCACATTTGACCATGACCTTAACCTTGGCATTTGGCCTACTTTTAAAAACTAACCTGGCCTATGTTTCATTTTACTTTTACATATACAGATTTGATATTTCACACATGGACATCTCCAACCAAGACCTTTCACATTTGACCATGACCTTAACCTTGGCATTTGGCCTACTTTTAGAAACTTTAACCTGGCCTATGTTTCATTTTACTTTTACATATACAGATTTGATATTTCACACATAGACAACTCCTACCAAGACCTTTCATATTTGACCATGACCTTGGACCTTGTTAACTTGACCTTGGACTTTGACCTACATCAAATGTAGGCCCTTGAGGGGGCATATATGTTTTACAAACATCTCTTGTTATAATAGGGGTATACCGCTAAAAATAGCGGTCTACCCTTATATTTTTATCGGTCTACCGATAAAAATATCGGTCTACCCATAAATTAAGGGTAGACCGCTATTTCAATTAACGGTCTAGCGATAAATTACTGGTAGACCGATAATTATTTTTGACCCTTCTGCTCGAAATCTCATTAGCCAATCAAATGGCTCGTTACATCCTCAACACACCGGAAATAAGCGATATCTGTATAGTACAAGCTCTGTGATTGGCTATCGAAAAAAATAGAGGTCTACCGATAAAAATAGCAGTTTACCGGTAATTTTATCGCTAGACCGTTAATTGAAATAGCGGTCTACCCTAATTTTATGGGTAGACCGATATTTTATCGGTAGGCCGATAAAAATTTAAGGGTTGACCGCTAATTTTAGTGGTCTACCCCTATTCTAATTATAGATCTAGCGCTATATTGGCTTTAGACCCTTTTTGCGCGCCATACATAATAGAGCAGAGGTAGAACAAGACAAGACTCACAGTAAAAAAGGCTGAATGTAACAGTGATTTTGTTACAAATTCATGCGAAAGAGTCCTGGGACTCACTTGTTCCCAAAATAATGAGTCCAATATTGAAACATAGGAGTCTTTGAAAGACAATGTTGATTACACATTGAAAATGTTAGCATTCTGGGACTCACTGAATATTTTTCAATGAGTCCTCAGAAAAAAATGTGAGTCAGGGACTCGGGACTCGCAGGTAACAAAATCCCTGATGTAAATGTTGTAGGGGGAATTAATTTGAAATATAATAGCCTGAAATGGTTATTTGATAGAAGAATGTGTAGCCAGGTACAGGTATTTGGTGATATTTATATCGTATGGCAATGTCGACATGTGGTTCGGTAGCTCAGTGGTTAGAGTGTAGGAACGGTATTCCTGAGGCCCTGGGTTCGAATCCCGGTTGAGCCACGATATTTTTCACCACCTGTTACAAATGTTTAGGATGGGGCCTAAAAAAAAAATATCTGTGTTTCGGGTTTCCCGACCCTACCTAGAAAATACCGCCGACCCTAAAGTTTTTTTCGCCAGTCTCCAAGAAAAAAATCGGGGATGTCCTTTTTGCGAACTGGAAGGGAAATTCCATGCGCTAAAAATAGAATTCTGTACTCGGTTGTAATCGTGACCCTGCCGGAAAATTACGAGAAATCGCGACTGCAATTCGTTCATGGGAGATCAATAACTCTTAACTTTAGGCTCGCCAACCGTTAGATACGAGATTTTTATCTCTGACTAACAAATTCCTTTGTTCGTATTACTCCGCGACCGGAAACCATTAATTGGATTACTCGGCGTTATTCCTTCATTGTGTACAGCGGTTGACCTTGACCTCACAATACTTTCAACTCAGTAAGTTTTTGAGACACATGTCGAATATTTATCGAAACTTTATCAGAAAATTGAAACAATCGGATGCTTATGATGTTGTGAAAAAACCAATTTGATTTAATTCTGCTTGTGAACTGAAATGACCGTGACAACCGATGAAATTGAAGAATCTCCGCGGAGCGTTTTTTCAAAACGAAAGTAGATAGACTTCACTCTCCGAGTCAGTAAAAACGGCGAGCGATTTAAAAAATATATAAATAAAATCGAAGACCAAAAGCAAAGTTAGGGTTGATCTATATGAAAAATGTTGCTGACATGATTTTCTCAGATGCGTATTGGCTATATCATGGCTAGAAATTGTCTGTAAGCAAGGATACAAGGCAGGACAATTTTGATTGTCTTGAGCCAAGACACACTTTTTTTTACAATTTAGTGATTATACTGATATCAGATAAGCTAATTATTGTCTCCTACTGTGTTAACTAAAACCTATCTTTATGGGTGAATCTCAACATATTTCAGTTTTCACAATCAAAGTGTCAACATAAATGTCAAAACTTACTCACTTACCACTTCTATTATAACATCTTCCAAGTTAAGGAAGGGGAAAATGGAATAACTTTGTAAATATTCCGCATTTTTTATAGCATTATACAATAGTCGTCGAACTTAGAGTTGGGCATGAATTATACACTTTCTACCAACATCCTTTGTCTACAGTCAAAATTGTGTAAAACACTTTGTAAGATAAAGTTGGGAACTCACTGTCTTGGGCTGGGACTCGTTGTTTCAAGCCTACATGTATTTCAGATTTCAAAATGAAACACTCTATTTCCATTTTCTTTTTTGTTTCTTTTTAATCCTCAAGTATAACTACAAACTGAAGTGAACAAGTACAGTATAATTACCAACTGAAGAGAACAAACATTGCATTGATTTATTACATGTTGTTTTAATGCAAATGCATTCATTACAATAAAGATCTACCCCCCCCCCCCCCCGCAAAAAAAAAAAAAAAAAAAAAAAAAAAAAAATGCCTACCTACCCTACCTAGAATTTTTCAGAGTGAAACCCTAAACACAGATATTTTTTTTTTAGGCCTGGTCCTCTTGGGTACCACGGTATTTAATGGCGTCCGGAAAAATCAATAATGAATGGGGACATGAAAACATTCCATGATTTCCCTTTCTAAAGTAAATCAAATGCAGTCAAAATGTAATCACCGAAGATTGGAGTAAATGATTTTGCTTTTAGTTTTGCTAATGCACGCAGTTGGTACCTCGTCCCCAAATGAACACTGTTTTTAATACCGCGGTACCCTAAAAGATGCGGTACCGAAGCGGACTACTATACATCTGGGTATGCTGTAGGACCTTGATCAAACATGAAAGATTCATACATAAAGTTGTCCAGAGTTAGACTGATCCTGCGAATATACATTTATATTCGTTTCAAATATTTGTGAGGCAGCTCTGATTTCAGAGGCAGTTGCCCAGTTTCGTTTATTAATCATCCATTTGATAGCCCTTTTTGGTGAAATGGTGATTGTGACAGACATGAACAGCATCCTTAAAAGGATTCCAGTTCATAGAAATGAATGAACAGAACTGGACTGGACAGACTGGAATACCCTCCCTCCTGAGTTGGCCGAAGCTGAGACATTCGAGATATTCAAATCTCGAATCTGTGCTCAAGACAAAGAATAATCAAAGAATGAAGGGGTGGGTAGGGTGGGGGGAGGGGGGTGGACAACAACAAAAAAGCCAAAAAAAAACACAAAAAAAATCTTAAGATATCCGCTCGTCAAAAAACGCACGCGCAAAAAACCTGGCAGAATCTTCAGCAAAATGAAGGAGGCCAGTTAACGGAAGAAGAAGAAGAACAAATATCCTTTTTTTAGCTCTTGTGTGGCAGAAAAAGCCATGAAATGCTAAAGTAAGACAATGAAAAAAAAAAAAACAAAAAACAATCACCGTCCCCGGGGACATCCCTCACTTCAAAGGTAGAATGACACAGCTTCAAAATATTGATCAGTGCTTCTGTTCTTGTCTGATAAACAAGAGAAATATTGTTTAGATAGCTTCGTTTGACAAATGTCAACAGAAATAAACGCAGCGTCTGCTTTGTTTACACAGATTCGCGTAAATGACTAGTCTTAGCGAATTACCGAAACAGAGGTCAATCCACCGAAACATACCGGCGTCGATTCAAAACGTAACCGTTATCAACTTTTATTCAAAACAAACACATCCACCGAAACCTTACTGAATGAATACGTTAGGTGTGTATGGAAATGACTTACATGCATACAACTATGTATATTAACAGAAGTTAGCGTAAGCCGGTTTATCTTGGTAAAACAAGTGTTTACCAGTAAATATACTGACCCAATTTCCTTGGATTAGTTACCGGCTTACTGTATTTTCTGCCTCCAAGCAGGAAACCAGTCACTTCCGGCAATCTGAAACGCTGCGATTTCCAAAATTATTTTAAACATCGTAGAGACACTCTCCAGCTTTGAGACGGTTATTTTTTGGTAGGTATTTTCCTTCTTTACAACCGTAACACGGAACCTGGTGTCCAAAGTTATTCACTCCGCAACCACCAAGCGGAAGTTGACCAAAAAAATCAACCCAACATATTTCATTTAGAACTTTTTCACGCATTGCCATTCACACTCGCTGAGCCGCGAATGGGCA
This sequence comes from Fragum sueziense, assembly GCA_963680895.1. Taxonomy (NCBI): domain Eukaryota; kingdom Metazoa; phylum Mollusca; class Bivalvia; order Cardiida; family Cardiidae; genus Fragum; species Fragum sueziense. The sequence continues at coordinate 5,082,411 of OY804609.1, forward strand.
CTTCGTGCCCATTCGCGAGCTTGCGCTCGCTATGATTTCAAATAACAAATTGATACCGCCTTCACTCCCTCTTTTCTGATGCTCTGCTAAAGTACTTGTCACATACAAAATATTCCTCCATATCGTGACCGTAACACGTCCAAAACTCGTCAGTCGTACAGCTTATTTTAAGACGCGATTTGGACGCGATGTCAACACGGAATGTATTTTGTATGTGACCAGGCTCGACTGATACTTCTCCAAAAAGAGTACCTTTGTTTGAGTAATTCAATCAATGTACCTTAAAACCCTGATAACATATTTTTAGATTTTCTGGTTTCTGTAACGTTGTTTGTCTTTTGCAACAACTCTGAATTTGGTGCAGTCTAAAGAGATTGGGGGGGGGGGGGTAAATCACTTTTTTGCAACATGTAATTTATATTGATAAAATATTTGGTTCATTTTTTTCTACAGACAAACTTTTGATGCAGGCGTTAGAAACAGTGAAAGGAGCTCTAAACAAGAATGAGTTACGGTACCTCGTGAAGAAATTGAAATTACCGGAAACTTATTTTCAGCAACTTGTGTTATTAAAGCCTCTCTTACAACCGGTCGCACGTGCTCCTGCGTGCGGTCTGCGTCTAAAACGTACGTTTAGTCGTGCGATGCATGCACGTGCAACGTACGATTTTGGTGAACGCAACCACGACGCAGACTGCACGCAGCAAAGAATTGGCCGGACAATATTTTGGGGCGCTCTTACAACCAGTCGTGCGTCTTTATAAATCGTGCGATTTTGCAGAGTTTTAAAACGTGCATTTAAAAAGACGCACGACGGGTTGTAAGAGAGAAGCTGCAATTACGATGTTTTGGTTGAAAAACGACGACATATTCTTTTCTTTTTTCGTTTTCTACAGACAAAAACTGAAACTACCTGAAACATGTGTTCAGCAACTGGTGTAATTTATGTTATACCGTCGTTTTTCATCAAATAGCTCGTAACTGCAGCTTTAAACAAGCTGCAGTTACCAGGTTTTTGTTGAAAACCGCCGATATATTCTTTTCTTTTTTCGTTTTCTACAGACAAACTTTTGATGCAGGCGTTAGATACAGTAAAAGGAGCTCTAAACAAGAACGAGTTACGATACCTCGCGAAGAAGTTGAAATTACTGGAAGCTTTTTTTCAGCAACTGGTGTTATTTATGTCATACCGTCGCATTTCATCAAATACCTCGTAACTGCAGCTTTAAACAAGCTGCAGTTACGAGATTTTTGTTGAAAATCGACGAAATATTCTTTTATTTCTGCAGACAAACTTTTGATGCAAGCGTTGGATACAGTGAAAGGCGCTCTGAACAAGAACGAGTTACGGTACCTCGTGAAGAAATTGAAACTTCCGGAAGAAAAAGTGGCGGAAATAGAACAGATGCATTATGGGAAGGACAAATTACAGGACCGGGTTTACTATTCACTTCTGGCGTGGAAGGAGTTGAAAGGGCCGCTGGCTTCGATTGACGAACTGATCCGAATCTTTCACATCATAGGATTTGTTCAGTTGTGTATTAAACTGAAAACGATGAAAGTTTACGCACAGAGGCTAAGATTCTAAAAGAAGCCAAGTAACTGATAACAGACTTGTTTCCACATTTAAGGTAGAAAATCTGTAATGTGACCATTTTGAGATACATACGTAAATGTCTGATGTCGGATTCGCTGCTAGCGTGGAAGCAGCTTAAGGGACAACTGGCTTCGATTGACGAGCTCATCCGAATCTTTCATATCATAGTATTTGTTCAGTTGTGTATCAAGCTGAAAACGATGAAAGTTTACGCATAGAGGCTAAGATTCTAAAAGAAGCCAAGTAACTGAAAATAGGCTTGTTTGGAACCACATTTAAGGAAGAAAATCCGTAATGTGACCATTTTGAGATACATGCGTAAATATCTGATGTCGAATTTACTGCTAGCATGGAGGCAACTGAAAGGGCCCCTGTCTTCGATCGACGAACTCATCCGAATCTTTCATATCATAGGATTTGTTCAGTTGTGTATCAAGCTGAAAACGATGAAAGTGTACTCACAGAGGCTAAGATTTTAGCCCTTTACCAAAATCAATGTAGACCTAATCAATGTCTGCACGGTGGGGATTGTGCATGATGGGATGGATAACGAATACGGAGTATACGGACAAATTTGCCTCGCTTCAGGTAAGAAATTGTGCAATAATTTTCTTATTCTGTTCCAATTTTCAAGCGGTTTGTTGCATGTACCCCGCATTAGTGAGCCGTTTCCTCGGATATATGACTTGTTTGTAGAGTCTTTGTACTTTGTCCTAAAATTGATCCCAACCGACCAGAAAAACGACAAAAAATTCAGGCCCTTTTTCTAGTCGGTTGGGATCGGTTTTTGAGAAAAGTACAGGGAAGTTCCAGATAAATAATACATCTGAGAAAAGGGCTCAGTAAGACGGACTTCATGCAACAAACCGCATGAAAATTGACGCAGAAATAAGAAAGTTATTGCACAAATTCTTACCCGAAGCGTGGTTAATTTGGCCGTAGTCGTTACCATTTCGCTTTCTGGTCGGTTGGGACAATATTTCGGAAAAAGTATCATGAGTTATCTAATATGTCATACATCCGATGAAAGAACTCGATAAGGCGGGGTACATGCAGCAAACCGCTTGAAAATTGATACAGAAATAACAGAGTTATTGCAAAATGTCTTACCTGAAGCGAGGCGAGTTGGCTTCAAATTTTGTGCAAAAAATAGACTGAGTTTACCGTTACGTTTTGATAAACCGTCGGTGTTGTTATAACATCTCGTAACTACGGTTTGATTCAAGCCGTAGTTACGAGATTTTATAACAACACCAACGAAATACTATTTATTTGTCCGAAATTACGTCACGGTTTACTTGATAAAATCGTTCCCTATTGTCGGTAGTCGTTATCCATCCCATCATGCACAATCCCCACCGTGGTCTGGAACATAAATCTTAGCGTGCATGGTATAGCTCACAATTAATGACCTGTCAGTGCATCCATATCGATTAGCTAGAGATGCCCTGCCAGGTCAATTATCGTGAAATATATTGCGATAAAAGACCAAATAATCAGGGTAATTTCTTCTTTTATTTTCACAACAACTGGATTATAGAAGTTAGGATATAAAAAAGCAGACTAGAGAACAATTTGTTCTCAATTAGGCCAACTTATCGATGATTTTCAACGAACATCTCGTAACTGCAGCTTGTTTTAAGCTGCAGTTACGAGGATTTCGTTGAAAAGCGACGCTGTATATATCATCATAAGTTTTGTTGTTATTGTATTACCATTTTTGTTATCGCATTATACTTTTTTACACCAAAGATGACCAATAGTGCTTTACAAATTGGCTGATCGCCGTTGTCAACCAAATATCAAATCGATGCTTTTCGACGAAAAGCTCGTAACCGCGGCTTGTTTTAAGCTGCAGTTACGAGGTGTTTGTTTAAAAACGACGAAATGCTTTATTTATTCACAGACGAAATTATTATCCTACATTTTCCGACACTGATGCACTCATTTGTCTCTTTTTGACAAATACAGCTTCCGGTTTTGGAGAATGACGAATCTAAGGCGGGCATCACGTGACACAACAACAACAATAACAACAACAACATTCTCAGAAAACCTCTGATAAATCCGTTGATATGTGACAGATTTGATATCGGTTTTAATCAGAGAAGCTATTTGTTGAAATGTCAGAGATTCGTTGGATGTGTGGGTCTTCTAAGCGGCACCTGATAAACAGTTATTGGCGAGAAAACGAAGTTTTGTTTAATTGTCAATACTTTTTTAACATGTGAACATGTTTATAAGAATTCCCCACACAAAAAGTCACTAGGGCTTGTCGTCTTCTCTGTTCCAACCCACTTTAAAATCGGTTACGAATTAATTTGATTTTTTTTTCACATTTTCTGAATGTATTTTTGTATTTGTGTCACGTAATTTTTCACCGTTGTTGGATACAGAAAGCTCAAAGGTCAAGATTGACAGACGAACAGTCCCTCTGAAGCCATTTCGAATTGTTGTTGTTTTTATTGTTTCTCAACATAGTGCGAGTCATGCAATAATAGACTCGTAGAAAGTGCCTACAACATCCCCTGCGAAAAAGTTCAAGAATGCATTTCTAGTTCTAGAACTAGAACTGTTCTTGAACTTAGATGCAGGGGATCAAATTATACATGTTTGTATCCAACAATGATCTGAAGTAACTGTAAGAGAACAACCTGGACCAGACTGGGACTCTGCACATCGTCGCCTTTCAACAAAAACTTCGTAACTGCAGCCTGTGACCTCGAATGCTTTTGGTGATTGTTTCAGATTCTGGCTAAAATTTATAATTGTTTTTGTTAAATATTTTTCCGTCTTCCTTTGCACTGTACATAACTGTATAAATTATACTTTTTATTTATATCATTATGATAAGGGCATAAATATAACTGTGTTGCTTTTTTGTCCCTAGCCTGGGTCCAGTCGTCAATGTTATCTATAATTAGGCCAATTATATGTCCGAGAATCACGTGACACCACCACCACCACCACAACAACAACAACAACAACGACGACGATGACGACGACGACGATGACGACGACGACGATGACGACGACGATGACGACGACGACGATGACGACGACGATGACGACGACGATGACGACGACGACGATGACGACGACGATGACGACGACGATGACGACGACGATGACGACGACGACGATGACGACGACGATGACGACGACGACGATGACGACGACGACGATGACGACGACGACGACGATGACGACGACGATGACGACGACGAACAATAATTGCAGGAAATCTCCGATTGTTCTATTAATACGTGACCAATTTGAATTTGGTTTGAAACAGAGAATGTTTATTGTTTATGTCATATTTTTGAGGAAGTGAAATATCTTTTAAACAGAAAAATATATAAAAAATTAGTGTTCGTCCTAGTTTTTGGGCCAAGGAAATTGCAGTATATACTTATTGACGATCAAGTAGATCTAGGCTATTATATTGTTTGCTTGTCAGTAACTTTTTATTAGATGCCTTTTTAAAAAGATCTATTGCACCCATCTATTTCCTGACATGTTTAGATCTACACCTCTGCATTAAAACAAATTCAAACCGTTCACGTGTTTCAAAAAGGTCTATTAGATATTTTCTGCTATTGCCGTTGTTGTACCACTTAATTCCCCGCCTTGAAAAATAAAGTAACCTCAAAGACATCAATACATGTTGTACTGTATTGCGGTATATCATTATTGATAATACTGAGATAAACCTTGATCTTTATATTGTCGTTTTGGAAAAGTAAAATTACAGCTCACAATAAATGACCTGACAGTGCATCTCTGGCTAATGTCTAGAGATGCTATGCCAGGTCATTTATCGTGAGCTATAAAAAGAGGCAAAACTAATTAGACTGGGACCCAGGCTACCATTCCATGTTTTCTGTGCCCTTCTTAACACTTTACCTATCCACGAATATTGGCATTTGTGGTGCCCTTTCAGAAAAAAGATAGGAAGACACATATTGGAAAAGGACGAAAGTGTCAAAAGCAATGTCTTCATTTTATACAATGTTTCTTACCCAAAATGTCGCAAGATTTTAAAATTCCATCAAATTCGTCTTATTTCAATTTTATGATAAGTGTTTGATATAGGCTACTTTGCGGGAAGAGTTTTTGTCGATACAATAGCTGTTGATTTTTGTGCATGTCCTTCTGTTCAGTCGTCTTTGTCTTTATTGTAGCTCACTATTTATAAGATTCAATCAATATTCGGAATTATTAGGTGACGTCGTAAACATTTGGTGGTGGAACATTCCGCCGCCGAATGTTTACGACGTCGACCGAATAGATTCGTATACGTAAATACTGTTTTTTATGACGTCGAATGAAAAATGCCCAACCGTAAATCGGTTTGCATAGAACATGTAAAAATTTGTCAAAATTATATTTTACAAAGAATGAAATAAACAACAACCACAACAACGATACTAATAGCAGGTGTTATAGATTAATTAATTGCGATTAAACAATTCCTTTTTTTTTACTATAATCAATGGCAGAACACTTCATTGTCATTTGAGTCGTACCATACAGCATTGCAACCGCCGCAATAATTCGCTCTGAAATTGAAAACAGAGAAAACACATTGACGGTCGTAGGCTCGAATTTACATCGAATTATACGAAACCCGGTACATCCAATTTTCGTACATTTTCCTGCAAAAATGATGTTTAAAGTATTCCAACCTTATTAGATTCACGCGACGTCGGAATTATTTATCTACCATTGTAAACATTTAGCAGTGGATTATGCTAAAACCGACATACAATTGAAATAGTAACACGGTTGCATCCCGTGTAATAGTTTAATTCAAACAGAATTACCCAGCGGTGCACTTACTTATATGTGGCCTGTGGGTAGCCGAGACATGATTGTGCGTTTGAATTTTGGGCTTTAAAGGCAGGGATCGACGCTAAAACCGGCAAGAAATTACAATTTTATTTTAATACATCCCTTATAATCGTTTAGTTAAAAACAAAAATACACAGCGGTGTACTTACTTGCAGGTGGCACCTGGGTAGCCGTGGCATGACTTCAGGTTCAAACACGGGTCTACAAGGCAGTGGACCAAGCCTAAACCACCGGGACAAACACCGAGTGACTCCGCCCCTGTATAGAGGATATATTAACTCTTAATTAAATGTAAAAAAAAGACATTCCTATCATGGAAGTTGATGCAGAGGACAATACAATATGTTTTACAATGGGATTTCTGTGCACTTCAGCACTGGAAATATCCATCCAAAAGCAGACTATTGTCATCAGCATTTTTGTCTTCTTTTTCTTTTGCTCAAAATTTTCTTTAGATTTTCAGATGATTTGCCATTTTTCTCTTTTTTAAGCTTTTATTGTCCAAATGCTGGAGTTTCCAATGCGGATCTGATTCAATCAAAACGAATTCTTTACAGAATTATATAATTTGAGATACAGTGTATTATTCGATAACGTCAAGTGTATCTCTAAAACTTGTTGAATATTCAAACACGCAAGGGCCACGGTGAGCAGAATCCATAGTTTACTACACAATTAGAGTTTCTATTTCTTATCTTTTCTTATGACGTATTACAAATCTGATTTTTAGAATTTTCATTCCATGTTACCGTATGCAATCAGTCCCAGAAGCACAAAACAGAGAAGAACACGCATGTTGATATGAACAACGTTCTAATTCAAATGAAAACGCTCAAAGATGGCACTTCTTTTCATTCCCTCGACAAATGAGATTACGACATTTGATAATGTCTGAAAAACATGTGACATTCCTTACAGATAAAGTGTCCGAGATTTAGAAAAAAAAACATGTTATCTGCATTTTGCCATTTCCTTCCTTTTTTCTGTGCTACATGTGCATGTATAGTTCTTTATTTTTCAATGACTATTATACATTTTGTTGCCTGCAGCACATTTCAATTTCAATCAGTATTAGACGCTTAAAGGTGCTCATTCTATGTTTTTATGCTTCCGAATTGTTCGGGAACTCATATTTGTGCATGGAAAAACAATTAGCAATGCATAAAAACCTCAATCTCGGCGAAAAACATCTTTCCTTTGCTATAGATCAATCCTTTACAAGCGTGTTTACACATTCTATTTTTACTTCAAAACAAGACAAGGTCAAGGTCAACGAGACACACCTCCGCTTTATTAACACACCGTACAACCGGCTGTGTCGATGACAGAGACCTTATTTGCGAGGAATACGTGAAAAGGTTTATTTTGTACAAGCACTGAACATTTATACGCGCATTTATCAACTATACAATACCAAAGATCATTTCGTTTATTTATAAAAGTAAACTCATTTGACCTACCATGCACATGACATCAGATGCCGAATCTGTCTTCGCTGACTTTCTACGCAGCCGGTTGTATGGTGTGTTAAATTTCGCTGAGCGCAGATGACGTATCTCTGACGTAATAGATTTTTGAAGGTTGGGCATATGTAGCCGTTATAAAACAAAAACAAGGACGACCAGCATGTTATTAATTGACTTGGATTTTAATACTTAAGTAGCAGTCCACCTAAGAATCATACAAAAGGTGATTTATCCATAGTCACAGATTTACATCTAATGTGTCTTAATTAATGTAACTTTAGTCACAAAATACAAAAAATAACTCAAATTTGCTGAAAGTCTTACCGATGACATTGTTGTTAGGGGCCCTTAGCAACAAGGAAATTGCATTCTAATTTTGATAAAGAGGCATCAAATTTTGATCATATTTTTCAAGAATTTCTGTGCAATGTCATTGAAAAAAGTTTTTATTTTCAAGTAGTACAATAGTTTAAGAATCTAAAAATCATGAAATAAAACGGTTGGTGTTATTGCACTTTAGTTACCATAGCAACCAATTCAATCAAAATTGACAATTTTGAAAATGCTGAAAATACAGCAATTTACAGGATAATTTTTTCCAAAAATCATGGGGCCACACAACATAGTTGTCACTTGCAAAACATTCTACCATTACTGGGCTAAAACATATCAAAAATAATCCACTGTAGCATATTACAGATTTTTCAGAAATTTCAGTTATTTATGGGAAGGGTTTACCAAAAATCCACGATTTTATTGCTCTTGTGGTATAAATATTAATACATGTTTAGCCCTTAAAAGACTAAATATGTTTAGATCAGAACACTTATATGTCTTCAATCGCTGCTAGCAAAAATATTTTAATGTCTTTTCACAATTTTATGTTTAAGTTACCATGGGAACGGTTGCTAGGCAACAATATGGTGATGTAATTATCTCATTTCTCACAAACAATGGACAAAATTAATGTTTTGCAGCAATTTGTACATATTTTCTAATGTTTTCATTGAAATTAAATAATAATTACTGCATTTTCTTTAAAAAGGACAAAGAGAAACCTCTGTTTCAATCAATTATTCCATTTTCTGTATTAAACCTTAGCAACAGTCGTAGCAACGAGCATATTCACAACCTGCCATACATGTCTACAAGAAATGCATAAGGAATTAAATTGAATTGTGAAGTTGTGATAATAGCCTAATTCTTGTAAAGTAAGTCCCTTATAACATACTCTTTAAGAAAATGCCTAGTCGCATCATTGGTAAAAAATTATGGTGGCCATTTTGAATTTCAAAATGGCTGCCAGTAAGAAATGTAAAGGTAATGGTCCTGCTCTCTGACGACGTAGAAACCCGATTTAATTGATTTGAATTGTGTTAAAAGTCTAAATTTTGTTGCCTAAGTCCCTGTTAACATGTTTTTTGGTTTTTTTTTAAATGCCGAGACACATGATTGGTAAAAAATATGGAAGCCATTTTGAATTTTCAACATGGCTGCCATAAGAATAGGTAATGGTAATGCTCTCTGACGTTGTAGAAATCCGATTTATATAATTTGAATTGTGATAAATGTCTAAATCTTGTTGCATAAGTCCCTAAAACATGTTTTTAAAAAGAAAAATGCTGAGGCACATGATTGGTAAAAATTATGGCGGCCACATTGATTTTCAAAATGGCCGCCAGTAAATAAATGATAACAGTCCTACTCTCTGACGACATAGAAACCTGATTTGATTAATTTGAATTATGATGAAAGACTAAATCTTGTTGCATAAGTCCCTAATAACATAATATTTAAGAAAATGCTGAAACGCATACCTGTTTAAAATAATGGCTGCCACTTTGAATTTCAAAATGGCTGCCAGCAAGAAAAGGCTATAGTTCTGCTCTCTGACGACATAGAAACCTGATTTAATTCCTTTAAATAGTGATGAAAGGCTAAATCTTGTTGCTTAAGTCCCCAGTAACATACTTTTTAGAAAAATACCGAGACGAATGAACGGTTAGAAACATGGCAGCCATCTCGAATTTCAAAATGGCCGCCAGTTAAGAAATAAGGGTTCTGCTCTCTGACGACATAGAAACATGATTTAATTAATTTGAATTGTGATGAAAGTCTAAATACTTTTAAATGAGTCCATAGTAACATTCTTTTTAGAAAAATACCGAGTCTTAGAATTGATGAAAATTATGGCGGCCATCTTGAATTTCAAAATGGCCGCTAGTAAGAAAATGTAATGTTTCTACTCTCTGACGACGTAGAAACCTCATATAAGTTAATTTGAATTGTGATGAAAGGCTAAATTTTGTTGCATACGTCCCTAATAACATACTTTTAAGGAAAATGCCGAATTGCATACCTGGTAAAAAATTATGGTGGTCATATTGAGTTTCAAAATGGCTTCCAATGATAAAAGGTAATAGTTCTGCTCCCTGAAAACATCGAAACCTGATTTAATCCTTTCCCAAACAAGACCTTTTTTGACGTCTCTGTAAGTGAAGGCTTGGAAAAACATTGAGACAAAAGAAGAAACTGCTGATAACCAGCAGTTTTCTCCTTTTGTCTCAATATTTTCTATGCCATATTTTACCCAAATCCTATCTTTGATAATATCCATTTTGTCGTTGTTGCAGTTTTTGAAGTGGTTCACCCTAAAATTTTGCCGTTTGGAAAAGATTTAATTAATTTGAATTGTGATGAAAGTCTAAATCCTGTTAGATAAGTCCCTAGTTACATACTTTTTTTCGAAAATTACCGAGTCTCGTAGTTGATAAAAATTATGGCGGCCACCTTGAATTTCAAAATGGCCGCCAGTAAAATAAAGATAACGGTTCTGCTCTCTGACGACATAGCAGGTAGTTTAATTGATTTGAATTGTGATGAAAGTTGAAATTATGGTACATGAATCCCTAGTAACATACTTTTTAGGAAAATACCGAAACGCATGATTGGTTAATATTATGGTTGCCATCTTTAGTTCAAAATGGCCACCAGTAGGAAAAAGTAATCGTTCTGCTGTCTGCCGACGTAGACACCTGATTTAAATTGATTTTGAATGTGATAAAAGTCTAATTCTTGTTTAATAAGCCCCTAAGAATATACTTTTTAAGAAAATGCTGAGACACATGCTTTGTAAAAATTAATGCCGCCATTTTGGAAATTCAAAATGGCCGTCATATAAATCGCTTATAAATAACAACTTCAAAAACTGATAGCATTTCTACGCATTAAAACAACAAATCTTTGCCGTAAGACATACATCAGAAAATGAATTTGGAATGTTATGTCTTTTTAAACGTAAGCTCATCTGATACAAACCAGATGTCGCATCTTATTTCCTTAGTAGCATCTGGCGGTAACCAGTTTAAGGTCATTTTAATGACACTGGGAAATTCGAATCTATTTTTATCCTTTTCAATATACATATTCAAAACTTGTGTTATCCAACGCGTGCCCATGATTTAAAAATAAATTCCATATACTCTCGCATTTAAGGTTCATGTAGTTCGTCCCTAAAGAGATTCGCGTGACGTCGGAATTATTCGGGCAGTGGAACTTTCCAACGCTCGATGTTTACATCCGCGCCCGAATAGGCTAGGATACGTAATGACGACGCTCGAAAAAAGCGGCCAATGTTTTATGAATCCCAAAATAATCCACATTACCGGTAGTCTACCTTAACCGCTCAGGACTCGGATATTTCCGACTCGCTCTTGACATTGTAAACTTTGGCGTACCGAATGGGTCAAAAGTCTATTTAGAGCGTGCACGTATAAAATATACGCGTCGACGCTTAAAATTATATACGTCGACGCGTATATTTACGCGTCAACGCATAAAATTTACGCGAGCAGTTGAGAATTTATGCGTCGACGCGTGAATTTTCAACTGCTCGCGTAAATATACGGGTCGACCCGTATTTTATCTATTAACCAATCAGATCCTTCGTTTCATCCATCAATTTTATGGTATAAAGGGAAAGGTTGTTAACCGCCTTTCCCATTCGCCCGCTTCGGTTTCGCATTTTTTACTCATCTTCGCGTAAAATTTAAGCATCGACGCATATTTTTCAACTGCTCGCGTAAATTGTTTGCGTCGACATGCATATTTACGCATCGACGCATAAAATTTACGCGAGCAGTTGAAAATATATGCGTCGACGCGTACTTTTTATGCATGCACGCTCTATATAGAATTTTGACCCATCTAGTACGTCAGATGATCAGAAATCGGTAACAGAAAAACTTCAATTCCTCGGAATATGCCCGGCTTTAGGCATTTTTTTCCACTCTCTGTCACAGAAGCTCTTGCATATCGCCTCTGTTATGGGATCAAAAGAATAAAAAATAGTCCCATTTTGATAAGGATGAATGAAAAATAGTCCCATTTTAATTAGATTAATGCTTAAATTTGAGAGCACTTGTGATGCAAACAGAATAATATTTTCTTTCTCTAATGAAAAATACAAGAGAAGAAACAGTTACACAGTAACTAAGGATGTTATCCTTCGGTACACCACTATTTGTGGACTCTAGCCGAGGTAGAGCCTTGCAGAGATGATATGTGAAGAGCAACGAACGATCACTTTGCTGGGAGAATGCAATTTTTCCCACATTGTAGGAAAATCTTTAGATTTTCTTTTATGGATCTTGTCATGGACCTTTTTTCAATTGGACACATTGTATACTTAATATATATTAATTTGCAGATTTGAAAACAACCATTTAAATGTGAGGGTTCTTTTTAGAAATTAAGATTTGAAAAATGCACCATTTTCAATATGGCAACATAGTAACAAAGTGAAAACTATTGAAACATTTTCACGAGGATCCTTAGAATATAATAGATTTATAACCGTAAGATTCTTAAATCTAGATTGACCTTTTCACCTACCAGGATGAAACATGTCGTTACTTTATATTCCATTTTCAATGTTGTTGCTAAGTGAAAGAAATGGTTGCTAACGAATTAAACGTTTAAATGGGCAAATACATGTATGTGTAAATTGTTGCTCTGCGTAATATTTTGGTTATTTCTTTTTTTAGAACGATATGTCAAAACTATGTTTATAATTGATTTTATCTCAAGTCTTGTTATTTTTCCATAAATTCGCTATTTTAAGGACAATTTTTCAAGATTTCTTCTAAAAATGCTTTACTTTTTCAATAATACTTCTTATTACGGGGCTTTTCCTCAATTTCAAACACAATGGAAAGTATGCCTATCTAAATGCGGATTTAGGAAAAAATAATACCATGGTATATTTTTCAAAATTGGAAAGTATTGAAAAGAAGATCCTTTTTTCATCACCATAGCAACATAACAACAAGATGTAAAGTTTAAATATATTTTAATGCTATTTAGTATAATTAAAGATTGATTATTAATGTATGAAATTGAATTGAAGTTGTAAATGCGAATAAAATCTGTATTAAAACCACTAAACAAACTATTTTGATTATTTCCACAGTTCCACAGTGTCCTTGACAACAACTAAAGTTGTCACACAAATGGAATTATGTTTAGTTTTATTGACATAGTCAGAAATTTATGAAATACCAACCTTTTATATGCTTTTTCGTGAATTCGGTGTGGGCTAAATTATTCGAAATGATGTTTATATCAATTTTCTATTAAGCCAGAGGGCAGAATAATGGCCTCTGCAGCTTTTTGTTGGCGGCCATTTTGAAATTCAAGATGGCCGCCAATCAGTTTGGCCCATTACACGAGTCCCACAGCTTTCTTCAAGTCTATGTTTTATGGCATGTCTATGCGGAGTTTCTTTTTTCGATCACATTTTCAAAATATGTTCGTTTTCTAGTTATATATGCATGGTATGCCAAAGGCATGTTATTCACACTTTAGCTAGCTTAAATGACAAAATGAGTACTTAAAATTGTAATAAAGCATCCTTCTTCTTTCTTTTAAAGGAAAATACAACAAGTCTTACATGATTAAAATTTAAAAGAATGAACAATGTATATAAAATTGATGCAAAAATATCTAAAATGCCTATATTTTGTTAATTTTGAGATATTCGCATCACTAAATTGTTGCCTAGCAACCGTTCCCATGGTAACTTAAACATAAAATTGTGAAAAGACATTAAAATATTTTTGCTAGCAGCGATTGAAGATATATAAGTGTTCTGATCTAAACATATCTAGTCTTTTTAGGGCTAAACATGTATTGATATTTATACCATAAGAGCAATAAAATCGTGGATTTTTGGTAAACCCTTCCCATAAATAATTGAAATTTCTGAAAAATCTGTAATATGCTACAGTGGATTATTTTTGATATGTTTTAGCCCAGTAATGGTAGAAAGTTTTGCAAGTGACAACTATGTTGTGTGGCCCCATGATTTTTGGAAAAAAATATCCTGTAAATTGCTGTATTTTCAGCATTTTCAAAATTGTCAATTTTGATTGAATTGGTTGCTATGGTAACCAAAGTGCAATAACACCAACCGTTTTATTTCATGATTTTTAGATTCTTAAGATATTGTACTACTTGAAAATAAAAACTTTCTTCAATGACATGCACAGAAATTCTTGAAAAATATGATCAAAATTTGATGCCTCTTTATCAAAATTAGAATGCAATTTCCTTGTTGCTAAGGGCCCCTAACAACTATGTCATCGGTAGGAATTTCGGCGAATTTGAGATTATTTTTGTGTGTTTTGACTAAAGTTACATAAGTTAAGACACATTAGATGTAAATCTGTGACTATGGATAAATCACTTTTTCCTGATTTTGCATGATTCTTAGGTGGACTGCTACTTAATAAAGCTCGACGAGTGGTAACAATAGACATAAATGATCTACCCCTTCTGGTTGGTAATTTTATACGTTATTTCTAGAAGATTTATCATGTCCCAAAATCGACACAACTTGTTTTTCTCTTGGCGTCTTTGGTGACTTCCAAAATGAGGATTGTCAAAGCCAGGGATTGCCAGAACTAAGAATTGTGGTGCATTTGATAGAGCTCGCGAAACAATTCTAATTTTGTTATTCAATTCCAAACATTACGTTGTGGGTACGAATGTGAATCGCCTTGATAAGGCGATTCAAATGAGAATCCACGGAAAAAAGTTCGATGAACAATAGATTTTTTCCCATTTAAAATGACTAACTAATTTATTATACATGTTTGTACCTCTGTGTTATGATTTATCTTCATATACCATGGTGGTTAATCACGTGACTCAGAATTTCAGAAAATCGTCAATATTTCTGTTAATACTTCACCAGTTTAAATTCGGTTTGAAGCAGAAAAGGTTGAAAAATGCCAGAAATTATGTGGACGTGGTAGATGTTTGAAAAACCTACTGATAAAATTTATTGAAGATCAACCTTACTTTTGGTTGAGCTTCAATAACTTTATCAACTGATTTTTTCACAAATCAACCACGTCCTTCTAATGCATGACGTCTGTCCTCTTTCTCTGCTTCAAACCAATTTAGTCGTTAAAATCGTTCAAATCGGTCTCATTTTATTAAAAGTAGGCCTACCGAAGATTTTTCGAAATTGTTGTGTCACGTGATTATCTACAGTGTATAAAGCAGGGACAAACCGCGCAACATCCTATCAAAGTCACCAGCTACTCATCTCACAAATATAATGGTTGATTTGCAATTCATCCGATAGAGAAATACAAATGACTTCTTGTCAAATGTCAGAAAAGATATCAGCGATGTCGGGATTGGATCACTCGATCCAATGTTTGACAAACTCCTATCTTACCAAGCCCTTTCCCAAACGACACAATTTTACGGTGGTCCAATTCGAAAGCTGCTGCAGACAACAAAATGGACGCTACTAAAGGTAAGATTTGTAACTAATATTGCACATAAAACAATGAGGCAAAAGAAGCAAATGCTGATTTACAGCATTAATATATTTTGCTTAATGTATTCCGAAGCCTTTCTACCAGGGACGTCAAATCAGGTCCAGTTTGGGAAAGGGTTAAAAGGCTCTTTGGGCTTGACTTACTCCCGGATATGAAGAAATAGCACTGAAAATATTAAGGCGATATGACAAAATGCTGTTTATCAAGATTTTCTTCTTTTGTCTCTATCTTTCCCCAAGACTTTCTCTGTTATGTATGTCAACAAGCGTCATTGTTCGGAAATCGTGAATAAATCATCAAATCTATGGGAACACGCCAGGTGGGATTTTATCTTAACATTATATTTCAACATGTCGAGCAGATTTTTACCACTCCTAATGGGAATAAAAGTAGGCTTTTCTTGAGTTAAATCCGTTGTAGACAATAGATGACTAAGGTTTGATTTGGAAACTATATAGAACTATATGGCTCACGATAAATGATCTGTCAAAGGATCTCTAGCTAATAGTTCTGCAAGGTCTAAATTATCATATAAATTACATGGTAAAGAACCTCTAGCTAATAGCTAGAGAGGCTCTGTCATGTCATTTATCGTGAATTATAGTAAATATTCATTTTTTGTCTTTTCTTCAAAGTTTTTTCCTTCGTCCAAATGCTTCCTTAGCTTTTTCTATTCATGACAATTAAACCTTGTATTCCTTATACCGGGTATTCCTTTACAGACTCTACGGATGAATAGGCCAAAAGAAATAAAACAAAACAAAAACAAACAAAACATCTTAAATCTTACTCCTTTATTGAGCAAAGTTAAAATATGTATGTATACATTGTAACTAATATACATATTATAATAAACACATGTAATATCTTTCTGGGTAGAAATTGACGATCACAGTTTACAGTTTATCCTATTTGTGGCTGCAACAGAAAATATAATAATGTTTAAAGGGACATTTCATCCCCATTTCAATTCTTTAAAGTATGTCTTAATACCAAGATAGGTTATTCTAATGAGAATAAATGATATCTTTTTTTAAACTTGTTGCTGATAAGCGAAAAACACGCCTTTAAAGTTGAGACAGAAACGATAAATACTATAATACATCTAAACTGTTGTGGACAACACTTTGTAAAATTTTAACACAAAAATATATATTTCTCGTTAACGGCGCAATATTTTGGCTTGCAATTTTCAGATTTTTTAGAAGAAAATAATTATGGTCTTTCAGATAAAAAAGTAAAATTCATGACTAAAAAATCTCAAATGTCACTTTAATAGATCTACTTGTTGTGAAAATAACAACAGATAAATTGTGTTAACTCTTTCCAAAGAGCAACGAATGTCGTTCGTCCAAATTTGAAAACCGCTACAGATAATTTTTAATGAGTAATGGCAAAGGAAGGATTCATTAAAATATATATGAACGAATCGTGATTGGTAATAAACTATGTATAAGAAATTGCTGGCTCGGAAACACAAGGATGACGTCACCCCAGGAAATGGTATGAGAAAAAAAACAGTCCACCATATAAAGGGACAAAGGCATTTATTACTGATCAAACCCTATTTTGTTGGTGCTCATTTGAATCGTCTCATCGAGACGATTCAAATGTGCACTCACAACATAGGGTTTTTATTAGAATTAACAAGTCGTCACTTTTCAATTGAAAACTCTTAACTGCAGCATGTTTTAAGCTGCACTTACGAGTTTTTCGTTGAAAAGCAGAGAAATTCAGAATGCCTTTACCGCCTATCCATTTGGTAGGTCAAAATATCTACTCACGAATGAGGTGACCCCTGGAATGGCATGCGAGAAACAGTCCACCTTATTGCCAAACGCATCTTGCCACTCGGCATTACACCCTCCACAATAGTTCGATCTAAAAGGTTCAAATAAGTCGCATTGAATGTTTATATCGCTTAGAATCTACTATATAGACTCTATCTGACTAGTGTTCGCTTGCGGTTCATTGGAGACGGGGCGTGGCTATGTATAGACGTCGCATAAACTAGTAGTGGAGCGGATAAGTGCCATTTTTGGCAAAATCGTGCAAATGGTGATACAAGCACCAAATTTGGTGTGGTGGTACTAGAAGGGAATTGGAAAATTTTGATCCGATGGGACATTGAACAATCCAAAATGGCGGCCATTTTTCAAGATTGCCGCTTATATGAACCTTTGAAAGGGCTATATCATACAATTTAGAACCAAGGTTATGATTTAGACCAGTTCTTGAGCTAAGTTTTGATAAAATCGCATATATAATGATTTATTTTATCCATTTGTATAAATAGAACAAAACGGCTGCCTATTTCAAGATGGCCGCCAAGATTGAAAGTCCTCATATTTCATTTAATGATGGAAAAAATAATGTTTCACTTTTATAAAATTAATTTTCCACATTATCTTTCATTTTCTCTTCAATTTTAAGACGGTCTTGAATAATTCATTATGTACTTGTATGTTTTTAGGGTGTAGGGTACATAGTAGAGGTAGTACCTTTGACACAGTAGTCAGCCAATCCGACGGATCGACTACTGGCACTGGTCCTCACTGCTGTCCTAACTCTTCACCTTTACCTTCACCTATCACGTGGCGGTTGCCGTTGGGGCGCTGTGGATGACCTAACAACCAGTTCTCTCAAACCGTCTCTGTCCTTTGCTTGTTTGAGTGCCTCATTCATTTTCAGGCCAGTCCATTCTGTGATGTTATCTTCCCATCTTTTCTTCTGTCTTCCTCTCTTTCTTCCTCCTCTAACTGTTCCTTGTAGCACCGTCTCGACAATTCCCTGTCCTCTAATTACGTGACCAAACCATCTGAGTTTACGCTTTTTGACTGTAGTAGGCAGATTATCGTATGGACCTATAGATTGTCGTATTCTGTTTTTTACTTCTTCGTTGGTTATGTGATCTTTGTAAGATATGTCCAGATATGTCTTCTGTAGCATCTCATTTCTGTGGCCTTAGTCTTTTTCTCAGTTTCTTCTGTAAGGGTCCATGTTGCGCAGGCATATAGGAATACAGAGTGGGCAAGGAAGCGCATGAGTCTTATCTTGGAGCCAAGTTGGATAGATTTATCGCACCGTCTATATCAGCAGCAAAGCTCGCAGGTTAGTGATCGTTCTGCAACCAATGCTTACTGTTCCTTCGTGGTTTTCAAGTGCGTCGTCCATAATTCTTTCTAGGAAAATGATGAAGAGCGTTGGCGAAAGCAGGCATCCTTGTCCTAACCCAACTGATGTTCTAAACCATTCACTAATTTCTCCGTTGAGGCATACTGCAATACTGGCCTTGTCGTAGAGATTTTGTATGACTTGGATGAGGTTAGCGTTGATGTTATAGTGGTTCATAGTAGCCCAAAGTGTGGCATACCAAACTCTATCAAAGGCTTTCTTGAAACCTATAAATGCGTGGTAGAGTTCTTGCTGATGCTGTCGATATCTTTCACATAGGATCCTGAGGTTGAAGATCTGCTCAGTGGTGCTACGTCCTGATGTAAATCCTGCTTGCCCTTCTGCTATGATTGTCTCTGTCTGAGGTGTCAATCTATTCAATATGATCTTGAGCATTACTTTGCTGGGATGGCATATCAGGCTTACGATGCGATAGTTGTTGCATTGTTGTAAATTGCTTTTCTTTGGTAGTGTGGTCACTAAGGACTGGGTCCATTATGTAGACCATTCTCTTGTTTCCCAGATCTTCCCAGGACATTGATCATTGCATCACCACAAGCCTGTACTAGTTCTCCCGGGATGTTATCGGTACCTGCTGACTTTCCTTTCTTAAGGGCCTTCACTGCTTCCTCCACTTCTGCTCTAAGCATGGGAAAGCTGTCTGTATCTGATGACAAGGTTTGTTGAGTTTTTCTGAATCTCCTGTTGTGCAGTAGGAGTACAGCTGCGAGGTATATTCTGTCCACTTGCTCAAAGTGTCTTAAGTTTCGGTTAGACACTTCCCGTTCTTATTTAGGATGGTGCTCTGCCGATTTTGTTTTCCACAGGTGAGGTATTTTACTACTTTGTAGGCATTTTTGGTGTTGTTGGCTTTGAGACTTGATTCAATATCACTGCAATGCGCTGCAGTCCAATCTTTCATTGCTTTAACATACTCTTCTTTACCAGTTTGTCTGCTTGCCGGTACTTATTGGCTCCCTCCCTGCTTCCATACTTGGACTATTTCAGGTATCTCATTTGGACGCAAAGCTTTAGTATGTCTGGTGTTACCCATGGCTTCTTGATGGTCTGTTGTTAACCAAGAACTTCATTGGCCGTCTCCGTCACAACATTGGTGAATGTGTCTATGTCGTCTGAATCAAGTAGCAGGAGTGGGGCAAACTTTCCTCCAGTAGTGGCCTCGAAGACACGCGTCACTTCTGGGTCTTTTAGTTTCTCCAGATCAAATTTTATTCTGGTGGGAGCCTCTAACTCTTTTGCTTTCTTAGGGTACAGGCGGAATGGTATCATGACAAGCTCATGGTCACTGTCCGCACCAGGGAAGCTACATGTTCTGGCGATATTGTCTGATGTGTGGAAACGTTTCTTCATCAATAAGTAGTCTATTTGGTGGTCAGACCCAATTGGGTTGTGCCCGGCCCATCGTCTGGACGCTTTATGGGGGTGGAACGTGTTGTTCACTTTGAGATTGTTGAGTGTTAAGAACTCGAGCAGTCTAAGTCCTCTATCATTTGTCTCAGAGTTGCAGTAGGGTCAACATGTTCCTTTCCAGTCCGGTTGTGCATCTTCTCCAATCTTTGCATTCCAGTCCCCTTGGACAACCAGGATATATCTTTCTTGGATGTTTCTTCATTTGCTTGTTGTATTTGGTCATAGAATTCTTCTAATTCTTCATCAGAGTGTGTAGTGGTTGGCACCTACACTTGTAAAATTAAAAAGGTGATGACCTAAGGCGTATGGTGATGAGCCTGCTGGATATTGGTCGACATCCCATCACTGAACTAGCTGTGTTTTAATGCACAAGGAATCCCAAACATTCTTCGTGTCTATCGTCTCTTCCACTGAAGTAGAGCTTATGACCTTTATGGGTTGTTGTTTCTCCCATGCCTTTCCATCTCATCTCGCAAATTCCCAAAAGATTCCATTACATCTGTATGTGCACATAGTATGTGTTAGTTCCTCAAGCTTGTCAGGTACATTTAGTGTACCTAACATTCCACGTACCAATGACTGTGTTGTTGCGTCTGGCACTGTTATCATTGGTGGCACCAGGAGTATATATTTCCCACTTCCGTCCTGATGCCCGGCGTTGTGGCGGTCCTTTATATTCCAGGCGACGACCGAGCTGGCTTAAAAATCGTGCCGGTTGTGTTAATCTTGTAGCAAATCTATGGCAATGACGCCCGCTGGAGCCTATCCCTCTCCAGGCCTGGCCACAGCCGATTTCCCCTATATCAGAGGTTCACCCTGGCCACGGACACTTAGCCTAACTCGTACGTATTCCCAAACAAGACCTGGTTTTCACGTTCGGATTCCTAATGTTTGAAGTTTGAGAAATCATTGAAGCAAATGAAAAACAAATGCTGATAACCATCATTTTCTTCTTTTGTCTCAATATTTTCTGTTTTGTTTTCTATCCAAATTCTTAATAGATATTCATTTTGTCGTCTGAGGCAGGTTCCAAAACCATGCAGTCCGATTTTTGTCGTTTTGGAAAGAGTTAAGATGATTTTCTTTCGTTCAATATTTTAATGAGATGCTAACGCTACAGTATTTTGCATCTGCTTGTTTGTTTTAGGTTTAGTAAAGTTTCTACATTAAACAAGAGTCAGGTTTTCGTTTTTCCAAAATTCATTACCATACAGAAATTTGCCGCTCACTCTATTCGACTATCACGTACTCATCATATCGTCCATATTAGAATTTGTGAAATGGTTAATTTAAATATACTATCACAAGATGCATATTAGACAGTCCTACAAATATCATTAATATAACTAACAGTGTAAAATGTGAAATTGAAACATCGTTTTTTTACCATCATATGAAATTTTAGAGTCTTCCAGCTTGACGGCCATCTTGAAATAGGCGGCCATGTTGTTTTATTAGAGCTAATGGAGAAAACAAATCGAAACACATACAAGAGCATCAAAATTGTGCTTTGAAACTAGTTTAACTCATAGCCTCAGATCCAAATCTATTGATATTGCCTTTTTGAAGCATCAGCTTGGCGGCCATCTTGAAAAATGGCCGCCATATTGGATTTTTCAATGTCCCATCGATTCAAAAAATTTCTATTGCTTTAAGGTACTACCACACCAAAATTGGTGCTTGTATCATCATTTGCACGATTTTGACCTTTTATCCGCTCCATTATAGCAGGCAGTCTCGTTTATGCTAAATGTAAATATAGCGGTGAAATCTGAATATATACTACATTGTGTATTTCATTCGTACATAAAGAAGGCCGAACACTAATGTATGCCTACAGGATTATAATTCATCTTCGACAGAAGAAAAGCGTCTATGTATTAGATAGAGGCTATACATGTATAGTAGATTCTACGCGATATAAACGTTCAAACGGCGCAGCCTTTGAACATTGACTAAGTAGCCAGTCTACAATTTCCAGTCTATTTTTTTTATTTTCGGACTGACTAATTTGACGCATCACTTTATCCATTTTTGGATAAATCACTACGCGGTGCGCATAACTCCAAAATCCTGTCGCCAAAAAGTAGCAAGCAGAAAATTGAAATAAAAACAACATTTGCAGCAAAATAAAGTTTGATTTTCGTCTCAATTTTATCGAATAAAATAATTAATTCAAATCGGATTATTCATTATGCTTTATACAAGCATGTGAAGCAAATGTGCCGCGTGACAGGAAGTACCACGTGTATGCACTTTACGGGCGCTGACATCTTGAAAGTAGTTAACCCAGAATGCCCACCATAGATAGATGATAATCGACGGGTGGCGACATCTATTGGTAGATATTGAGCCTTTGAACGTTTATGTCGCGTAGAATCTACTTTACAGACTCTATCTGACTTAGTGTTCGTCAACCAATGAAAACATGCGCTTCTACTGTCATTCTTCAAACCACGCCTCCTACCGGAGATACTATCAAACGGATCTTACTGGAATTACATCATTTTCCCAAAAATTACATCATTTTCTCAAAAATTACATCATTTTTCATAACTGCACAGGGAACGGGGGCATGGCTATGTATATCCGTGACATAAACTGACCGGCAGTAGGCCTACGTTTATGTGAAATATAGCGCCGAAATTTTCAAATATACTGCAATTCCATTGGTCCAAAATCTAGGACGAACACTAAATCTGTAGTGAGCAAAAGTGAAACTGGGCATTCACGACAAAGCTCGAATGTTACAGGTTTAATGTGAGTATTGAACATATGCATATATCGTTGGCGGGGAGTCAAAACCTCGTAACTACAGCTTGAAAAAGCTGAAGTTATGAGGTTTTGACTACCCACCGACGATATACGTAATAACGAGATTGTTCAAGTAACTTCGTATTTGTACAAAGCTTGATTAGGGTTAGCGAGAAAGTTCATAAATGTACAAAAGTCTGAAAATGTTCACATCTTTACGGTCAGGCGTCAAGGGGGTAAAATCGGCATCAATTTGATGCCCGAGGGAAGCATTTATATAGAGGCACACTGGTGGTGAACTCGGCCAAAGCGACGGACGTTTTTCACTACAACAAGGTACAGATATTTTGCGTTTAAATGCGAGTTTAAACATCTGATTGGATAGTTTTTCTAATGACAATGAATTTGTTCTAAAAAAGACCGGGTTTACCGATATGTATTGACAAACCGTCGGTGTTGTTATAAAATCTCGTAACTACGGCTTTATCGAAGCCGTAGTTACGATATTCTATAACAACACCGACGGAATACAATGATCGCGAAAAAACGTCCCACACTTTGGCCGAGTTCACCACCAGTGAGGCAGATCCCGGTCTCTGCAGTGTTTACTTACACGCATTTAGCGACTGGATATCCAGCACATCCTTTGGTCTGAGCTAACATACAGGGATCTGCGAAACAATTCACGTACGGCATATCGTTTTTACAAACAGATTATGCTCGCAACATATTTAGGTCCCGATAAATGACCTGGCAGAGCACCTCTAGCTATTAACTAGAGATGCTCTGCCATGTCATTTATCATGATTTTTACTTACACGCAACATACAAGGATCTGCGAAACAGTTCACGTACGACATCCATGACAACCAGATTATGCTCACAACATATTTAGGTCCCGATAAATGACCTGGCAGAGCACCTCAAGCTATAAGCTACAGATTCTCTGTCAGGTCATTTATCGCGTTCTATACTTACACGCATTTAGCGCCTGGATGGCCAGCACATCCCCTAGTTTGTGCAATCATGCAGGGATCTGCGAAACAATTCACGTACGGCATACCGTTTGTACAAACAGATTGTAATCTGGCGGCCTCCGTACCTGTCAACAGAAATTCATGGTAGGGAATCACGTGCAACGACGACGCTAACAACAACAACAACAACAACAACAACAACAACACGAACAACAACAACACTGGTCATCATCACAAACAACAGAAAATTAACCCTTTCCCAAACGATAAAATTTTAGGGTTATCCACTTCAAAAATTGCCACAAAAGACTAAATAGATGTAAAGATAAGTAAAGATAGGATTTGTGTAAAATATGGCACAGAAAATATTGAGACAAAAGTAGAAACTGCTGGTTATCAGCAGTTTATTCTTTTGTTTCAATGTTTTCCCAAGCCTTTTCTATTAGGGACGTCAAAACCAGGTCTTGTTTGGGAAAGGGTTAAAATGAAACATAAGTTTGCAATGAAAATGTCCTACCTAAAAATGTTATAACGACTCTCGTTTGATTTAAAAAAAAAAAAAAAAAAAAAAAAAAAAAAAAAAACAAAAAAACATTTTACTTTGTCACGCATAAATTTACATGCTTAAAACTTATTGATTATATACTAAGACGCAAAAGTGTGTCGTACAAAAATATGCAAACTGTCTGCAACTTTTACTTCTACTTTTCGCCTTCTGGTTTTGGTTAACGTGTTAAACAAGGGTCTGATAATGGTCAGATATCAGTCAAATACAAACCATCATTCATTTAGCACTGTGTATAACCGTACAGTGAGCCAAACCGGAAGTGCCACCGACTGTACGCACAAATATCACTAGTTCACATCGATAAACAAATAGGGTCACGTTTTCATATCGAGATTAATGAAAGCCTAGGAATCGGATCTAAACGCGGTTTTCGATGTTGATGAGCGGAATTAAACGTTGTTCAGCCTGGGTGGTGATTTTTATGATAGTATGTATACTTTACCCATCAAACAGTAATTTCGGTTGCAAATCACTGACTTTTCATTTTCCCAGCCCATCAAATTTGTGTTTCCAATGTCATTTTTCGTTACTGAGTGCATGGATTTTGATGAAACATGCACAGATAGACAGACCAATCTTTTTTCTTGAAGCCCTATGTCCCTGTTTTCGCCTACTTATCATACACTCCTGAGTATTTAGCGAAGAACTATAACTCTAACGCGATATTGCGATCATTTTTTGGAAAAACCAATACTTACCTGTAAGAGGGGCAGATTAATGATCAATTATTGATGTGTTTTTTAGCCATTAATTTGAATTGTCCGAATGGAAGTTTTATATCCGCAATGGTCTATTGGATACTATAGTGGCTTACGAATCTCAGTTCACGCGGTTTGCAGGTAGTGGTTCGAGGCTCGGGGAGAACATAATATTTTTAATGGTTACTTTCGAATGTTTTGTTTTAAGCATTTATAGTTTATTGCTAGTCTCATAACAATACTCCAAATAATTATAATTCCTTATCATTATTTTAGCAATTCTCATTGAGCTTGACCTTCAATGTTAATAACATTGGGCCGCCACTCGGTTTTACAAATTCAAAATTAATGAATACTTCTAAAAAATGTAAAAAACAAACAGCGTATATCCAAGAACTGTGCACACCTTTAAAATGTTGCTAACAACAGAGATGCTTCGTTCGTCTTCTTTGCTATTTTTTTCTGCCATTGCGATCTAATACGGAATGCGAATATCAAACTAATATAATGTGAATAATGATCTGGAATGACTAGTAGTACTCACCAAATGAGCATGTGTCCCGTACACCATCTATTAAAAGAAAAGTTTCTCAGATTAAGCAAAAAGATATCGGTGCACAGAGGATTCGAACCTGGGTCGCAAGATTGACGGCAATTGTACTTCCAGTCAGTCGATAATTTTACAACTTCTTACGTAGGACGAATTAAAACATTATATAAGTTATGCAATGATCACCTGGACTATGGTCTATTGCGTTTCGAGGCGTCCAATCTGTTTACAAAAATAAAGCGAGCCCGATAATGGTCACATTATCGCGTTTTATCTATACACCCCTGTCTTCCGACTGACTGTACGACTAGCGACAAGTGTACAGAATCACTAGTCAACAACCTGTCGCCAAACAAATGTACGACTAGTGTCACCATAACAATGTATTGATGGGCTGGATTTCGTTACTCTAGTTAATTGCTTTGTAGTTTTGTGTTTATTTTTTCTTAGGAAATGTAAGCAGAGGGTATTAGGCATTTAATTAACAGCTTTATACTTCATTTCAAGATGTATTCTTTCTCCCTAAACCAGCAACGCTTTTGTTAATTGAGGCTTTTTAAATATGCATGTACTCAATATATACCTCACGAGAAATTTTCTGGCAGAGCAGCCCATGCTAATCGAATGGAAAGCTCTGCCAGGTCAATTCTCGTCCGCTTATACATGTATCAAGCAGGCATTCTGAGTATGAGTGATGGCCAGACACTATGTCTCTAGGTCAAATAATCTGAGTGACCTTCTTTCAAATAATCAAGTCAGTATTTTTCGGTAAAAATCGAAAGTGGATAGCGTTCACGTGCACAGTATTTTTTTTCTCGCTAGATTGTTAGAAGAAACCACTGGATTCGGGGCAAAGTCGAGTTACAACCTGGAATGGCCCTCTCAAATGCACGTACGGCGAACTTTATCTCATCTAAATCCATAGAGTATAAGCTGCGAAATTATATTAGTATCATTTAATTTAATGTAGATTGTCAAAACAGGTGATTGATTCAAGAATGGTAAAGTGCAGTTTGATCTGGATCAATAGTAGTATCAAATACTGTAACGCTAAGGTTTCTTTGTTAGAATCTTCCATAGCATTTGTTTACATCACCCTCTGGCTTTGCTCTATTCAGTTAATTCGAAAAAAATCATTTTTTAGCGAGCCAGAGCTCAATGGAAGTGTGCTTAAGTCACAGTCCTAGTGTTGTCGTCTGGTTGGTTACAAAAAAATTAACACCTGGTATATTCCCCATCCTGTCCCCTCTCCCCTTCTTTCAACTTGGATCTGGTGATGGATTTAGTGCTTTTATGATCCTCTGCTGTCTCAATTTTTTTCCAGAAATGCTGTGTATTACACAATATTTTCTGTTCAACATCCATTTTGTCAACCGCAAAAGCTTTTAACCCTTTCCCAAACGACAAATTTAGCACAATCCACTTCAAAAACTGCCACAAATGACAAAATGGATGCTAAAGATAGGCTTTGTGTAAAATATATCACAAAAAATATTAAGGCAAAAGGAGACAATGTTGATTATCAGCACTTGATTATCAGCATTTTCTTCTTTTGTCTCAA
Organism: Fragum sueziense; assembly: GCA_963680895.1. Taxonomy (NCBI): domain Eukaryota; kingdom Metazoa; phylum Mollusca; class Bivalvia; order Cardiida; family Cardiidae; genus Fragum; species Fragum sueziense. The sequence goes on from OY804609.1 coordinate 5,109,894, forward strand.
TGTTTTCCAAAGCCTATTGTATTAGGGACGTCAAAACCAAGTCTTGTTTGGGAAAGGGTTAAATTGGGAAAATTGTGTAGTTTGGAAAAGAGCTAATTTGATGTTTTCTATTATTTTTCAGTGGACTGTATGCAAAACAGTTAAACCAGAAGTTCAAGGACAGACACAAAGATCATCATCACCTGCATTGTTTTTTAGATGCCTGTTACTGTTAGATTTAAGAATTGAAAGGAACAGGACATGTCAATTGTTTTTGAAATATGGACTGAACACTTATTGCAGCTATCGGGAAATTTAAGAAAACAAAGGACGGAAAGAGGACAAGGACTTCAAGTGAAGAAAGTGCACTTTATATTCCATAATTCCACAAATATCTATATCACAGCATAAATAGTTGTGGATGAACTGGCTGGTGTTTTGTGTTTTTCCTGTCTTTTTAAAAAGAACAATCTGACCAATATTGAAAACAATCCATGACATGATGTCTAGTTGGCCTTTAACCCTTTCCCAAACAAGACTTTGTTTGACGTCTTTTATAGAAAAAGGTTTGGGAAAACATTGAGGGAAAAGAAGAACATGCTGATAATTAGTATTTTCTCCATTTGCCCCAATGCTTTCTGAGTTTTATTATTTACACACATTACCTTATGAAGAAGATCCATTTTGTAGTATACATCAGCTTTCAAACTTGAACCTATTTTGGCCGTTTGGGAAAGGGTTAAATGTAGAATTAATAAGTTCTAACATTCAGTGTCAGCTAATATATTTGCAAGAGTGTAAAAACCTTTTCGAACCAATACCTGGTTTTGATCTGCGGTATTGAAATGACTTGGGAAAACATTAAGACAAAAGAAGAAAATCTTAATAACCAGCATTTTCTCCTTTTATCTTAATATTTTCTTAGTTATCTTGTGTACGAATCCTTTATCAGCATCCACTTTGTCGTCTGCATTAGCTACTAAATTCAAACAGTGACAATTTTATCACTTTCCAAAATATCAATATTACACACTCGTTAAGATTTTGCAGAAGGAATAAATGAAATAATTGGCATTTCAAAATTAACAGATATTGTACAATATTGCATGTAAAACATTTAGCAAAAAGGAGAAATTTTGATCTTCATTTTTTTTCTTTTTTTTACGACGTTTTCGGTAGCCCTATGTATAATCAATACTTTTAGTGCTTTGGAAAGGGCTAAGGAAGTGAATCAATGAAAAAATAAATTGGAGTATATAGGCGAAATATATAAAATACAGAACTAACGACCGGGTTTTTATATTATATTTATTTTATATAAAGATAATTATGAATATTGGAGAAAAATCTCTCTATTTGCAGAAGGCTTCATATTTTTGAAAAAAAAAATAGGTATTACTCGTTTCTAGTAATCAGTTATTGAAATCATTTTTTCTGGACAGCATAAAACGACCCAATTAGTGTTTCACGTCAAAATTGAAAATTGATTTGTGCTTTGTAAAGTAAAATGTTTTAAAAAACAATATTAAAAGATAGCGCTCATTCATCTTGGTTCGTCAAAATTGTCTTACAGTTAGGCAGAATAACCCACGATAAAGAGAGAGAGAGTCCCAGAAAAGGAGAAAAATTAATATTGGTTAAGTATGTCTCAATATTGATCGTTGAATAAGATCAAAATATTCTAACAATAAAACGACTTTCTGATGATGACTTATTTAACTATGAGAAAATTTGTTTTTAACCCATTACCACACAATGACATCTTTTGGCGACACACAAGATAAATGCTTTAAAAACGTGGTGGAAAATGAAGAAATTGCTTGTGACAAGCAAGTTCTTCATTTCCCTAATGTTTTCCTTTATTATAAAACAACAACAAAAAACAGAACATATGAAATTTGATATACTTGAAATCGTCGTCTACAACATATTTGAATGTATTCTATGCCTTTGCTGTCTAGTAATGGGTTACGGTAGTCAACTCCTAATGAGATTCACGCGACGTCGGATTTTGTTTGAGTGACGTTAACAATCGTACAATATTTCATCTATACGGAAACGTTATGAGTTAGAAAAAGTCGGCACTTCCCACCGACGAATGTTAACGATGTCCTCCGATAAATTCCGAAGTTACCTGAATCTTTTTAAGGGTGGACAACTTTAAGGAATAAAATGCCAGTAACAAGCGCCTTTACACTCATGCGAAATTCCAGGAGTCTGGTCTGTTCATGTTTATCAATACACCGACCTCCAAAGATAGCAAAACACATTGTCATTCGTTCTTTGTTCTCAAATGCTTTCTTGTTTTAGCTCCACTGGCTGTCATGCCAGCGGGTTAGTGTCATGGCGGTGTGTCCGTCGTCTGTCTGCCAGTAAACTTGTTCAAATCCTTTTCCATGCACGATCTGGTTTCGACCGTTTTAACATAAAAAATAGAGAACATGTGGTAAATCATCGAGATAGAAGAGGAAAATGTTGAGATTCCAAACGTTTCTTTATTTACCTAGACAGTTTCTGAGCAAAACGTTACATCTATCAGGGATCGAATTTCAACTAGCATACTCGCAATTTGATAGTCAAAATTGAAAATTGCTAGTGATTATTTCTGCAACATGATTTTTTCTCAAGTAAAATAAATGAAGATAAAATAGGGAACGATTTTATCCAGTAAACAGTGACGAAATTTCGGACAAACAAATAGTATATCGTGGGTGTCGCTATAAAATCGCATAGCTACAGCTTGATTCAAACCGTAGTTACGATATTTTGTAACAACGCCGACGGTTTGTCAATACATAACGATTAACCCAGTCTATATGTAGCACAAACTTCATTGATACTAGAGACAGGGTTATTTGAGAGTGTTCTCTTTTTGTTATTGGTTTCAAAAGCCACTTGCAGAATATTGCATGTCAAATTTTTAGGGGAAATCTAACCCAGTCTATCCTAGCTTTCTTTATTAACATCGAATAAATATGTCATCTGCATTAGCTTTCAAATTGGAAAAATCCTGTTTTGCCTTTTCGGAAAGGATCAACTGTACGATAAAATGCTTCTTTGTCTAAGCTTTTCTTACAACCTGTCGCACGTCCTTATAAAATCTCCGAGGACGCACGATTTATAAAGACGCACGACGGGTTGTAAGAGAGGCTTAAAACATGTACAAGCAGGTTTTAGGTATGAATCTCTTTCGTGGAAAAAGCGCCTTCTTTGTGATTATTTTTGGAATCTGTTTAATTTCAATACGTCACACGCACGATCGTAGCAAAGAATTCTTTGCTACGTGCAGTCTGCGTCGTGGTTGCGTCCTCCGAAATCGCATGTTGCACGAGCGTGCATCGCACGACTATACGTAAGTTTTAGACGCAGAATGTACGCGGGAGCACGTACGACCGGCTACAGCACTCTTACAACTTGTCATACGTGCTTATGCGTGCGGCCTGCGTCTAAAATGTAGGCATCGTCGTGCGATGCACGCACGTGCAACGTACAATTTTGGCGGACGCAACCACGACGCAGACTGAACGCAGCAGAATCTCCTAAGACATACGATTTATAAAGACGCACGACGGTTGTAAGAGAGGCTAAATAAAGGTTGAACGTCACGTTCAATGCTGGTGGTTTGCCAACCTTTTCCAAAACAAGACCCGGATTTGTCATTCTTAGTATAAAAGGCTTGGGAAACAGCGAGACAAAAGGAGAAAAGGTCCCAAACAGCATTTTCTCCTATTGTCTCAATATTGTCTGTGCTAGATTGCACACAAATCTTAAAATCTTCATCAACATCTGATTTGTCGTCTGCAGCAAAAAGCTACGGATAGTGGACCTTGTACATTTGAATCCCTATTCAACCGGTCATCAATGCGACACATTGTTTCGTTGCGACTTGCTTTTGTACTCTCATTTTCAGCGACGTTTATTTTCCAGGATTGAAAAAGTATCTCGTACACTTAATTTAAATGCGATTAAACATTGTTTTAGCGAGGATTAGACGACATGGCGCGACTTAAATACGACAGAAATGATTACTTAATAGTTTGGCAGACCCCGAGATCTATTTCCATGTTCTATCTATACCAAACAATTACGAGCAAATGTTTCATTAAATTTTGCATTATTTAAGATAATTTATATGATATTTTATGCTGCGAAAAAATACAAAAATACAAAAAAATATTGTTGTGTACCTTAGATATGTCATTTTTAAACGGTTCTGATGGAAACTGTTCTTATTGCCAAAGACATTAATTTAGATGCGTTATAATTTACTTTAAAACTTCATTTACAACAGTTTTTTAAGTGCTATTAAGATACACAAATATTTGTTATTTTCCTTGGTTACGATAATAAATATTCATGTTTTACTCATGAATATGTAATTTCGAGTACAGTTGGTCCACACCATCTTGCGAGCGATGGCCTTAGCGCAGTTGGTAGCGCATCTGACTCTTACTCGAAAGGTCCCGGGTTCGATACCCGGCCGCGTCAAATATCCTTTCTGACAAAAATGTCCCTCTCCAATGGTTTGATATCGTTATCCTATGTGGGCGAGCAGCTCGAGGCTTTGCTATGGTGTTGTGCCTGTACTAGTATGAGAAACAACAGGTGCCTATGGTTAGGTGCTCCAGCCCCCGCGATATGACCATAGCAATTGAGAACGGCGTAAAACCCCAATAAATCAAACCTAAACATGCATTACATACTAGACACTAGTCATACAGTAACGAAGAACTAGTCGTACGGTAACGAAAAACATTTTGGAACCTAGTCGTACAGTTGTTGGAAACAGGGTGGTTGTTTTCAGTAGGCTTTTTTCAAATATCCGAGCTCCCGTTGCAAAACGGAGAATTGGGTATTCAAAATAGTAGATTAAACGACTTTTCCATCAGTAAAACACTATGTATTGTGTGTCGAAACATATCTTTCGGGAGAAAAATATGTCACAACCACGGCCAAAATGGAACGAAACTCGGTGATTGCGAGTGCTAAATCCTGATTTGGAGACAAATGCGCCGTTTCAGGGCGTAACGAAGAACTTAAATGATAGGTATGTTCAGTTCGCCATTTATAATCGCAAACCGCGTTCAAAAGCGATGAATAGATAAAAAGTTACCTCGATACGAAAAAAATGACTGTTGAATTATTTGAGGTGAACTAGTGATATTTGTGCGTACAGTCGGTGGCACTTCCGGTTTGGCTCACTGTACGGTTATACACAGTGTTTAGTACATCCTCGCTTTTAAACGAAAAACTTGTAACTGCAGCTTATTTTAAGCTGCATTTACGAAGTTTTCGTTGAAAAGCAGCGACAGTTTGCTTCATTTTGTTTCAATCAGAAAGTTATGAACATACTTGCCAAAATTTCAAGCAATACCAAGCAACAAATTACAACTTTCATCGTCGTCTCTCAAGTCGAGTAAAATTAAAACAAAGACCGACCCTCTAGAACAAAACATTAAATAGATAAACGATTCTCTTTTCGGACAATATGGCATCTAAATATGCACATTAAAACTTAATTAAAAAGTGAAAAAATATGCATTTATTGCATAAAGCGATTGAAGAAAGTATTCGGTGACGAGTTAATACACAATCCAAGAAATCGACAAACCATGATAGGCAATATATATATCGCAATAGTTTCTATCCATCCTAGATCGCAGTTATTGCACAGACTTGCAACTTTCGGTAGATTTCGTACTTCAAACAGGCCATTTATTGAGCGCCACAGAACAATTGCTTATCATTTGACCACAGTGACCTTTTTTGGATCATTAGGACACTTCACGACAAAGTCAGTGTTGATAAAGAGTTTATCGTCGGTCACATTCGAAAATGTCGTTACTACAGCTTCAATAAGCTGTAGTTACGACATTTTTGAACGTGGTCGACGTTATAATATGGACATTGTATACCTCACGATAAATAGCCTGGCAGAACAGCCCATGCTAATCGAATGAGATGCTCTGCCAGGGCATTTATCGTGAGGTATAAAATAAACAGAAAGTATATAATTATGGCTCAAAATAAATGAACTGATAGAGCATCTTTAGCTAATAACTTAAATTGCTCTGCCAGTTCATTTATTGTGAGCCATACTAAAGGATAATTGACAAAAATGCTAATTTTAAGCAATGTCTTCTTTATTCAGAAGCTTTTATGTTAGGACATTCATACACGTTATATAAGAGAAAGTCAGTCAACAATCTCACAGGCAACATAATAATAGACTACGAATTCAAACAAGTATCATTTCGAAAATTAAGATGAAAACTCACATCGGGAACCACTTTTCAATACTTCTGTTAAAATGTGACCGGTTTGCAAAATAAAGTCTGAAGGATGGAACACGGGAGAACGTCAGGGATTTGCTGAATACGGCGAATCTTTTTAAGCAGCTCCTGATATTAAGGTTGTTAAGTACCAACACAGATTTTAGTTGTTCGCCAATAACTGTTTCATCAAAAGGTGTTTAGAGATCCACCAAATCATAGATTTGCGCCCAAATATTTCAACTACGGATCAGTCATGAACCTGTTTTTTTATCTAAAGTTATAGAAAAGATTTGAACACTTTTGTAATGTAATTGTTTTGTTTTGCAACACGTTTTAATTCCGAAACGCCAGATCTTTCTCCGTATGGGAACGGGCTAGATAGACAATTAATCAGAGATTTCTCTGATAAAATTCGCTCTTTGATATGTTGATGTCGCTCATTTACATCAGAGCGCACTACCACTCAAAAACAACGGAAAGTAGGTCATTGTCATCAATAGCTGTTCAGGTGAGGGTTGTTGCAAAACATTGCCTATGAACCCTTTGAAAATACATTTTGGTCTCAAATTCTTAAACAGACATGAAAATAAATGGTTCATTGGTAGGTATCATAAGGCGTGTTAAGGATAGCGTTTAAGATCGGACGGTGAACAAAACGCCACAACTTGTGTCGAACTTTCCTTTGTTTTTGGTAGTGCGCTCTGATGTAATTGAGCGACATCAACATATCAAAGAGCGAATGTCATCGAGAAAACTCGGATTAGATAGACAATGGGCTAGCTTCTTTAAAGTATACAGATAACAGACATCACGAAGGAATTGTTCTTATGTTTTATGCTGTTTTATCATAAAACTCGAGTAGAACTACTCTTACAAAAGTGCCTTTGTTGATTTCTTTCCCAAACACGATCGTGACTTGACGTCCCTAGTTCGACAAATTGTTGAAAATATTTAGGCAGTAGAATAAAGCTGATACTTAGCGTTTTGTTTTTTGCTACTATACTTAACAAAAGTTCTAATCGGTCACTTTTAAAATTGCAATATCTCGATTATTTATCAACCAATCAGTGTAAAATTTTACACGTGTTATTTCTTGCCCATAGCATTGACTATGCGAATTTTTGAGAGCGCTGAAACATTGAGGGGTGGTAAAGATGTCCGTGTACTTCAATTTTCCCGATTTGCACGTGAAAAGTTTTGAAAATAAAAGCCATGGCCCAGTTTACACACGTGAAGTCTCTATCGACTGTATAGTCAGAAAAACACATAACATGACCAGAATGATACACGAAGTGCGAGGCAGGGCCATCGGAATGCTGCAACGGGGCATTTGTTTACGACTGGTAAAATTTAGTTGCAGAGAAAACCGGAAGTGGGTGGCAATTGAGGCTTGTTTTCCTTTTTGCAGTTTTGATAATTTGTTTCCACCCATTTTCAAGTCGCCAGAACGTTTACGTAGGCCTATGCTAACCATCAATGCCTTACACATGGAATTTCAAGCCACCGGAAGTGCTGCAGTACGCCATCGGAGACGGAGACGACGTGTTACTATGCAACGCCAGGACCAGTATTTTACTTAATCATATGAAAGGAACACATTCCTTCCGTCTTCAATCACTTCAGGGTGACTGCGGGGTCGACATGAACGCAATATCACACCCCAGACTGTGCACACTAGGCTGTAAAGTGTTGGAATTCGTTGAAAGGTGTTGTTATCTGTAGACGTCATCGAAATATCCGTCTAGCTTTTGCGCGACGCTACCTTCTCTTACCCAGGGCTGCCTTGGCCAACGTCTTCTTAACAAATTAGACCACAACTTTGCATCAGTTTGTTGACGGACGTATGCTCATTTATCGATGTCGTGGTGGGTTTCAGAGTGACAGAATTTGATTGTGAGTGACTTTCTTAACATAAGCCTTTCCACGGCAAGCTAGTGTGTAGCTGTTATTGAAGCTAGCGGTGGTTGCACAAGTTACTGACACTGTTCTTTTTGTTTTGTGAATTTTGAAATCGAGGGTACATGTTTAAGAACTGTTGTTAGATCTCACTAAAAAGTCTTAAAATAATCGAATTGCAACAGTCATGTTGGACAATGATTTCTTCAACAGTGTTCCAGAATGAAATGTTTGGAATTGTTTGTTCATTGATTTTATGACGCAAAGTATACGGTGACCGATTAGAACTTTTGCTGAGTTTACTCGATTTATTTTAATAGTTATGTCTTTATGAATATCCAATTTGTCGTCAACAGTAGCTTGATAATTGAATAGGTCTTGTAGTTTGTGAAATAGTTATAAGACCTGAATTTGATCGAGAGAGTCAGCCATCCTAACAAACAACAAGTTTTTAGCCCTGGTGTTCCAAATTAACCCTCTCCCAAACAAGACCTGGTTTTGACGTCCCTATTAGAAAAGGCTTGGGAAAACTTTGAAACAAAAGAAGAAACTGCTGATAATCAGCAGTTTCTCCTTTTGTCTCAATATTTTCTTAGCTATATTGTAAAAAATCCTTTCTTTTTCAATGTCCATTTTGTCGTCTGCAGCAACTTTCAAATTGGACCATCTTAAATTTTTGTCGTTTGGGAAAGGGTTAAAAGAATTTCAGAAGGTAAGGTTATTGTTTCTTAACTGTTTTACAAATGAGCCAGGATCTGGGAAAAAGGTCCATCAAGGCTTTTGAGCCCAACATAGTTTCAGATCAGCCTGCGTACATGTATACATACAGTCTGATCTTCTCTAATAGCTTTGTCATGGTCCATACCAACCATAAAAGAGTAACATGAATCTCGTTCAGACTGCAGCAAGGTACAGCATGATCTTGAAATATTGCTGTCTCAAATGCTATAAGGGGCGTTTTTCCAGATCCCGGCTCAAATGTTTTAAGAATATGTTTTCCTGTTTAAAAGCTGATATTATGTTTGCAGATTGACATGATTGAGATTAACCATGCTAATAGAGGTAACGCTCAATTATGTCAATCTGCAAACACAATACGTACTTTAAAATGTTTAACAAGAATACACGAATCGATATATGGAAGACTGGGTTTATCCCAACTGTGCTACCTCGTTAAATAAAGTCTTTATTATAATTATCATCATTTAGATAGAGGCTGTATAGTAGATTCTACGCGAAGTAACATTCAAATGCGCTATTTACATGTATATATTGCGTAGAATCTACCATACAGACTCTACCAGTGTTCGCTATTGGTTCATCATACACGGGGGTGTGGCTATGTATAGACGTCACACAAACTAGCCAGTAGTCTGGTTTATGCGAAATATAGCGACTAAATTTCAAAATAAACTGCAATTTCATTGGTCCAAAAGATAGGCTGGTGAATCCTCCAAAATGCAAAGTATTGTCCATCCCAATTCAACCGGGACAACTTAATTTTCGTGAGCAATGTCCGTTAATTGGGCGTGTTAGCAAAACGTTGCCAAAGTGGGGTCATTACATAATTATGCAGATGTCCCGGGTTTATCTTGGTAAACAATAATTGTTTATATGATTTGACTATACATGTCTGTCTGTCTGTATGTCTGTCTTAAGCACCAAGGAAGCTTCCACTTTCCTCCTTTAGTTGCGCATTCCTTTCGTTAGTCGTCAAAGCCAAACTGTTGGCGCAAACCGAGGGACTCGAACCCGCGACCCTCAAATTAAAAGTATGATGCTCTACCGACTGAGCTAGGCGGACAGCTCGAACTCGAGCTTTGAGCCAAAGAACTTGATCTTTTATATTAGGGAAGTCAAATGTCGAGTCATTTTGGATAGGTTTATTAAGGTATTCCACCCCTAATGTGAATCACCCGACGTGGAAATTTTCGTGAGGCGTTGTTAACATTCGTTGTACATACCCGAACCTATTCGGGCAACCTAGTAGACATTCCGCTGTTGAACGTTCCATCGTCGAATGTTTACGATGTCGACCGATTAATTCCGCTGTCGTACGAATCTAAATTAGGCGTGGACTCAGCAGAATCGAGAAGGTATAGCATTCCCACGATAATGTGATGTTTACAAACAAAGCTATAAATAGAATGAACTTGGCCTACAGGTAAGAAAGACTTGTTATATACGATTAAAATGTTATATTTTACACTGAATTATATATTATACTCGACAGCGCAGTGGATAGCACACGGGCGATTCGTCCATTTTCTTTTAGCAAACTTGGGTTCGAGTCTCATAGAACTATGGGTAATTACATATTTTGTTTTACAAATATATTTTGTTTTATCATTTTCGAAAAAAAAAAAGATGAGAAGAAAGCAGACTCTTTATGATTTTATATAGATTTATAAGATGATTTCGAAAAAAAATCGCAATTTCAGTCTAGAAAACTTTAAATTTTGAACAATCAAAATGTTTGCCGTTTGGCGACAGTAATAGTTCCACACCGCTATTAGGCTACTTAATTTATGTTTTGTAATGTATTGCATCTTTATATATTGTGAATAAAAATAATTAAAATAATTAATCCATTCCCACATAATGACGCTTTTCGACAGCCCACAAAATAAAAGATCATAACTTTTTTCATTTATTTATTCGAAAAAATGAAACTGCTTGTCATAAGCATGTTTTCATTTCAAAAACTGTTTTCAACATAGAAAAGCATGAAAAAAATGTCAAGCTCATTTAAGATCTACTTGCAATTGCAGCATTTTAAAATTTTATTCAGCCTATTTTTACGTTTGACAATGGTTTACATTGAACATAAAGAATATACATCTATTTACAAATGTGAAAGGAACAAAAACATAAAAAGGAAAACGCAAATAACGGAGAAAAAATACACGGCTATGTGTGGGATCGAACCCACACAGTTAAAAAAGAGCTCCTTACATGTTTTCAAGCGCCTACTGTTTAACCATTAGACCACAGACACAGATATGTGGAGACAGTCATACTTACAATATAATCATTGTTTTCATTGCGATAATTGCGATAATTGTGTTTTGATCTGTCTAACCTTTCATTATCAAATGAGTATGGTCTATATTTTTGGCGGGAACCTGATTATCCTGGTAGCACTATATACAATAAGCTTCCGTCCGTATTGATGCAAAATAGATAAGTGTCTATGATAAGAAAATTGCAAATTCACTTGAATTTCGTTATGTCGGCAAAAGTCAAATTTCTGCTTAAGTCGAAATAAAAATATGGTCCAGTATTCATCAATGAATTTGCAATCATGTTGAATAAAATTATTTGGTAACAAATTTAGCCTTTGAAATATAGCAGGAAAAATAAGAGAGAACTTGCTGGAAAGGAACATTTTCTTTTCATTTTACTACTCTATTTTGATCAGGAACCTACTTAATCTGCAAGAAAAATAGTTTATCTTTTCAATCGAAACTGAAAAAAAATTAATTCGGGTAAGTCGAACTCCTGATATCTCGACGTAAATTGACGTTTTCCATGACTTTGAAACGAGTTCTGACTGCATACTTGACTATAGATAATACAGTGCCAATACTGATTAACCATTTCCCCCATGACAAAAGTCTCGGGGTTCAAATTTGAAAGCTGCTTAAGACGACAAAAAGCGTGATTTTGTAAATAAACTATATGTACAATTAAGCATTAAAAATGTTGAAGAAAAGAGACGAAAATTCTGATTTTAGGCGTTTTCATTTTTTTGCTTCGTTATTTTCCCATGTGAATATGTTGTCTATGATTGTATGCAATTATTTTCAAGAGAGAATTTTGTCAGATCAATTTTCCTAATATTCTATAAGATTATATTCTTAATTTTTTTTTTCAAAACTGCAATTTCTGTACGTCTAAATCTTTTTTACAGAAGAACACTTAATCATAAACACAGACGGCGTTAATTGTGATGCACCCACTGTGATGATCTCGTCCAGACCTCACTAAAAACGAGACTTGAAAAGACGCAGCGCCCACTGGTGGAATTTATTCTTTGATTTTCGTAGTCATGAATAGTTTGAATCTATAATTATAAACCTATCAACCACTTAATATCTTTATTGGTGCGTGTTTTAGCCTCGATTATGCTACGGTCACAAATCACTAAATGTGAAACTGCCACCGCGCGATTTTTTTTACTTCGGCGAATTCCTAAACTCGAATGCCACCGGGCGATTTTTTTACGAATCGCTGCGAGTGGTCATAAATAACTGCCACTAAAATGCTGCCTGACGGGGTACAAAGGTACAAGGTGTGCGTGTCGTCATCAGGATGTCGGCCGGTGGCAGTCAGGTGGCGGGCAGGTGGCAGGCCTGCCACTGTCAGCTTTATATGGCGCGCGAAAAGGGTCTAAAGTCAATATAGCGCTAGACCTATAATTGAAATAGGGGAAGACCGCTAAAAATAGCGGTCTACCCTTACTTTTAGCGGTTTACCGATAAACATATTGGTCAACCCTTAAAATAAGGGTAGACCGCTATTTCAATTAACGGTCCAGCAATAGAATTACCGGTAGACCGCTATTTTTATCGGTAGACCCATATTTTTTCGATAGCCAATCACAGAGCTCGTACTATACGGTCGTTGATATTCCCGGTATGTTGAGGATGTAACGAGCCATTTGATTGGCTAATGAGATATCGAGCAGAAGGGTAAAAAATAATTATCGGTCTACCGGTAATTTATCGCTAGACCGTTAATTGAAATAGCGGTCTACCCTTATTTTATGGGTAGACCGATATTTTACCGGTAGACTGCTAAAAATATAAGGGTAGACCGCTATTTTTAGCGGTCTACCCCTATTTTAATTATAGGTCTAGCGCTATATTGACTTTAGACCCTATTCGCGCGCCATAGCTTTAAACTGCCACCGCCGGGCGACCTTCAATATTTCACGTGTCACCGGCCGGCAATCGCGCGTTTTTACTGCCACCGCCCGGCGCCCGCCCGATAATCTGACGGCGGCAGGCTAGTTTCCGAGAAATTTAAAATCTTGACTGCTCTCAAAAGTTAACATTGTTCTCAAAATAGCTAAAGCCTTCAGTAGGAATTGTGAAAATGCCGCTGCTGTTCGGCACACTGTTCTTCTTCCAGCAGTAGGAAAGTCAACAGAAACTATTGTCTGCGCTCGATTCTACCGAGTCGCCATCTTAATTCGGCGATTCGAAGGTCTCTAAGTCTTGGAGCTACTACAACCGTCATGACTGTAATATTGTGTATCGGATAAACGTTTCCTAATTTATATTCAGGGTCCGAGTCTGCACTCGGTAGATCGCCGTTCTGCCACCTTCGAATACCAACGGCCGCCTCCCTGCTGCCTTTCGATCTCAGCCCTGCCACCGGCAGATATTAAGAAATCGGACGGTGGCATGTCCATGGCATAACGGCGGCAGGCCGGGTGAAGGAAAGTGGCAGTTACGATTTTCGAAGACCTTCAAGCACCAAGACCGAGTAAAAATCGCGCTGCGGCCCGTCTGCCACTTGACAGCCACCGCGCGACTTCGAAATGCACCGGCCGGTGGCAGGGCGACTTTCAAAATTGAAAAAAATTGGGCGGTGGCAGTTAGAATTTTAACTTTTTGTTAAAATTGTAACTGCCACCTAGCGGCGTCCTAAATGCCAACTGCCGCCTGCCGATGTTGCCTGCCGCAGGGCGGCCGCAGGGCTGCCACCGGCCGAATTTATACAAAAACTGGCAGTTATCACGCCGGGCGGTGGCATTTAAAGTGATTTGTGACCATAGCATTAATACATGAACTATGCAATTTTCAAAAAATTGCTTTGAAATCGGCACGCCCAGACGACTTTACCTTGCACTACGAAAAAACAGGTAGATAACACGTGAAACTAATTTAAGTCCATTATATTTATGTTTCGAGAAACATATCAATTTGTTGTCTTCAAATTAGTTTAGAATAAGTAAGTTGCATCTTAAAGATTTCTTGATATTTTAATAGGAACATAAAGATGTTATCTGCGGAAAGATATAGATATGTAAAAGGGAATGCTGTGAAAAAGGGGACTTTTCTTCAAAAGTTAAAATCTCTTTTTCATTGCCCCAATTTCTTTTTTGTTACATTAATTTCTTTTTTTTATTACATTGAGCTAGCATGAAGGAATGTAGGAACGTTCGTTTTTCAAATAGTGGTGGCCAAAACGACCGTGGCCAAAACGTCCATGGCCAAAACGTCTTGGCCAAAACGTCCGTCCTCCAAAATGAAGCCACGGCCACAGAACTGTTTTCCAAACATTAGATGGTTTCGAATTTTGAAGTTTGGAAAGTATTGATTGAAATGAAGACATGTAAAATGTAAGGCACGGGTTTCAGGAAAATTCATCACATTTGAGGACAAAGTATTTATATAGACCCCTACCGATGATTAAAAAAAACAAAACAAAAAACAAAAAAAACAACAACAACAAAAAAAAAAAAAAAAAAAACAAAAAAAACAAAAAACAAACTCGTAACTGTATCTTAAAACAAGCTGCTGTTACGAAGGTTTTTCTGTTGAAAAGCTACCACATAGAAAGGGAAACACAAGTATTATTTGTCAAAGATCCAAGGAAAAGGGAAAAGAACGTTTTCTCACTAGATGCTCTTCTCATTATGAATTTTCTTGGGAATAAATAATGTGCATTGTCAGTATACTGCCCAAAGTTATTAGAAAGACACAGTTTTTTATTAGGTGCTGTTTAAAAGATCCACCACATCCCCGAAAAAGGATGGGTTGCAACAAAGGCTCAAAGAATAGATTTTCTTTAAAATCTGTAAATTGATAGGGTCACACCCTAAGCGAACACTCTACCACGTCGCTATAAAAGCTAGCTTGTACGGCGAGATAGTATAAGCGTCCCTTATACTACATGTACACCCGGCTACATTTGTATGTGTAAAAATTCTGATGAGGACTTATTAGCTCACCTGAGCACAAAGTGCTCAAGGTGAGCTATTGTGGTCACTCACCGTCCGTCGTCCGTCTGTCCGTCTGTCTGTCTGTCTGTCTGTCCGTCCGTCCGTCAACAATTTCTTCTAACATCTTCTCCACAATAAATGGGCCAATTTTTACCAAACTTGGCAGGAATGTTCCTTGAGTGGCCCTTCTCAAAACTTGTTCGTGGATTTTTGATTCATAAAAAAATGTGGGCGTGGCAGGGCGGGGCTTATCGGACTTAGAGAATGCTAAGAAAATTCTTTAAAAGTCAACCATTGGGCCAATTTTAATCAAACTTGGCAGAATTGTTCCTTGAGTGACCATTCTCAAAAGTTCTTTGCAAATTTTTGATTCATCAAATAACGTGGGCGTGGCAGGGCGTGGCTTATCGGACTTAGAGAAATCCTAAGAAAATTCTTTAAAAATCAACCAATGGCAGAATTGTTCCTTAAGGGACCCTTCTCAAAACTTAATCGCGGATTTTTGATTCGTCAAAAAATGTGGGCGGGGCAGGGTGGAGCTTACCGGACTCAGAGAAATCCTAAGAAAATTCTTTAAAAATCAGCCAATTGGCCAATTTGAACCAAACTTGGCAGAATGGTTCCTTGAGTGACCCTTTTAAACATTTGTTCATACATTTTTAGTTTCGTCAAAAAATGTGGGCGTGGCAGGGCGGGGCTTATCTGACCAAGAGAAATCGTTAAAAAAAATCTTCAAAAATCTTCTTCTCCTTAACCATTGGGCCAATTAGAACCAAATATGGTAGGAATGTTCCTTGGGTGACTTTCCTTAAAAGTGGTTCGCCAATTTTTGATTCGTCCAAAAATGTGGGCGTGGCAGGGTCGCGCTTATCGGACTTGGAGAAATCATAAAAAAATCTTTAAAAATCAACCAATGGGCCAATTTGAACCAAACTTTGCAGAAATGTTCCTTGGGTGACACTTTTCAAAATTTGTTCGCAAATTTTTTATTCGTTAGAGAAATTGGGCGTGGCTTATCAGACTTACAGTAATCCTAAGAAAATTCTTTAAAAATCAACCATTGGCCCGATTTGAAGCAAACTTTACTGAAATGTTCCTTTAGTGACCCTTTTCAAAATTTGTAGGCAAATTTTGTATTTGACAAAGAAAGTGGGCGTGGCAGGGCGTGGCTTATCGGACTTGGAGAAATCATAAGAAAATTCTTTAAGATTCAAGCATTGGGCCAATTTGAAACAAATTTCGCAACGATGTTCCTTTTGTGACCCTTTTCAAAATTTGTTTGCAAATTTTTGATTCGTCAAAAAGTGGGTGTGTCTTAAGCTTCTTTCAGGTGAGCGATATAGGGCCATTTTGCCCCTCTTGTTTTTGGAGATAATGGCTAACAGAGTGGGTGGGGTAAATTGACACGAGAAGCAAATATTCACTTTGAAGTTGAATATCCTTTCTTGTATAGATCAGATCAAAATGAAATTTTACATGCATATTAAATGGACCAAGAATAATACATTTAAGGAGTCATTTTTCATTTATATCAATTTGTTGATTTTCTGTATTCGTTCTTCTGTCAATCTCATATTTTGCTTATTTTGGATTTACTAACTTTACGAAACTATCTTTACAGCTTTTATGTTTGTATGAATTGTCATGATATTTTGTGAACCTGATTCTATAGTAAAAATTTGCTTCTCGTGTCAATTTACTCCATCCACTTTGTAAGCCATTATCTCCAAAAATAAGCCCTCAGAATTTTTACACATACAAATTAAAGATGTATTATATAACCCTATCAATTCACATAATTTAAAGAAAATCTATTTCTTGAGCGATTTTGAGCCCTTGTTACAACCCATCCTGTACACATTCTCTGGACCAATTCATTTTCGAATCACATGCCAATTATTGTAAAAGATAATTATAATTTATATTGCAGATTTTCTGCAATTGTTGATAGTGTGTCACGTGATTACCCGAGCTGAAAACACCAGAAGAACTTCTATCTATGCATTTTACTTGAAATCACAAAGCCTTAGCTGGAGATTCCTAACTGCCCGCCTAGCTCAGTCGGTAGAGCATCAGACTTTTAATCTGAGGGTCGCGGGTTCGACTCCCTCGATAGGCGCAGTTATTTTGCTTTAAAGTCCAATACACGCAAATGCAGGCGAACAACAACAACAACAACAACAACAACGACAACAACACATATGACGATAAACATGACCTGTTTTAACAGTTTAAAAGTTCATGTAGACGCGACGTCAGATCTTTTCGCATGACGTCGTTAAAATTCTGTGTACATTTTCGCACCGTTTCCATCATCGTAAGCCAATGGTCACCGTCTATCATCAACACCGGAAATAGATTACCAGCGAAGCGAGAGTATGAATAAACGCGGGGCGAGTGGTAAGTTTTGACCTTTATCATTGCGTTATTATTAACTACAGGCTAACCAGTGCATGTAAGGCACATAGTAAAGAGATTAAATAAAACGACGTGTGGCTCTATTTTATCCTGTGTATCGAAATAGCTGCCCGTAGACATTTTTTTTCGTCGCTTGGTACCGGAATTTGAGACCATCGTGTCGCGAAAACACATGTTTTATCGGGTTAACAAGATTGTGTTTCGGGTTTGAGGTCCATTCCCTATTCTTAATACCATTTTGCCATATCTAACATGTGTTTCTTATGTTCGTTTGATATTTTTCTGCCCCTAATTACTGTAACAAAAATGTTTGATGTATACGGCGAATAGTTGTTTGCTGGTATTTTTTGGACGGCGAATAGTCAAAGTCATGGACGGCGAATAGTCGTTATGGGTAGACGAGATTTACGTCGTATATTTGTCATTTCTTTTTAAAATCAAGAAATGAATTATTACACAATCATGATAGTTATGCAGTATGAGTCTGCACGTCCGGTAAGTCTGTGCACCCATTCCATTCCGTCTATCAAACCGCTAGGTAAGTACTATCTTCATAACGCAAAAGAAAAACAATAACAAAAAGAAATCACACACTTTATCTATGATCCAACTTTTCAAATATATTATGAATGTTTTTCAAATAAAAAAAGCATTTTTACAAAATTCTTGATTTAACCGAGTGACGCCAGTGTTTACATTTTCCTGGGTTTCCTCATTGATATTTATGTGACCTATTTCAATCGGACCCGCAGCCTCCACATTTTCTTCGTCTGGTAAGGCTTGAAAACTTAGTATTCATTCACAAGATATGGCACAAAAACTTGAATTCCCCGCATATAAATAGGCATACTCTAAAAAAAGTCTAACCTTGCGATAAAATAGAGAAATTTTACACCTAAAGTCAACAAGACTAAACAAAGTCACATTATACATAGCAAACGTCATCACACCACCGAATGACGTCACTGTGTACATAAACTACACACAATGACGTTCAGAGACTTACCGGACAAACAATAAATTTCAAACACGAGGCTAGGTAACTTCTAGCTTGATTATTTCAATTGTTTTTGGAAAATTTGCAGAATTTCCAGATTGTC
This sequence comes from Fragum sueziense, assembly GCA_963680895.1. Lineage (NCBI taxonomy): Eukaryota > Metazoa > Mollusca > Bivalvia > Cardiida > Cardiidae > Fragum > Fragum sueziense. The sequence continues at coordinate 5,128,517 of OY804609.1, forward strand.
ATGTTTTACCAGATCTGGTCCTCATTTGCTTTATGCTTGTAATTGTTGAGCTTACAGTCGTATATTCAATGGTAAATATGGATCTTGTTTCTTTAGGTACATGTAACCCATCATTAGCACCACTGAAGAGCCAGGTGCGAAATTTGAAAAGTGCCAGCAAAATTTCCTAAACTGTGTTACATTTCTATTCCAAATACAAAATTAAGCATTTTGTACGGTTTAAAATTTTGAATTAATGCATACTTATGGAAATATTTGACAAAAATGTTCAGAATTACATTCCTTGTATGTGACTTTATAGAGTAAAATAATATAAAATTTTGTAAATTATTTCCTGCTTGAAGCACAATCTTGAAATCCGGCAAGATATATCAACTTATGTGAGGTGTATTTACAATTGTGTCTTGGAAATGAAGGTCAGTGAGAGTGGTCGGTTCTAACTTCTAAGGAATACTAAGGCTAAATTCCAATCTTTGTTTTAGAAAAAAAAAAGAAATATGTATACCACTGTAAACCTCATTTTCACTATATAAAGTTGGGTTTCATGGTAAAACATTGTACGAACATGTTATCGTAAAACGCTGAAAGAAGCTTTATATTTGTCTTTGACTGCACATGCCATAGTTCTGTTGCTGAGATTATGTAGGTCTAAAAAGACCACACTACCTAAAATCAATTTTATTGATCTGTACGACCATACGACTAAACAATCCACATAGAGTATGCTAAACGTACACGCCCGTACGGCTTGTGAATATAGGCTAGTCTCACGAGCGCGTACGTAAAGCCTGTATCGGTTAGTTGTAAGGGCCCCTGTGGCTAGCCAGTACATTTACTGTAATTTTATAATCACCTCGATCAAGAAAAAGAGAGCTATTGTCTGTCAATAAATGTTCGTTTAATGTTGCTTTTTATCTCAGCGGTTCTCTTACTCTGGGCACTCTGAGGTGGCTCGGTTTTTCATTGTGGCCCTTTCTACACGTTCAATTTAAACGATTTCGATGACCATTTGCCGTACACATAATTTGGATAATTTTACTATAAGCCGTACGCATCATGTTCTATTCGCCGTACACATCTAACTTTTTGTTTTGGTAAATATTTTGCTTAATCTCTGGATTTCGGTTTATAAATTCTAGGATACCTTCACATTCTGTATGTTCTCTAGCTCAGTACTCAAAAACTCGAAAATATCCGCAGATATTTCAGATAAATTGGTTGTAAACGTCAAAAGCATGCCTTGTTTATGGTACCAGCCGTCGGATGATTGCTCCTAAAATCCATCCGTCTCGTCAATTAACAAAACGATCTACTTACAACAAAAGCTTTATATATCCGCCATGTATGTACATTAAAATATCTTAAAACATGTCACGGTTAAAACCATAAAAACTGATTTTTGACGAGCTGTCACATTTCGTGTAAGCCAACTCTCGCTTCGCTGGTAATCTATTTCCGGTGTTGATGATAGACGGTGATGGTGAAATCTCACGACATAACGTCGTTTCTTTATTCACCTTGGGTTTAGTATTCAATTTTTACTTGAGCCTTTAACAATGGTGTACAGTATATCATGGCTTGCCGCTGTTTGATATCGAGATAAGTATTATACCCAGGCTTACCCACTGTGACTATAACATTCTAAATTATAGACTAGAATACCTGTACTGCACAATGAGATTACAAACGGAGAGTCGGAAAATAGTCATGGAGTCGTGTTGGAATAATTATGGATAACTTTGGATGATAGGTACTGTTGTACTAAAGGTAGTCCATCTTTAATGAGGTTCACGCGACGTCGAAATTCTTCGGGCGACGTCGTAAACATTCGGCGGTGGAACGTTCCTCCGTCGAATGTTTTCAAGAGACGTCGTCCGAATAGGTTTGGATACGTATAACGAATGTTAACGACGTCGCACGAACAATTCCGATATCACATGAATCTCAAAAGAGGCGGACTACTTTAATGCTTTACCAAACAGCAAGAATATGTCATTTTATATTTGATGTTCTAAGATAACAAAATTATAAATAAAAAATTGATAATGTGTTGCAGACAATAAAATAAGCCCTACAAAAAAGTTGTCGTTTACTTGAGTCTAGAAAACACAGAGAGAAAGATTGAATATCACTTAAGAATATTTAAAAAGAGTATCGTTTAAAAGATTCATCTTTATTAGAAAAAAAGTATTGTTAGGAATCAAGGTTGTAAGGAAATATCCTCATCAAAATGAATAAGCCAGAGAAACAGCGAAAATTTTTTCCACACACAATTTCATTTTTGTATAGATCTAAGCTTTTCTGTAAAATGAAACATTGTTATTTTTGAAAGACCATCCAACAATTCATGGCTCTTTATGCATTATCAATTCTTTACTTTAAATCAGTGAATCTCAGAAAAGACACTCTAAGCCGCATAGGATTCCATCTTATATGACAATAATTGAATCGAAAGAATACGCTTTAAGGTATCTTAAACAAAATATTTTTTTCTTAATATAGTTAAATGCAATAAATTATTCAATGTTGTAGATGACAAATATGTCTGAAAAAGGACTATCTATTTTCGTATACCGAGAACACTTTCACTCGAAGTTGTTTATTATTATACAGTAATTCGTTTCCAGGAAAGCCATTTCATGTTATTCAGAAAATGCTTCGTCTATCATGTGTTTGGAGCTCATCGTTTTCATGAAGTTACGCTATCTAATGCTGACGTATTTTTTCTATTTAGCTTAGAACTTTACACATACATTTGGATGTACGTTAGTTTTTTTCAAATAGGTTTTTAAGTAAGATAGTTACTGCACTGTATGATGCCGCTCATTGTTTGTTTATTATTATACGGTAAATTATTACCAGGAATTTCACTTCATGTTATACAGAAAATGCTTAATTTATGATATGTGGAATGTCCATCGTTTTTATGAAGTTACGTTATGTTTGCTAACGAGAAATTTCCTTTAGTAGTAGCTAAGAACTCCACACATACAAGTTCACGCTGATGCGCGTTAAAGAGACATCACATTGGAACCGTTTCATTTTTAAAAGCATGCCTTGATGCCAAGATGGGTTATTCAAATGCGTTTAAATGCTATTAGTTTTTTTTAATTGTTGCTGATAAACCGAAAAACACCTTTAAAATTGTGACGGAAGTGACAAAGTCCATTTACATCGTAGCTGTGGTAAACGACAATTAGTGTAATTTTAACGAATATATATATATATACATGTACATGTATATAAATTATATTCTTCGTGAACGGCGCAATACTTTGACTTGAAATTTTCAGAATTTTCATAAGAAATTACGTCATTTCATATGTAAATAAAAGTACAATTTATGCAAAAATATCTATGGACTGTCTCTTAAGCCTTTTCGGGTAAGTTTTAGATTAGGTATGCGCTGTACGGTATGATACCATTCAATGTTTGTTTATTATTATACGGTAAATTGGTACCAGGAATTTCACTACATATTATATAGAAATGCTTCATCAATAATATGTTGGGCGGAAAGTTAATCATTTTATCAAGTTACGTGATCCGTGATAGGGTGTTAATCGTCGCTTTTCAACAAAAACCTTGTACCTGCAGCTTAAAACAAGCCGTAGTTACGAGGTTTAAGTTTGAAAGCATTGAAATATTAATCTAATTTGCTTATTGTAATGAGGTCAATTATTTCTGCTGATTGTTTTGTTAAATCACCAATTTATTTTAAAACCAGTAGAAAAAAACACGAACATTATACTTTTAGAATATAAACGTTGAAGGCCTTCTGGATAAATATCTTTCCTCGGTAATAAGCCGCAATTGTCTAGTCTCCTTAACATTGTTATGTTATGAGTTACGTGAAAATGCACGTGTTACTGAGAAATACACATATCCGTCACCTCAAATTACCGAGTTGGTTGATCTCTTTCAACGGTATACGTTTACCTTTCAAAAGCTTCTCAGAACATGTGTTATTTTTGTTCTTAATTACATCATCTGTGCAAGGCACTGTGAGTGTTTTATATAAAAAAGATAGGATCTAGAAAAAGGTCCCTTAAAACTTTTGAGGTAGCCATGTTTTAAGACCAGCCTATTTCTAAGTGAAGACTGATATATATCTAAGGATGCTCTCTTACAGTTGCTATAGGTCATACAGAAGCTATTAGAGAACAACAAGGTTCCTGATCAGACTACGTATGTACGCATGCTGGTCTGGAACCATGTTGGGTTCAAATGCCAAAAGGGGCATTTTTTAGATACTGACTCATATCATATCAGGGTTAATTCATGTTTTTAAGGTCTATCATTTGCAGAGCCCCAAGAAATACATTAACGCCCGAGTAAAGTGGAATAATACACGTTTTATATAATGACTGCACAGATTCATCTCGGTAATGTATATAATGACTATGACGGCCCATTATGTTGCATTAATATTGTTTAATAACAGAGCAATGGATAAATTTCAGCATGATATGCATCAGATTTTATTGCCATTCATACAGCCATTTAAAAATATTTAACTGTATTACGTGAATGCCTGGTCACATACGTCTCCGTGTCCATATCACGTCCACATCACGTCCAAGACTATACTGCAGCGGTCCCATGCTTTAGACGAGCTACGGCCGTGATGTGGACGCGGAATAGTGTACGTGACCAGGCCTTTATATTGGATGGATGTTTGGTTTCGATGGATTAATGTGCCAATTTCATTGGATGGCAGATAATTTGATACAATTGATTAAAGGTTATTTTGTTTCAAATCATACTGACATGATATATGAGTCGCCATAAACTATATATTTTGGTACTTTTCTGGATACATCGACGCAAAAAGACGTTCCTTATGACTTCGACACAACGGGTTACAAATGTATTTTAATCAGTGACTGTATATTTGTCAACATTTTAATATCAATGGGGAAAAAATTAAAATTTTAGGATGGTAAAATTTGAATTCTGCTACTAATGACAAAATGATTGTTTTTGTTGACCGTGTTAAGTACCGAACATATTAAAGCAAAATGAGAAAATGTTACAAGTAAATTTCGAAAGAAATTTATTTAGATCTTCCAGATCACTTCTGCATATTATAACCTTACTCGCACTTTATATTTATTGTAACAATTCTGGGTAACTGAAACTTGAATTTAAGATAGTGACTCGTACCACCGTTTAATTTCCTTTCTTATTGGTCCTAGATAATTCAATACACCACACAACAACGAAAATTCTGACTACCCCAATGTTTCTTTAAGTGTTTTCTTCAACACTGCAATTTCTGCATATCTTAATCTTATTAGCGGAATGAAAATTAAACATAAACGCAGACGGTATAAATTTTGTGATGCACCCACTGTGTTTATCTCGTCTAGATCTCGTTTAAAACGCGACTTGAAAAGACGCCACGCCCACTGATGGAAAATATTTTTTGATTTTTTTTTGTAGTCATGAATATTTTGAATCTTTAACTATAAGACTATCAAACACTTAACATCTGTATTGGTAGGCCTACATGTTTTTGCTACGAACTGAATGGTTGTACAAATATACCTCTCAAGTAAGCCTACAGACCAGGATTATCCTCTTTTAGTACAAAAGATAAGGACCAGAAGTCTGAAGTAGTTGCATTTCAAAGCATATTCTGTCTAAATGTCCCAAACAGAGATATCAAAATTGAGTATTGGAAAGAACATTTCTTTTTGTAATTGTCGATTATTGAATTTTGGTAAAAAATCGAATGGTATGCCCTTTTCAAAACGGCACGATTTTAGAATGGTCCCATTTGCTGCAGACCACAAAATTGGTGTTTTGTTGGGAAAGACAAAAAATATTGTACGAATTTGCAAAGAGAATTTTGAGACAAAAAAAAAAAAAAAAAAAAAAAGAAAAAAAGTTGGTTATCAGAATTTTCTCCTCTTACCCCAATGTTTTCGCAAGCATTTTCTCTTAGGGCCGTCAAATCCGTGTCTTGTTAAGGTAAAAATATGTTTAAAGTGTCTCAAGTTTACGTATTAGATAGAGTCTGTACATGTATAGTAGCGCATTGAATGTTTATATCGCGTAGAATCTACTATACAGACTCTTTCTGACTTAGTGTTCGATAGCGGTTGATTGGAGACGGGGCGTGGTTATGTATAAACGTCACATAAACTAGCCGACAGCCCGTTTATGCCAAATAGAGCGGCGAAATTCTAAAATATACTGCAGTATCATTGGTCCACAAAGAAGGTCGAACACTAAAATTATGTCGAAGCATAAGACTGGTGTGTAAATAGTTCATAGATTTTTTGATTAAACAATTCAATTACTTTTCCACTTCTATTTTCTGCATGATGATTGCATGAAGATCTTTACATGAACTATGCAATTTTCAAATCGTTGCCTTGAATTTGGTACGCCCATCTGATTTTACCTTGCATTAAGAAATACAGGTAGATAACACGTGAAACTAATTTTTAAAGTCTATCATATTTATGTTTCGAGAAACATATCAATTTGTTGTCTTCAAATTAGTTTAAAATAAGTAAGTTGCATTTTAAAGATTTCTTGATATTTTAATAGGAACATAAATGTGCTATCTGCGGAGATAGATCTTTGTAAATGGTACTGCCGTACAAAAATGGACTTTTCATTAAAAGTCAAATTTCTGATCTGTTGCCTTGAAATTAGGAAAATGAAACCAATGCCACAGAACGCTTTCCCAAACAATAACTGGTCTCGAATTATGAAAGGCATAAATTTTGAAATTCTCGGAAATCTAAGTCGAAGTGGTCATGAAAAATAAAACATTTCAGAACAAAGTAATACATCTATGCTTTTTAACGAAAACCTCGTTACTTCAACTTTATAAGCTGCAGTTACTTGATTTTTGTTGGAAAGCGACGATATAGAAAGGGAAACCTACAGACACTTTGTCAAAGATCCAAGGAAAACGCGAAAAGAACGTTTCTCGCTATATGCTCTTCTCATTATGAATGTTCTTGGGAATAAATAATGTGCATTGTCAGTATACTGAACAAAGTTATTAGCTATGCCTACCCTGCTACCAAGAACAACTCGATTCCCAAGCCACGTTAACGTTCTTAATTGTTTGAGCTATTTTTAAGTGTGTATGTAGTTCTAAGTAATAATATTATAATAATGTAATACATAACAGTATTTTTCTCATGAAAAGGTAGCAAAAATACTTACCTAAAAAACAACAGGGATCTTAACGCTCAGAAAGGAATAAATTATATAGAAAAAAGATGTTCTAACTAAGATGTTTGGGTTGATTTACTTTTCTTAGACAGGGAAATTATTTCTTTCAATGGAAAATAGCAACAACAACAATACAAAAACAAAAAAAGTCTTTTCAGTTTTCGAAAGTTTACGAATCATGCGAAATACGACAACACAGGAATAAGTAAATCATACATTTCTATGTGATGTCAAAGACACATAATTTTGCTCAAGAGAAAACCTAACGTCAAAAACCCTACTTGTCAGACATGCAAAGTTAGTGCCAAAAATACTAGAACCATTTTTATTATGCCGTTTTCTGGAAATAATTCAGATTCAAAATTGAAAAAAAACTTTAACATTCAATTTCGACTACGTAGTAACTGCCCGCCTAGCTCAGTCGGTAGAGCATCAGACTTTTAATCTGAGGGTCGCGGGTTCGAGTCCCTCGGTGGGCGCAGTTGTTTTGCTCCTAAGCTTGATGTGCATGGCAGTAACCGAACACCAACTATCAACTTTTTCATCATATGAACAGTTCAGTGTCTACATGTGCTATAGTTATCTAGTATTTTGCCATTTTATAGGAAATATTATCATTATTTATCACTCATTGATATAAAGACAATAACACAATAGTTAAGGACGGTTGGTTGAATTTTCTACAATGACAAGATTTCCTTCATTTTTTTTCTGAACTGATACTAAGACATATGGGAAGTAAAGTATAGCAATTTCATAGTTTTCAATGGGTTGATAAAATAGCCCAACTTTTATTTGTCATTTCTCTTTTCTCTATTTGGTTAATCAAAGTGTCATGGTATTCGGACGTTACCAGTTCGCTGTCTTCTACGCATTCAAAATGCAGCGTCAGCGCTAAAATGCAAGCGAAGTGGTATCTTATAATTAACAAGTCTGATTCAGAATGTCACGAAAGACGATGCTTTGTAACATCTAAAGTTCATTACAGGGAAGACTTGGGTATAATCAACGGAAAAGGTCGTGCAAGAAATTCGGATAGTTTTACTAAATTTTACTTGTATCTCAAAAAAAAAAAAAAAAAAAAAAAAAAAAAAAAAAAAAAAAAAAGAAAGAAAGAAAAAACAACGCTTGGTTTTATATATTTTTCTTTATTTGATTTCGTAGGTATGACGCAGCACTTTATGTCTATACCAAACAGGAAAAAAAATCTTACCCCTGGATTTTTTTTATTTTAAAAAAAAAAAAATGCTATAAAAAGAGCTATTTCGGCTACTTTTTTAACAATGTTTTGTCGAATCTTTCAAAATTATCACTCAACGCTTCCAAATTAACGCTTATTTGGATAGAATAAAACATAAAGTATAAAATAAGCACTTACTAGTGTATTTCTAGTCATTCCGAACACCTTTTTTCTAGGTATTCAAATGACACACCATTTTTGCAATTTTGGACAAGGGTAGTCTCCCTTCGAAACCAACAATTGTTTTGTGACCTATATTTTTTTCAAGTCATGTTTTTACTTCTCATACTTTATTGTTTAAGTTCAGAAAAATGAATTATTACCATGGGAAAAAACTAGACAATCTGTTATTAAGTTGGAGTAATTGTTTTTGTGTTTTTCTGACTTATTGTACATATTAATCCTAAATTGCCTTATTAAAAGTCATATGCGAATTTTGTGGCTAATAACTTCCTATCCAAATACTTTTCTTCTGCCTTTACGCACATAGTCACAAAATTAGAAAATTGACAGTAAATTGTACCGAGGGCGAATGTAATACGTACCCGGGTGACCTTCTCATTTGCATTGATATTGGTATAGTGCATATTATCTTTTCCTCCTGAAAGCCAAATTATAATCTGAATGTTTAACAGTTCACCAGAACGTATCAAATTAAAAAAAATATGAATGTTATATGGCTGTTTTTGCTTTCTCGCTATTAGAGAGGAAAGAAGCTTTAACAATTGTGAGTAGTATATCATGACTTTGGCGCTGTTTGATATCGAGATAAGTATTATACCTAGGCTTACCCACTGTGACTATAACATTCTAAATTATAGACTAGAATACCTGTACTGCACAATGAGATTACAAACGGAAAGACGGAAAATAGTCGTGCTGGAATAATTATGGATAACTTTGAATGATAGGTACTTTTGTACTTAAGGTCGCCCACCCTAATGAGATTCACACGACGTCAAAGTTATTTGGGCGCCGTCGTAATGGATGGCGGTACGTTTACGAGGTCGCCCGAATATGTTCGGATACGTACAGCAAATATTAACAGCTTCACACGAAAACTTTCGGTGTCGCTTGAATCTCATTAGCGGTGTGCTACCTTAATGATTTATCAAAACGACAAGATTGTAGTGTGCTCCAATTGGAGAGCTATCGCAGATAACTGATTGATGCTGATAAAGATAGAATCAATGTGTAATAAAGCACAGAAAACTTTAAGGAAAATAAAAAAATGCTGAGTATCAGCATTTATTTCCATTGCATCAATGTCTTCCTAATACACGCGTCAAAATCGGATGTTGTCTTGGAACAGGTTAATGGTTAACCAAAGTAGAACTTTTAGTGTGGTCAAGATTCTGACGACAAAAATGTGTTTCTTTCTTTATAGAATTAGAGCATTATGCCTAGAAAAATATCACAATACGAAAAGAATATGTTGAGTATTGTATTATCAGCACTTTCTTCTTTTTCAAGACTGTATCTGCTTTTATAGAGATTTCAAAATTAGGTTTGTTTTGGGAAGGGTCGTTTGGTTAAGCTTTGTCTTTCGTTGAGTTTTCGAACAAAAAAAATTGAGAATTATTAGGAACATAATTATATGTTTGAATATTCAGTAAGTCCAACTCGTGTTATCCTACTAGGTACATGAACGTGTTGCAGTGGACGTGTCTCTTAAATTTGGTATCTGATTTGTAATTATTTATTTATCGTTTAGTCATTTAGAACAATATATAATTATTAATATAGAGCAATTGATAAAAATACGAAAAACTAGTGTTTATGTTTGTACCTATCTTCTTTTAGACTTTAAAAGTTTACGAGTGACGATTAATATTTAGAATTTTTGGGTTCTATCCACAACAATGTGAACTTGTCATTTTTTCCGAAAAACACCACGATCAAAGTTGATAAAAATAGGCTATAACTTTGGGAATACCATGCTGATTTCAAATGTATCTACTTTTACTGCTTTCTTTATAATACTTTTGAAGGATGGAGTACATTAAGTGCGTACAGATCAAGCAAACATAGTCGTTGGTTGTATTAAAATATGCGAATAACAATTCACAATGCCATGGAACAGTTCTACACACACAAATTATATGGCTGTTCCAATTTGAAAGGAGTGGCAGACAACAATTTCAAATCTAATTAATGACATTATTTTCTTTTTCATTTGGGGTAGGATAAAATTGTGGGAAATGAAGACAATGCTTATCACAATCTAAGGATGTGGATGGCAAAAACGTTTGAAACAGATCTATAGATAGATGTCTATTTTCGTATACCGAAAACCCTTTCACTCAAGATTGTTTATTATTATACGGTAAATTGTTTCCAGGAATGCCACTTCATGTTATATAGAAAACGCTTCGTCTTGATTTGTTGAGCAGAATGTTCGTCGGTTTCATGAAATTACGTGATCCGTGTTAGCGTGTTTTTAGTTTAGAACTCCACACATACACAGAGCAGGCCCGTAGGAAGCAAATTCATATGGGGGGGGGGGCTAAAGCCATTGTCCTGAATATTGGGGGGGGGTTAATTTGGATTTTCCCAAAATTTTAAGTGTAAAATTAAGAAAATTTGGCATTTTTGGTTAACATGGGGGGCTTAGCCCCTAGCCCCCCATGTTCCCACGGGCCTGCAGAGATGCACCAGGGGTCGTATTCGACACCAATTCTTAATTGATTATCAACATCCAAATTACATTACAAGCCATCTGATTGGGCGAGACGTATATCTCGTCCAATTGGATGGATGGTTGTGTAATTTCAAAAGTGATTTAAGATTGAGACTGGTTGGTGAATACTACCCCTGAACTTTTTCAAGGAAGTTTTTAAGTAAGGTATTTCTTGCACGGCATGAAGGCATTCACTGTTTGTTTATTATTATACGGTAAATTGGTACCAGGAATTTCACTACATATTATATAGAAATGCTTCATCAATAATATGTTGGGCGGAAAGTTAATCATTTTATCTAGTTACGTGATCCGTGAGAGTGTGTTAATGGTCGTTTTTCAAAAAAAAAAAAAAAAAAAAAAAAAAAAAAAACTGCAAATACAGCTTAAAACAGACTGTAGTTACGAGATTTTTGTTTGAAAGCACCGAAATATTAATCTTATTGGCTTATTGTAATGTCAATTATTTCCAGGATTTCAACTGATTGTTTTGTAAAATCACCACTTTACTTTTAAACCAGTAGAAAAAAAAAACACGAACATTATACTTTTAGAATATAAACGTTGAAGGTCTTCTGGATAAATATCTTTCCTCGGTAAAACGCCACAATTGTCTAGTCTCCCTAACATTGTTATGTTATGAGTTACGTGAAAATGCACATGTTACTGAGAAATGCACATATCCGTCACCTCAAATTACCGAGTTGGTTGATCTCTTTCAACGGTATATGTTTACCTTTCAAACGCTTCTTAGAACGTGTGTTATTTTTGTTCTTGATTATATCATCTGTGAAAGGCACTGTAAGTGTTTTATATATAAAAGCTCGGATCTAGCGAAAGGTCACTTATAACATCTGAGGTAGCCTTGATTTTAAACCAGTCTGTTTCTAAGTGGACACTGACAGATATCTAAGGATGCTCACTTACAGTTGCTATATGTGATGAAGAAGCTGTTAGAGAACAGCAAGATTCCTGATTAGACTACGTGTTTACACAGGCTGATTTGGAACCACGTTGGGTTCATTGCCATAAGTGGCATTTTTTCCCGATCATGGCTCATAATATAGACTAGTAGATCTATAGGGTCAATTCATAATTTTGAGGTCATTAACATTTCCAAAGCTCTAAAAATACATGTATGCCCGAGTGCGACGGAATAATACACGTACGTTTCCTACAATAACTGTACAGATTCCTTTACTTAATGCATATAATGACTATTACGGCCCGTAAATATACATTTTATGCATTAATGATATTTGATAACAGAGCAATGGATAAATTTCAGCACGATACGCATCAAATTTTATTGCCATTTATTCCATAATTTTATAATAATTAATTCTATAACGTGAGATGGAATGAATATTCGGTATTGATGGAGATATGTGAATGATTTCATTGGAAGGCAGATAATTTGATAAAAATTATAATCCCTGAAATGTGTTTAGTTCCAAACCATATTAAAAACGAATACAAAGGAGACGTCATAGACTATGGTTATTGGTACTTCCAAATATATGAAATAATTAATATCCTTTTTGTTTTTGTGATATAACCACTGGTGGTGAACTAAAACAATTTTCACTACAACAAGGTATAGATATTTTGCGTTTAAATGTGAGTTTATAGATTTCTTTCCTAATGTCTATGAACTTAATCTGAAATCAGATCGGGTTTACCGTTTTGTATTGACAAACTGTCGGTGTTGTTATAAAATCTCGTAACTACGGCTTCGGTAAAGCCGTAGTTACGATATTTTATAACAACACCGACGGAATTCATTGATCGCGAAAAAACGTCCCTCGCTTTGGCCGAGTTCACCACCAGTGATAACGCACGCTAATGGTGAATTGACCTCCTAAAGATATTGGTATCACTGTTCTAAAAATGCTTAATCCCTACAGATACAATTCATGCAAGTGACAAATGTAGATAAGTGTTCGTCCTAGTTTTTGGACCAATGAAATTGCATTATTTTTGAAAATATCGGCGCTATATTTCACATAAACGCACTGCCGGTCAGTTTCTGTCACGGATATACATAGCCACACCCCCGTTTCCTGTGCAGTTATAAAAATGATGTAATTTTTGGAAAAATGATGTAATTTTTGGGAAAATGATGTAATTCCAGTAAGATCCGCTTGATAGTAACTCCGGTCGGAGGCGTGGTTTGAAGCATCACAGTAGAAGCGTATGTTTTCATTTGTTGACGAACACAGTCACATACAGTCTGTATAGTAGATTCTACGCGACATGAACGTTCAAAGGCTGTGTCTTTTGAACGTTTATATCGCGTATAATCTACTATATGCCTTTGAACGTTTATATCGCGTAGAATCTACTATACAGCCTCTATCTAATACTTAATATTATGGAAGTAAACAAGTTTCCTAAACCCAATTGGTGCAGTTGTAAAGCATGATTACATTTCTCTTTAATAGATTTCTCATATATCAGTTTGATAAATTCTGTAATTTATGAATGCTACTAGATTGCTTCTTCTTGCAAGTAATTTAAAAAAGATTAGACAATCAAGAAAATAAGCAAAAACTCATATTCTAAAAATCGTTTTTAGGATTTAAATTGATACTGGTTTCAACATACATATAGACTTCTTATCATTAAATCTTAAAAGCACATAAAAGGAACTTTTCTTACAAAGAAGCAATGGAAATTTGATCAAATCCATACATTTATTTGTCAGGTACATGCTTTTCAATAACTTGATATCAATAACTTACTAATTTGACTATATCATACTTCTGGAAAACAAAATAGCGATAAGCATCAATTTTTCACACTTATCTACAAAACACTTCTTGCACCTTCGGGTGACATAATGGCAACGGAAATTAACGAGGGATACCCTCGTCGATTTCCAGAAGTCATTCGATATATAGCATGGCAACGAAAATTGACGAGACACGCCCTCGATAATTTCCGTTGCCACAAATGACACCCAAAGTTGCACAACGAGTTTGGTATATTATAATGGGTGGAATACCTTAAATTGCGGCGTAATTTTCTGGTGCACTATCCCCTTTAGAGATGGCAATCGTTGCTGCGCTTTGTCCGGAATTTTGATTCACAAAACGCCCGTTTTCAATTCCATTCGCTTGAAATTGTCGTCTGCTGCACCCTTCAAATTGGAACAGTAAAAAATTGTATGGTCTGGTAATGGGCTAAATTGCGGCGTAATTTTATGATGCATCGTCCCCTATATAGATGGCAATCACTGCGGCGCTATGCCTGGAATTTTGATTCACTGTACACATTTTTTCTCCACCCCTCCGAGACATTTCCTGCTCGACAATTTAGCAGGTTGGGCCATTTTTTGTACCGTTTGTATCAGAAAAAAGATGAAACGTTGCAAATTAATGGCATTTTCAATGTTATGATTTTTGTTTTGGATTTTACGACGTTTTGGGCTGAAAACATTGTGGAAAATGAAGAAATTGCTTGTCACAAGCAATTTCTTCATTTTCCGCAATATTTTCCAAAGCCTTTATTCTGTGAGGCATCAAAAGGCGTCTGTATGTGGGAACGCTTAAGCAGGTTGGGCTGTTTTTTGCACTGTCTGTATCAGAAAAAAAGCTGACGATCTGATCCACTGCCAGAACACTTCAATTGTTTATAGAGCGTCATTCGATAATGAGACTTATTGTTACGTTCGTTGGTTAGAATAGTTAATTTCTTAGAATTTCTTTCAAACAGGTTACGAGTTTCACAACATGCAACATCGGAAATTTTCGTGCTACGTAGATCACATTCGTTACGTTTTCAAACTATTTCGGGCGACGTCCTTAACATTTGATGTCGGAACGTACCACTGTCGAATGTTTTCGACGTCGCCCGAATAATTCCGACACCGCGTGAATCTTAATAGGGGTGGACTGTTTTAAGATGGATAACATCAGAAAGCATTGAAAACCAACATATAGGCATGTTCCAACAGTATTTTCAATGCAACATCTTATAACGATTACTTTTCTTGAGATTTTACTTTTATACTCTCATTTCCGTCCGGCCAAAAATTTGGTTGTTTTGGAAAGGCTTAGTTTCGTAAGCTTTAGAAAGCAACATAACGCTGCTTTTTTAACGAGAGCCTCGTAACTGCAGCTTAAAACAAACTGCAGTTACGAGATCTTTGTTGAAAAGCGACGATAAGATGATTCTTCTGACTGATACAAAGATATATCTTCTTATTTGTATAGCTCATTTTCTCAGATAATTGTACCTAATTAAAATGTAATGTTATTCCAGGTTTCAGAATGAACGTTAATAGCGAAGGAATAGTTGTTGTGTATCTATAAATTGGGTACCTAACAGTGAAACAAGTAAAATGGATACGAGAACAAGTGTATGTATCATCCTCTACACTTGCTTGTGGACGTTCTTCAAGTGCACTTCCGGCTCATCTTCACGAACAGTAGTTTTCGGAAATGACGTAGAGCATGTGTGTATGCCGCTGGAGATCAAATATTGCGAAGATGTGTTACTTTACAATGAAACATTCTTTCCAAATCTTCTATTCAATCCAACACAGGACGACGCCAGAACTGCATTATTAGAATTTACTCCATTAATCAATATGAATTGTTCCGACTCGTTGAAACAGTTTTTGTGTTTAATATACGCCCCTCCCTGCACGGATACGCGGGGTCCAGTGCCTGTGTGTAAGTCGCTGTGTGAAATGGCCGTTACAAAAGATTGTAGAACGTTTACCACTCAAATCAACGTCCATCCTATAGTGTTTGACTGTAGTCGGTATCCGTCTTCCGGTTTATGTATAACACCGGAACAAGTGTCTTCTGGGAAAGATGGCGAAGGCGGATATGACGTCACACCCTTGAACCCATTCGTGAAAGGTCCGGATAGTTATTTTTCCGAGTCTGGCTCAGCAGAAACGATCGATCGTAAGTATACATATTTACTTGTTTATTTCGCGCCTTTTTTTTTAAATTTGAACAAAAGTTTTATCAAACACCATTCTTAGCATCATAATTATGTTTCCAAATAATTATGTGATAATTAAACAATAGCGAAACGATATCTAGAATTGCAGTAAAGATCTGTTAATACTTGCAAGGCCTAGTTTATTTACGCTCAGTATAGTCGGGAATGTAGCGAGTCTACAAATAAACAGTTCAAACAGGTGGAAGCTCTTTAGTGATAGAGATTTTAATGACAATAAAAACTGAAGCATTCCGTCAGATACAACAGCAAGCCGTGCGTAAAATTGGATAACGTCGGTGGTTTTTGTTGTCTTCGGGGATTGCTTGAGAGGTTGCGATTGTACCTCTAGGGTTCAATTTTTATGCTATTTACAGCTTAAAATAACGTGATGATCCTTTACTTGCTCCGATATGATTAATAAGTATTTTACATGATCGGACTTTTCTTATACATGTATGTATGCATAAGTCCAGAACCATAGGAAGCAGTTTTATATTGGGTGGGCTAAAGTCCCTGTTCGGGCTAGTATTTCCATTATTATTGCATAATATTGTGTTTTCGGGCCGTTATCAGCATTGAATAACGAGAAGGAACCGGGCTGATATCGCGAAAAACCGGTCGTTATTCTGTAGATTTACATGCGATATCGGACCGGCTTTGCACTCAAAAATCCTCGGTTTGACCCTTCAAAAAATTGTCTCTTTTCCCGCAAAATTCTCAACGTCTTACGTTAAATCATTTGGAATACCACGGACAATTCTGTCGAATCATACCTTGGATGCAAGTCGTGGATCTACTTTCAGACTATGAATAGAATAGAACAACAACAGAAAACGTTTGTCCGTAATTAATGTCAACAATAAAGCGACAATGATACTGAAATGCGTTGTTTGCATTTCCAGTGTCCTCTCTTTTTAGAATGATTTCACCCTGCAAGTCCCGTAAGTTGCCATGGCTGTTCATTTGGATGGCCTCGAAAACTACTTTATGAAGCGTTATAACTTCCGGCTAGGAAATGTGATATTTTTTTCTAAATTTCTTCATACACACACTTCCGAGTCGAAGATTCGATCTTTGATGGAATTATCCGAGGTGTTCCAAATGACGTTAAATAAGCGACGCTCGCATTTGGCGCCATATAATTGCGTGACGTCGTTTTACCGACGTCACGCATAACAAAAAATTCTAGGAAGATTTATCAGAACAAAACTACAATGGTGGACATTTTTTTTTATCTCACCTCGGTTCATTTTTTCGCACATAATAAGGGGTTGGTGGTAAGTAATTTTTTGAATTTTATGCTTTTTATGCAGCAATAGCATCAGTCGTTAACATTCGCAGAGGCTTGCAAAATACGAAAACGACCCTCGTGCTTCGCGCTCGGGCGTTAACGTATTTCTTCGGCTTCTGCGAATGTTAACGAACTCAAACATGTGAATTAACCCTATATTATATTATAGGCCATAAACGCGTTATGCCGATTTGAGCCTTTAATCCTTTTGCTGGTTATCGTTCAACATTTTCCTCTTTTGCCTTAAGTGTCCCCCCCATAAGATTTTTTATTAGGATGTCAAAATAAGTCTTGTTTTGGGAAATGGTTAAGAAAAAGGACAGGAATCCATATTACAATTGACACTAATTATGTAACAAGAGGCATACCACCCGTTCTCGCGCACGTGACTTATCTTGACGAGATCTCGTCAATGTCTGCGAGAATCACGCGAGATATTTTTAACCCTTTTCTAAACAAGACATTGTTTTGACGTCTCCGACAGAGTAAACTTTGAAAAGTATTGAAGAAAAAGTAGAAATTGCTGATGATCAGCAATTTCTTCTTTTCCATCAATTCTCTTCACGCCATGATGACCAAATATCATACGTTTTATAACATTGATTTTGTCGTCTGCAACTCCTTTGAATTTGGACCATTCTAAAATAGTGTCGTTTGGGAAAGGGTTAACATGTCACAGAACAGGTACCCCCTCCCGTTTTTTTGACAAAAAATCGCAACAAACGGAGTAAATTAATTTGCACCTACAACAGTCATTATCAGATCTATATTTTCGTTGCTTTGCAACAAAAACCTCGTAACTGCAGCTTGTG
The DNA here is from genome assembly GCA_963680895.1 of Fragum sueziense. Classification (NCBI taxonomy): domain Eukaryota; kingdom Metazoa; phylum Mollusca; class Bivalvia; order Cardiida; family Cardiidae; genus Fragum; species Fragum sueziense. Next base: position 5,146,699 of record OY804609.1, read on the forward strand.
TGAAGATGCAGTTGCGAGGTTTCTGTTCAAAAGCAGCGATATAGATCCATTTGGTGCCCCTGCAAAAGGTGAAATGAACTAGTGACTGGGAAAAAAGCGCTGGTTGTGCAATTTCATTTGTGATAGTCCTCGGATTGAGAAAACACAACAAGGAATCAGGTGACGATTTCAGAAAATCGAAAAAAAATATTAGTATGTTACCAATTTGAATTCGGTTAGACGCAGACAATGTGGGAAATAGAAAATTGGTCCTCTATAACTTTTGTATCGGAATATTTTATGTCCCGCATCGAAAGATCGGGGCATATTGTTTTACCGTTGCCTGTTTGTTGGTATGACGCGCGAAAATGGTCTAAAGTCAATATAGCGCTAGACCTATAATCAAAAAAGGGGTAGACCGCTGAAAATAGCGGTTTACCCTTATATTTTTAGCGGTCTACCGATAAAATATCGGTCTACCCATAAAATAAGGGTAGACCGCTATTTTAATTAACGGTCTAGCGATGAAATTACCGGTAAACCGCTATTTTTATCGGTAGACCCCTATTTTTTCGATAGCCAATCACAGAGCTCGTACTATACGGTCGTTGATATTCCCGGTGTGTTGAGGATGTAACGAGCCATTTGATTGGCTAATGAGATTTCGAGCAGAAGGGTCAGAAATAATTATCGGTCTACCGGTAATTTATCGCTAGACCGTTAATTGAAATAGCGGTCTATCCTTATTTTATGGGTAGACCAAAATTTCTATCGATAGACCGCTAAAAATATAAGGGTAGACCGCTATTTATAGCGGTCTACCCCTATTTTAACTATAGGTCTAGCGCTATATTGACTTTAGACCCTATTCGCGCGCCATATGTTGGTTCGTCCTATGTCTAGCTGTCATTCAGAAAACCTATCGTGAAAACTTAATGTGAAAATTTAACATTAGCTGGGGGGGGGGGGGGGGGGGCACTAGTGTTTCACAAACATATCTTTTTTTCAATCTACAGGAAACCAAAGACATCTCGTCGGTGTTATTGAATAACAATGTAACTCCAGCTTTAATCAAGCTGGAATAACGAGGTTTTGCAATAAGACCGACGAAATGCAGGAAACGAGAATACATCTATCACATTTATTATTTACAAATCTTTCATCTGAATTTAATTAAAAAGAAAAAATCTGCAGCAGCTGTCAGCAAATTATATTTCTAACATATTTTTGTTTGGTTAACAAGTGTAGACAAAATTTACCCTTTCTAAAACGTCTGCATTTAATAATTCAAAGTTACTGAAGACAACTATAACTGCAGAATATTCGAAATATTGTTGCAAACAATTTCTTTATTTTCCACGATGTTTTCGAAAACCATTATCTTGTGATGGGTCAAAGATAGAAATTGTGTGGAAATGGGTATAAAAGGACTTCTTCCTGAACATCGGCTAATTTTCTTCTATCTTTTTCATTTTCTCAGCTTCATTACAACTGGGCCTATTCCTGCTAGTAACTAGCGGGGCCGAGATTCAGCTTCTCAACATCTAGGGTCCGGATCAGATGGACACGATCCCGATCTACCTGCGTGCAGACAGCGAGAATAACCCCGCCATAGATCTGTATTTACCAAACAAATACGTGTATTGCGCGTCTACAGTAGATGCTAAAATATGAATAGGCTTGGAAAAAACATTGAGCCAAAAGAAGACAATGCTGATAAACAGCATTTTCTCCTTTTGCCCTACATTTTTAATGTCGAATTGCACACAAGTAAAATCTTTATCTACATCCATTTTGTCATCTGCAGCACATTTCAATTTGGATCAGTCCATCTATTCGCTGTTCGCTACGGAAAAAAACCCCAAACAAAACACCAAACAAACAAAAAAGCCCTTTTTTCCCAGTCCTCGGCTTATTTCATTAATTTTTTATCTTAACTTTCAGCAACCTTACAATTAGACCTATTCCTGCTAGTAACTAGCGGGGCCGAGATTCAGCTTCTCAACATCTAGGGTCCGGATCAGATGGACACGATCCCGATCTACCTGCGTGCAGACAGTGAGAATAATCCGGCCATAGATCTGTATTTACCAAACAAATACGTGTACTGGGCGTCGATCTATATGAAATATGCTTAAAAATGCAGAGGCCTTGTAAACATTGAGCCAAAAGAAGTAAATAATGATAATCATTATATTCTTCTTTTGCCTTCACATTTTTGAGCTGTATTGTAATCAAAACAAAACAAGAACAAAAGTGTACAAAACAGCTTAGAAAATATTGAGACCAAAAAGAGAAAATGCTGATTATCAGCATTTTTATCTTTTGTCTCAAAATGTTTTCTCAAACCTTTACCACTAGGTCCTTCAGAATTCATTTTCTTCCATTTTTTCATCATTTTCAGGTCCATCAGAATTCATTTCTTCCATTTTTCATCCTTTTCAGCTACATTACAACTGGACCTATTCCTGCTAGTAACTAGCGGGGCCGAGATTCAGCTTCTCAACATTAAAGGTCCTGATCAGATGGACACGATCCCGATCTACCTGCGTGCAGACAGCGAGAATAATCCCGCAATAGATCTGTATTTACCAAACAAATATGTGTACTGGGCCTCTACGGTGGATGCTAAAATATGTAGAATGTTGGAAAAACATTGAGCCAAAGAAGAAAATGCTGATAGTCAGCATTTTCTCATTTTGTCTCAATATGTTTTATGTCATACTCTACATAAATATAATCTTTATAGATATCCATTTTGTCATTTTCAGGAACTTTTATAATGAAACAGTCCATTCTTTTACTGTTTGCTGCGAAAAAGAACGGGCACCTGAAATAGTTAAGGCAATGTTTCTCTAGACCTGGACTAATTTCCTGCTACTCCTTTTCATTTTCAGCTACATTACAACTGGACCTATTCCTGCTAGTAACCAGCGGGGCCGAGATTCAGCTTCTCAACATTAAAGGTCCTGATCAGATGGACACGATCCCGATCTACCTGCGTGCAGACAGCGAGAATAACCCGGCCATAGATCTGACGTCGCGCACGGTATTGCGTCACTAAAATGTAACGTCAAACTAGCGAACGTCAATTCTAATCATTGCGTAACGTTAAAGTTTTTGCGTAGACGGTTGTGATGTGTTTTTAATGTATACCCTCTTTACAAACTAAAGTGATATAAAAATAAAAGACCAAATTTTAGGAAATATCCCACTATTTCCGTTCATTGTCTTTTCTTAGCTTTAACGCCACTTTGATTCATTCTATCATTTGTCTGAAAAATGTGACAATTAGATGATTTTAAGTTAACTTTAAATAAAAAGTTTACGTTCATAAAAACTTTTGTCCACAAGAAAAAATTCGAATATCTCTATTACTTTCAATTATTTTGCGTTGAAATTTTAATATGTTAAATAAGAAAAAAAATGGTATTTCCTCATTGAAATATTTTTTTTATGAATAAAGGAACAGGTATTTTTTTTAAAATCTAAAGAGTAAAAAAGTGACGTTTTCAACGATCCAAAACATTTTCTGTCCACACGCATTTAATGCAATTATTGCTTCGTTTATTATTGTAATCCGCTTTCTTCTATATATTTTAGAAAAAGAGAAAAATGGTATTTTCTGTATTAAGTTTGGTAGCATCTAAGTCATTCATTACCAAAATATTTAGGAAAATTGTCATTTTTTCTGCGACGTAATTCTAATTGTTACACTTCGATTTTTGGTAAACAAATTGAGATAATTTGCGTAATCGACATCGAAATTTGATTTCTTTGCGACAACACATTCTACAGCATCTCCACTATCATAAAATATATTATCTGTGTGTTTCACGTTAACTAACCACAGATTTTTTTTATAAATATCCGTTCGCATTTGTACATTTGTGTTACATGTTACACGCGTTTTTTCGCTTAATTTACGAGTAAAAAGTCTCTCTAGTAAATTTATACAAACTAACGAGTTGAAAAAAGCATGGCATTGAAAAAGATCACAATTTTACTGTTATTTTGATATATAATAAAGTTATGAGAAGGTAAATGGGTCTTGCGAAATTTAGTTATGAAACCCGGAGGGTAGCGTTTTTTGAAAAGTGACGCAATACCGTGCGCGACGTCATCTGTATTTACCAAACAAATACGTGTATTGGGCGTCTACAGTAGATGCTTAAATATGAATAGGCTTGGAAAAAATATTGAGCCAAAAGAAGACAATGCTGATAAACAGCATTTTCTCCTTTTGCCCTACATTTTTTAATGTCGAATTGCACACAAGTAAAATCTTTATCTACATCCATTTTGTCATCTGCAGCACATTTCAATTTGGATCAGTCCATCTATTCGCTGTTCGCTACGGAAAAAACCCAAACAAAACACCAAACAAACAAAAAAGCCCTTTTTCCAGTCCTCGGCTTATTTCATTAATTTTTATCTTAACTTTCAGCAACCTTACAACTAGACATATTCCTGCTAGTAACTAGCGGGGACGAGATTCAGCTTCTCAACATCTAGGGTCCGGATCAGATGGACACGATCCCTCTGTTCACCCCCATTGATCAGGTGGGCGTGACCGATCTAATTTGTGTTTATACAGATCGACCATTGCTCACTCGTTACTATGCTAAAACGTGAGTCCGCTACGCGCCATTGACCGAGTGGGCGTGTCCGATCTGATTATTCTGAAATGGATCGACCATCGCTCACCCTAAATCTTATTGTGAAAATAAAACAGAGTTTACTTAACCCTTTATCAAATAACATACTTTTGAATTTGTCCAGTTTTAAAACAAAAGCAGACGACAAAATGTATTTTGATAATAACCAGAATATTGTTTGCAATATAGCAAAAAGAATATAGAGACAGAAGAAGAGAATATTGGTCGGTCGCATTACCCCCTTTTGTCGCAATGCCTTCCCTAATAATAGCCACAACAATATTAAGGACATCAAACCATTTCTTGTTAGAAAAGGGTTAAGATAAGCCTGTACATGAATTTGAACAATTTCTAAAATAATTATTATGAATTTTACGTTTGTTTTGTCATAAATAGATATGGAACTTTCTATTACAGTATCACATCTTTTTGATAAAGGGTAAATCTGACCAATCAATCATACTGACACACATACTATGGTTAGAAAATCGAACGCCTGTTAATGTATGCAAATATAAAGTGTTCAATTATTACACATGTTGAACTAAATCAAACAATATCCATTTTTGGGAAGCAAATTTTGCAAAATTTGCTTCTCATTACAGCCGCCTTTCTCTGCACTTTACCATTCTCTGCATACCACACAACATCTTCCGGTCCTCCTCACTATAAATAGTTCTATCAAAAGCAAAGATTGATGAGGTAACAGTCATTCAAATATTCAATATGTAAGTCTGAAGTTATGTGTAGATATTGAATTGTGTGACTGAAAATGAAACACTCAATTAATCATGTCTCTAAGAGAAGAAAAGACCGGCGTAGTAATTTGCTTTATTATGGTTCAAAGATCAGTCCAATGGCGTTCCTTGTAAATGGGTCAGTCAAGTTTACTGAACTATGCAAATTCAAAGCTATAAATAGATGCATGGAATCAAAGTATTAAAGGTATTGGAATGGATAATCAAAGTACTCTTACGAATCAAAGTATTCAAGGTATTTAAAGGATAATCAAAGTACCTAATCAAAATACTGTACGAATCAAAGTATTCAAGGTATTCAAATGGATAATCAAAGTACCTAATCAAAGTACTCTACTTCTGGACAGGCCTACATTATTAACAAATTTGCTTCCCAACAGTACTTTCAGTACTTTGATTTAAAAGTAACCAAACTCAACTTTTCTTTTTTCACTATGTTTATAGATATAGTTTTGTTACCTCGTTTCGTTCTCAATAGTTTGTTTATGTTAGATGACATTGATCATAGTAATATTTTAAAATCTACTTCATCATTGATTAAAAAGAATTGCCATGAGAGAAGGCTGCTAATATTTAATATTATGTGTAGCTCTATGCCATCCTGTTTACTAATTAGCCTACTAGAGATTTATAGTATTGACTTCCATTACAATGACAGATAGTTTAGAAATATCATCTTACAATTGCCGTGGTTTAAACAAAAATAAGAAAAGATTTGATTTATTTACATTATTTAAAGAAAAAAACGCGGATATTATTTGTCTGCAAGAAACGCATTTTACCGGGGATGTTGAAAAAACAGTTTATTCATAATGGGGTGGAGATTGTTTTTTTAGTAATGGAAATCACAACTCAAAAGGTGTTTGTATCTTAATCAAAAGAAATTCTGGTATAAAAGTTTTAAATACTAAAAAAGATAATAAAGGACAATTTCTAGCTCTAGAAATATCTTTTTCAGACCTTAAATTCCTTTTGATAAATATATATGCACCAAATAAGGACTATCCAAATTTTTTTCAATATATATTTCAAACTATTGACTCAATGAATAGTGATGATAAGTTTATTGTCTGTGGTGATTTCAATCTTGTTTTAGATCCATCGCTTGATTATAACAATTACTAAAACATTAATAACAACATTAAGGCTAGAAAACATTTGTTATCAGAAATAAACAATAGGGATCTTATAGACCCCTTTAGAAATATTCATGGAGATAGCCAAAAATTTACATGGAAAAGATTCAATCCTTTTCAACAAGGAAGATTAGACTTTTTCCTAACATCTAATGACATTTTTGAATTTGTAAAAAACTGTGACATTGATATAAGTTACAAATCTGATCATTCTATTATTTTCTTAGCATTAAAATTCTCAGAAACCAGTTACGGAAAAGGTTACTGGACATTCAACAATTCGCACTTACATGATATAAACTTCCTTAATTGTATTAACGAGAAAATCGATGAAATTGTATTACAATATTGTTTACCCGTTTACAATCCCGAAACAGTTTTAAATATGGATAAATCAGAAATTCAATTTGTTATTGATGATCAACTATTTTTAGAAACCTTGTTAATGGAAATACGTTGTAGAACAATTTCATATTCGTCTTATAAAAAACGAGAAATGGTGCAACGAGAAAACCAATTAATGTCCCAAATCATTGAAGTAGAACAAAATTTGAATGACACAAATAAAGAACAACTATTAACCTTGCAATCCGAACTAAATGAAATCAGACAATTAAGATTAAAAGGCGCTTTTATACGATCAAAATCGAACTGGATTGATGAAGGTGAAAAAGTTACGAATTATTTTTGCAATTTCGAAAAAAAGGTATCAACAACAGAAAACCATACCCTTTATTGAAAAAGAAAACGGTTCTCGCATATACTCTCAAACTGAAATTTTGAAAGAAAATAAAACATTTTACGAAAACTTATACAATGAACGTCCACATAAAACAGATATTAACCTAGAAAGAGAATTCCGAAATGTTGAATATAATATATTAAATCACCAACAAGCAGAATCTCTAGAAGGCTTACTTACTTACAATGAAGTATCGAAAGCTTTAAAACAAATGAAAAATGATAAAAGCCCAGGATGCGATGGTTTCACATCAAGTATTCTGGGAAAAAAATAGGTCATTTTGTTGTAAGATCGTTAAATTATGCATACATGGCTGGTTGTTTTTCTCGAAACATAAAACTTGGCACTATCACTTGTATTCCAAAGGAAAATAAAGCAAAACAATATTTAAAAAATTGGAGACCAATAACACTATTAAACGTCTTATATAAGATAGCTTCTGGTTCAATCGCTAATAGATTAAAATCAACACTAGATCATCTTATTTCCCCCGACCAAACAGGTTTCGTACAAGGTCGATATATAGGCGAAAATACCAGATTAATATATGATGTTATGAAACTTTGTGAAGAAAAGAAAATACCCGGACTTTTAATGCTTATTGATTTTGAAAAGGCCTTCGACTCCTTCTCATTTAAATTCATTAAGAAAACTTTCCCTTTTTTCAATTTGGCGACTCTATTCAAAAGTGGATCGAACTTTTTCTGTACAGCACCGAAGTGTCAGTACAGCTAAATGGGTTTATTTCCGAAAATTTCCACGTAAAAAGAGGATGCAGACAAGGCGATCCGATCTTATCTTATATTTTCATCCTATGTTCGCAAGTATTAAACTTAATGATAAAATCAAACAAAGACATTTCCGGTATAAAAGTTAATGGCAAAGAATTTCTTCTTTCACAATTTGCAGATGACACATCCCTCCTTCTAGACGGGAAAGATAAATCGCTACATTCAGTTCTAGACATACTCAACCATTTTTCTGAATTATCAGGTTTAAACGTCAACTTTGACAAAACAAAAGTTATATGGATAGGATCTTTGAAATACAGCACCCGATCCATTAAAACGAGATGGAAATTATCGTGGGGCGAAACACAATTTAAACTTTTAGGTATACTATTTGATGTTGATCTAAAAAAGATGATAAATTTGAATTTTTATCCAAAGTTAAAAAGCATAAAAATCTGTATAACATTTTGGAAAAGGCGGAAATTAACACCAATAGGGCGTATAACTGTCATAAAGTCTCTTCTTTTACCCATGATGAACCACCTTTTTATCAGCTTACCAACACCACCATCAGATTTTTTAAAAGAGATTAATGATTTATTTATAGACTTTGTTTGGGACGGACGGCCGAAAATTAAAACTTCGATATTAATTAAAGATTATGAAGACGGTGGGCTAAGATTTCCTGATATTAATTGCTTTATCAAAAGTATGAAAATAATGTGGTTAAAGAATATGGTTGTACACCCAGATAGCTTATGCTACCAATTGGCTAATACTTTATTTGATATAGATAAACTTTTTAATACTGGAAAGTATTTCGGTGATCACATTATTAAGACCATAAATAATAGCTTTTGGGCTGATGTTATAAGAGCTTATATTTCATACACCGAAAAGTTTGTCCTAGAAAATTGGACTCAAGTTTTACATTTCCCGCTCTTTTACAACGACAAAATTACAATAGATTCAAAGTTTGTTTATAACGATTGTCTCTATCAAAACGGTGTAAGATTCGGTAAAGATATTCTGACTGAAAATGGCAGTTTTAAAAATTATCAAGATATAAAAGATCACGTAAAAGGTAGATTGCTTTTTCTAGAGTTTTACAGCATTCGAAATGCAGTTAAAACTTTCATAAGAGAACAGAACTTTGAAGTTGATAACTCGAAGCTATTTACTGCACATAACCCATGTGCATCTTGTTTTATCTTTCCATTGATCACAAAAAACAATATGAACAAAATCATCTATTCAACATTAATAATAAACGATGAAAAACCAACAAGTCAAACTAAGTGGCTCTCAATTTACAATCATTTTAACACAGACTGGAAAACTATTTACTCCAAAATTTTCAAATTAACTAATGATACTTACACGCAATGGTTTCAAACAAGGATATCTCACCGAATACTTCCAACGAATTCTCTTTTAAAAAAGATGGCCATCACTGATGATGACCTCTGTACCTTTTGTCAGTCAAATGAAGAGACTCTTTTACACCTTTTTTATGACTGTGTTAAGGTAAAGCCGATAATCCATCTGCTAAACCTAAGTATCAACGATTTTCATACCAATTTTCATCTAAACAGTGTAGATGTCATGTTAGGGTGCAATAATAAATCAAATATTGATATATTATGTTTAGAATACAAAAAATATATCTATAGTTGGGTCCAATACCCCAATCCCGTGACCATTCTTTGGCTAACATGTTTTGACGATTGATTTGACATCTATAGACCTTTTAGAAAAAATTTAGAAACCATGCCCCTCGAGATTTTGCTGGCATTTTTTGCTACATGTCCAAATCCAAAATGGCCGCCGCGGCCATATTGAAAAATTACCTTTTGAACCAGATCACCTGCAATCAAGTGTAAATACACTTTTCAGACTGACTTTATCACGAGAAATCCGTTTCTGACATTAGTTTTACACTAAAATGTTGTTTTGACCAAAATTTTCAAGATGGCCGCCAATGTAATGTTGAAACAATAAAATTTAAATAATTTTTGAAGTGAATAGCCTAAAATCAAGTGTAAATAATCTTTTCTGACTGAATCTTTCATGGAAAATCCGATTCTGACATTAATTTTATGTTTAGACGTCTTTTGACCAACATTTACAAGATGGCCGCTAACGCAAATTTGAAAAAGTAACTTTAAAATGATTACTTTTGAACAAGATCATCTACAATCAACTGTAAATATACTTTTCACAGTAATTCTATCACGAGGAATCCGTTTCTGTCATTAGTTTTACTCTAAAATGTTGTTTTGACCAAAATTTTCAAGATGGCCGCCAGTGTAACATTGAAAAATGAAATTTAAATATCTTTCCAAGTAAATATCCTGATGTAATGTGTAAATATACTTTTCTGACTGAATCTATCATGATAAATCCGACTCTGACATTTATTCTACTCTAAACGCATTTTTGACCAAATCCTGTACCAGATGGCCGCCAATTCGAATTTGAAAAAATAACTTTGAATTGATTATATTTGAACCAGATCACTTACAATCAAGTGTAAATACATTATTCACACAGAATCAAATATTGGGAATCCTGTTCTGACATAAGTTTGATGCTAGAATGTTATTTTGACGAAAATATAAACAATGGAAGCCATGTGATGGATTGAACAGAGACGTAAAATGACACACCGGCAATTTATTATTCATGATAACAACTTTTATCTATATTTAGAAACTGCAACTACATGATATGAAAACAAACTTTTGAAACAGTGAAAAGTTGTAATGTTATCTCTGAATGGGAGTTTTCAGTATCACTGTATTCGGTAGAATCAGATTCCGATGAATTATCGCCTCCTGCGCATCATTTGATCCGTCGTCATCCGATTCACACTGGCTTTCATAAGCATCCTCGAGTACAGGCAGGGTAACCGGAAGAGAAGGACGTGTATAGCGGACAGGGCGACAGCGGTCACCCACCATCTCCCATCCATGTCTGAGTGGAGATGAATGTTGCTTCACGGCAGGGTCATTACAGCCTGACTCCCGCAGCAAAGACAGTTGATAAAGAGATTGTTTACTCCGTTGGCACCTGCTGTACGAATCTGCCAACCCAGCAACCAATGGATGACTACAGCTTTGATCAATCAGATGCGGATACCATATTATTCTCAATGTACGCAGTGCTGCGGGGGTCAGGTTGCAATGACCCTGTTGTAATTGATGTAGCTGATACCGATGCATATGTAACGGCTGCATTGCTCTCACACCAGCTACCTGGTATGCTTTGCATTAAGAGAAAACAAGATACGATCTCTTGTAGTGGACTGGTTGCTGACGAGATGGCAGACTGTATTGTGCAGTTTCCTTGTATGACCGGTTGTGATGCAAACTCCGGTTTCTATGGCAAGGGTAAGATATCCCAATATGACAATGTGGCCGAGAGCCCTTAGCGAGACAGCAGCTCGGCCAGTGCGGAGTAAATCTCATCATGGAGGGAGAAGTGATAGATGGAATCTTTCAGTTTACACAAGAAGTGGTCTATTGGGATAACAAAAGTCCTTCTATGGCTGAGGCTCGTGCCACTAAGTGGAAGACCATGAAAAATAAGTCATTTATGCGACTTTCTCCTGATGGAGATATCCTCTGCCAACATGTGCTGCGTGCAAATTACTTGGCCTTCTAGTATCTTGTGTGTCACCCTGCCGTAAAGCAGCATCCGTCTCCACTTTGACATGGATTGGAGTTGGTGGGTGACCGCTGTCGCCCTGTCCGCTATGCACATCTTGCTCTTCCGGTTACCCTGCCTGCACTCGAGGACGCTTATGAAAGCGAGTGTGAATCGGATGATAACGGATTAAATGATGAGAAAGGGGAGAAAATTCATCCGAATCTGATTCTACCGAATACAGTGATACTGAAAACTCCGATTCAGATTAGATAACATTACAACTTTTCACCGTTTCAGAAGTTTGTATTCATATCATGTAGTTGCAGTTTCTAAAGATAGATACAACTTCTTATCATGAACAATGAATTGCCGGGTTGCAATTTTATGTTTCTGTTCACTCCATCACATGGCTTCTGTCGTTGATATTTTGGTCAAAACGACATTCTAACATAAGATCAGTCGGCATGATGTCATAGCATCACTTTCATTTTTTCATCGAGATTACTTACTCGATCTTTATCATTACGGGATTCCATATTTGAATCAGAATATTTCAAAAATCCATCATTAAATTTCATAAACAAAACTCTTTCTTTAAAGAATGTGATTTAAACTTTCTAACAATCGACACATTTTTAATACTAGTAATCAGGCGTAGTCGTCGAGATATTAATGCTGGAAGTTGGTAATACTTTAACGAAAAAGACCGAAGCTTTCACCTCCTCCAAATGAGTGCATGTGCGCTTTTTATGACTAACCATGTTTTTGATTGGCTGAAGGGATTGTGCCGACCGAATCAATCAAACTTATGTCAGAATAGGATTCCCCATATTTGATTCAGTGTGAATAATGTATTTACACTTGATTGTAGGTGATCTGGTTCAAAATTAATCAATTTAAAGTTATTTTTTAAATTTGCATTGGCGGCTATCTTGTATATTTTGGTCAAAAATACATTTAGTGTAAAATTAATGTCAGAGTCGAATATATCATGATAGATTCAGTCAGAAATGTGTATTTACACATTATTTCAGGATATTTACTTGAAAAGTTATTTAAATTTTATTATTTTCACATTACGTTGGCGGCCATCTTGTAAATTTTGGTCAAAAAGACGTCTAAACATAAAATTAATGTCAGAATCGGATTCTCCATGAAAGATTCAGTCAGAAAAGATTATTTACACTTGACTTTAGGCTATTTACTTAAAAAATTATTCAAATTTTATTTTTTCAACATTACATTGGCGGCCATCTTGAAACTTTTACAACACTTTAGTGTAAAACTAATGTCAGAAACGGATTTCTCGTGATAATTCAGTCTGAAAAGTGTATTTACACTTGATTGTAGGTGATCTGGTTCAAAAGGTAATTTTTCAATATGGCCGCAGCGGCCATTTTGGATTTGGCTCTGTAGCAAAAAATGCCAGCAAAATCTCGAGGGGCATGGTTTCTAATTTTTTTCTAAAAGGTCTATAGATGTCAAATCAATCGTCAAAACATGTTAGCCAAAGAATGGTCACGGGATTGGGGTATTGGACCCAACTAACATGCGTAAATTGAAAAAGACTAACCCATCTGTTAACGGATTTTTAAACTTCTTAAAGCTAACGATCGAAATAATCGATAAAACAAAAAATAAAGAACGGCTTAAAATAAACTGGGCAATTGTTAGGAGGATGGCACAGAGAACTTAAAAACATACATGAAAGCTTAAGAAATAAGATCATCTAACATTCTTTATTTCTATCTTTAATTAGCATATATCTTTGTTTATCCTTATCCACACATGCTTGAGGTTTATCCTCATCCACACATGCTTGAGGTAATTATGAAATTATACATCAATGTACTACTAGATAACCAAATCCGAATGTTTTAATCCATTGCTAGATGACATAATTATTGAGGAAATCTTCAATTCTTTTCCTACTGCACTCTTTCCTCATAGATTTGAAGCATAGATACTTCTTTTGATTCGCTAGCAATGTATTAAAACAATACCATGTATGCTATTTAAGAAATTTCATTTGTAATCTGTTATATATTGTTATATGCATTATTTATTGTACAAATTGGATAAATAAAGATTTGAAAAAAAAATCCCGATCTACCTGCGTGCAGATAGTGAGAATAACCCGGCCTTAGATCTGTATTTACCAAACAAATACGTGTACTGGGCGTCGATCTATATGAAATATGCTTAAAAATGCAGAGGCCTTGTAAGCATTGAGCCAAAAGAAGTAAATAATGATAATCATTGTATTCTTCTTTTGCCTTAACATTTTTGAGCTGTATTGTAATCAAAACAAAACAAGAACAAAAGTGCACAAAACAGCTTAGAAAAAATTGAGACCAAAAAGAGAAAATGCTGATTATCAGCTTTTATCTTTTGTCTCAAAATGTTTTCTCAAACCTTTACCACTAGGTCCTTCAGAATTCATTTTCTGCCATTTTTTCATCATTTTCAGGTCCTTCAGAATTCATTTTCTGCCATTTTTTCATCATTTTCAGGTCATTCAGAATTCATTTTCTTCCATTTTTTCATCATTTTCAGGTCCTTCAGAATTCAATTTCTTCCATTTTTCCATCATTTTCAGGTCCTTCAGAATTCATTTTCTTCCATTTTTTCATCATTTTCAGGTCCTTCAGAATTCATTTTCTTCCATTTTTTCATCATTTTCAGGTGCTTCAGAATTCATTTTCTTCCATTTTTTCATCATTTTCAGGTCCTTCAGAATTCATTTTCTTCCATTTTTCATCCTTTTCAGCTACATTACAACTGGACCTATTCCTGCTAGTAACTAGCGGGGCCGAGATTCAGCTTCTCAACATTAAAGGTCCTGATCAGATGGACACGATCCCGATCTACCTGCGTGCAGACAGCGAGAATAATCCCGCAATAGATCTGTATTTACCAAACAAATACGTGTACTGGGCATCGACGGTGGATGCCAAAATATGTAGGGGAACGTTGAAAAATGATCGTAAGTTGGTTTTGAATTTTTCATTGTTTGTAATTTAGGCAAATTATGGACGGAAAAGGATGCTTTGAGTATTTGAGACTAATACATGTTTTGGACAATTAATTTGATTTTTTGGGGGGTTTATGCCGTTTTGAACTGCTATGGTGCTATCGCGGTGGCTGGAGATCCAAATCATGGATTCCTGTCGTTTCTCACTCCAGTACTACCACAACACCCTAATTGAACCTCAAGCTGGCCTACACAGTTTAACGCTTGTCAAACTGTTGGTGGGTGACATTTTGTCAGAAAGGGTATTTGCCACGGCCAGCTATCTATATTGGGCATCTAAAGTAGATGCTGAAATATGTAGAGATTTAGAGTTTTAGGGATTATCGAAATCACTTGTTGTCCGCACAACCGCCCTTCTAAAGGCCCGGTCACATATACCATTCCGCATCCACAGCAAGACCGGAGCACGTCTAAAACAAGGGACCCGTATAGTAAAATTCTGACACGATATGGACGCGATATGGACGTAGAATCGAATGAGACCTAGCATTTAATTCGTTACATTTGTCATTTTCATTGTCTAATGATGCAAAAAGCAAAAACATTGTTCTTGTATTCCGTATTTAGCCCAGATTTAAAAAAAAATCAGATGGAAAACGATCGACATGGCGTTGAATATGGATGTATTTAAACATTAAGTGACGCGAAATATGCACGTACTCAATGTAGAGGTCATACGACCGCTTGCCATAGTCACCTTAATGGCGGTTGATTTATTCAAGTATTCCACCCCTAATGGGATTCACGCGACGTCGGATTTTTTCGTGTGATGCTGTTTTAAAACATTCGTAACGTACCGAACCTATTTGGGCGACGTCGTATACATTCGGCGGCGGAACGCTCCACCGCCGAATGCTTACGACGTCGCCCAAATAATTCCGACGTTGCGTGAATCTCATCAGAGATGGACTACCTTAAAGCAATGAATTCTCAATTTTTACTCCAGAGATGTACAACATTCGCAATCTGGTGGATACGGGCTCTTCCATAGTGACGTCTATCGTGGTAGACTGGAATCTTAAAGTATTATTTTGGTCTGAGATCTTCGTGAACCCAGAACCGCTGATCAGGACATCCAGTCTAAGTGGGCGCGGTGTAACGACCGTTATACAAGATAATCTAGTTCATCCTGTTAGCCTAACTTTGGACCCTGCAGAGGGGTGAGTAATATTTAAGGAGACATCAATTCCCATTTCAATATTTTAAAGTGGATTTTAGTATGTTTTGATGCCAAGATTGGTTATTATATTGAGTTTAAATACTATCACTTTTCTTAAATTATTGCTGATATGCAAAACACCTGCCTTTAAAGATTAGACGGAAATGACAAATTTCGTATACATCTCAATTGTGGTAAACTACAAATAGTTAAATTTGAACAAAACGGTTCAATATTTAGGTTTGATTTAAAAAAAATCATAAAAAAGCCCCTTTCAGATGATAATAAGATGAAAAACACTCTTAAACCTATGTTGTAGGTTCACATTTCAATCGTTTCGATAAGACAGTTCCATTGAGTATTTGTATAGTATATAAATAACATTAGATGAACGATGAAGGAAACATGACATTTTGGAAAGCCAATACCCACTCCTATATGTAGCACTGAATGTTCAGTCTTTCACTTTTCACAGGAAAATCTTCTGGGTTGACAAGAAAGGCAGCCTACGCGAGCCCCATGCAACAATAGAATCGTATTCCATAGTAACACAAAGAAGAACCCTAATCCGAAACATCAGCTCATCTACGTTCAGAGGTGCAGGCAGACCTACAGCTATGGTCGCTGATGTTGAAGAGAAGAAACTGTATTGGATAGATTCAAGGTAGGCCTTCATTGTCTTAGTTTAAGGTAGTCCACCCAGGCCCTAATGAGATTCACGCGACGTCGAAATTTTTTGCGCTGCGTCGTTAACATTCGTTACATTTCAAAACTTATTCGGGTGACTTTGTAAACTTTCAACGATGGAATGTTTCACCGACGAATGTTTAAGACGTCGCCCGAATAATTCCGACGTCGCGAGTTTCTAATTAGGGATGGACTACCTTAATTCATAATTGAAAGCCGTTTTCAATAAAAAATGATTCGTCAATTATTGGCAGAATTATCAAATTCAACAATCATAAGATGTCAAACACTTCCTGCAACTTCGGCGTCATCTGCGGCAACGAAGATTGACGAGATTATCCAATTCGTGACCGAAAAACTCTACTTGATAGATTTAAGGTAGATATTCTCTGTCGTATAAATCATAATTGAACGTCGTGATAAATGAAAGTGACATTTCACAATTATTTTTACACAAATTTTACTTTTATTCTATCAGAAAGAGCATGTTTTCTTATGAAAATTCTGAAAATTTGAAGCCAAAATATTGAACCATTTACGAGAAATATATATGTTTGTGCTAAAATTAAACAAATTGTTGTGGTCAACAGTTCAGATTTACACAAATTTTGTTATTTCTGTCTCAACTTTAAAGGCGTATTTTTCGCTTACAAATAACAACTTCTAAAAACTGATAGCATTTCTACGCACTAGAATAAACACTCTTTGCATCAAGATACACTTTTAAAAAATGAAATAAATGTGAAATGACGCCTTAAGGTATACACTGTACCATAAGCGTTTGGTTTATTGGTGGGTGGTTGCCTGGCCATAAATAACCTCCTCCTTGCAAGGGTTTTCTAATTAGGAATCGAGAAGGATAAGTTTTTTATTGGTTGATTATAGAACTAAAGACCTTTTAAAATATCAACCGTTTCGATACAATGGTCATCTTTTGCCCTTTCCATAACAACGAAAATTTAGGGCGACCCATTTTAAAAGCCGCTGCAAATTACAGAAGATACTGGTTATCAATATTTTCCCAGGCCTTTTCCTACAGGGGCACCAATATTAGGGCCTGTTTGGAAATCGTAATGGGCCAGGAGTAATAAATCTTGAATCTTGAATCTTGAATATTGAATCGTGGTTAATCACTTGTTTCATCTCCCAGATCCAAGTCCCTCCATTCCATGAATTACTACGGAAGTGATCATAGAACCATTCTACAAGATAGCGAGCGTCTGAATGATCCAGAGAGCATTATAATAAAGGGAGATTACTTGTACTGGATGGACAGAAACTCTTTAATGCGGGTGAGTACAAACGTGACGTCATTGTCGTGACTTTATTTTTGATTGTCTAAATGAAACAAAGATTATAATTAAGGGAGATAACTTAAAGTGGATGGACAGGAACTCCTTTATAAGGGTGAGTATAATATCTATGACGTCATTGTGGAATTCATATTCTTGATACAAGAAAGCGGATGTCTAGATGAGACAGAGTGCATCATACGCGTCAGTGAGCGCCTTAATAATCCAAGGAGCATCATAGTAAAGGGAGACTACCCATACTGGATAGACGTACTGGATGGACAGAAACTCAGTGATGAGGGTAAGTACATGTATGACGTCATTGTTGGGACTTCATTGTTGTTACACATCTGTATTCAGGTACAAAATGATCTGGATCCATGTGGATTTAAATGTTACATACACTGCAGAGACATGACCGGGATTTACCTTTATCTGCCTCTATATAAATGCTTCCCTCAGGCATCATATTGATGCCGATTCTACTCCCTTGTCTCTGGAGTGCATAGCCCGTCTCTCTGGTCCCGGCTTTCATATCATCGCTTTTCAACAAAACCTGTTAACTGCAGCTTATTTAGATAGAAGCTGCAGTTACGATTTTGTGTTGAAAAGCGTCGATGAACGATACACCATAATCCAGACAATGGTTTCAAACCGAACAGTTCCTTCCCAGCAACAACAATAACTCTAAATTGCTCCAAATCCGAGGATTCCTGTAATATTTTAATCGCTTAATTTTGTACTAATCACCTCTGCAGTTCAAAAGCGTACTATTCGATGAAAGACGATTGTATTTTCAAGGGGTCCAACGTACACAAGTTTTTGTGGTCAAAAAGATCGGCAGTGGACAAAGATGGCGGCTAAATGATTGAATTTGTGTCGATTTTGGTGACAAAAACTGAAAGTAAGTATGTTTCTTGCATTTGATATACCATGTCACCTAGCCGAGGATGTGGAGACAGTATTCACGCTCCTAGGGAAATAGGCTTTAACTTCTGACATGTTCTCAAACTCCAATGATGCTCGAAGTAATGCGAAGCTTGAGGCGGCAACAAAATCCGAAACTGATTTTGACCTGTATAAAATCGCCTTTTGCATAAAAAACGCGATGAAATGAGACTTACCCTCGCTGTCTACACCATTTAAACAATAAGCCCAACAATCTGATTGCACTTTTAATGTATGCAACACCTCGCATTCACGAAAAAACCCTATGTAAGCTGTCTAAGGTGGACTGTGGTCAACTGTACGAAAATAATGTCGCCACCATGTCAATTATTAATCCAACTATCTCCTGTAAAAATTTCGAATTGCGCTGCAAATTCAGAGGCGTAAGTTCGCGTAACAATGAATTTTGTTATAATGAAGTCCTAGGCGTATTATCAAGTCCATTTGACGCATTTTGGGACCCAAACATTATTAAAATAACGATGCGCTAGAAAATACTGTGGAAATTGAAAATGAATGAGCAATACATGTGTTAATTTTCCAAACTGTTTTCTATCCAGAGGGACCCGAAATGTAAAATTAAATACACTTGATATGGTCGTCTGGGGTAGTCTCTGGTTTACCGGGCGCAAAATCAGTTTTATCCTATTTTGTATGCTTTTGGTTAGGGCTTGAGATAAAAAAAAAATCAAAATTCATGTAAAAAGAATCGAAAAGGGCCAAGGAAAAAGAGAAGGAGGTGTGGGGGATAGCAGTACCCATCATGATAAGCCAGAACAAAGCACAACATTTAATGTGCCCTGCATACCAGAGGTGCGCTTCTGTAACGCTTTACACTTCATACAGCTAAGTTAAGACAGAGGCTGTTATTATCTAGATTGGTCTAAATTCAAGATGTTGCAGACGACAATTTCAAGTGAATATAATTTTTTATACTTTTTTTTTTCTCCAAAATGATTAATGATTTCCAAAGCATTGATGTTCTGGGAATTCAATTTGTGGTAATGGATTACATGGTATGTACATTCATGATGTAGAAAATCATCTAGAAAAATGACTTATGAGTTTAAAGTTGTAAACAACCTTTCATAAACTAAAGCTAGAGATGAATTAGTCCATTCGACGCTGCTATATGGCCTATATGACAACCTTGCAATGTCGAGTACAATGAAGTTTTATTTTTTCTTTGCATTGTATAAGTGCTCTAGAGCAGATCTAGCTTTGTTGCCAGAATGGCAACCTTGGGGAACTCCCACAATCCGCAAAAATCCAAGATGGCCGCCAAACGCAACTGGAAAAATCAACTTTTTCTCAAATTGTCAAAAATTGACGCGAAAAATGTGTAAATAGGGGTTCTTCGGTACGCTGAATCCAAATCTGATGATAATTATCACATTTGAATATGCCAAAATAGAGATGGCCGCCGGAAGCCATCCTGAAAATTACAGTTTTATTAGATCTATATTTTTGTCAAATTGTCCTAAATTGACGCAAACAATGTGTTACTAGAGATTATTTGGTATGCTGAATCCGCATCTGATGATAATATATCGTATTTGGATATCAGAAATGTACTAAATTAGAGATGGCCACCGGAAGCCACCCTGAAAATTACAATTTTATGATATCGTTTTTAGATGGTCCACATAAGACATTTTATGGCATACTTCGTGAGTCAAGTTAAAAATAGGTTTTCGTTTCACATTGGATTAAGCTGATGTATACCAAATTCCGACAGAAGCTATATTAATAATTATTATTTGTTGAAATACTGATACAAATACATCCAAAATCATAAACTGTATGTATAGTCTATTCTCTGTGTTTACTTCTAACACTTTGTAGTCTTCATGTAAATGTTATAATATAGATCTCTTTGATAAATTCTAAAATGGCCACCAGATCCCATTTGGAAATTGATTCGCTCTTATATGTAAAAAATTGGTGCAAACAATGACTGTAGAACGTTTGCTATACATTTTCAATTGCAATGATCGAGGCTTGCCATATTAGATGATTTTAGAAACCGTTGTAGCAGACAATCGTCATCGAAAGAACAAGTAGACATATGTCATCCTTATTTCTTGGCTGAAAAATTGACCCCGAAATAATCCATCTAACATACTAATCGCCTTTAAAAAGATGCCATTCATGATCAATCTATTCTCTATCACAGGAAATTTTAGCGATTTTTATGTTGTCTGTTCCTTATTAAAGGCAAAGGTCCCAAGTTTTTTAATCCAGAAAATCATACACATCCTCACAAAACACATGTTACGTCGTAATATTGAAGATACATTGTAATTACATGAGATCTTCTTTAATTAGCTCCTACATATTTATTCAGCGAAAAATCCGGTGGTCTGTACGGGTAACGATCACGGTTTTTCGTGACAGAGGCCGGTTTCTCGACAAAAGGTTCGAAAAAACGCATGTAACATTTGACAGAAAATCGCCATTCCATCAAGTTTTACTTGATAGAGTATGTTAAAATTGTTGGAAATTATAACTTATGATAGTGTAAGCATCATTAAATAATGTGTTAAACGTCAAATGATTTTATATTGCATTTGCAATAAAATGAGGAATAAAATTCCGATTCCCTTTACTTTTCAATGCGTTTATATCTGGGTATAGATAAGATAGTTGAATAAATGCTGCATACGTCATGTTTAAAAAAAAGTTGACATATCATCGACGAACAGGAGATTGACAAAGACAAGAAAGTAAACGTGTATCGGAGAAAAACTCTGAAAATGGCAAACAATATGTATGTCTGGGTCATAAAAGACCCCACCTGGTAGCTTGAGGGTCAAAGCAAAGTTCTGCAAAAAGACAGGATTGGTCAGTCTGTTACTACCGTACAAGGTAGACATTGACGATGTACTGTTTACATGAGCTTTTGCTCAAATAGATTGAAATAATAAAGAATAATTATTAGGTAGGTCAAAATTTACAATTATTAAACAGCTTTAATAAGGTACCATAATTACATTGATAATTGTGAAGATATATGCCAATGTTTCCCTACATTCAAGTACCAACATCAATTCCATAAATGTTTTGTTAAAAGATCATTTAGATCCATGTTAACTGCACCTGAATACCTTATATACAAGTGACAGCTTCTTAATTTTGACATATAATCGAACAAGCATGCATTTTTTGAACAACCACTGACACCTGATTACTTGATATAGATCGAGCCTTATAAAATGGGCTCGTCCTATTTACTAGATTTTTTTTCTGAATTATGACCGTTCAGCAATTCCTCAAATGCATTGTCGTTTGTTTCCAGGATTCAATTAACAAATTATTAGTGTGTGGTGTTATTTTTCAGTTTTTTTATTGATAGCATATCAAATGTCCTATAATCTATAAACTGAAGAAAAATCAAACTATAATTTCATTATGATTTTAAGTCCATATTTCCAATTTTTATTTTGAAATATTTAGGCTTCTAACAGGCGTGAAGTTTTTCTTTAATATCTCTTGGTGAATCTTTAGATAAGAAGGATCTAGCACTCATGCAAAATGTCCCAACATTCATTGCACATACTGGGTAACTAGTGACAAGATAGCACGATACTGTTGAGATTTATTATGCAATTTAAAATGGAACTACATGTAGATATGACTCATCCATAAAGACACAAGTATGCTTATAATGTTTCTTGTACTTATTCCATGCTACTGACCAATCAAACGGTATCTACATATAGAAACAATTGATTATTGTCATAATACCTTTTTAGAGTTTAGTACACCAATCTTAGTCAGAAAGCCCTGGTGTCCGGGCTCCCTCTCGAATTTGTTAAAAAAGGCGTAAAGTGATTTTTAAGGAATCTCTCATTCGCCATCATATTAAAACTCACAGGGAAGTTCAAATGTGAAAATGATTCATGAAATAGATATATACAGAAGGACCATTTCAATTGTGTGTTTTTTTTCTTGCCATGGATAATATCGTCGTATTATGGTTCAATCTGAAATCCTTGGATGAACATATTGAAATTTATTGGAATGCTAGGAATAATACCGACAAAGAAATTTAATGCAACTTATTATGTCTACAGAATCAACTTTGTCATATTTCAACATGGCAACTGGTGGCCATAATGATATAAGCAAAGTGACACACAGACATATCTGAAGACTACAGCGCAGACTTTATTTTCATTTCACGGTATGGCAACTGGTGGCATGTTTACTATAGCTTAGATATGCATTTAGTGCTAGCAAACATAAAAAGTACCGTTACTCGCAATAAACTAGTTATTTTGTATACACAAGTTTATATTTTTCCAGGACAAAAGCTTCAAATAAATCTTACATGCACAATAATAACATACGATAACTCACTGGAAATATTTCAGTCAGCGCTCTTTGAAACGAAATGTCAAGAGCATTTTGATAGAATATGTTGAAATAAACATTAACTTTATTAAGATATTAATCTCGGTATGTTCTGCTTAAAATGATCCCCTATTTTCCCCTCTTTTTCAAGATGGCAACTAGTTTACATATTCTTTATTTTTATTTCTACATTCGGGAAATGTGTAGCGTCTACATTAAATATAACATTTTGCGTTCGAAATAAATATAAAAGCAACAAAATGCAGAAAAATATCAAAATCTAGCCACATTTTGTACCATTATTCAGCTCGAAATCATTTTAAAAATGGCATGTGGCGGCCATGTCGAAATTTGATATACATCAGGTTGATTCAAATGCCAGATGAAGAAATTAGATTGAACTTGGATTCATAAGTTGTCTTTTGTAGGTCATGTAAAAATATCATAAAATTGTAATTTTCAGGATGGCTTCCGGCGGCCATCTCTATTTTAGTATATTTCTGATATCAAAATGCGATATTTATAATCAGATTTGGATTCAGCGTACCGAAGAATCCCTATTTATACATTTTTCGCGTCAATTTCGGACAGTTTGAGAAAAAGTTGATTTTTCCAGTTGCGTTTGGCGGCCATCTTGGATTTTTGCGGATTATGGGAGTTCCCCAAGGTTGCCATTCTGGCAACAAAGCTAGATCTGCTCTAGAGCACTTATACAATGCAAAGAAAAAATAAAACTTCATTGTACTCGACATTGCAAGGTTCCGAAAATTTCGAATGGACTAAATAGCTGGTGGATTTAATTGGTTATTGTAATAGATTTGACACAAAGCATTGATGTGGCACATTGTTAGGTGCACCAGCTACAAAAGTGAAGCTGAAATATTGTTGAATGCAGCTGTAAACTCCATCAAAGCAGTAATCTACCAAAACTATCCAACTTTGTGAGGTATTGTTTCTATATTTCAGGGAAAAAGACCATTCAGGAAACAGTTGAATCAAAGAGAATGATGTGTTACAGATTAATCTCCGCTTGGATGAGTACCTGAGGCTACACGCTAGAGGGAGAGACAAAACTTTTCATGTTTACTAACGAACTGAATGAATTTGAAGACTTTTTATCAAAAATTCATTGAAAAGAGATAACTATTTTTAAATGAAATTTAGCTCTTGATAAATGACCAGGCAGAGCATATTTAGCTATTAGCTAGGTATGCTCTGTCAGGTCATTTATCATTAGCTTTACCGGTGTATCAGTTTATTTTGGCTCCTGAGCAGCTATTTTAAGCAAAAAGGCCGAAAAATTTGACCAAAACACATTAACTTTGTTTTTTCTTTACATTTAACAGAAGGTGTAACATTTGTAGACATTGTTTGAATTTTTGGGGACTCTGGAACAAAGTTTTAGGTGGAGGCCAAGATACCCAGGGTGGGGGCCATGATACCCCGAGGCCAAGATAAACTGTTACAACGGTTCTTATCATGTTAAAGATTTACATGTTTTAGATTAATTGTCATGCATTAATAGACTTTATTGTGGGTTAATTCAGTTTAAAAAACTTTGGACTTTTTTGCCAGAGTTTAAAGTAGGATCAATAAATTGTCCCTGGACAAGCATCTAATTCCTCCATGTTCTCAAAAGCTTACCTTATTAGAGAGTTTCAAATAGACTTGTTTGTTAAAATGAGAGTCTTAATGGGTTTTTTGCAAAGTTTTAGATATCTAGCCTTAGATTTCCAAGTAAATTATCAGTGTACTTTGGTTTTGGCAATTCCCAAGCGATATGAAATTGGAATTTGTTTTGTGTAATTAAAGAAAATAGCAGTGGTTGAAGAATCTTGAGTTTGCTTTTTTGATTTATATTTTCACCTCATTTTAATCCTTTCCCAAACAACTAAATGTTGGACTGGTCCAATTTGAAATCAGCTGTTTCTTAATGAAGATAGCATTTGTGTAGAGAGCTTAGAAAATATTGAGGCAAAAGGAGAAATTATATTATTCCTTTTTTTGCATCAATGATTTCACAAGGTTAATCTATAAGGGACATAAAAATGAGTTGAAAATAAATGGAAAAAATGAATAATTTTTTCATTCAATGTCCTATCACCTATAAGCCCAGTTGTCTTGCCATGCAATACACTTGCGGAAAAGGATGGAATTGTTAATACAGTTACCAGCATCCTTTTCCAGATGATGTTTTCAAAGGCTTGGTCCTGAATGATCCAATTGGTCATTGGTTCATTATTTGCTAGTAGCCTGGTAGTCTAAAATTGTCAGATGACATTTTAATCTGCTTTTGACAGATGTCTTTGTCTATGGAAAATCTGTAGTAAAATTCAAGTTAAGAATAATTTATCCCGTGAGTGTCTGGAACATCTGTTTAAAATTTTGAAGAGAAAAGATTCATTGATACACCTTGATATTTCCTTTTCCATCAATGATTTTACCATAGTGAATGAAGAAGTTTTCACAGATTTTGGTCATCTACATGTTTTCTCAATATGTACTAACAGAACTTCCAATCAAAGCCATCGACTGCTCTCTCATTTTAATTATTCAAATCCATTGACGATAGAAAGACTTCTGTCAAATCAAGGTCTGATCCAGGATTTTTCCTGGGGGCAGGGGGGAAGGGGTGGGGTTGGGGGCGAGCGACCCAACGCACCAATCCCCCACTAGAGTCGCCTTTGCGAATGGCAGAAAGGATACTGGTGGAGTCAGGGGTCTGGTGCCTTTTTCCCAAACAATCCTTGGTCGTGATGTATAGATCTATGAGATGATGCTTTTGAAAACATTGAGGGAAGCGTAATAGAAATGCTGACAATAAGCATTCACCCCCTTGTCCCTTTTTATTTTTCTACCATATGAAATGAACATTCAACATTATCGATGGCTCAGCGTGAAACAGTTCTAACAGCCTATATGTTTATAGGCAGTTACAACTGTTTCGTGCTGAGCCAACGATTTCACATTGTAAGTCAGATTCACATTGTTGTCGGCAACCATTTTCTATTTTGACCAGTCTAGCGGACAAAGATTACTCCATCAGTTAACCATATAGTGGCATTTTGAAATTGATGCCCAACAAGATAGAGGTTTTTTTTATATATAACATTGTGGAAAATCAAGAAATTGCATACATATGACAAGCAAGCAATCTTTTCATTTTCCACAATATTTTCAAGCAAGAAAGACCAAAAATCATAAAATCTTTTCCACTTTAAATTACTGTCTGCAACATCTTTGAATTGGGACCAACATCAAATTTGGTTGTCTTGGGAAGGGTTATACAGTACCACATTGTACAAGTTTGACATGATTTTATTCTGTAACGAGCAACACCAAATAGTATCAGAAGACAAAATGCTTAATCAATCCTTTCCCAAACAAGACCTGATTTTGAAGTCCTTAATAGAAAAGGCTTGAGAAACATTGAGGTAAAAGAAGAAAATTCTGATTACCAGCATTTTCTCCTTTTGTCTCAATGTTTTCTGAGCTATATCATAGGCAAGTCCTACCTTAATTAACATCTGTTTTTGGTCTCTGAAACAACTTAAAAATTGGACAACCCTAAAATTTTGCGGTTTGGGAAAGGTTTGATTAAACATAAACTTCTTTAAAAGCTGTAGGTCTGGTCATTAGCATTGCAAGACTAGGAACCATCATCCATGAAAATATCTTGAAGCTTGACTGTGGTTTTCATCATCTTGTGTCAAACTTCATAAATCAATAGCATCCATCTTTACTGTGTGTTTACAGAGTTCTTGAAAACATGCATAAAAATGTTCATTTGTGACTTCAGGTAATATTTCTGGTATGCCGTCTCAGTGAATTCAGACAGTTATGCCAGTTATTTCTCGGAATTCATCAGGACCGGGATACTGATCTTTCAGCTACGGTCAAGTGTCTGCCAAGGAAGATTAACATCACCTGAAAAATATAAATAAGATTTATTCAAACAACGGCATTATAATGATGACAATGATTAATACAATCATTTCCCAAACAATGAATGATACATACAACCATGTGTTGAACAATTAGAAAATATTGACGAAAAGGAAGAACATTTTTGATACCGACTTATTCCTTTTCCTCGATATTTTTACATCTTATCAAAGGGAATTATTAAGTCACGCAGTGGCAGTAGATCCAGTCATATTCTTACTGAAGCCTGACTTACTCCTACTAAACATAGATCTAGACTATAAATGATTTATAAATATTTTTAACATCACTTCATTCTCAAAGAGAATTCGTGGTTCTAAAAACAACGTTCTTTAGTACTTTTCAGCAGCGTTCCCATTGATTCTTAAATCTGGGGGTACAAATGCTTATTTTACAGGATGCTTGCACCCCCTCTTTAAGAGACAAATTAGGCTGTCTACAAAAACGAGGGGTACAAGATTCATTTTGAGGGTAAAATAAAACCATTTGTGGGGGTTTGGGTATCCTGTTTCAAATATGTGAAAGGATTTCAAAACAAAACCTTTGGGAAACACAATTCGAAATTTGACAAGGGATCGTTAGATTTGACATGGTGGCGACATTATTTTCGTACAGTTGGCCACAGTCCACCTTAGACAGCTTACATAGGGTTTTTACATGAATGCGAGGTGTTGCATTCGTTAAAGGTGCGATCAGATTGTTGGGCTTATTGTTTAAATGGTGTAGACAGCGAGGGTTGGTCTCATTTCATCGCATTTTCAATGCAAAAGGCGATTTTATACAGGTCAAAATCAGTTTCGGATTTTGTTGCCGCCTCAAGCTTCGCATTACTTCGAGCATCAATGGAGTTTGAGAACATGTCAGAAATTAAGGCCTATTTCCCTAGGAGCGTGAATACTGTCTCCACATCCTCGGCTAGGTGACATGGTATATCAAAGCCAAGAAACGTACTTACTTTAAGTTTTTGTCCCCAAAATCGACACAAATTCAATCATTTAGCCGCCATCTTTGTCCACTGCCGATCTTTTTGACCACAAAAACTCGTGTACGTTGGACCCCTTGATTTTAATCTGTCAAGAGAATCTGCAGTACGTCTTAACGCTTGATAAATAAACCCTTTCCCACAAAAGACCTTATTTTGACGCCCCTAATAGAAATGGTTTAGGAAAACATAGAGGCAAAAGAAGAAAATGCTGATAACCAGCATTTTCTCCTTTTGTCTCAATGTTTTCTGTGCTAGATCCATAATGCTTCAAAATTATTTATTTTATCAGCATCTATTTGTTGTTTTGAGAAGACTTCAAAATGCACAACCCTATTTTTTACGGTTTGGGTATAGAATTATCTGTTTGTGGTAATCAATTGTTGTACCAGATGTTTCTTCAAAGACATTTAGTGCATCCAATGTTTTGCAAGTGATCTAGAATGTGTGATTTCAAACTTTAACGCGTCCAGTTGCAAAAGAGAAACGTATCGAGCAAATACAGACTGAGTGGTGGGCTATTTTTTCAATGCATGGGCGGAAGTGGGTTCAAGCATCATTTTTCTACAAATAAAAGGAATCGGCAATTGCATTGAATTTAAGGAAATAAGTGCGTGGAACTTATCTCTATTAATACTTTGAAAATACAAATAATTTAAGCGTTATTTCGAGGATACGCCATAGGACCCGCGTTTTTTTTACTTTCAAATTCAACAACAATGGCCTTTTCAGACTTCACTATTGGCCTTTTTATATTAAATTGCATCGTCTCAGATATGGTTGATATGCTGCTGCGTCAGAATGATTTACATGTCTGCATTAAACATTTGATATTTCATATCGGCGGGCGATCTGTTAGCGATCTGCTAGCGATAGGAGAGAAATGTGAATTAGTGAATACAGAATGGAGCGGACAGTTGTAAAATCAATTATAATAGCGTTTGATTGGCATTTATAAGATGAAATATTTTTATTACATTAACCCTTTTTCCAAGCAGGATCTGATTTTGACGTTCATAATAAGGCTATGGATAACGTTGAAACAAAAGAAGAAAATGCTGGTAGCCAGCATTTTCTCCTTTTGTCTCAATATTTTATATGTTGCATCATTCGCAAATATTGTATCAACATCCGTTTGGTCGTCTGCAGCAGTTTTGGAATCGGTCCGCTATTATTGCTGTTTGGGAAAGGGTTAACCGTAAGTACGAACACATAAATCTTTCTTGATTCAAGTAGCCGCGCCCTGAAGTGTTTTGTAGAACATATGCGAAGGAACGTTTGAAAATTGGGGGGTGGGGGGGGGGGGGGTAGAGGAGGGCACGGTTTTCTGTAATACCCCTGCTCAACCTCTTTTCCTGAGGAGGGGAATACACAGAATTGTGTACCTAAAAAGGCGTGGAGGGGATGCACAGGGTGGTATATTTGAAAAAAAGGGGAAAAGGGGGGGGCAGAATATATGTTGTCCCAATCTTTAAGGGAACCTATCAACATGTCACATTGTAATCATCTGGATCACTCAGAGGCTCGCTTTAGTTTACTTTGTAAGTCTTGGTTATAATGTTCACAATAGAACGGACATGTGAAAAATATCAAGTTTTCATTTTCCCCTTTTTTCTCAATGTTTTTTGTATATACAAACATCTTGTCGGTTGCAGCAGTAATCAGATAAGTCCAGTCGTATTCATTGGTGAAGGATTTACCCTTTCCAAAATGACAGTATTTTGGACCGTCTTAAAAAGCAGAAACTGTTTTAGCCTTAAAATATTGAGGGAAAAGGCGATTATCAGCATTTTCCTCAATGGTTTCTCAAGATCACCAATTTAGGACGTCAAATCAATGTCTTGTTTGGGTAAGGATTAATCTGACAGGTTCCGTTTTTTATTTGTTTTGTTCTAAGTCTGTCTGCATTGCTCGAATTCTAGACACTGGGAAATACAATATATCTAATTGATGGTAACCCTTTTCCGAACAATTTATTCGCCTGACGTTCATGAACGAGATCATTTTTTTTTGGGGGGGGGGGGGGGGGGGCTATTTGATTTCGTAAAAAGAAAAAAATGCTTAGAACAGCCATTTCTTCTTTGCGCTCAACGTTTATAAAACTACATCATACATTAATTTGCTATTGTAAATCATTCGTTTCCTTATCTGCAATTCTTTACAACTAGACCAATCTAACCCTTGTTATTTTGAAAATGGTTGACCATTTTTTCTAATGATTCTAATGACAAAGCTTTCTAATTTAAAAAAAAATCAAACACACAATAAAATCAATGTTTTTAAAGATAGGAACCATGTTCACTTTAGCTGAGAAAATATCAGAACAAAACGAGGAAATGCTTGTTATCAGTATTTTCTTTTTTGCCTCAATGTTTTTATCCGCCCTTTTGTGAAACGTGGACCGTGTGTGTATGGGAAAAGGTTAATTGATACAGCAGATTGCAACATTTAGGCGGGACTCTAAGATTTGGAACTAATTCTCATAATAATTTAGTCACTCAAGAATGTGTTATGTCTTTTACGCTCCATTTATTTATTTAGATATTAGCACATTTTTGCCATTTACCTTTTCCCAGGCTGGAGAAATTAGATTGATTCCAAATTTACAAATTCCAACAAACCGACTCGTTTTGACTTTCTATAAAATTATAATTGCATTTGGAAAATGTCAACCAAAGCCTTTGTTTTGAAGGGAGCCAAGTATCGTTGGTAATAGCCACAAGCAAATTCTTGTGTTGTGATATATTCATTTAATGAAAAGAAAACGTTCGTTTCTTTATTGGACAGATTTGTAAATTATGATTTTGTAGATCTAGCAATTCAGAATTTTGAAAAGAATACTTTTTTTCGTTTCTTTAATTATAAGAATATAGAGAGCGGGTTATTTTACGAGCAAATTCTGTTTTATTACTCGTGATTGAATCTAACAACCACATGCCTTTAGAAAAGTAATAAACGTAACAAAGAACCCATTTTGCCTAATTTGACGAGCGCTATGTGAAATGGGGGCTTAGTAGGCATATAAGTATACATGTACAATACAAGGACTAAATGCAGACAGCAAAATGGGCGTTGATAAGGATTCGATTTGTGTGCAATATAGCACGGAAAATATTGAACCAAATGGAGAAAATGCTGATCATCAGCATTTTCTTCTATTGTCTTTCCTAAACTTTTCTGTTAGGGACCCAACACTAGTTTTTGGAAAAGAATTAAGGCCACTTTATCATGATTTTCACTTCAAATACTTCCAGGTTAATAAAAAGAATGGAAGCGATGAACTACTGATTAAAGTATTTGAGAGAAACCCACCACAACGTATCAGATTATATGAAGAAAAGAAGGAAATAAAAAGTAAGTTCAAACTTCAACCTATCACCAACATCAATTTTCTCAATTGATTTCCCAAACATCACTTTTCACGGGGTATAACCTGATGTTCGTAACTGCAGTTACGCACATCCAATATGGCGACTTCAAAATTAGGGGAATAATTATCAAGCTTTAATTGTATAACTAGACGTGTTATTCGTTCGGGTTTCTTTACCAATACGATGTTTCTTTATTATAAAAGGAGTTTGAATCGAAATTTACATTTTTAGGTTAGTATAAAAGCTGTAATACAGCCTTCAAAAATCACGATGATGTGCGTGACTGTTACTTGAAAATAGGTCAGTTACAGTATTACAGTTACGCAAATCATGCCATTTTTTTCGAGCTCCGATATTGGCCTACTAAATAAATAAATCATAATAAAGAGAGTGTGACATTGTTTACAAGGTTATTATTGATCAAGTAAAAATATACCAAACCCATTGAGATAGTGCCTGAAATCGATGCTTGTACAACTCGCATCTTTGTCCCTCCGCCATATTGGACGTGCGTAACTGCAGTTACCAACATCAGGTTATACCCCGTGACTTTTTGAATCGTTTCCAATTCGGAGGTGGATAAGGCGGCAAAATTCGTAGTGTAGAGGTAGAGCATCGGCCTTGCCACCAAGAGGATCCGAGTTTGATCCCCGGTAGCGAAGGTTGCTTCCGAATCTAGGCAAAGTAAATACATTTAAAGTTACGCCTGAAAAATATCCAGCACTTCGAACAATATTATGCAACTTACGTGAATAAAATGCTTGTTACCAGATTTTTTCTCGCATTACTTATTCGAATCAACTTGGTGAGGGACATTAAAATGACTGAAAGTAATCCGAGACGTGAACAAATATCCACAAATGGCATTTGTGAAAACGTTTATGAAATGTAGGTACTTTATAGAAGTTAACCAAACGGCAAAATTGCTGTGGACAACATAATCGATGTTAGTAAATGATAACGTTTTTGCACTTTCGTCTTTAGTATATATATTTTAAAAAAGTTTCTGCCACATACATCAAAACTAAACATTGTGTGAGAAAGGGTTAGAGAAAACCAAACTCGTTTGTGCTTTCAAATCAAATCAAGGCAAGTAACCGAAGGAAACCACATAAACACACGGGTTATTTCCCTTCAACGAAAGAAAAAAAAACCATGTGTCATTCTATCCGACTGTATTTGGAATCGTCGAGATTCTGTCATTAATTGAGAAAGTTAGGATAGTCGACCCCTAAAGATATTTAGGCGAGGAAGGAATTTTTGAGGCGATGACGTTAACATTCTTTACGTATCTGAACCTATTTGGGCTACGTCGTGAATATTCTGCGGTGGATAATCCCATCGCCGAATGTTTACGATGTCACCCGAGTAGTTTCGACGTCGCATGAATCTCATTATGGGTACAATACCTTATAAGGTCAAACCATTTCTTTCTATTTTTGCCAGGTAACTACGACAGGTCAGCTTTAGCGAAAACCTGGCGAGATTTATCCTCGAGTGAAAGCATGGAAGATAAACCGTATTACGACGCGGATGAAGACTATTATGATGACGTAGAGAAACCCAAATCCAACCAAAAAAGTAGTTCTCAACATATATCTATAGATTTGGCTTTAATAACTACCATAGCGCTTTCAGTATTTGTTATAAGGCATTTAATTTAGTAGATCGGCGTTTATATGTACATTAATTTATTTATACATGCATTTTTTATCGTTATAATTTCATAATTGAATAAAAAAAAAACACTCAAGGTAGAATACCCGTAATGTGGCCATTTTGAGACTCATAAAACATCGGCCTTTTTTCGAGCGGCGTCGTAACGTATCCGAACCTATTCGGGCGCGGTCATAAATGTTCGGCGGTGGAACTTTCCACCGCTGAATGTTTTTGACGTCACCCGAATAATTCCGACGTCGTGCGAATCACATTAGGGTGGACTACATTAAAGCAAACATTGAGGAACGTGTCATTTTAAAGGCAATTGCGACTTCCGTGGATCGAGTCCACAGTGTGCTTCTTTATTTAGAGGCCGCGGCCTTAGCGCAGTTGGTAGCGCATCTGACCCTCATTCGAGAGGTCCCGGGTTCGATACCCGGCCGCGGCTAATACCCTTTCTGACAAAATTGTCATCTACCAATGGGTTTCAAATCGTTAACCTAAGTGGGCGAGCAGCTGGAGGCTCGGTAAGGGTGTTGTGGTAGTACTGGTTTGAGAAACAACAGGAATCCATGGGTAGGTGCTCCAGTCGCCGCGATATGACCCTGGTAGTTGAAAACGGCGTAAAACCCCAATAAACTCAAACTCAATTCTTTATTTAGCCTAATAGTATAAGTGCGTATTGTAGGTAAAAAAAGATAGCATGGATCCCGATCATACTGTACGTAAACAAACTAATGATCGGATTTGTGATCAATACAGCACGGACAATGTTGAGGCAAATGAGGAAGTTGTTTGGTACTTGTACATGCATGAAAATTGTAAGTGTTTTAATTCCATTTCTAAACTGTTTCCATTTCGGATGTTCCTATTTGACAGCTTTTGCGGACATCGAAACGTTTGATTATAAATATTTTACGGTTTGTGTTCCAAAAAGCGCAAGAATTACTGAGACAGAAGTGATTATAACCATTCCCTTTGGTCTAAATGTTTTTCTAAAAGTGTATTCAACTACGTACGTACACATTAATGTATTTTGCGGTAAAAATAACTATTTTCCAAATGGCAAAATATTGGACTGTCCCCAGAAAATAATGCAGATGACTTAATGGATATTGATAACGATAACACTCAAGTACAAAACAGCATGGAAAATACTGAGGCAAAAGAAGAAAATGCTGATTATCAGCATTTTCGTCTTTGTCAAAGTGTTTTCCAAGCCCTTTCCAATAGGGACGTCAAAACCAGGTCTTGTATGGAAAAGGCTATTGAACGTATACATGTATAGTGAATGTTAACTCTTTTTTTACATTGATGTCATGATTGCAATAAGCTAAATAGTCATTGTTTCTTAAATGTGCAATAAAGTTTATATGTATTGAAGCTATCAATGCTTTAAATCTTTTATCATGAACATTTATTAATTGACAGGCGCGGAATATACTGTCCCAAATGACGCAATTTCAGAATTAAATGTTGGTGCATACCGTCCTTGTATAATGTAGAATTATAACTAGATGCACGCATGATGCAGTCGATGAGTTCAAAATATCGGTGTATTTCTGCGAAAAGCTCGTAAATGCAGCTTGGAAATAAGCTGCAGTTTAGAGGTTTTTCGATGAAAAGCTACGATGATCTGTTTTTGATATGTTGACATCTGAGGTCGGATCACACGATTCAGAGAGTAGCCCATATACGTTGAGTAACACTACTACCAAGTTTTGTTGGGTCTGCTCAAGTTTTCAGTTGCCCATACTAGTCGTAACTACAGTATTAGTTACAAAGATTTTGTTCGATGTCCAGCAATTTCTTTCGACAGTCTGCTTTATTTCAGAGTCATCCCCATCAAAAAGATAAATGGATAAAATTTGGCATCCTCTTTTGTTTAAGGTAGTCTTATGCAACTTAGCCATTTTCAGTTTCATGTAGCTTAGGATTTTTTCCCAGCGACGTCGCTGTATCCGATCTAAACGGGTAAGTGACGAAAATGGAAAATCTGTTATTATAGATGTCGACGTCGTTTGAATTCCTAAGGCCGACTTCGGATCAGACGATAGCTCGAGCCATTGGGAACCATCATTGGGAACCAACGCTGTTCTGTCTATCGAATTCCTCCCCGTTATGAGTCGGCCATTCAAAATCTTTGTTTACCTCGGCACTGATTGGTCCGCTGTTGTCCGAGGAGTTCCGAATGACAAAATGGCTCTGATGGCCAGACCACACTTTTTCCGGAGGTCAGACTTTTGCTGCGGAAATGACCTCAAATAG
Source organism: Fragum sueziense (assembly GCA_963680895.1). Classification (NCBI taxonomy): domain Eukaryota; kingdom Metazoa; phylum Mollusca; class Bivalvia; order Cardiida; family Cardiidae; genus Fragum; species Fragum sueziense. Next base: position 5,182,055 of record OY804609.1, read on the forward strand.
CTCGCGCCATTGCTGTTCGATTGGGGCTGTAGCTGCCCTGCGTTCAGTAAGACAAAACGTTAGGAGCTACCGATCTTTTCACTAACAAGTCTTACTGAACGCTCTGCTATTGTTAGCTGAATAAATATGGCCGCCCCCATAGTCTGGGTTCCCTCCTTGTTTTCGCAATATGGAAAGTAGGGAACCAGACTAGCCGCCATTTTTGTTCGCTTTGGCACACCACCTTCAAATCTGTGAGCCAAATGGTGCGAACGATAGGAATAAACAGGTCGTTCAGTAGAAAACTGTTACGTAACGGTAGCTCAATGAGTTAACGTTTTGTCTTACTGAACGCAGGGCTGTAATAGCTCCATTTGGAATACCTCTATTTGGAATTGTCCGAGGTGTTCCAAATGCAATAACTAGAGCTATAGTTCCAATCGAAGTCGGCCTAAATGATCCCAATACTGGTATTCTATATTCTGTTTTTATTCGGGAGACAGGGCGGAGCTTAGTAAACGGTTCATTCCATTTAAGCTTGGGGAGAAACAGCCTTCTCGATTAGCGGTAATTCGTCGGTATTGTTGCAAAATATTATAACTACAGCATGAATCAATCTGTAGCTACAGGGTTTTATGACAACAAATTTTACAATCGCGCATTGTTTCAACTTGAAATATGCTCATGCTCGTGCCGCACGTTTTTCTCTTCTATCGACCAAGGTATCGAAAAGTAAACTCGTCGAATAACCTCTTTACTTAGCCACACCCTGTCAGGTGAATAAAAACGGAATATACCTTATTAGATGCGAGCATAATAAATAAATTTAATTCTACTTATATTGAATAATGTAACCACATATTACGAAATCCTGTTATGAAACTGGTTTACTTCGAGACAACAGGAATTCGACGTTATCAGACACTTCGAGGAGCACAGACTAGTTTTGCACTAAAGTTATGGATCGCCCATATTTCATATGTAATCAGTTTGCCGGTAGGGCGCACGAAACACACTATGAGCACAGCCTAGTTTTGTACTAAAGTCTTAGATCGTCCAAGTTTCATACGTAACCAGTTCGCCGGCGGGGCGAACGAACAACACTGCGAGCATAGGCTAGTTTTGCACTAAAGTTTTTGATCGTCCAAGTTTCATACGTAACCAGTTCGCCGGCGGGGCGCACGACACATTAAACTCTCGTGAATATGGTCCCTGCACGTGGCTTCGTCCCTGTGGAAAAATGAGAAATATTTAGGTATTACAACCCACCATTAGTCTTAGTTCAGTCTTCGATATACAATTTGGTCAATAAGACAGCCCATAAAAGACTTATACCCGTTACATATCCCAGCACCCGTTTTGGATCGTGTTGATCTATCAATTGGCATTTAGACCGGAGAAAGTGATCAGACTTGAACCCAGTCTACCCAACATCGATTTCCAAATGTTTCGTGCATCTTCGGGCGTCATCTGTGACAACGGAAATTATCGAGCGATACTCACGGAAATTACCGAGAGTCGTCGGTCGCAACGGAAATTGACAAGGCATATCCTCGCCGATTTCCGATGCTTCCTTTGACACCCGAAGATGCATAGTGTGTTTTGTAGTTAATGATTGGTTGTTTCCCTTACGGCATAGTTTCTCCCAAAATTTACCCTTTCCTATGCATGGCCTCTCTTGACATCCCTAGAAGAAATGGTTTTGCAAAATATTGAGAGAAAATTAGAAACTGCTGATTATCAGCAATTTCCCCTTTTTTCCCTAAATATGTTCTTTGCTATTAATCTATAACATACACGTTTGGTACCTTTGATTATATTTAAACTGTTCCCATGCAATTCCCCTAATAATGGATCTCTTTGGAAAAGGATTTAGACAAAAAAATTCTTAAAGATAAAAAATATCCTAAGTACATGACTATATGGAAGACGAATATTAGAAGATGCCCGACATGCACGTCGGCGAATCACACGACTCAAAAATCCAAAAAAATCCGTCATTAATTTGTAATCGCTTGAACAGTTTGAATTCGATTTGAAGTAATTATATTGTTTTATTTAAATTGTTATGTCATGTGATATCCTTCCGTGTATAACTAGACACTTATACAGAGCAACATATAAGAGGGAGTAAAGACATTCTAAGAAAATTATTTCAAATCCAAATCCTATGTTGTGGTTTCTCATTTTAATCATCGCGACGAGATGATTCCAATGGGCATCCGAAACATAGAGTTTGAAGAACAATATGTAAACTATTGCATTTTGAAAGGCCATTACTCCCTCTTACATTTAACTCTGCTTATATTACCTTTTTGTCGAATGTGTGATATCTGTTATGTCCCAGTATCCAATGTATACTTTTGACGGATTTAGCCGGAGAGTCACTCCGTGATATCGGGGTCGGTGTAGGTTCGAGTCTTTGTGATCGCGTGGACAGATTGTCGTCGTGGACCTGCGACTGATTACTGAAAAACAACACCAACAACATGGATTTAACGACGGAGCGGACTGTCTGGGTGATTACAAAATCTCAATTTTTGATAAAAAAAATATCGCGGCTTCCCAAAGAAAACCTTGTAACTGCAGCCCAAGACAATCTGCAGTTACGAGGGTTTTGTTGAAAAGCGACGATATGTAGATTAAAACCTATCCGCGCCATATGCGAAACAAAAGTTGACTTGCAGTTAAAGCGCAAATGGAGACAAAGACGACAAAAATATTCCACGTAATTCCTTTTTGTGACAATAACCGAAATAAAATTAATTGAGTAAAAGGTACCCATTTTAACCTAAATAATTTGACAATAATAAAATGAATAATTTTTGTCAAATTTCAAGCCCATATACTGCCAAAATATGTCTATTTGTGACAAAAAGAGTGTATTTCTTGGAATTCTCTAGAATATTTGGAGCTGACACATTCTATACATGTACTTTCATATTAACCATTTTTCGCCGAATGGCCAATGAAATTACTGATACACATACGGTATAGCCGTCAAGGCAATCTTTATTTGTCTCAAAATTATCGTTGACACTAACCTTTTATTATTAAGTTGTAAGTGTGTATTTTCATCAGCGTCTCCCTTGTTAGACCAAGCTATGGATCGAACGTTCGGAGTTATTGTGGAATATAGCTGCTTTCCAATAAATACCTCGTAACTGCAGCTTGTCAGCTTGTTTTTAGCTGCCGTTATAAAGGTTTTTGTTGGAGAGCGACGATATTTAAACCTCGGATAATTCAAACAAAGACAATAATATTTTTTTTCGAATCTATCTTTGAAACTCACCTTTTATAAAGCTGTAAATGTGTATTATCATCTGGATCCCCCTTGTTGGACCAAGCTATGGATCTAACTTTTGGAGTTATTGCAGCGTTTTTGAACCTCGGTGTTTGGTGTGTATAAAGCTGTATGTACTGTTTATTAGGTGGAAGCAAAACTCTAACTTGCGGCGCTAGCTCGGGTACTCTGGAATAAAATGATTGATCATTAGTCATAATAATTCAATAACAAGAATTGTCCGCGGACAATAAAGCTCGCCCAAACGAGAGCTTGTCACAAAGAAAAGTCATTTCCTAGGTCAAGGTAAAAAGGTCATGGCCCAAAATGAAATTTTGTAAAATTAGGTCAAGCTCAATGGTCAGGGTCACAAGGTCACAGGTCATGGTCAAATGTGAACTGTGTTGGAATGAGGTGTCCGTGTGTGAATATCAAGGCTGTAGGTGTAAAAGGACATGAGTTATAGGCCAAATTAAAGTTTTTTGAAAGTAGGTCAAACTCAAAGGTCAAGGTACAAGGTCACCGTCAAATGGGAACCGTGTTGGTAGGTGTCCATGTGTGAAATATCAAGGCTGTAGGTGCAAAAGGACATGAGATATGGGTCAGGTGAAAGTTTTCTAAAAGTAGGTCAAACTCCAAGGTCAAGGTCATCAGGTCCAAGGTCATGGTCAAATGTGAAAAGTGTTGGTAGGAGATGTCATTGTGTGAAATATCAAGGCTGTAGGTGTAAAAGGACATGAGATAAAGGCCAGGTTAAAGTTTTTTAAAAGTAGGTCAAACTTCAAGGTCAAGGTCACCAGGTCCAAGGTCATGGTCAAATCTGAAAGGTCTTGGTGGGAGGTGTCCATATGTGAAATATGAAGGCTGTAGGTGTAAAAGGACATGAGCTATAGGCAAGGTTAAAGTCTTTTAAAAGTAGGTCAAACTCCAAGGTCAAGGTCACAAGGTCCATGGTCATGGTCAAATGTGAATCATGTTGGTAGGAGGTGTACATGTGTGAAATATCAAGGCTGTAGGTGTAAAAGGACATGAAATATAGGCCAGGTTAAAGTTTTTTAAAAGTAGGTCAAACTCCAAGGTCAAGGTCACAAGGTCCAAGGTCATGGTCAAATGTGAATGGTGTTGGTAGGAGGTGTCCATATGTGAAATATCAAGGCTGTAGGTGTAAAAAGACATGAGATATAGGCCAGGTTAAAGTTTTTTAAAAGTAGGTCAAACTCCAAGGTCAAGGTCATGAGGTCAAAGGTCATGGTCAAATGTGAATGGTGTTGGTAGGAGGTGTCCATATGTGAAATATCAAGGCTGTATGTGCAATAGGGCATAAGGTATAGGCCAGGTTAAAGTTTTTTAGGCCAGGTTTAAGTTTTTAAAAGTAGGTCAAACTCCAAGGTCAAGGTCACAAGGTCAAAGGTCATGGTCTCAAATGAAAGGTCTTGGTGAGAGGTATCCACATGTGAGATATGAAGGCTGTAGGTGTAATATGGCATGAGATATAGGCCAGGTTAAAGTTTTTTAAAACGGTCAAAAAGTGGGTCAAACTCCAAGGTCAAGGTCACAAGGTCAAAGGTCATGGTCTCAAATTAAAGGTCTTGGTTAGAGGTACCCACATGTGAAATATGAAGGCTGTATCTCTAACAGGGCATGAGATATGGGCCAGGTTAAAGTTTTTGCGGACGCTGACGCCGACGCCGACGCTGACGCCGACGCCGACGCTGACGCCGACGCCGACATCCGGGGGTATGACAATAGCTCTTCCGAGACTATCGTCCCGGGCGAGCTAAAAACAATCGTCTGACTGGTTCTGCTTAACCAACGGCACACATGCCAAAGCATTCTTAATAATGCTTGAGCAGTTTTGAAACTACTCGAGCAGTTTTAAAACTGTCAAGAGTTCAGTATAAGCATTTTTTAAAACTGCTAAAGTTCCAAGATTGCTCCCAACATATAAAGCTGTATGTACTGTTTGTTAGGGGGTAGTAGAACTCTAACCTGTGGCGCTAGCTCGGGTACTCTAGAATAAAGAATGCTTTAACCAATTACCAGACAGCAAAAGTGTAGACTGATCCAAAGTCATAGATGCTGCAGACGACAAATTTAAGTAATTTTATCTTTTTCTACATTTTTTTGGCTTTTATTTTTTGGGTAGAAAATATTGTTGAATATGAAAAAATTGCTTGTCACATGCTTGCTTATGTTATGGAGTGCCAAAAAAAGAAATATTGTAGGAAATAAGGAAATTGCTTGTCACAAGCAAGGTCTTCATTTTCCACAATATTTTCCAAGGCCTTAAACTTGTGTGGTTTCAAAAGGCGTCTCTGTGATCATCAATGGATCGAACTTTCGGAGTTATTGCAGCGTTTTTGAACCTCGGTGTTTGGTGTGTGTAAAGCTGTATGTACTGTTTATTAGGCGGAAGCAGGACTCTAACCTGTGGCGCTAGCTCCGGGACCCTGCAAATAAAAATTTTTGTCGATGAACGTTTAACCCCATTACAAAATGGCAAAAACCTAGACTGATCCAAATTCAAAGATGTTGCAGACGACAATATCAAGTGAATGAAATTTTGCATTTTTTGGTCATCCTGTGTAGAAAACATTGTGGAAAATGAAGAAATTGCTTGTCACAAGCAATTTCTTCATTTTCCACAATGTTTTCCAACGCCATTTTCTTGATGGGAGTCACAAAGAGTCACTATGTGGTAATGGATTAAACTTAAAGGTGTACGTGTAATGTAATTTAATAAAATAAAGATGTATCTATGGCACCTCTTTTTCATTTTGGTCTATTGTGTGTCTGCCTCGATAAACCCTTCGTTCATTATTATTGTAATTGGTAAAATAACTGCGCCCACCGAGGGACTCGAACCCTCGACCCTCAGATTAAAAGTCTGATGCTCTACCGACTGAGCTAGGCGGGCTGCTCATTTCACAGTGGAAAATCTTTGGGCGAATTTTTGAGCCAAAAATGCTGATTTATTTCTTATTTTATACAGAAAAATTGGACAAAATCCAAGATAACACCCCAATTTTCAGACAAAGGGGCTTGAGTCCACCCAATATGAAATTGCTTCCTACGGGCCTGTGACCCTACGTAATCCCGTAATTTTGATGCTGGAATTCAGAATGCCATCATTGTCCATTACAAAGTCCATACACCAAAAATGACAGAAAATCATCTTTACTTCCCCACCACCTTTCTTTTACAGACACTGACTATAATTATTCCAGACACTATGCTGTAGAAGTCTTTCGTCACCCCGCCTACATGTAGCTCAGTCGGTAGAGCATCAGACTTTTCGTCTGAGAGTCGCGGGTCCAAGTTCCTCGGTGGGCGAAATAGTTTTACCAAAATGAAAAATAAAACTCGAAAACAAACCTACAACAAGAAATTGAGAAAAAGTCTATTCCATATGACTAAATTTTCTTGGATTTTTCAAAGACATGTCCATGTCAATATTATTATTTTTATTATTTTCTTACAGCTAGAGATGCTGTACCAGGTCAGTTATCGCTCACTTTATAATGTATCACAGTGATGGAGCGGAAGTGAGTGTTCACTTGCTACTGAATGACAACTAGGCGTTTGTAAACCGAGAAAATTACACTTGATAAACATCGGCGATTGACATTGGTAAGAAAAGGACCTCTATGGATAAGGCGAGAAATCTCCCTAGAAGGCTCAAATGGAAAAGCCAATTTTCAAAACATGCAAATTGACAATCATTTCTATCTGTATTCTTAGATGTATATCTAAATCATATGAAAATTGATTTTACAATCAGAACCATTCGACATGTATAGATAACTCTTGGTTTCTGTACATACCCCTAAAATTACATATTCTTACCCCACCGGTATTCATTTAACCAGACTTAATGCTAGGTTCCCACTGCCGATCAAATCAACTCGATCAAACCCGACCTAGCGATCGAGTACCGGTCGAGGTCGGTCGGCAAGGGTGATCGGGATAAGTCGAGATGGTCGAGTTTGGTCTGCATCGATCGGTAATCCTGCCAACTTGTTTTGACACGTCAAAAAAATCCGTGTAGCGGTCGAGTAGAAAACAGATCGGGAAGATGCTCGAGTATCGATCGTATAGAAGATCGAGCTGATCGACAATCACTCGAGTAGAGATTGTGTGTGCTCGAGTCGATACCTTTTACCGGGATTTGATTGGATGAACAGTTGGAGCAGAAGTCGAGTTAATCGGGAATGCGTTCGGGAATAACTCGTACACGTCGAGGTGATCGAGTGCTTCCAACTGCTCTATGGCAGCGGATCAACTCGATCTACTCGATCGCTTAAGTGCACTCGATCGATCCCGACCATATGACTTCTTCTCGATCTCTAGTCGATCAAGCCCGACCTCTTCACCCGAATTGATTGAGTGAACAGATGAATCAGAGGTCGAGTTGATCGGGGTGTGGTCGGATATTACTCGAGTACAAGTCGAGGGAATCGAGTGCACGCTCGGTGCAGGTCGGAATACAAATTATCTACCCGATCACACTCGATCTCCAGATCCGACTGATTCACGACCAGGTCGATCTTCTACCCGATTAATACACAATCGCTTCTCGGTCATTTTTGTACTCGATCGTACTCGACTATTTTTGCATGTCAAAAAAACTCGAGTAGGAAGCCCGAGCGATGCAGATCAAATTCGATCATCTCGACCGCTCCCGATCACTCTTGCAGACCTAACTCGACCTGTATTCGACCGCTTGATCGAGTTGATCTGGTCGGCAGTGGGAACACCAGGTCGTGTGGTAATAAATGTGTACAAACAGCACGAGATCCCGCGCAGAGTATATTAACAGAAATATTGAATATTATTGGAAATTGAGTTTCACGTGAGTCCCCGCTCTTAGACATAACACGCACGATTGATATAATGATATTAAACGCCTCAAAGAATGCATTAATCTTTATATTTAATCATATTAAGAATGAGCCAATAGCTAAAAGTACATTTACGTCACATTTAAATTATGTACATATTTAAACTGACAATATTATGAAGATTTTATGAATATGTGATAATCACAGACGCTGCAAAAAGATTCTCATTCAGAACACCTAAAATAGAATCAGCTCGATCTGGTCGTGTACAGATCGAGATGGTCGGGTATTGATCGTGTAGGACTCGAATTAAGGTCGGGGTGATCGGGTAGACATCGGAAAGATGGTCGGGCTTCAGTAGGGAAATGATCGGGAGTGCTCGGGCAGGGGTCTAGTTTGATCGACTAGAGATCGAGAAGAAGTCGTGTACATACATTTGGTCGGGCTTGATCGGGGAAATTAGGTGGTCGAGTAGATCGAGTTGATCAGATCGGCAGTGGGAATTTAGCATAAGTTTTCTACTGATTTAGTAGCATGAATTATTCTGTACATGTAAGGACAGTTGGTGTTGAAATTATAAACCAGTTTTCGTTTTGTCCTTAATGCGCATGCGCATTATTGAAACGAGTTTAAAGGCGAAATTTTCCTGCCAAAAATATGGCAATTGGTATATGAGTACTATTTTCAGTTTAAAAGTATGTTCCCCCAAATGACGCGGGAAATTCTTTTTACCAATGAAGCCTATGGTCAAGCTTCACAACATAATATGTCAAAGGGAAGCTGGGTCAAGGGGGAACGATGTTCGCCAGCGAAGGTAGGTATCCGTCGTTTTTGGCGGGAAAGTGCGCTTTTAAAGTTGTTTCAATGATGCGCATGCGCAATACGGACAAAACCAAAGCTGCCATATGATGTCAACACTATCTATCATTGTATATGTAGAAAATAAATTGCAAATTAAACAAAAAGAAACTTCATTTTACATCTATGAATACTGAAAGTGTAAGAAAATGAAACCATTAAGATGGGTACAAAATTCAAGAGTTATCTGCACCTGCAGAACATTTTAATGACATGAAATAGGTATTCATTTCATTTATTTATCTACCTAACCATAAAGCTTAACTGTTTTCTAAATTTGCAAGTTTTGAAAATTAACACATCGAGCTGAGCCTTTTAGGGAAATTTCTCGCCTTATCCTTAGAGGTCCTTTTATCATTGATGATTATTTCGACATATATTCTACATTTTGTTGTAATGCCGTAAATCTGAATAAACATCGAAGTTTTCGTCCTAGTATAGTCTGTAAATACTGACCTGAACCCAACGAATATGATATGAGTAATTGTGACACGGAATAATCAATACTCGCAAGCCATCATAACTGCCAAGCATAGTCGATAGTTTCCATAAGCATTGTGACTTTGTATTCTGCACATGCTTCTTGTGTCAATACATGTCAGAGAGTGATTATTTTGCATCACTATTACTCATTGCATATTCCACAGGTTCAGGTCAATATGCTATATGCACACGGTATGAACTGTTTTTAAAACACTAAAAATGTCTTGATCATTTGGATGGGCAAATTGGAGAATGATTTGAACGACAGAAAATTGCCATTTTTTCCATTTTTAATCAATAATCGTATTTTTTTATCCAAAACTTAAATGCCTCTTTGTAAGTATGTATTCCCCAAGAATATTGTTCACACGAAATGAAAGCCATTCCAACCAAATTTCTGAATAAAGAGTACGCCGTTTGACAATTTTTCCGTACATTTACTTGGCTAAAGATGTTTCCATTATGAATATATAGTACAATCTCTTGATGCCACTTGCCTATATATCCAACATAGTAAAATATCAACACTAACACAAAAGTACAATAGTCCCAGCCGAAATTGACAGTGACGAAGGCTGTTGTTTACTGCTGCAAAACCAATCAATTCGTCTGATTTGCACCGTTACAAATACGAACAGAGTTGATTGGTTGTCAAGTAGTAAACATAAGCCTACGTCACTGTCAATTTCGGCTGGGACTATTGTACAGTTGATAGTCATAAATTTGTTATCCAATGTTCCGCCGAATAGTCCGTTCTACTTCATGCCTAAAAGAATCGGGCATGAAAACCATTTAATCTAGAACCAATGACGACTGTCGCTCTAAAATATTGTCCAGCAAGATTAATCCGGGACATCTGCATATGCAATGACCACACTGCGGCAATGTTTTGTTAAGACGCGCAAATAAGGGACTTTGCGCACGAAAAATAAGTTGTCCCTGATTAATGGACAATACTTCGAGGAATAAAGAGCTTGGTACAATGATCTGACAATAGTATAGTGTTTGCCCAGAAAAAAAATAAATGAATTCTTACCAATTATCAACCGTCGATGTTTGTCAAGTGACATCTTCTCGGTGTACAGACACCCAAGTTGTCACTCAGTACCATGTGAACACTCACTTCCGCTCCTAAATTGCGTTGGTTAAATTTTCAAAAAAGATTGCTATTCAATCCTCAAAAATATATATTTTTTTTAGAATATCTAATTATTCAGCAGCCGAGCAGCCCGCCTAGCTCAGTCGGTAGAGCATCAGACTTTTAATCTGAGGGTCGCGAGTTCGAGTCCCTCGGTTGGCGTAATAATTTTACCGAAAACGAATAATGAAACGCACGCTAACATTTGAAGTGATATTTTCACATGTCAAACAATAGCGAACAATTTTCGCGCCAATTTGTGCTAAAAATAGATTTCTAATGGGAAACCCCCCAACAACGTTTGCCGGGTACCAGTCTAATATTTTGTTTATCGGTCATGAATCGGACATTTTTTTCGTAACAGTGTTAGCAGAAAAATATTATTTTCAAGCGAGATATAGGTCGATCATAGATAATGCAGGTGGGAACTAAAACTACGAAACATTGCGCATATGCAACATGCAAGATTGCTTCCAGAGACGGAGACAGACCAGAAATGACAAACGTTTTTTCTTAAGATTCCCCAGCAGCTTAACCAGAAAAAACATCAAAAAGTCTGAAAGTAAAGTAGCTATGATCATGAAACTTCTCGGGTAGATAGATCTCACCAAGGAGAAGTGCAACGCACAAGGAGCATAACTCTACCTTGCTTATTTTGTGAGATATTGCCCTTTGTTGTAGGCCTACATAGTGAAAGCCTTTGGGGATATCAAATCACATTCAGCGACAAATTCTAGTTTTTTTTCTATATTAACCATTTTCCCAAACAAGACCGGTTTGACGTCCCCAACAGAAAATTCTTGGGAAAACATTGAGGCAAAAGAAGAAAATGATGATCGACCAAATTGAAGAGGCCTGCTCAGCAGACCAAAAGAGTGTGAATAACTTCTTTGGATATTGATGATCATTCTTCTTTTGTCTCAATATTTTCTCTGAGATAAAACACTAAAAGTATTCACATCCGTTTTGTCATCTGCAGACTTTTTTCAATTTGGCCAAACATGACATTTTGTCGTTTTGGAAAGGGTAAGCGAGTACGCACGAGCGACACGACGAAACCAAGGCAGGACCGTATGTGTAAACATTACTTGTTTTAAAACTGCTTATTTCATAGTTACCGATCTTAAAAAGTACACGACAGTGCAGCAACCTTCTTAACTCTGAATTAGAATGTTTCTCAACAAATGATTACAGCAATCCAGCTCTTAAAACGCCATCTTCGGCAAGTTGAACGTGGAAAAACTTCGCGAAATTCACAGCCATTATTTGTACGATAGGAGATGCCCAATCTATTTTTAGACCAGTGATGACGTATTTGTTCATACGACAAAATCGAACGCTATTCCTGTATATCTTTTGTGAAAAGGCTTTAGTTACGATTTAGTTTGCGTTCTTCTCACTGGTGGTGAACTAAAACAATTTTTGCTACAACAAGGTATAGATATTTTGCTTTTAAATGTGAGTTTATAGATTTTTTTTCTAATGACAAGGAACTTGTTCTAAATACAGACCGGGTTTACAGTTTTGTATTGACAAACTGTCGTTGTTGTTATAAAATCTCGTAACTACGGCTCCGAGAAAACCGTAGTTACGATATTTTATAACAACACCGACGGAATACATTGATCGCGAAAAAACGTCCCTCGCTTTGGCCGAGTTCACCACCAGTGCTACTGACGATGGGAAATCAAAGGCATCCCTCATATCAGAGAGCAAAAACAAGTAAAAACGACCGAGCAACAGATAACAAGGGGTAAAAACATTCTTAATTTGTTATTGCAAATCCAAATTCTTTGCTATGGGTAACTATTGGAATCGTCTCATGTGGAGCTCTGAATACAGAACAAAACATAGAAACGAAACATACCTTATAATTTTCTCATAACCGTATCTACTCCACACTTTATCATTATTTGTAGGACTGACCCTTTCCTCGTACCCCTCCTCTCTATCCGGCTGGGGCGAGATTTCCCCCTGTGGGGACAAGCGGGGCAGCCTGTAGGGGGTACAACTAGAGTATACGTCATCGTCATCGAGCGATAAGGTGAAGGACGCTTCACGACTCATTGTTTGAGACATGCGGGAACTTTCCGCAGGCTGACCACGTGACTTGTTCCATCTATAAATAGAAACAAGTATACAATTAGAAACAAAATATGGATTTTGATAATTGCTACTTGTAGAAGTATTTGGTGATTCTGGAAGAGAAAAAAATAGAAGAGTTGGTTAAGGCGTTCTAAGTTTGTTATTTCAAATCCAAATACTATGTTGTAGGTACTCAATTGGATCGTCTTGATGAGACTATTCTAATGAGTGCACAGATCGTCCTTTAGAGATAATGTAAAGGACGCCTCACGATTCATTGCCTGGGTCATTCGGGAACTGTCCACATGCTGACCACGTGACTTGTTCCATCTGGAAAAAAGTATAATCATAAAACAACTGATATAAGAAACTGCAATCGATACTCGTTATCCCCAAATAAGTCGCTTAATTAAGGTAGAATACCATCGCCATTTTAATATGAAAAAAAAAACATCGCCTTTTTCTAGCGTCGTCGTTACGTATCCGAACTTGTTCGGGCGCGGTCGTAAACATTCGGCGGTGAAAAGTTTCACCACCGAATGTTTACGACCGCGCCCGAATAATTTCGACGTCGCAGGAAGCTCATTAGGGGTGGGCTACCTTAAGTGGAAGTGAAAATCTGGTAAGGTCTTCATCTATGGTTACAAAAAATATTTTGAAGTACAATGTAAATACCGTATATAGTATTTGAAAAAAAGTACTTAAAGGAAAGAAAGAAATTGCTCGCATCACCATATCTTTTTCCTGCAATTTGCTAAAGGAAAATGGTTGAAAATTGGCATTTTCTCCCACTCTTCCACTGACACGGGGGTTTCAAATGACACAAAAACCTTAAAAAATCATCATTTATTCTGTTAAACCGTGACCGATTTGAGTTAAGTTTGAAGCAGAGCATTTAATGGGGAAGACTAGATATTTGCTAAATGTAAAAGATTTTTCAAAAAGTAGCTGAAATGGAAAATGTGATTGACGATCAACTAAAATGTTTATTAGCCGATTTTTCAAACATCTTTCACACGAGTCGTTTTCCAACGTATGTACACCTTCTCTCTTTCAACTATTTTCAAATCGGTCAGACTTTCTGCATTTTTGCGTCATTTGAATCCTTACAGTGACTGTTTTCATATCATAACATACAGATGTACATTGTACCTACAATAAGAAATATTAAGGAAGTCCACCCCTAATGAGATTCACGCGACGTCGGAATAATTCGGGCGACGTCGAAAACATTCGGCGGTGGAACTTTCCGGTGCCGACAGTTTACGAACGTGCCCGAATAGGTTTGGATATTTAACGAAGGCACTTGTCACGTTACGGGTATTCTACCCACATTACTGCACAGTGACGCCTTTTAACTCCCTCACAAGAAATGGCTTGGGAAAACATTGTGGAAAATGAAGAAATTGCTTGTGACAAGCAATTTCTTCATTTTTCACAATGTTTTCTGGCACAAAATATTAAGATTTTTGAAATTTCATCAACTTGAAATTGTCGTCTGCAACATCTTTCAAATTGGATTAGTCCAAAATTTTGTCGTCTGGTAATGGGTTAATGCATTTTGTCGTCTCTAACTTCTCTAAATTTGGACAAGTGGAGTTCGATACAGAATTGATTGTAGATTATTTTCAATTAACCCTTTCCCAAACGGTAAAATTTAAGGGTAATCCACTCCAAAAACTGCCAAAAAAGACAAAATGGGTGTTATTAAAGATAAGATTTATGTAAAGTATGGCACAGAAAATATTGAGACAAAAGGAGAAACTGCTGGTTATCAGCAGTTTCTTCTTTTGTTTCAATGTTTTCCCAAGCATTTTCTATTAGGGACGTCAAAAGCAGGTCTTGTTTGGGAAAGGGTTAAACGTTACATGTTGCAAAGCTCTTTTTCGTTTGTAAACATTTTACGTGTCACTCACAAAGAAAGTCAAATATTAAATCACGAGTTTGAATAGACGGAAGGTCATTATCATAGTCCCACTCGATTACTTATTCAAGTCAATCTTTTAACAAATAAGCCAAAAGGTCAGACTTATCAAATTTTTATTTGGCATATCGCTGATTTTCAACAAAAACCTTGTAACTGCAGCTTACAGCAAGCTTAAGTTACGAGGTTTTTGTTGAATTGTGACGATATGTACGTTATATTTGTTTAGCAAATATGGGACCATTCATGTAATTAACCGTGTCCGAAAAAAGGGAAAAGATTGGGCTAAAACCGAAAAAGACGATGGAATGGATCTTGACTTGGATAGAGTTAGGCCTATAGTACAAACAAATTGAGAGAAAAGAAGAAATTAAATTCTGGTTAAATTTTGTCTCCATTGCCTCGATATTTTCTCAAGGTTTCATCTCATTCCCGAACGGAAGAAATAAGGGTTGTACAACTTGAAAGCTTCTACATACGGCAGAAATGACGCTCAAAAAGACAGAATTTGTGCTTAATATAACAGAGAAAATGTTGATGCAAAAAGAGAAAATGCTGATTATCAGCATTTTCTTCTTTTGTCTGAAGGCTTTCTGCAAGTCTTCTCTACTATGGACTTTAAATCAGGTCTTGTTTAGCAAAGGTGTCAATGTAAGGGATGTCAAAGCCAGGTCTTGTTTAGGGAAAGATGAAAAGGCATATCAAATCTACAAAAACACGGTGTATGATCACGTGACTCAGAATTTCCGATTATCTTCAATATCGTTTTTAATACCTGACCAATTTGAATTCGGTTTGAACCAAAGAAGGTGGGAAAATGCCAGGAATAAGCTGGATGTGTTTGATTTTTGAAAAATCATCTGAAAAAAGTTATTGAAGATAAACCAAAATTCTGGTTTATCTTCAATAACTTTTTAATAAGTTATTTTTTTCAAAAATTAACCACGTCCATCTAATACGTGACGTCTGTCCACATTCTCTGCTTTAAACCGAATTCAAATCTGTCCAATATTTAAAAAATTATTGGAGATTTTCAGAAAATATTGTATCACGTGATTATCCTGCGTGAAAAGGCCAAGTGATGACTTTTCGAAACCAGGAGGTTGTGGCTGCTAGTCCTTGGCCAACAAAAACATGCATATTTTCACGTAACATATAATTACCCCCTACTTGCAATAATGTAGACTGATAGTAATTTATCATTTTCAACAACAACAACAACAACAACAACAACAACAACAACAACAACAACAACAACAACAACAACAACAACAACAACAACAACAACAACAACAACAACAACAACAACAACAACAACAAGTAAAACAATAACAACAAATACAAAAGGTCTTCAATAATTTTTAAAAACGAGATCAATTTTGAATTTTGTTTGCTTGTAAATAATTTTGCATGTGTTATATAAAAGGTATGCCATATCCAGCAAATTCCTGGCGATTTCCCGCCTTCTCTGCCGCAAGTAATTTTTAAAACATCGGTTTTATTTATCGAAACCTTTATTGAAGATTTTCTCCAATTGTGGCTGTTTTTGTGGCATGTAATACACGGTGTATAATCACGTGATACAACAATTTAAGAAAGTCTTCAATAACTTAATTAACATGGGACCGATTTCAATTCGGTTTGTAGCAGAGAAGGTGGACAGACATCACGCATTAGATGAACGTGTTGGGTTTTTGAAAAATCATCTGATAAAAAAGTTAGTGAAGATAAACCAAAATTTTGGTTTATCTTCAATAACTTTTTTATCAGTTACTTTTTCAAAAATTCAACACGTCCAGCTTTTTACTGGCATTTTCCCAACTTCTCTGTTTCAAACCGATTAAAATTGGTCAAGTATTAAAAAAGATATTGAAGATTATCGGAAACTCTGAGTCACGTGATTATACACCATGTAATATCCCGCCGTTACCCACCTAAGTACATGGCTTCCTTTATAAGGGTCTGTCAAAATGACCGGTTCGGTTACCGGAAGTTGGTATATTGTTACCAATGTTGACGTCATCAGGGACTACTTTTATCTCCAAATATTACTACACATTACGTCACTTTAATTTCATATCACATGATGAAATAGTTCACAACAAAATCTACTTCCAATTCAGACAACATTTTAAAAACTTTATGCTGCTCTTATAATACCAAAAATACCGGTTAATTATATATTCACATGTCCATAGATTGTCCTTTTTAATTTTGAGACAGCTACAGATGTGACTTTTTTTTATGAAAATCGGTCTTCCTTTTCAAATTCTCCGTTTCTAAATGCAGGATAGTCGAGAATTCATTTCATGTTATATCCCCATCAAAAGAGAACACCTTTTATAAGCATGTTTTTGTAATCGAGCATTATCATTATTTAAAAAATAGTATAGTATAAACTATAAATAAATCTTATTTTGACGCAGCTATCATATAAAATGAAGAAGATTACCCGTTTAGGGTGACAATGAACAATGGATTTTGTATCGAATTACCTGATTTTAATCCTTTAAATGTGTACATTTAATACACAATTACTCATTGTAAATAGTAATTGTATATCTTTGAAATTCCATTCCTAAGTGTACTAATACTAATTTAGTTATTGCATTTTTTGTTGAATTCGAGCAGAATAAATACGTAGACTGCATATAAAATTATAGACTACTGTTCAGAGAGAAAATCTAACAGTTATTGTCTCTGAACAAGACTTAATCTCGTTCTACAATTTGACAAAATGTATCCAAAAATTCTAAATCAAATTTTAACACGGAAGCTGTGTCAAAAGCCACAGAACACTAAAATGTACGAACTATTCTAACTGTGATGTATACTTTGCACGTTTACTTTATTTTTTGATAACAGCACTAAATTATATGCACAAGTTTATATACACCACTTGCTTTAACCACGATATAAACTACATTTAGTTGTTTAAATCACGAAATTGATACGAAAACTTCATTTTATAAATCACAATACATGGCAATTAAACAGGCAAACAAAAAGTTCCAATTTCAAGTATATTTGCTGTCATTCAGCCGTCAAATATACCTCGCAAATACAATAAGGGTGTAACGGACATGTATAAATGGGCTTATTGGATTAGGTTTATAAGGTGGGCTATTGAAAAGGGGAACCTAACAAATCGTTAAAAGGGAGTCAAAACCTCGTAACTACAACTTTAGTTACGAGGTTTTGACCTTCCGCCGACGATATTCTCTGTGACAACAACTCCAAACAGCTGAGCTAGGCTAAGATGTTAACGATGAGTTGTATTGCCTATGGACCATCTTGCGTAAGGTTCGAACCCGTGTGTATTGTGTTTAAACTTTTAAGAGCATTAACCACTGCACAACAGGAGCTCATCGCTTTTCAACAACAATCTCGTAATTACAGTTTGTTTTAAGCTGCAGATACGAGGTTTTTGTTGATACAGTAAGTAGCGAATGCTTTTATTTAAAAAAATGCATTTTGATTAGAATATATGTATGAGCTAGTTGATCTGGATCTATGTTTCTCCCAATTGCTTTAACCAATTACCAGACGACAAAATTTTAAGCTTGTCCAAATTGAAAGATGTTGCAGACGACACAGATTGACGGAAACGGACATAGAAAGGTTATTGATAAGGAGGACCTTAACCCATTACCACACAGTGGCTCTTTTAGACTCCTTACAAAATAATGACACTGGAAAACATTGTGGAAAATGAATAAATTGCTTGCGACAAGCAATTTCTTCATTTCCCACAATGTTTTCTAAAAATAGAAACAAAAATGTAAAATTCCATACACATGAAATTGCCGTTTGCTAAAAAAATCGATTCGTTTGATACCAAACACTCCGTGAACCTTCGTTGTTATCCGTGGAAACGGCGATTAACGAGCGTGTCCGGATTTCTTTTACTTATTTCTATAAAAGAAGAAGTTAAAGGCCAAATTGCATGAAGAGTTTAGTATTTAATTATGTAAGGCATACCTTAAATCCAGTTTTAGGAAGCCGACTATGCAGCAGGTAAAATACAATCTCGTAGATTTGTATTTGATCAATATTCGAATCGTAAACACATATACTGAAGGCGCGTCCATTATAAATTGTTATTATAAAAACCCTCATAAGTTACTTATAAATCACAACCAACGCTTGTTTTCCCATGCATTCCAGAGTTTTGAAGTTATTAATTTTGTTTTACATCGATTAAGACAAAAGCTAGAATCTTATTTAATAACCATCCTGGAAAACATCAGTTCTCGTGTCGAATGTACGCGCCAAGCAGAGGCCAGGACCAGCCACCTCCACCGAGGATCGGACCACAGGACATCTTAATCGTAATGCGGACGCTCTACCTCTCGACCACAGAGTTGTTGGTTATATAGGGTTGCTGGTATAGAGGAAAATAATTGACCCGGCAGAGTGACCTTAACTGTTCACAAAAGTGGAAAAGTTTATTGTCCAGTTTAGATAGGAATGGTCCGTAGTTAATTTACGTAAAAGCGTGCACTGTTATACAACATTGTGCCACCACTTAAAAATAAGATTTTATCTTATCTAGACAAATAAAAGTGTTAAGCTACCGTGGTCCGTTTGGATCGAAATTTTCAGTAAAGCTAATCATTAAATAGGCGTAATCTCCAAACAAGGAAAATATTTAAACACAGTTGACATCCTGGTCATACCGTACAGATGGCACAGGCTGACCAGGATTGGCATTTTTGCATATTCAGTTAGCCAATGACCATTTTAAGATGACGCGACAAATGTATGCACGTGCAAATACTGTTAAGTCGTTGAATAATATGATTGTTAGCTGTTAATAGCGAAGCATGCGAAGTGTTCGGCAAATCACGAGGGGTTCCGGCACACCTATCACCCCTGGACGATAAGTCTGTTGACCTTTCCGCTTGGTCTGCTCTGCCGGGTCAAATCTCGCCGTCAATAGTGAAACAAAAACCAATTTTTCGGACGTTGCAAATTATCAAGATTCAATAAAATGTATTTCATCTATCACAAGACAACGAACATTTTGTACAAATTTGTCTTCATCTTCGTCGTTTTCTGTGTCAACGAAAATGGACGAGGCTGTCCGTATTTTAAATATATGGGTTACCGTCAAAATATGGATTCTTCGAATAACGCCGAAGTTGTAGGAAGTGTTTGGTATTGAATGATGAGTGAAATACCTTAAATTCAGAAAAATATGGACACCTTTTGTTACAATCTCAAATTACATGTACCGCAATGCTATCCAAATCTATGCTGTATAAGGAGACCTTCAAAAAATCCCCGTCATAAAAAAGTAGCTTCTTGTCTAATGAAAAAATGTCGGCAATTCTAGGATTATTCAAAACGCAACGAAACAAAAAAAATGAATTTCGCAGCGTGACAAGTAAATACGCTTGTGTGGCAGTATATAGGTAACAATAAGGAACAATTTTCGCGCCAATTTGTGCTAAAAATAGATTTCTGATGGGAAATCCCTCAACAACGTTTGCCGGGTACCAGTCTAATATTTTGTTTATCGGTCATGAATCGGACAATTTTTTCGTAACAGTGTTAGCGAAAAATTATCATTTTCAAGCGAGATATTAGTCGATCGTAGATAATGCAGGCGGGACTTAAAGGGCGACGGTAACAGATGGTCTAATTGCAAAAAATGAAATTTTTTGAAAAAATATGCAAAACTTTTGTGTTGACCACCTCGGGATGGTTAATAATATGCGATTCAGACAGAGAATGAGCCGAAATTACAAGACAGATAGCTGAATTTAGGGAGAATCCAAGCCTAAATTCAACCCCATCACTGATGGGGTTAGAATTATTTTTAAATTGTTGCGCATGCGCATACAGCGCGGACCATGATTCAAACGAGATTCATACTTAAATTTCAATATGACGTCATCATGTATGTTGTGACGTCATTTAAGAAAGTCGCATGTCCTACTGTTTTGACCTACTTTCGACATCGCTTCATAAATTTGGTATCAAATTGCGAAAAAAATGAGTCGTTGCTTCAATAGTTTCTCGTAATCATTTAATCAGGTCATATAAAGCTTAAAAAGTGTACATTTCGTTTGTATTTGACAATTTTTGGGTACAAATCTGGGAAATAGTAGCTTTAAAACTACGAAACATTGCGCATATTCAACATGTAACATTGATTCCAGATACGGAGACAGACCAGAAATGACAAACGTTTTTTCTTGAGATTCCTTAGCAGCTTAACCAGAAAACCATCGAAAAGTCTGAAAGTAAAGTAGCTATGATCATAAAACTTCGCGGGTAGATAGATCTCACCAAGGAGAAGTGCAACGTACAATGAGCGTAACTCTACCTTGCTTATTTTGTGAGTTATTGCCCTCTGTTGTACTTGTAGCGAAAGCCTGTGGGGTATCAAATCACATTCAGCGACAAATTCTAGTTTTTTTTAAGATTAATCATTTCCCAAACAAGACCGGTTTTGTCGTCCCTAACAGAAAATTCTTGAGAAAACATTGATGCAAAAGAAGAAAATGATGATCGATCAGATTAAAAAGACCTGCACAGCAGACAAAATTATGAGATTGAATAACTTCTTTGGATATTGATGATCATTTTTATGCCCCCTTTCGAAGAAAATGGGGGTATATTGATTTGCAAGTGTCGGTCGGAAGGTCGGTCGGTCGGTCGGTCGGTCGGTCGGTCGGTCGGTCGGTCCGTAGGTCGGTCGGTCTGTCCGTAGACCAAACCTTGTCCGGAGCATAACTCGAAAAGTGTTAAAGGTAGAATCATGAAACTTCACAGGTGGATAGATCTCATCATGGAGAGGTGCAGTGCACAAGAGCCGTAACTCTGCCGATCAAATTTTTGGAGTTATTGCCCTTTGTTGATTTTCAAACTTGATTCTTGTCCGGAGCATAACTCAAAAAGTATGTTAGGTAGAATCATAAAACTTCACAGGTGGATAGATCTCATCATGGAGAGGTGCAGTGCACAAGAACTGTAACTCTGCTGATCAAATTTTTGGAGTTATTGCCCTTTGTTGATTTTCAAACTTGATTCTTGTCCGGAGCATAACTCAAAAAGTATGTTAGGTAGAATCATGAAACTTTACAGGTGGATAGATCTCATTATGGAGAGGTGCAGTGCACAAGAACCGTAACTCTGCTGATCATATTTTTGGTGTTATTGCCCTTTGTTGATTTTCAAACTTGATTCTTGTCCGGAGCATAACTCAAAAAGTATGTAAGGTAGAATCATGACACTTTACAGGTGGATAGATCTCATTATGGAGAGGTGCAGTGCACAAGAACCGTAACTCTGCCGATCAAAATTTTTGAGTTTTTTGCCCTTTGTTGATTTTATAACTTGATTCTTGTCCAGAGCACAACTCAAAAAGTATGTAAGGTAGAATCATGAAACTTTACAGGTGGATAGATCTCATTATGGAGAGGTGCAGTGCACAAGAACCATAACTCTGCCGATCAATTTTTTGGAGTTAATGCCCTTTGTTAATTTTCAAACTTTATTCTTGTCCAGAGCATAACTCAAAAAGTATGTTAGGATGAATCATAAAACTTTACAGGTGGATAGATCTCACTATGGAGAGGTGCAGTGCCTAAGAATCGTAACTCTGCCGATCATATTTTTGGAGTTATTGCCCTTTGTTGATTTTCAAACTTGATTCTTGTCCGGAGCATAACTCAAAAAGTATATAAGGTAGAATCATGACACTTTACAGGTGGATAGATCTCATTATGGAGAGGTGCAGTGCATAAGAACTGTAACTATGCCGATAAAATTTTTTGAGTTATTGCCCTTTGTTAATTTTATAACTTGATTCTTGTCCAGAGCACAACTCGAAAAGTATGTAAGGTAGAATCATGAAACTTCACAGGTGGATAGATCTCATTATGGAGAGGTGCAGTGCACAAGAACCATAACCTTGCCGATCAACTTCTTGGAGTTATTGTCCTTTGTTGATTTTAACACTTAATTCTTAACCTTTCCTATATCTCATGTATTTTTACACATACAGACTTGATATCTCACACATAGATACCTCCTATCAACATCATTCACATTTGACCATGACCTTGGACCTTGTGACCTTGACCTTGGAGTTTGACCTACTTTGAAAAAAAATTAAACCGGCCATATATCTCATGACCTGTTACACATACAGCCTTGATATTTCACACATGGATACCTCCTACCAAGACCTTTTACAATTGACCATGACCTTGGACCTTGTGACCTTGACCCTGGACTTTTACCTACTTTTATAAAATTTAAACATAGCTGATATATCATGTCCTTTTACACATACAGCCTTGATATTTGACACATGGACACCTGACCGAGACCTTTCACATTTGACCATGACCTTGGACCTTGTGACCTTGACCTTAGTGTTTGACCTACTTTTATAATACATTAATCTGGCCTATATTTTATGTCATTTTACACATACAGCATTGATATTTCACACATGGTCACTTCCCACCAAGACATTTCACATTTGACCATGACCTTGGATCTTGACCATGAAGTTTGACCTACTTTTAAAAAACTTAAACTAGGCCTATATTTCATGTCCTGTTACCTATACAGTCTCGATATCTTAGACATGGACACCTCCTACCAAGACCTTTCACCTTTGACCATGACCTTGGACCTTGTGAGCTTGACCTTGGTGTTTGACCTACTTTTATAATACATTAATCTGGCCTATATTTCATGTCATTTTGCACATATAGCCTTGATATTTCACACATGGTCACTTCCAACCAAGACATTTCACATTTGACCATGACCTTGGACCTTGACCTTGGAGTTTGACCTACTTATAAAAAACTTAAACTATGCATATATCTCATGTCCTGTTACCTATACAGCCTCAATATTTTACACATGGACACCTCCTACCAAGACCTTTCACATTTGACCATGACCTTGGCCTGTGTGACCTTGACCTTTGATTTTTACATACTTTTAGAAATCTTTAACCTAGCCTTTATCTTATGTCCTATTACACCTACAGCCTTGATATTTCACACATAGACACCCCCTTCCAAGACCTTTAACATTTGACCATGACCCTGAATATTGCAACATTGACTTTGGAGTTTGACCTACTTTTGAAAAAAACTTAAACCAGGCATATATATCATGTCCTTTTACACCTACAGCCTTGATATTTCACACATGGACACCTCCAACCAAGATCTTTCACATTTGACCATAACCTTGACCTTGGCATTTGGCCTACTTTTAAAAACTTTAATCTGGCCTATATTTCATTTTACTTTTACATATACAGCCTTGATATTTCACACATAGACACCTCCTACCAAGACCTTTCATATTTGACCATGACCTTGGACCTTGTTAACTTGACCTTGGACTTTGACCTACATCAAATGCAGGCACTTGAAGGGGGCATATATGTTTTACAAACATCTCTTGTTTACTTTTGCTTCGATATTTTCTCTGACATAAAACACTAAAAGTATTCACATCCGTTTTGTCGTCTGCAGACTTTTTTCAATTTGGCCCAACATGACATTTTGTCGTTTTGGAAAGGGTAAGCGAGTAGCACGAGCGACACGACGAAGCTAAGGTAGGACCGTATGTGTAAACATTACTTGTCAAATGGTTATTTCATAGTTACCTATCTTAAAAAGTACACGACAGTGCAGCAACCTTCTCAACTCTGAATTATAATGTTTCTCAACAAATGATTACGGCAATCCAGCTCTTAGAACGTCATCTTCAGCAAGTTGAACGTAGAAAAAACCTCGCGAGTTTCACAGGCATATTTGTACGATAGAGAATTCCCAATCTATTTTTAGACCAGTGAGGCGTGACGATGACGTATTTGTTAAACGAAAAAAAAAAAACGAACGCTATTGAACAACCCCTCTTAGCTACGGTAGCTTGTGATATTTCCAGGAAAGTCCGTAATGAAACAAAACATACTTTTGAAATTCAGGGCCCTTTAAAAGACTAAAAAACGCAAAAATATAGAGGACTTGTGTTTATAATATTGTCTTTATTCAATATACATGTAATTGGTGAATAATTAGGAGCTATTAGAAATGCGTGCAGATGTGTATTAAATCTAATAGACATTTATAAAGACTTGTGACAATCTGGTCCATTTAAAAAGATGGTTCTTTTTTATGACGACGAGTATTATGTAAAGACGTGAAAGAATATACTTGAGACTGAAAAATTGAAATAAATTGATAAATCGCTACCACAACATAAACGGCATGCCGATTTTTACACAAAACTTAACCACAA
The DNA here is from genome assembly GCA_963680895.1 of Fragum sueziense. Classification (NCBI taxonomy): domain Eukaryota; kingdom Metazoa; phylum Mollusca; class Bivalvia; order Cardiida; family Cardiidae; genus Fragum; species Fragum sueziense. The sequence continues at coordinate 5,206,933 of OY804609.1, forward strand.
TTTTCCTTTAACACTTTCCCAAATAACCAAACAGAAGCAATTTCCGAATTCAAAGCTTGGTCAGACTACAGTCGCTGTACAAAATATGCCTTAAATACGATTCATATATTTTCACAAAGATACATAACAAAATCTTATTTTCAAACGTTTTTCTGAAGCGTTTTTACAAAACTGTAACACTTTTTTTGAAAGGATTTAACATTATCTAAATATATCGCAATTTCCAAATGATTCTTTCAGTCTGTAAGTCAGCATTGAATGAAAGTAGATAAGAAAATTACGTCGCTTTTCATCGAAAACCTCGTAACTGCAGCTTGTTTTAAGAAATGATTTAGGACAAGTAGAAATTTATTTGTTTTTCTTACGATACATTATTGTTGTTGAAAAATACCGATTAAGTTTGAATACTCATGAAAAATAAGACACTAGCAGTGATAATATGTCCTTCCTTTCTCTCAATATTTTTTAAAACTTGTCTGTATTGTAAAAGTCAATACTACAGATAAAATTACTCCAGAAATGATAAAGTCTCTCCAAAACAAGACCAGGATTCGGTGTCCTCAAGACAAAAGGCCTGACAAAATAAGAAAATGCAGATACCTTAATATGTATTTGGTTGGGGGTCAAAACTTCGTAACTACAGCTAAAAAAGTTGCATTTACGAATTTTCGACGTCCCGCCGACGATGTTTAAATTTTCTTTTGTGCGTACACATTCTTTCTTTATCAGTATCCAGTTTTTCATCTTCAGAATCTTTTCTTATTGGACCATCCTATTACCAGACGGCAAAATTTTGGGCTTTACCAATTTGAAAGATGTAGCAGACGACAATTTTATGTGAACGAAATTCTACATTTCTTCATCTTTTTGTATAGAATACATTGTAGGAAATGAAGAAATTGCTTGTCACAAGCAATTTCTTCATTTTCCATAATGTTTTCCCAATCATTTTCTTGCGAGGGAGTCAAAGACGTCAATGTGAAGTAAAGGATTATACATCACAATTAGATGTAAAGGGATAATCGTCTGCATTAAACGTGGGATTTGGGCCAGTCCCAAAATGGTATGTAAATTGTGAGAGAGAAATGGTAACATTGCCTCATCCAACCGATTATAGACTTGCCAAAAAAGCAATGGATTTTTTCCTAAAAATAGACTAGGTTTAATGTTTTGAAAAATTATTATGATAAACCGTTGGTGTTGTAATAGAATCTCGTGACTACGGCTTGATCCAAGCCGTAGGTACGAGATTTTATAACAAAACCTGCGAAATTACGTCATGAGTAAATGGATAAAATTGTATTGGAACGATTACGGATTTGCCAAAATTGACGGGTTGTCAGTTGAAATTAAATTAAAAAAAAAAAAAAAAAAAAAAAAAAAAAAAAAAAAAAAGACTACACACTCATTCACTTATAAGAACATTCTTCCCCTTTTCTTCCAATATGTGATACACTTTATCATACCTTCTTCTACTTTAGGCTTCAGTGATTCTGAATTGTGCTACTTCTTTAGAATGGGATTTGTGTAAAATTCCACCCCTTTGAACAGGGTCGAGTCAACCTGATTTAACCCTTTCCCAAACGACAAAATTTTAGGGTGATCCACTTCAAAAACTGCCACGAATGATGAAATGGAAGTTATTTAAGATAGAAAATGTGTTAATTATGGCACAGATAATATTGAGACAAAAGGAGAAACTGCTGATTATCAGCAGTTTCTTCCTTTGTTTCATTGTTTTCCCAAGCCTTTTCTTTCAGGGACGTCAAAACCAGAGGCGCGTTCTTTAGAGCGAGATTTTTTAAGATTTCTTAAGGTGTTTTGGATAAAGCATTTTTAAGACCGAGACTTTGACCAAGCTGTTCCGAATGCTCCATATTTATACAAATGACGTCATTTGTATAAAGTATGGAGCATTCGGAACACCGCGGTTTATGAATTATGGAGTGTTCGGAACAACTCGGTCAGATCTCTTTTATATTGTTTGTACAGAGTTGACCGAGGGGTTCCGCACGAATTATAGAGCAATGGCGGCTCCCAGTGATCGTCTGAAAGTCTTGCTCAGAGGAACGCTTTATCCTAAAACATCTTAAGAAAGGAAATCTCAAGATATCTCAAGAAATCTCGCTCTAAAGAACGCACCTCTGGTCTTGTTTGGGAAATTGTTAACTTACAGCAACATCTGACAGTCACCAGCAAGGATTCATCTTCTAAGATCGTTGCTTTTAACCAATTAAATAAACAATTTCATGATTCTGAAAACATTTTTAACCGATAACTAGGCCACGAGGTCGTCACATTTCGGTGCAGAAATATGTGTTTGTGCGTGCTTGTCATGGGAAATTAAATAACAAGAGCTTCAAGTAGAGTAAATATAGCTGATGTCGGGTTTTCCAAGTTCATGGAAGACAAACCCCTTATTTATGTTTGTCAGATGTTAAGTACTGTCAGGTAACATTGGATCTTAACCCTTTCTCAAACGACAAAATTTTAGGGTGATCCACTTCAAAATTTTCTACAAATGACAAAATGGATGTTATTAAAGATAGGATTTGTGTAAAATATGGCACAGAAAATATTGAGACAAAAGGAGAAACTGCTGGTTATCAGCAGTTTCTTCTTTTGTTTCGATGTTTTCCCAAGTCTTTGATATTAGGGACGTCAAAACCAGGTCTTGTTTGGGAAAGGGTTAATCAGATTGGAGTCACTGCTTATACCATGGGAAAATGTAGGCTACATGAAATCACTTCTTTTTAACGGCATCTTTTTTCGTATGTTCTTTGATTGGACTGAACTTAATTCTTTCACTAAACAAGTCAATCTGTCCTAATCTGTCCTCTTTTCTATGCTTCAGATCTTTTCCAAATAGATCGTAAGTTTTATATTGAAGCAAATTATCGAAGATTATCTAGAATGATATGGAAGGCGATTTCCCGCTGTGCTATTGCTCGAGTTAAAATGTCGACAATTATAATTTTTTCAAAAAGTGATGACTTACCGTAGTGGTCTTGGCGGATACGGGATTTCGTACACATACACAGATTCCGCTGTTTCCGGTTCCGCCTTGGTACCATCGATTCCGAGCTCCTTTAAACTGTGTAATTTTGCGAACATTATTCTGCACTACATGTATATGGTGAATTTTACACTAAAACCATAATGATTGATTATCATTACATCATTTTGATATCACACAACTTAGAAATTCAGTTGTTTTCTACACAGTTTCTGTTATTGTTTCAGCGAATATTTCCAGGCCATTTTTCAGTAATCTACGTATACTACAGATTCAAACAACTCGAAGTTTAACCCTTTTCCAAACAGCAAATGTCTAGACTGTTACACTTCGAAAGATCTTTAAGACAAACAATAGATGCTTATCAAGGCATGATATGTATGAAATTATGCTAAGAAACATTAAGACAAAATGAGAAAACGCCGATATTCAGCATTTTTATCATTTGTCTGAATGTTTGTCCTATCCTTTCCTAATAAGGACGGGAACACATGTCTTGTCTGGGAAAGTGTTAATCCTTTCATAGAAAACATGGAAGAATAATCAGTAGATAAGATTCTTTTCCTATCACTAAACAATGTTGTGAGTATTGACAGGTTCCACACAATATAAAGATATGTCCACTTTTCCACCCAACGATTTAGGTAAGTCAATTAGAAAATTAATAACCCTTACAATGAAAGTGATAAAACACTAGAAAAGTACTCGAACAAAATACATAATAAATGTACATGTAATGCTTTAGAAGGATTAACCCTTTTCCAAAGAGCAGAAATTAGACTGTTCTTATTCGCAAACTGCCGAAGACGACATAATGAATGTTGACAAAGACAGAATTTATGTAGAATACAGCACAGAAAATATTGAGACAAAAGGAAAAACTGCTGGTTATCAGCAGTTTCTTCTTTTGTCTCAATGTTTTCTCAAGCATTTTCTTTAAGGACGTCAAAAAAGGTCTTGTTTTGGAAAGGGTTAATGAAAGGATAATACCATAAAGAATGATTAATGCTTCGATCCTTTCATACAGGTGTTAACGTAGTCCACCCATAATGAGATTCGTGTGACGTCGGAACTATTCGGGTGACATCGAAAACATTTGGCGGTGGAATTTTCCACCGCCGAATGTTTACGACTGCGCCCGAATAAGTTCGGATACGTGACGACGAAGCTCGAAAAAATCCGATGTTTTATGAATCTCAAAATGGCCACATTACGGGTATTCTACCTTGAGATGAAACCAAATATTGTCCATTATGTACACACTGTGCAATCTGGCTCCGGTTTTGATATCCCTAACTGAACGTGTGTTAAACAACGGCTTCGAAAAAGTAGAAACTACTGATTATTGGTAGTTGATTCTTTTCGGATAAATTATCGTAATCTATTAACATTTTGTAATTATTCATTACATAATGAGTTGTTCAGTGTATGTTTTTATATGATTGTACAATATTTTGTATGCCACATTGGTCAATGGCATCTCGGACTTCTGAATTCTGAATAAGTAAAAGTTTAAAAAACAAGAGGACCATGATGGTCCTATATCGCTCACCTGAACCAAGATGATATGAGCCACAGTTATCTTTGAATCAATTAATATTTGTGACATTAAGACTGAAAACAAACTTATGGTCATCAACATTATGTCCCTGTTTCCTCTTTATAGGTCAATATATCTGGTTGTAAAGAGTGAAAACAAAATCAAAAACGAGAATTTTGTCCATTTCAAGGGCAGATAACTCAGCAACTGCTCGTCTAATTGTGCTGAAGTTCAAACTCATCCATGATCTTATGGTGATTAACCATTATATCCAAGATCAAAGTTTTGTCTTGATTGGTCACCATTTATTTTGTGGTTGTTAGAGTAAAAACAAAGTCGAAAACAGCAATTTTGTCAAATTCAAGGGCAGATAACTCAGGACATTCTGGTCCGATCAAACCAAAACAAAAACTCATCCAAAATCTTATATAAGGTCACTAACATTGTGTCCATTTTTTGTACATATTGGTCAATATTTGTAGATCTATGCTAGAGTGTAAACAATCTCAAAAGTAGCTTTTTTTCTTTCAAGGGCAGATAACTCCTGACTTTCTGGTTCGATCTGACCCAAAATCGAAGTCATCCAAGATCTTATGGTCACTAACATTGTGTTAAAGTTTTGTCTTGATTGGTCAATAATTGTAGATGCTATAGTGTAAACAAAGTCGAAAACAGTCAAAAACGACAATTTTGTCAAATTCAAGGGCAGATAACTCAGGACTTTCTACTCTGATCAAACCAAAAATCAAACTCATCCGAGATCTTATGGTCACCAACATTGTGTCCAACTTTTGTATTGATTGGTCAATATTTGTAGATGCTAGAGTGTAAACAATGTCAAAAGTAGCTATTTTTTACATCCAAGGGCAGATAACTCCTGACTTTCTGGTCTGATCTCACCCAAAATCAAACTCATCCAAGATCTTACAATCACTAACATTGTCTTAAAGTCTTATCTCGATTGGTCAATATTTGTAGATACTATGGTGTAATAGATACTATGGTGTAAACAAAGTCGAAAACAGTCAAAAACGACAATTTTGTCAAAGTTGAGGGCAGATAACTCCTGACTTTCTTGTCTGATCTGACCCAAAATCGAACTCGTCCGTGATCTTATGGTCATCAACATTGTATCCAACTATTGTATTGATTGGTCAATATTTGTAGATGCTAGAGTGTAAACAATGTCAAAAGTAGCTATTTTTTACATTCAAGGGCAGATAACTCCAGACTTTCCGGTCCGATCTGACCCAAATTCGAACTCATCCGAGAGTTCATGGTCATACATGTTTTGACCAAGTTTGGTTAAGATTGGCTTATATTTGTAGATGCTAGAGTGTAAACACCAAATTGTTGACAGACGGACGGACGGACAGACGGACGGACGGACATACGGACGGACGACGGACAAAAAGCGATCACAATAGCTCACCTTGAGCACTTCATGCTCAGGTGAGCTAAAAACAAGAATTTTGTCCATTTAAAGGGCAGATAACTCAGCAACTGCTTGTCTAATTGTGCTGAAGTTCAAACTCATCCATGATCTTATGGTGATTAACCATTCAAGGGCATGTAACTCACGACTTTCTCATCCAATCAGACTGAAATTCAAAGTCATCTAAGATCTTATGGTCACCAACATTATTAAATTGTAAGTCTTGATTGGTCAATAATTGTAAATGCCAGAGAGTAAACAAAGTTGAAAAACAGTCCATAACAACAATTTTGTCAAATTCAAGGGCATGTAACTCATGACTTTCTCATCCGATCACACTGAAATTCAAAGTCATCCAGGATCTAATGGTCATCAGCATTATGTACAAGTTTTGTCTTAATTGGTCAATATTTGTAGATGATACAGTGTAAACAAAGTAAAAAACTGTCGAAATGTCAATTTTGTCAAATTCAATAGCATATAACACATGATCATCTTTTTAACCGATCAAGCTGAAAATTGAATCATCTGACATGTTATGGTCCTTAACATTGTGGCAAAGTTTTGTCTTGATTGGTCAATAATTGTATATGCTTCAGTGTAAACAAAGTCGAAAACGGTCAAAAACGACAATTTTGTCAAATTCAAGGGCAGATAGCTTAGGACTTTCTGGTCCGATCTGACCAAACATCTAACTCATTTGAGATCTTATGGTCACCAACATTGTGTCCAACTTTTGTATTGATTGGTCAATATTTGTAGATGCTAGAGTGTAAACAATGTCAAAAGTAGCTATTTTTTACATTCAAGGGCAGATAACTCCTGACTTTCTGGTCCGATCTGACCCAAATTCAAACTCATTCAAGATCTTATAGTCACTAACATTATGTCAAAGTTTTGTCTTGATTGGTCAATAATTGCAGATGCTATAGTGTAAACAAAGTCGAAAACGGTCAAAAACGACAATTTTGTCAAATTCAAGGGCAGATAACTCCTGACTTTCTGGTCTGATCTGACCCAAAATCAAACCCATCCGAGATCTTATAGTCACCAACATTGTATCCAACTTTTGTATTGATTGGTCAATATTTGTAGATGCTAGAGTGTAAACAATGTGAAAAGTAGCTATTTTTTACATTCAAGGGCAGATAACTCCTGACTTTCTGGTTCGATCTGACCCAAATTCGAACTCATCCGAGATATCATGGTCATACATGTTTTGACCAAGTTTGGTTAAGATTGGCTTATATTTGTAGATGCTAGAGTGTAAACACCAAATTGTTGACAGACGGACGGACGGACGGACGGACAGACAGACGGACGACGGACAAAAAGCGATCACAATAGCTCACCTTGAGCACTTTGTGCTCAGGTGAGCTAAAAACTCAATACTTATGCTAAAACACGATAAACTTGGTTCAGTTAAAGTTGTAACGCGTTAACACCCATTACTGCTGTAGATAAAATAATTTTTCGGCAACCTTTCTATGTTCGTTAAGCACAAGAAAAATATTTTCTTTCATATAAAGGACTAGACAGACACACGTATCGATAAGCCAGTTCCTACAAAATGAAGCCTTTGGACGCTACCAAAGATAAAAAAGTTTTGGAAAGCATTATGTAAAAAAATACTGTAGGCCTAAAATAAAGAATTTGCCTCATTTTTCATTTCCAAGTAGATCTATGTTTTCTTTCCAAAAAAAAAGACAACCACACGGATAAATTATTAGCTTGAAATTGTCGTCCGTCGCATCTTTGAATTTGGACCAGTCTTAATTTGCAGTGTCATAAAAGCTTAAGTAGATTATTAACGTAAAATTAGGTAGATCCACAACGAAAAAATGTCACACATAAAAATGAACGCAAATATTGTACATGCCTTATCAAATCGAACTTACTTACTTTTTAAATAACTAGATCTAATGCATGTTTGATAAGCACTTTAAAGTGCACGCTATTAGCTATGCATTGTTTGTTAAAGCCCTGGGATATTTGAAGCTAAATAAAAACTTCTCTAGCGTTTAAACCCTTTCCCAAATAAGAACCTGTTTGGATGTTTCTTAATAAACTGAGCAAAATATTAAGGATGCTGATAATCAACATATTTTCTTCCGTTTCAATATTTTCTGTGTTAAATCATCTCCTTCAACATCTGTTTCATGTCTTCTGTGACAGCTTTAAAATGGAACTACCCTCAAACGTTGTCATTATGAAAACGCTTTCACTTTAGTAAAAATCTTCTAATAACCAAAATATGGTTGTTTCGATTGAAACGGCCGTTAAACCCCCATTTCTAGAAAGTATTTACTTCTTTGAATAAATACATTTACTCATAGACAAAGAATTCGAGCATTTTTGAATTAAGATGAAATGAGTGATAGCAGATACGCACAAATTAAAAGTAATCCATTAAAAATCACTATTCAATTTCGTGTATGCTTTATCTCTTCAAATTAAAGTACATCACAAATCTTAATAACTTGTCCGAAAAGGAAACGTGTTTTAGTTGAAATCTGGACATGCTGTTCATAATGTGTCAATAACATTGATATAGATAGACAACGACCTGTGAATGATCAAAGATCAGCGAGTCTAAATTGATGGGGGAAGAGGGATTTCGAATTATTAAAATACGCGATCGAACCCGTCTCCCTGTAATAAATCGACGAAGTACTATCTGGATACAGCTACTTATCTAACACGGCATCGCGGACAGCACGCACTACCCGTCATTGTTCGATTTTATTCAGTGGAAAATAGGCACTCCTCCCTATTTACATGTATTGGAATATACCGTTACCTTTCGTCGAAGCTCACGACTCGATGTCCATTTATAAGTATTTATGCCAAAACCAGTAAGAATTATCTAAACTAGACATTACAAGGTTGTACATTGACATACGAGGTTTTGCATTAACATCGACTAAATGGATGTTTTGTAATCACACATTGTCAAGTCACCACAAAACGACTCATGTTTATAAATTGTATCCATAGATTTCCGCGGTTTTGTTGAACACCCCTCGGAAGATGCGTTATCAATTTTCAAGCCAATTTTGTATGTGGTGAGACACCTGCAAGATTCGAACCACCACATGCAATATTACAGAAGTTTTAAGTTCAATATTTTGATGTTCAATTTTGTAAACATGTGCCATAATATTGTGACATACTTTATAGTACATGAGATAAGTTATAATTTACAAATATTATTTTACTCTACATTCATATGCAATGGAGGTAATTTTGAACCATTTTGTTAAATATTTCATAATTATGCATTAATTCAAAATTATAAACCGTACAACATGATTATCTTTGTATTTGGAATGGAAATGTAACACAGTTTAGGTATTATTGGCACTTTTCAAAGGACCTCTATGGATAAGGCGAGAAATCTCCCTAAAAGGCTCAAATGGAAAAGCCAATTTTTCAAACATGCAAATTGACAATTTCTTCGAGCTGTATTGTTAGATGTATACCTAAATCATATGAAAAATGATTTTGTACAATCAAAAGGATTCGACATGTACAGATAACTCTTGGTTTCTGTACCTACCCCTAAATTACATTTTCTTACCCCACCGGTATTCATCTAACCAGAATTAAGTTTTCCATTGGTATATCAGCAAGATTTTTTTCTGTGAATGTAAGGACAATTGGTGTTGAAATTATAATCCAGTTTTCGTTTTCTCTTTAATGCGCATGCGCATTATTGAAACGAGTTTAAGTGCGAAATTTCCCCGCCAAAATTATAGCAATTGGTAAATGAGTAATATTTTTAGTATAAAAGTATGTTACCCCCCCCCCCCCCCGTGACCCAGGAAATCCTTTTTACCAAAGAAGCCTATGGTCAAGTTACACAACATATGTCAATGGAAACCTGGGTTAAGGGGGGGGGGACGATGTTCGCCAGCCCGTGGAAGGTAGGTATTCCTCGGTTTTTGGCGGGAAAGTGTGCTTTAAAAGGTATTTGAATGATGCGCAATATGGACAAAACCAAAGATGCCATATGATGTCAACACCATCTATTCTTGTATATGAAGAAAAAAATGCAAATAAAACTTAAATGACATAAAATGGGTATTTATTTCATTTATTTATCTACCTTACCATAAAGCTTTATTTTGTTTCTCAATTTGTAAGTTTTGAAAATTGACACATCGAGCAGAGCCTTTTAGGCAGATTTCTCGCCTTATCCTTAGAGGTCCTTTCGCCTCTGGCTGTTTAGTGCTATTGAGGGGATTGGATACCTTGAAATACTCCATTTCTGAATAAATTAATTTTCACACCAAAATCATGACTGAGTATTACGTGACACAAAACTCTCTAAAAATCTTCAACAACTTATTATGATTAGACCAATCTGAATTTGGTTTAAAGCAGAGAAGGTTGGAAAACGCAGGGTTTTAGCTTGGGTGGTTAAATCTTTTGAAATTCAATGGATAAAAAATTTACGACCAACCAAACCTTGTGGTCTTTTTCAAATTGGTGGTTAATTAACAGAATATGTAAAAAAAAGATAAAAATGCTGTGTCACGTGAATCCGCGCCATGGAACACTCAATTCCAATCCACATAACATAACGATTTACAAAGTTAATCCAATACTATCGTATGCGAAGAGACACCCCATATAATAAACTTATTTTGAACAACTAAATTAATCAAACATAAGTTGTTCACGTTTGACATGAAACGTAACAATTACTTTTCTGTTTTCATTTCACTTACTTTATGTTTTCGTTGATATAATTACTTCACCAAAATCGCAAAGATAATGTTAGTCTATTGTCAAAGATTATACGCTTATTGTTTTCTCTTTGTATTGAGTTCTTTTGTTAAGATTATCGCAAATCTTATTTTTACTTGTTATAATCATTCTCCAGCCTCTATATTGACTTTTTGAACATATGTTTACAGTCACATAAAACACTGTAAAATGACGAAATTGATTTCGACAAGCAATTTCTTTATTCCAACAATGTTTTCTACCCAGTAAGACCAACAAATAAAACATAAAAGTTCATTCACTTGAAGTAGTCGTCCGAAAAAATATTTGATTTTGGACTAACTTTGAGTTTCATTGTTCAGGTAAGGGTAAAACCATATGAAGATAGTACAATCAATGAGATTCGCGCGTCGTCGTAATTTTTCATACGACGTAGTAAACATTCGCTTTGTATCCGTACCTTTTCGGACGACGTCGTAAACATTCGGGGTGGAACGTTCCACTCCGAATGTTTACGACGTCTCCCGAATAATTCTGACTCCACGTAAATCTCATTAGGGATGGACTACCTTAAATCAATTGCATTACCTCACGCCGGGGTACGTCCGTCTGCTGTAGGCGGACATCTTGAATCACGTGATTTACTGTCTCGAACTTAACATTCCATGGTCTCAAACAAAATGATGAAAAAGCCTTTCCAAATACTTTCTGTCTTCTGATTATCTCTTGAACTGAAACTTTGACGTCCAGCAACACTTTTATTCCACACTCTTTAACAGGTTATAAATCTAATTTGTTAGGGTACGGTGTGAATGATATGTATTCCATCACTATTTGTAATGCTGTTATAGTTTGTTTGTTTATTATCTGAAAAGGAGAAAATAGGATTATTCTAAAAGGAACCCATGCTAGACATTTCACGCATCAGAACAACTTTGGGTATTCGGAGTTTGCGTACATGTGTCAAAGTTGAGATGATAGTGTACCGCGTGATGGATGGAGTTCTACGACCAAATTATGCCCGCTTCAGGTGAGAAATTGCGCAATAACTTTCTTACTTTTGAGTCATTATTCAAGCAATGGGTTGCATGTACCCCGTCTAACTGAGGTTTGTCTTCAGATAGGCTATATGACTTATTTGTTCAATACCTTTATTTTCCCTAAAAGTTGACCCAACTGTCCACACACACACAAAAACGACAAAATATTAGATCGCTTTTCTAGTCGGTTGTGATCAATTTTGGAAAAGTACAACGGTTTTTCAAATAAGTTATATATCTGAGGAAAGAGGTCGCTTAAACGGGGTAAATACAATAAATCGTTTGAAAATTGACGCAAAATAATAACGTTATTGCAAAAAATATTTCCTGAACAGGGAATAATGTTTTCGTAATCGTTATCTATCCCATGATGTACAATCCCCACAGTGATGTGTCCCATAGTGATGTTTTTTTCACCCTTTTTTAAAATCTAGGACGGGTTTCCTATAAATGTATAGATAAAAACGATGCCAACTGGAATAGAGAAGGACTAAAATGAGCTTGATAGGAATTTCCGTTGGATAGAAATCACGGGTGGTAAACAGAGAAACTAGCCCCAAAAAGAGTCAATGGTATTTCGTTTCCTCGTGACATCCAGTCTCTACCGAGGTAGTTGCATAGAGCGGAAATCTGTATACAAAGGTAGGTCACGAACACATTTTTCTACATTTATTTCTTTTACAACGAGTTTTTGAAAAATCCGGCGATGCTGTAATATGAAGAAATGGTCGAAGTTTGTTGTGCACGAGAATATACGGTGTCAAAAAGCAGAGTTTGAATATAATCGTTGAAAAACATTTCAAAATCGAAAGTAAAAACTGTTTACTTTCGATTTTGAAATGTTTTTCAACGATTGTATTAAAACCCTGCAACTAATACTGTGTACTCTTGTGCATAACAAACTTCGACCATTTCTTCATATTACAGCATCGCCAGATTTCTCAAAAACTCGCTTTAAAAGAAATAATTTTAGAAAATATGTTCGTGACCTACACATTTTCGCTCTATGCAACCACCTCTTTTTGGAGCTAGTTTCTCTGTTTACCACCCGTGGAAATGAAACGATCTAGATGTAGGGCCTACCAATTAATAAAGCAAAGAACACAGACTGGGATATACCATTTTCCCCTATGTTATCGGTACTCATTTGAAGCGTCCCGACGGTACCCACAATATAGGGTTTGGATTTTAAAATGAAGACTTTATAATGTCTTCATTCCCACCTAACTGTTGCTCAACTCTGGTACATGCCATTTTGTTAAACAAGAGTAAAACGTAATACGAACCTAATTCGCCAATATTAATCAGTCCAAAATGATAACAACTGAGCTTCTTTGCAATTGTGAAGATCACAGTCCGTTTAAAATATATTCGTCACACTTTAAAATACAAATAATTTTTATTTATATTTCACAAAATATTCAACTGGAATATTAATATATAAGCTGAGTAAATTGACCGTTAAGTTAAAGTTCAATTACGAACAAAACAATAGAAGATTTAGTGAAATATTACCTTTTGTCCCTTCATGCTACTTATTTATGTTGATACATGTAATGTATCTATAATGTGAAAAATGATAAATAAAATGTCTTTATTGCAGGCCCTTAGGAACAGGCGGCTAGGGGCATTAGTCCCCCAAAGTTGGCCGTAAATGCCGAATTTTCCTGATTTTACTCCGATAATTGGGAAAATCCAATTTACTCCCCCCATCTCCCCCCCCTATCCCCCCAATACTCACAAATCGGTACTCGTAACGTGTCCGTTAACCCTTTCCCAAACGGCAAAATCCTAGGGTAATCCAAATCAAAAGCTGCTGAAGATGATAAAAAAGATGTTGATGAAGGTAATATTTGTGTATGATAAAGCACAGAAAATATTGAGGCAAAAGGAGAAAATGCTGGTTATCAGCATTTTCTTCTTTTGTCTCAATGTTTTCCTAATCCTTTTCACATAGGGACGTCAAAAGCAGCTCTTGTTTGGGAAAGGGTTAAAATCGGATAGAATACGAACGTTGACGACGTCAAATGAAACATTCCGACAATACTTTCGATAATTGCAATAACTGATATTTTAATATGTGACTGATTTGAATTGATTTGCAGCAGAGAAGGCATAAACAACGACAGAAATTTGCTGGATGTGGCGAATCTTTTTTTAACCCATTTCAAAACGACAAAATTTGGGTTGGTCCAAATCCAAAATTGTTGCAGACGACTATTCAAAATGTCGCGATTTCTCACATTTTTCACTCACAAAATTTAAAAAAAACTTTGCTCTTTATCTTTGTAGTGAAATCACCCCAGTGGGCGTCGCCATTGTTGAAGTGTGCCTGACCCAATAACGCAGTATTAGGGGCAGGTATAAAAGACTATATCTCACAAGATCTGGGCTGCGTTCAGTAGACAAACTGTCAGCTAACGTTACCAACATTCGCAACTTCTTTGACCAAAATTGGACAGAATTGACCGAGTATTCCGAATGAAACGGCTTACTGTTTGCAAACGTTTTGTCTTATCGAACGCATGGCTAGTTTTGGCGTACTTAAAGGGAAATAACTTTCTAATTTCATTTTTTAAAGTATGTCTTGATGCCAAGATTCATAATTTGGTTATTTTAATGCATATAAATGCTTTCAGTTTTTTTTAAATTGTTGCTTATAAGCTGAAAATACGCCTTTAAAGTTGAGACAGTAATAACAAATTCCAAATAAATCTCAACTGTTGTCTTTATCAATTTGGTTAATTTTAACATAAAATAAAATATTACTCGTCAATGGTGCAATATTTTAGCTTGAATTTCCAGAATTTTGTTTAAAAAAAATATGTTCTTTCAGGTAAAAATAAAAGTAAAATTTATGAAACAGTATCTGTGAAATGTCCCTTCAACAGATATAATTATTCGCTATTGATAACCATCATTTTCTCTCTTTGTCTCAATATTTTTAATTAAAACTTAAACAGTCGTTTTTGGAATCTGAGGGACCGAAGACCTAATTTTAATGCCAATAACAGACTTTAGGACTTTTGAGAACTGTTGAGGTAAAATTGTGATGAAAACTCGTAATATCTCCTTTTACCTCAACATATTTTGTTCAAAAGAGAAACGAATTGCTTGTTATGTTCTTGCATTTAGAGTTTGCAGCAGCTCTCAAAAGCAAAGAATTTTGAGTGAAAAATAAATCAGAGTTACCGCTATGTTTGAATAAACCGACGGTATTGTTATAAAATCTCGCAACTACGGCTTCAATCAAGCCGTAGTTACAAGATTTTATAACGATACCGATGAAATACCATTTGTTTGTCCGAAATTACGTCACGGTTATCTGGATGAAATCGTTCCCTATTAGGAGTACTCTAATTTTGCTATTTAGGAAATGGTTAATTGATGAAGAAGGACACACTTTGCAATATCCTGAATATTTGTATGACCACTAAAACAGTAATTACATTCCAATTACATTCCAATTACTTTCCAATTACCGGTTACTTAATTATTGTTCTTATCTATCTTAAAACAGATTTCGTTAACCCTTTCCCAGATATAGATAAGGGTGTTGTGGTAGTACTTACTGGTATGAGAAACGACAGGAATCCATGGTTAGGTGCTCCAGCCGCCGCGATATGACCTTAGTAGTTGAGAACGGCGTGAAACCCTCATAAAGCAAACCCAGATAAAGAAAATAAAATCATATGTCAAATCCTTGTCACATAAACATTCCGCGTCCATATCAAGGCAGGTTAAAAAATCTCAAGAATACCCGTTCTCAATCAAGATCTGAGGCGCGTTCTTTAGAGCGCGATTTTTTAAGATTTTTTAAGATGTTTTTGATACAGCGTCTTTAAGACCGAGATTATAAGCGAGGTGTTCCGAATGTTCCATACTTCATACAAAT
Organism: Fragum sueziense; assembly: GCA_963680895.1. NCBI lineage: Eukaryota > Metazoa > Mollusca > Bivalvia > Cardiida > Cardiidae > Fragum > Fragum sueziense. The sequence continues at coordinate 5,222,590 of OY804609.1, forward strand.
GACGTCATGGTGACGTCATTTATATGAAGTATGGAGCATTCGGAACTCCGCGGTTTATGAATCATGGAGCATACGGAAAGACTCGGTTAATTCTCTCCCATATAGATTCTATAGAATTTACCGATGGGTTCCGAAAGAAGTATAGAGCAACATTTGGCGGCTCGCAGTGATCGTCTTAATTTCATTTTCTTCGTAGTCACTGGTGGTGAACTAAACCAAGTTTCACTACAACAAGGTATAGATATTTTGCGACTAAATGTGAGTTTATAGATATTTTTCTAATGACAATGAACTTGTTCTAAAAACAGACCGGGTTTACCGTTTCGTATTGACAAACTGTCGGTGTTGTTATAAAATCTCGTAACTACGGCTTCGATAAAGCCGTAGTTACGATAATTTATAACAACACCGACGGAATACATTGATCGCGAAAAAACGCCCCTCGCTTTGGCCGAGTTCACCACCAGTGTCGATATACTGTCAAAAATGTGATTACATTTGCCAGACATTTAATTTTAAAGTATCAATGATTTCCGATCTTGGACATTATCCACAATAAAAACGGATTAAAATTACAGATTTGCGAATCCGATTAAAATGTTTTAGTGCTTTCTTTTACAAGTAACCCTTTTAAACATCACCATGTTTTTAAAATACAATCCAAAATGAATCAATTTTGCTCCTGTACAATTTCAAAGTCTGTTTGGTGAGGGCTAACAGAAAACATTGGGAAAAAAGAAGAAAATGGTGATACTTCGTTATTCACTATCTCTTATCTATGTTATGAAATACCTCGACATATCCAGAATTCGACTCATCCGATTTGTTTGGCTTCGATAAAGTTGGTATTTCACCGTTTTTGAAACTAATCAAGTATGATTATCATTGAAATATAGTAGGAAAAGGAAAGAAATTGCTCGTTTCGAGCAATTTCTATCCTTTTCCTACTATGTTTCAACAACTATATTCAGTTAGAAATTATTTTGTTCGAAAAAAATATGTTCATTGATGAGGACGGGACAAGATTTGAACTTCGGTTTAAGCGAAATTCGATATATCCGATGTCGACATAACGAGTGTAGACTGTATAACATAAATATTCCGCTCATTCTAAAAATATTTTGGCTTTTCGAAAAAAAAAAAGTTCCAGTTGGACTAGGCTAAGATAATGTTGTTTATGGGTGCTTTAACCCATCACCACACAGTGGAGCCTTTTGATACCCACTAGACAAAGGCTGTGGAAAGCATTGTCGAATGAAAAACTGCACAGAAACACCAAAAACAAAGTCCATGCTCTTGGAATTGTCGTCTGCAACATCTTTGGATTTGGACGTTTACACAATTTTGTCGTCTGGTAATTGGTTATTGAATATTTTTGTAATTACGATCAGCATCCTTGTCAGATTTTTGACCCAATTCAGAAGTTGTCGATGATTACATCCCTATTGTCCCGGACTTTGTTAAACCCTTTCCTAAACTGCAAAAATTGAGATTTTTATATAATTTTCAAAGATGTTAGATACGCCAATTTCTAGTGCGGTAAGTCAAAATTAACATGGTTTTGTCTTTACGAGAAGAAAATATTGAGCGAATTGAAGAAATTGCATGTCACAGGCAGTTTCTTCCTTTTCCACAGTGTTTTAAAAAGTCATTATCTTGAAGGGAGACTTAAAGTGTCCTTGTGTCGGAATGAGTTTATCAAATCAATTGATTATGATTACTAGGCAAATTATGAAATAGAATGTAACACTTGAAAGGGGGATTAAAGCTTTCTTAACCCTTTCCCAAACAAGGCCTGGTTTTTGCGTCCTTTGTGGAAAATGCTTGGGAAATATTGAATCAAGAAACTTCTGGTAACCAGCAGTTTCTCCTTTTCTCAATATTTTCTGTGTTACATGTATCTTGTACATAAATTCTAGATCTATAACAACATGCATTTTGTTGTCTGCAGCAGCCTCGAAATTGGAAGACCCTAATTTTTTGTCGTTTGGGAAACGATTAAACAACGAAATATGAGGGTGAATGCAAAGGGAAATTCTCTACCTGGTCGATTTTTAACTTTCTGAATTGATTGATTAGCATGCCTGTTGACATCCCCCCGTTTTTTAAGCCTCTCTTACAACCCGTCGTGCGTCTTTTTAAATCGTACGTTTTAAAACTCTGCAAAATCGCACGATTTATAAAGACGTACGACGGGTTGTAAGAGCGCCTAAATATATTGTCCGGTCAATTCTTTGCTGCGTGTAGTCTGCGTCGTGTTTGCGTCCACAAAAATCGTACGTTGCATGTGCGTGCATCGCACGACTAAACGTACGTTTTAGACGCAGACCGCACGCAGGAGCACGTACGACCGGTTGTAAGTGAGGCTTTACCTTGTCTCTTATTACTGTCTATTTACCATAATAAAGCAAAATATATAGACATATTGTGTCAAATACCTGTGGTATAATAGCAAAGAATCACATGTAGCAACAAAAACAACAACAGCAACAACAGCGACAACGATCACATCAACAACGACAAGATGATGCATACCACTAAAATTGGCTCCTATATAACTCTATGTAAAACCCCTTTTTTCAACACATTATTACACAATCCAAAACTAAGTTAGAGTCAAACTGCGCCTAAACTGGTACAGATCCACCCTTGAACTCTTGAATTTCTGAGAAATGAACCCACCATCATGCAGTGGATTTTTCGAAAAATTCACTCAAACAAACATACCGTGTATTTTTCCATGCAAAAATGGAGACATCGGAAATGGTGGTCACGCGTATCCTTGCACCAAAACACACCAAATAGTCCTGAAAAGAAAGATGGATTCTGGCTCAAAAATGAGAAACCATGTCACTCAAAAACATCCAATGAAAACCTTAGCTCAAAATCATTCATGCAGAGAGCAAGGTATCACCAGAAAAGGGGCCATTTTTTTTAAAGAACTATTTTAGCCCCCTACGACCTAGGAAGTACTTGCCCAGGTGACCTTACTCCTAAATGAAAAGACATTTTCCCCAAATGTATCAAAGTGTTATTTTTTGTTTGAATTAGCCCTAGTGCAATAGAAATATGCATATATTACAATACTCTCACAATTGATACGGAAGTTGCTAGCATCAAAAAAAATCTGGTATCGCAACTGAATTCCCAGTCCGCGCCACCGCTTCGACCAATTCAAGGGGATATTTTGAGTCGAAGAGTTTCCCAAAGTTTTTTAAAGGATTGTAACAATGAATAGGTCTATTGCATGTGTAATCTTCCAATTCTTATATCAAGTCATTCAGAGTCCCTTCATGCTTTCAAAGTCAAAATCTTAGACAAATTATGCATATTCAGATGTAACTACCAAAATATACATACAACTGGTCCTGGTTAGTAAGAAAAATGAAGCTGTGTATTTTACAATAGGGCCCATTGCCCTTTTCTTCTTTAAAATCAGTCCAAATGACTACTTTTGTGCCTTTAAAACTTTTAATAATAAGCTATTCAACACCATTCTTAAGGAATTTTAGTCTGTGGTATCAAATTAGTGTGACATCTGGTTCAGCTAACCATGTGTTCCTATCTTTTTCAAGCCAGAACCAATCACAACACCAAACTGATGCCAAATACTGCTTATTCTGCAGAGACAAACTCATAGTGCTAATAAACAGAATCACATTTGGGGGGGGGGGTTATAACAAAATAACTTACTAGTTTAGATGTTTTTCGGAGTCCGAATCTGTACCGAAAGGGCTTTCGGAGTCCGCAAAGCTCGATGAAGCGCTATAAGCAGTTCTTGATCGCTTTCGTCTTGTTGTAAGCAGCTTAGGCCTTCAGTCTTGGTGTACCATTGTTAAGTTTCCTGAAATTATGAAAAAAGATATCAATTTTAAGCCATTTTAAACAAACTTTTAAAAAAAATAAATTATTTAAATATTTTAAAATAATTAATTAAAATTTCAATTTCACCCAAACACTCTTTCAAATGAACTTAAATACCTTCCAGACAACATGGCATCCAAATCTAGAGCAAAACAGACTGTCTAGATGCAAAGAGAAGCTGACTGGAATCAATCACAGACAGAAACGTAAGAATTTTGACAGTTTCAATTTAATTTAAATTTCAATGTGTCTTAAAAATTTAAATTCATACTTCACATGACAAAGTCACAAAAAATCAAGTTTTGTTCATTGTAGGCTAGATGTAGTCCAAATTTGAGACCTGTACCTCCACAGACTGAAGAGCTATCAAATGTCAAAAAATATAACGCTTCCTGGCATCTAAGATGGATGCATACCACTAAAATTGGCTCCTATATAACTCTATGTAAAACCCCATTTTTCAACACATTATTACACAATCCACAACTAAGTTAGAGTCAAACTGCGCATAAACTGGTACAGATCCACCCTTGAACTCTTGAATTTCTGAGAAATGAACCCACCATCATGCAGTGGATTTTTCAAAAAATTCACTCAAACAAACATACCGTGTATTTTTCCATGCAAAAATGGAGACATCGGAAATGGTGGTCACGCGTATCCTTGCAACAAAACACACCAAATAGTCCTGAAAAGAAAGATGGATTCTGGCTCAAAAATGAGAAAACATGTCACTCAAAAACATCCAATGAAAACCTAAGCTCAAAATCATTCATGCAGAGAGCAAGGTATCACAAGAAAAGGGGCCAATTCTTTTTAAAGAACTATTTTAGCCCCTACGACCTAGGAAGTACTTGCCCAGGTGACCTTACTCCAAGAACGCCGACGACAACAGCAACAAGAGAACAACAACGACGACGACAACGCCAACACCTGCGAAAACAACAACAACGACAACAACGACAACAACAATAACAAAACCAACAACAACAACAATAATAACAACGACAACAACAACAATAACAACGACAACAACAACAATAAAAACAACAACAACAACAGCAGCAACAACGGCGGCAACGATCACATCAACAACAACAACAAACGCCGACGACAACAGCAACAACAGAACAACAACAACGACGACAACGCCAACACCAGCGAAAACAACACCAACGGCAACAACACCAACGACAACAACACCAACATCAGCGAAAACAACAACAACGACAACAACAACAACAACTACAATAATAACAACAACTACAACAACAACAAAAACAACGACAACAACAATAACAAAAACAGCAACAACGACAACGACAAAAACACCACAAACAACAACAAAAACGACGACAACAACACCACCACCACCAACAACAACGACAACAACAACAACGACACCAACGACAACAACAACAACGACAACAACAACGACAACAACAACAACGACACCAACGACAACGACGACAACGACGGCAACAACAATAACGCCGACGACGACAACAACAAGAGATTCATAAATCATTCCGTATAATGATGACAGATTTCAAAACGGTTTAAAGCAGAGAAGACGAAAAGTTGCCAGGGAATCTTTTAAACATCACCTTAAAAAAGAATATTGAATTGCTCGTCAATAGCTTTTAATCAGTTGCTGTTTTACCCATTCCCACAAATTGACTCTTTTTGACTCCTTAAAAAAGATAGAGCCTTTTGAAAACTTTGTGCATAATTATCCCAAATTGCATGTAGCAAGTAATTTCTTAATTTCCCAAAATATTTTCTACCCGAATACACCAAATTATTTTTTTCACGATAATCAACTGCCGCGGAAGTGTCGGCAATCAGTAGGCCACATTTCAAAATTATTTACGTTGTCTTATTTGATTTGGTTTATTGAGGTTTAACGCCGTTTTCAACTGCTATGGCCATATTGTGGCGGCTGGAGCACCTAACAGTGGAGTCCTGGAGCCCGTATTACTAATGATCGTACGTTTGATTTTTGCATAATTACTTGTAACAACAGTCTTGATTGGCTCAGTCGGATTTCTCGTGCAATCAGATATCTTGTTACACAGTTTACACAAAATTTTGATCGTAAGATGTTTAGTAATACGGGGCCCTGGTCTTTTTTTCACCAGTACCACCACAATATCCAAACCGAGACTCTAACTGCCCTTTCACATAGATGATTCACACCCATTGTTGAAAGAAAAAATTAATGGTTTTTTTGTCAAATTTCAGAATGTATACTAGTCGAACAGGGGTTCGAACACGCGATCCCTGGGTTACGCTGTCTTATAATTGAACCTTCAGGATTACTTTGACCCTGCTTATGGTCCTCGTACCACTTTTCGTATCGTTCAGTATTCTTGCATTTGTGTTCGTTTTACGTAAATACAAACAAACATACATCGATGCTTTTCAACAAAAACCTTGTAACTGCAGATTGTCTTAAGCTGCAGTTACAAGGTTTTTGCTGAAAGGCGAAGATTTAATGTACATAGAAGCTTACTTAATCATCTAAACATGAGGCAAATTTGATGTCATGGAAGCTTATAATTACGAATGCTGTCTTGCCAATCACAACCTTGACCATTAGCACGGTGGATAATCACGTGATACAATATTTTCAGAAAATCTTCAATTATTTTGTTAATATGCGACCGATTTGAATTCGGTTTGAAGCAGAGAATGTGGATAGACGTCAAGCATTAGATGGACTTGGTTGATTTTTGAAAAATCAACTGATAAAAAGTTACTGAAGATAAACCAAAATTTAGGTTTATCTTCAATAACCTTTTTATCAGTTGATTTCTTTAAAAATCCAACACGTCCAGCTTATTCCTGGCATTTTCCCACCTTCTCTGCTTCAAACCGAATTCAAATTGGTCAAGTTTTAAAAAAGATATTGAAGATTATCGGAAATTCTGAGCCACGTGATTATACACCGTGATTAGAATCTGTCCGAAACACTCCTGACTTCAAAAACTTTACATACATGTATCTCGTATTTCTCTGCCAACACCCCCTCTCCTTGACTGTTTCCTGACCAGTAGAATTTGCATTGTGAGTCTTTGCATGTGATTTTCCTGGTACCTGCATTTCTTCGTCTTACCTCTTGAAGATATAATTAATGCGACTTTTCTGTGGGACATTGTTTCGACATCTTCATTTGCTTTGCCTTTAACGCTTTTCAAAACGACAACATTTTAGGGTGATCCACTTCAGAAACTGTCACAAAAGACAAAATTGAAGTTATTAAAGGTAGAATTTGTGTAAAATGTGGCTTGGAAAATATTGAGACAAAACGAGAAACTGCTGGTTATCAACAGTTTCTTCTTTTGTTTCAATATTTTCCTATATGGGACGTCAAAACCAGGTCTTGTTTGGGCAAGGGTTAATTAAGCAAAAGGACGTATACTCTGCTTCAATTTGATATGAAAATAAATGTTCTCTGATTATCTTCTGTCCTGATGTGCAAAACTTTACCGTGTGGGAAACGGTTTAAGGATAGCCTGTCCTCAATCAGGTCCTGTGTGTTATAAAAATCAGCGTATGTCCGGCTCGAAGGGATATTCTCGATCGCACACTCGACCATCTCACTCGTTAATCATGAGGACCCTTGTTGTAGCCGTGTTGTCGTTGGTTTTTGTCTGCAGCTTTAAAGCATCTGTTGCGACAAGGCTAAGTCAGGTGCTTCAAGGAGGTAATTTGCTCTTTTTATTTACAAAAAATAATTTATTATAATTTGACATTGACATTGATTACCCGTTCTAATTGTAAATATACGATTTTGTGTACATTGTAGGTAAAAATATTGAGAGAAAAGGAGGAAATGCTAGGCTGGTTATCAGCATTTTTCCTATTTTACCTCGGGGTGTGCCCAGAGGTTTCGATTTATAGATGTCAACATTAGGTATTAATTGGAAAGGGCTAGATGAAACTATGACATCTATTTAACCCATTACCAGACGACAAAATTTGGATTTGTCCAAATTCAAAGATGCTGCAACGACAATATGAATTGAATGAAATTTAACATTCTTTGATCTTTCTGGGTAGAACAAAATGTGGGAAATGAAGAAATTGCTTGCATTTTCCACAATGCTTTTTCAAAGCCACTATATTGTAGAGAGTCAAAAAGAGTCATTGTGTGGTAATGGGTTAATGCATCTATAGTTCGTGCCTTTTGCTTAACGTATAATCTAAACAATGACGTGTTTTAGCGCCTATCAAGAACATACTCAAACAAAGATTTGGAAAAAAAAAAGAAAAAAAAAATGTTTGTAACAGCCAATTTCTTCAGTTCCCATTATGTTTTCCACAATAAAGACTAAAATAGTTAAGGACTGGTGCGAGAAATCATGATTTCTCCATTCATGATTTCTCCATTTTCTTGTTTCTTTTCAAGAAAAAGCACTGTTCTCAGTACCGAAAATAGAAATAAAAAATACACTCGCTTTGAATTTTCACATGTTCTATCTTTGAACTTGGACCAATCTTAATTTTGCAATTTGCTGATTACATCGTTTATATTTGAAGTCACTTTCGAAGAAGAAATTGCGCCAAAAGATGTCTTAGCGGAACTGGATGAGAATTGTGGGTATAACAAAACATGTTTAAACTGCGGACCAAAAGAGAACGGGTGCAAATGTTACTGCCACGGATGCTATTGCAAGAAAGAGGTCGAGAATAAAATGGGTACTGTACAAATCTTTATTTAACCCTCTACCAAACAAGACCAGGCCCCGGTTTCTCCAAAAAACTAAGTATATTCTCATGAGATCATGCTCAACTTCAAAGGGATACTCTCCAACGCTGAAGGGTATTCGATTGAAGTTAATGTGGATTTCGTGCGATCATTATTAATATTTTTTTATAACACCAACGTAAATTGCGCAGAAATAATGTGAAAAAAATAAAGGGGGGGACACGTTACCCTTGGGTAACCTGTCCCGGGAACACGTTACCCAGACCTAGGTTACGTGTCCCCCCGCCCCTTGGATTTTTTCTTTTAAACCAAAATTTGTATTTTTAATGCATATTTTGTTTGGTAAATATTGAATCTTTTAAAATGAATTATTTTAAACATAAAATAAAAACATTTTATTTTTTTCATTCTTTCACATTTCAATGAGAGGAAGGACAGGTTACCCAGGCCTGGGTAACGTGTCCCCCTTGGCTTTTTTCTCTTTTTAATCATAATGTGTGTTATAATGCATAATTATTTAGTTTTATAATCATTTATTTTCTTAAGTTATTTAAACATGAAATTAGAAAATTTCATTTCTTTATTCTTTCACATTTCCAAATGAAGAAAACATTTAATTGCACATTATTTGTTTTTTTTTTATCAAATCACTTTCTCCCAATGTTTTTCAGCTATTATTATTATCATCATTATTAACATTGTGTGATAACACCAACGTAATTTGCGCAGAAATAATGTGAACTTTTTTTTAGGTAGGACACGCTGTGGTAGTGCTGGTATATTAAACGACAAGAATCCATAATAAGGTGCTCCATGCGCCTTTATATAACCATATCAGTTTAAAGAGGCGTTAAACCCCAATAAACCAAATCATTTTTTATGAAAAGATGACAATACAGACAATTCGAAGGACAATAACTCTCAGATTGGCTCATATAGCCAAGTACTATTTATCTCCCTTAGCCAATCAACAATTCGATCCTTTTCAACAAAACCCTCATACTTGCAGCTTATTTAAAGCTAAAGTTACGATTTTTGTTTGTTGAAAAGTAACGAATCAAATGCCATTACTCGCGTCAAATAAATGTTTATAAGGTAACTTAATTTTCATGAGCTTTCCTGACGTTTCCATAGAGCAGAATCGAGAGGGATTAATCTTAATTGAAATAGTTGAACGCACAACCTTCTTCTTCCCGTATAAGTTCCGCAGGGCATTTCGCACAGTTATTCTGATCTAGGTGCTCGACATACTTTTTTAAGCAATGAAATTGCGGTATATTTCAAAATTTCGCCGCTATATTCCACATAAACGAGACTAACGGCTAGTTTATGTGACGTCTTTACATGGACACGCCCCCGTCTCCAATAAACCGCTAGCGAACACTTAGTCAAATAGCGTAGTATAGATTAGATTCTACGCGACATATACATTCAATGCGCTGTGCGCATTTGAATGTTTTTTTTTCGCGTAGAATCTACTATAGAGCATCTATCTATTAACCCATTACCACACAGTGACTCCTTTTGAGTCCCTACACGATAATGGCTTTGGAAAACATTGTGGAAAATGAAGAAATTGCTTGTGACAAGCAATTTCTTCACTTCCCACAATGTTTTCTATGTAAAAAGACCAAAAAATGTGAAATTTCATTCTCTTGAAATTGTCGTCTGCAACACCTTTCAAATAGGAAAAGTCCAAAATTTTGTCGTCTGGTAATGGATTAAAAGGTAGTTGGGGCTTTCTAATAGCCTACTCCTTTATTTACAGTGGAAGTTGACATCATGCTTTCTGACGAAGAGCCGCACCCAGATTGTTGCCCCGAACTGAACCTAAAATTTCACATTGACGACAAGTACTTCGAAAGAGACATCCCTGGTAGGTCAAAATACAAATGTACCTCGACATATCCGGGGTTCGACTCATCCGAATTTTGTTCAGTTTCTATTGAAATGATATGTAACATGTTTTGTTGCTAATCAAATAGTACGTACATAATTGAAATCTAGTAGGAAAAGGAAAGAAATTGCTCGAAACGAGCAATTGCCCTCCCTTTCCTACTACTAGTATTTTCAAGGACTATATTTTGTTAAAAAATGTACTTGACATCATGCTCTCAGACGAAGAGCCGCATCTAGATTGCTGTCCCAAGCTGAATCTACACTTTCATATTGTCGACGAATCCTTCGAAAGAGACATACCTGGTAGGTATAGTCGAAACTCGCTGTGTCGAAGTCAGAGGGACCGTCAAAATATCTCGACATATCCGGAGTTCGACTCATCCGAATTTTATTCAGTTTCTATTGAAATGATAATTATGTAACATGTTTTGTTGCTTATCAAATAGTACGTACATAATTGAAATCTAGTAGGAAAAGGAAAGAAATTTCTCTCCCTTTCCTACTTTTTTCAAGGGCTATATTTTGTCAAAATGTACTTGACATCATGCTCTCAGACGAAGAGCCACACCCATATGGCTGTTCCGAGCTAAATCTACACTTTCATATTGATGACAAATCATTCGAAAGAGACATACCTGGTACGTACAGTCGAAACTCCTTGTGTCGAGGTCAGAGGGACCGTCTAATACCTCGACATATCCGGAGTTCGAGACCTCTGATTTTGGTTCAGTTTCTATTGAAATGATAAATGCAACATGTTTTGTTGCTCTTCAAATACGTTCATATTTGAAATCTAGTAGGAAAAGGAAAGAAATTACTATGTCGAAGTCAGAAGGACCGTCAAAATACCTCGACAGATCCGGAGTTCCACTCATCCGATTTTTGTTCATTTTCAGTTTCTCAAATACGTTCATAATTAAAATCTAGTACGAAAAAGAAAGAAATTGCTCGAAATGAGCAATTTCTCTTCTTTTCCTACTATAATCCAATGGCTATGCTTGTTAAAAATGAAGTTGGCATCATGCTATCTGTCATCGAAAATACACGAAGTGCATTGTATCTAATGTTGGACGGAATGCCTTTATCTTGAATGTATTAATTATATACATTATTATCCCGTTTTCAAACGACAAAATTTCACATGGTTTCAAATTCAAAGATGATGCAGACGAATATTTCGGAAGAGCAAGATTTTATATTTTTGTCTTTAAAAGCAGAAAACATTGTGGGAAAGGAAGAAATTGCTTGCCACAAGCAATTCTTCATTTTCCATGATGTTTCCAAAGCCCTTTGCTTGTGGGCCTTTAAAAGATTTCTGTGCGGTTATGAACTTACACTTGTCTTGTTATTTTTTTCAGTAAGTCGCAGGTGTCGTACGAAGGAAATTTCAAAGACCGTGGACGGGGAGGAGTACGTGTTTGAGTTCCATGCACGAATCAGACGTGGAAAGATCAGGGGTCATGCGCGCCTGGTTAAACCAAAACATATGTATATCGGCAAATTCGATGTTCCCCTTTAAGGTAGAACACCACTATTGAGGTTTGCGCGACGTCGGAATTATTCGGGCGACGTCGAAAACATTCGGCGGTGGAATTTCCCACCGCCGAATGTTTACGACCGCGCCCGAATAAGAATAGGTTCGGATATATAACCACGTCGCTCGAAAAATCCGATGTTTTATTAATCTCAAACATGTCGCGTTACGGGTATTCTACCTTAAAATATGCAACTGTATTATAAGTAGTTGCATTCTATACTGAACCCAGAAAAGAAACTTTCGCAATGTGTGTGCTAGTTGTTTAAGAAGTTACATGTTGCAGTTTTTTTTAAAACATCGTTTTATGCGCAAAAAATCGTTTAGCAAATACGCCCTTTCAAAGACCATTTTGTTTATTCACCGCAAATGTCTAATTCCCCTTGCGCGTAAGGGTCATCTATATTCAAACTTGGCGACCGTTTCTTCTTTGGTTCAGCGTAGTTCTATCGCTGGTCAAATGTTATGATTTATGTACTCATTTCAAAAAAACTTCTTTGGACTATTCAAATAATGTTAATCACAACGTAAGGTTCGGAATTACAATATCGCTGCTTTTCTTCGAAAACCTCTGATCTGCAGCTTAAAACAAACTGCAGATACGAGGTTTTCGTAGAAAAGCCACGATATGCAATTTTGAAACGTTTTTTTGACACAATTCTATCAGTCTGTTGTTTTGAAGTAGTTATTAAAACTTCCTTTATTGGCATTGTGTCTTATAGTTATCTTTTTTTTCCAAATGTCATAAATTTTGATCCCAATTGAAAACAGCTTCAGACGAAACAATGGGTGTTGATCGTCGCTTTCCTCCGAATATATCGTAACTTCAGATTGTTTCAAGCTGCAGTGAATACCCCCCCTCACACATAGCTCGCTCAAGTTTTCGAAGAAAAACAGAGTTATAGAGATTCTTTGAGCAATACTGTACTCAAGATTTTGAGTCCGAAGCATGTCGTCGCTTTTCATCAAAAACCTCATTACTGAAGCTTGAAACAGGCTGCAGTTACGAGGTTTTTGTTGAAAGGCAGAGATGCAATAGGTTGTCCGACTTAAAAGTGGGAGATCGAAGGTTTAAATCCCGACAGAACCCGGCCTCCCGGACAACAACTGAGGCGATCGAGAGGCTATTCAGCGGGCAATCGGAAGGAAAGTAAAAGGACAAAGGTGGTTGAGATAAAGTCACAAAGATTTGGTCATTGGAATACATGGTAGGGTATTCCGTATAATTATTTGATGCTGTAGTGGCAAATTGTCATACTTAAACCTTAAACGCAAGGCTAGTATGGATACAAATAAGTGTGCATGGCAACATTATTGGAAAAGAGGCAATTGCTCATTATAAGCAATTTCTTTTTCACAAAACCTTTTCATGCGGAATTATGATACCACTTGATTTAACTGAATACGGTTTCTTGGCAAGGATTACATTTACCTCAAAATCTCTCTTTTCGGTGACTACTTTGAGGAAACTAAGCTGCGGGATGTTCGTGAAGTTGGCAGACCAGCAGACTAGCAGACTGGCAGAGTGAAGTTGGCAGACCAGCAGACTAGCAGACTGGCAGAGTGAAGTTGGCAGACCAGCAGACTAGCAGACTGGCAGAGTGAAGTTGGCATTTTGGACCGGATAAACACTTTTTAACGTGTTTCTACGGGAAATTACCCCTTAATACTCGAAAAATCATCATTTTACATCGATTTTGCAATTTTCTTAATCGGATGTCACACTTGCAAATTAGCAAATTTGAACCGTTTCTTTCTTGAAAATGCGTTTTTGAGATGCATAAAAGCTTCCTAACGCCAAATTAACGCTTAAAACACGAAAACATGTCATCTCATTTTTAGTCTGTCAGTCGGCTGGTCTGCCAGCTTCACATTTCCAGCAGACTAGCAGACCAAAATGAAAATTTTATTTTCTTTCGTGTAGTGCCTTTTTTGACCGAATAAACACTTTTTAACGTGTTTTTACGGCAAATTACCCCTTAATACTCGAAAAATCATCATTTTACATCGATTTTGCAATTTTCTTAATCGGATGTCACACTTGCAAATTAGCAAATTTGAACCGTTTCTTTCTTGAAAATGCGTTTTTGAGATGCATAAAAGCTTCCTAACGCCAAATTAACGCTTAAAACACGAAAACATGTCATCTCATTTTTAGTCTGCCAGTCGGCTGGTCTGCCAGCTTCACATTTCCAGCAGACTAGCAGACCAAAATGAAAATTTTATTTTCTTTCATGTAGTGGCTTTTTTGACCGAATAAACACTTTTTAATGTGTTTTTACGGCAAATTACCCCTTGATACACGAAAAAATCGTCAATTTACATCGAGTTTTCAACTTTCTTTTTTTGATGTCACACTTGCAAATTAGCAAATTTGAACAGTTTCTTTCGTGAAAATGCATTTTTTAGATGAATAAAAGCTTTCTAACCCCAAATTAATGCTTAAAACACGAAAACATGTCATCTCATTTTTAGTCTGCCAGTCGGCTGGTCTGCCAGCTTCACATTTCCAGCAGACTAGCAGACCAAAATGAAAATTTTATTTTCTTTCATGTAGTGGCTTTTTTGACCGAATAAACTCTTTTTAACGTGTTTTTACGGCAAATTACCCCTTGATACACGAAAAAATCGTCATTTTACATCGAATTTTCAACTTTCTTTTTTTGATGTCACACTTGCAAATTAGCTAATTTGAACTGTTTCTTTCTTGAAAATGCATTTTTTAGATGAATAAAAGCTTCCTAACCCCAAATTAATGCTTAAAACACGAAAACATGTCATCTCATTTTTAGTCTGCCAGTCGGCTGGTCTGCCAGCTTCACATTTCCAGCAGACTAGCAGACCAAAATGAAAATTTTATTTTCTTTCATGTAGTGGCTTTTTTGACCGAATAAACACTTTTTAACGTGTTTTTACGGCAAATTACCCCTTGATACACGAAAAAATCGTCAAAAATTTCACATGGTTTCAAATTCAAAGATGATGCAGACGAATATTTCGGAAGAGCGAGATTTTATATTTTTGTCTTTAAAAGCAGAAAACATTGTGGGAAAGGAAGAAATTGCTTGCCACAAGCAATTCTTCATTTTCCATGATGTTTCCAAACCCCTTTGCTTGTGGGCATTTAAAAGAGTTCTGTGCGGTAATGAGCTTACACTTGCCTGGTTATTTTTTCAGTCAGTCGCAGGTGTCGCACGAAGGAAATATCAAAGACTGTGGATGGAGAGGAGTACGTTTTTGAGTTCCATACACGAATCAGACGCGGAAAGATCAGGGGTCATGCGCGCCTAGTTAAACCAAAACATATGTATATTGGCAAATTCGATGTTCCTCTTTAAGGTAGAATACCCCTATTGAGGTTCGCGCGACGTCGGAATTATTCGGGCGACGTCAAAAACATTCGGCGGTGGAATCTTCCACCGCCGAATGTTAACGACCGCGCCCGAATAAGAATAGGTTCGGATATATAACCACGTCGCTCGAAAAATCCGATGTTTTATTAATCTCAAACATGTCGCGTTACGGGTATTCTACCTTAAAATATGCAACTGTATTATAAGTAGTTGCATTCTATACTGAACCCAGAAAAGAAACTTTCGCAATGTGTGTGCTAGTTGTTTAAGAGGTTACATGTTGCAGTTTTTTTTAAAACATCGTTTTATGCGCAAAAAATCGTTTAGCAAATACGCCCTTTCAAAGACCATTTTGTTTATTCACCGCAAATGTCTAATTCCCCTTGCGCGTAAGGGTCATCTATATTCAAACTTGGCGACCGTTTCTTCTTTGGTTCAGCGTAGTTCTATCGCTGGTCAAATGTTATGATTTATGTACTCATTTCAAAAAAACTTCTTTGGACTATTCAAATAATGTTAATCACAACGTAAGGTTCGGAATTACAATATCGCTGCTTTTCTTCGAAAACCTCTGATCTGCAGCTTAAAACAAACTGCAGATACGAGGTTTTCGTAGAAAAGCCACGATATGCAATTTTGAAACGTTTTTTTGACACAATTCTATCAGTCTGTTGTTTTGAAGTAGTTATTAAAACTTCCTTTATTGGCATTGTGTCTTATAGTTATCTTTTTTTTCCAAATGTCATAAATTTTGATCCCAATTGAAAACAGCTTCAGACGAAACAATGGGTGTTGATCGTCGCTTTCCTCCGAATATATCGTAACTTCAGATTGTTTCAAGCTGCAGTGAATACCCCCCCTCACACATAGCTCGCTCAAGTTTTCGAAGAAAAACAGAGTTATAGAGATTCTTTGAGCAATACTGTACTCAAGATTTTGAGTCCGAAGCATGTCGTCGCTTTTCATCAAAAACCTCATTACTGAAGCTTGAAACAGGCTGCAGTTACGAGGTTTTTGTTGAAAGGCAGAGATGCAATAGGTTGTCCGACTTAAAAGTGGGAGATCGAAGGTTTAAATCCCGACAGAACCCGGCCTCCCGGACAACAACTGAGGCGATCGAGAGGCTATTCAGCGGGCAATCGGAAGGAAAGTAAAAGGACAAAGGTGGTTGAGATAAAGTCACAAAGATTTGGTCATTGGAATACATGGTAGGGTATTCCGTATAATTATTTGATGCTGTAGTGGCAAATTGTCATACTTAAACCTTAAACGCAAGGCTAGTATGGATACAAATAAGTGTGCATGGCAACATTATTGGAAAAGAGGCAATTGCTCATTATAAGCAATTTCTTTTTCACAAAACCTTTTCATGCGGAATTATGATACCACTTGATTTAACTGAATACGGTTTCTTGGCAAGGATTACATTTACCTCAAAATCTCTCTTTTCGGTGACTACTTTGAGGAAACTAAGCTGCGGGATGTTCGTGAAGTTGGCAGACCAGCAGACTAGCAGACTGGCAGAGTGAAGTTGGCAGACCAGCAGACTAGCAGACTGGCAGAGTGAAGTTGGCAGACCAGCAGACTAGCAGACTGGCAGAGTGAAGTTGGCATTTTGGACCGGATAAACACTTTTCAACGTGTTTCTACGGGAAATTACCCCTTAATACTCGAAAAATCATCATTTTACATCGATTTTGCAATTTTCTTAATCGGATGTCACACTTGCAAATTAGCAAATTTGAACCGTTTCTTTCTTGAAAATGCGTTTTTGAGATGCATAAAAGCTTCCTAACGCCAAATTAACGCTTAAAACACGAAAACATGTCATCTCATTTTTAGTCTGTCAGTCGGCTGGTCTGCCAGCTTCACATTTCCAGCAGACTAGCAGACCAAAATGAAAATTTTATTTTCTTTCGTGTAGTGCCTTTTTTGACCGAATAAACACTTTTTAACGTGTTTTTACGGCAAATTACCCCTTAATACTCGAAAAATCATCATTTTACATCGATTTTGCAATTTTCTTAATCGGATGTCACACTTGCAAATTAGCAAATTTGAACCGTTTCTTTCTTGAAAATGCGTTTTTGAGATGCATAAAAGCTTCCTAACGCCAAATTAACGCTTAAAACACGAAAACATGTCATCTCATTTTTAGTCTGCCAGTCGGCTGGTCTGCCAGCTTCACATTTCCAGCAGACTAGCAGACCAAAATGAAAATTTTATTTTCTTTCATGTAGTGGCTTTTTTGACCGAATAAACACTTTTTAACGTGTTTTTACGGCAAATTACCCCTTGATACACGAAAAAATCGTCAATTTACATCGAGTTTTCAACTTTCTTTTTTTGATGTCACACTTGCAAATTAGCAAATTTGAACAGTTTCTTTCGTGAAAATGCATTTGTGAGATGAATAAAAGCTTTCTAACCCCAAATTAATGCTTAAAACACGAAAACATGTCATCTCATTTTTAGTCTGCCAGTCGGCTGGTCTGCCAGCTTCACATTTCCAGCAGACTAGCAGACCAAAATGAAAATTTTATTTTCTTTCATGTAGTGGCTTTTTTGACCGAATAAACTCTTTTTAACGTGTTTTTACGGCAAATTACCCCTTGATACACGAAAAAATCGTCATTTTACATCGAATTTTCAACTTTCTTTTTTTGATGTCACACTTGCAAATTAGCTAATTTGAACTGTTTCTTTCGTGAAAATGCATTTTTGAGATGAATAAAAGCTTCCTAACCCCAAATTAATGCTTAAAACACGAAAACATGTCATCTCATTTTTAGTCTGCCAGTCGGCTGGTCTGCCAGCTTCACATTTCCAGCAGACTAGCAGACCAAAATGAAAATTTTATTTTCTTTCATGTAGTGGCTTTTTTGACCGAATAAACACTTTTTAACGTGTTTTTACGGCAAATTACCCCTTGATACACGAAAAAATCGTCATTTTACATCGAATTTTCAACTGTCTTTTTTTGATGTCACACTTGCAAATTAGCTAATTTGAACTGTTTCTTTCGTGAATATGCATTTTTTAGATGAATAAAAGCTTCCTAACCCCAAATTAATGCTTAAAACACGAAAACATGTCATCTCATTTTTAGTCTGCCAGTCGGCTGGTCTGCCAGCTTCACATTTCCAGCAGACTAGCAGACCAAAATGAAAATTTTATTTTCTTTCATGTAGTGGCTTTTTTGACCGAATAAACACTTTTTAACGTGTTTTTACGGCAAATTACCCCTTGATACACGAAAAAATCGTCATTTTACATCGAGTTTCCAACTTTCTTTTTTTGATGTCACACTTGCAAATTAGCAAATTTGAACAGTTTCTTTCGTGAAAATGCATTTTTGAGATGAATAAAAGCTTCCTAACCCCAAATTAATGCTTAAAACACGAAAACATGTCATCTCATTTTTAGTCTGCCAGTCGGCTGGTCTGCCAGCTTCACATTTCCAGCAGACTAGCAGACCAAAATTAAAATTTTATTTTCTTTCATGTAGTGGCTTTTTTGACCGAATTAACACTTTTTAACGTGGTTTTACGGCAAATTACCCCTTGATACACGAAAAATCATCATTTTACATCGATTTTGCAATTTTCTTAATCGGATGTCACACTTGCAAATTAGCAAATTTGAACTGTTTCTTTCGTGAAAATGCATTTTTTAGATGGATAAAAGCTTCCTAACCCCAAATTAATGCTTAAAACACGAAAACATGTCATCTCATTTTTAGTCTACCAGTCGGCTGGTCTGCCAGCTTCACATTTCCAGCAGACTAGCAGACCAAAATGAAAATTTTATTTTCTTTCATGTAGTGGCTTTTTTGACCGAATAAACACTTTTTAACGTGTTTTTACGGCAAATTACCCCTTGATACACGAAAAAATCGTCAATTTACATCGAGTTTTCAACTTTCTTTTTTTGATGTCACACTTGCAAATTAGCAAATTTGAACAGTTTCTTTCGTGAAAATGCATTTGTGAGATGAATAAAAGCTTTCTAACCCCAAATTCATGCTTAAAACACGAAAACATGTCATCTCATTTTTAGTCTGCCAGTCGGCTGGTCTGCCAGCTTCACATTTCTAGCAGACTAGCAGACCCAAATGAAAATTTTATTTTCTTTCATGTAGTGGCTTTTTTGACCGAATAAACTCTTTTTAACGTGTTTTTACGGCAAATTACCCCTTGATACACGAAAAAATCGTCATTTTACATCGAATTTTCAACTTTCTTTTTTTGATGTCACACTTGCAAATTAGCAAATTTGAACAGTTTCTTTCGTGAAAATGCATTTTTTAGATGAATAAAAGCTTCCTAACCCCAAATTAATGCTTAAAACACGAAAACATGTCATCTCATTTTTAGTCTGCCAGTCGGCTGGTCTGCCAGCTTCACATTTCCAGCAGACTAGCAGACCAAAATGAAAATTTTATTTTCTTTCATGTAGTGGCTTTTTTGACCGAATAAACACTTTTTAACGTGTTTTTACGGCAAATTACCCCTTGATACACAAAAAAATCGTCATTTTACATCGAATTTTCAACTTTCTTTTTTTGATGTCACACTTGCAAATTAGCAAATTTGAACCGTATCTATCGCGAAAATGCGTTTTTTACATGTGAAAAGGCTTTCTTTCTCCAACTTAACGCTTAAAACACGAAAACATGTCATGTCATTTTTAGTCTGCCAGCCGGCTGGTCTGCCAACTTCACATTTCCAGCAGACTGGCAGACCAAATGAAAATTGTAATTTCTTTCATCTAGTTGGTTTTTTGACCAAATAATGTCACACTTGCAAATTAGCAAATTTGTGTGGTTTAAGGCTAATCACCACTTAAAACTACCAAACAGCACCTTCTATGTGTAGACTAGCCCGAGTCGTTTCTGTTTGTAAATTTGTAAATGGGTGCATTATTCTGTTTGAGGCTCGCCTGTATAATCCAAGTCCATACTAGGATGTCATTTAAAAAGTGGTCTTTGCTGTTTTACTCTAACATTAATACTAGGGTCTGGGCCAGACTACTTGTAGGTGCTTTGTGTTATCATTTAATCATATCTTTAAAGGTGAAAAAATACCAGTAACAGTCGGCATGCTGACCTCACTGACCATTTGTTTAGATAAGTGTAATATGAGAATTATGCAGGCAGGACACAAAAGCGAAATTACACGTCTTGAGAACAGGAAAAATACCCCCTTCGTATTTAAATATTACGAAAAGGAATGTATTTTTTCAAAAACATGACATAGATCAGCTTGTATCAGGCCCTATATAGACACTATGATCATGGTAGATATAATTATCATTGTTGGTTAAAGGGGACATAACATTCTAATTTCATTTTTAATAGTATGTCTTGATGCAAAGATTTGTTATTCTAATGCTCTTAAATGCTGTCATGTTTTTGGGTTTTTTGTTTGTTTTTTTTTTTTGTTGTTGTTGTTGTTGTTTTTTTTTTTTTTTTTTTTTTTTTTTTTTGTTTTTTTTTTGAAGCTGTTGTTTATAACCAAGAAATAAGCCATTAAAATTGAGACAGAAATTACAAATTCCATATAAATCCGAACTGTTGTCCACAACATTTTTTTAATTCAAACGCAAATTGTCGGTGTAAATGCAAAACCTCGTATGTCGATTCTGGCGCTTTTTCAATGTACAAACTTCTGTGCCCAGTTAAAGACAATTCTTGCAGATTTTGAGATATTTTAACTGATCAGTATTACTGACAAGTCATTTGTAAACAGTACATGTATGTCCAAATTTCAAGTAAAACATATCAGTATGGGAAAAGTTATTGCACTATTTTTTCTCCCATTTAAAATTTTCCAAAAAACGAGATACGAGGTTTTGCGTTTACAACGACGAAATATAATAATTTGTTTTAAAAGGCGCAATTGTTTGGTTTGAAACTTTCAGAATTTTTATAAGAAAATATGCTCCATAAGATAAACATAAAAGTAAAATTTATCAAAATAGATATGTGAAATATCACTTTAACATTTGTTATTCATTTCCTAAACAAGCATGGCTTTGAGATCCCTCTTGGAAGAAAGCTTGAAAAAAGAAAGCAAACGAATTCTGTCCTTCTACTTCAATATTTTCTGCACTCATTTGTTCAAATCTATTTTGTCGTATGCAGAAGTTTCCAAGTAATAAAGGATACCGTAATATTTTTTTTCCATTTTGGAAAATGTTAACCATTTCTAGGAACACTGGAGGAGCGGATGTAGTGCAGTGTTAACACGCTGGACTTATAATACATGGGTTGCTGGGTCGATTCCCCGCTTCTCCAGTCTTTCGGATGAGACTTTAACCCTTTCCCAAACAGCAAATTTTCAAAATTTCCATTTAAAAAGCTGCTGCAGACGACAAATGGACCTTGTTTAAGATAGATCTTTTGTACAATATAGCACGGAAAATATTGACACAAAAGGAGAAATTGCTGGTTATCAGCAGTTTCTTCTTTTGTCTCAATGTTTTCCCAACCCGTTTCTATAAGGGACGTCAAAACCTCAGCCGCGTTATTTAGAGCGAGATTTTTCAAGATTTCTTAAGATGTTTTGGACAAAGCGTTTTTAACGACGTAGAATCGTGTGTAATACGTTGAAAAAGTATCTATTTTAGGAGTGTATTCTCTTATGTTTAAATTAAGTCATAGACGCATTACTTACATGTTGTCTTATGCCACTGCAGAATGCAAAAAACCAAAATAGATAGATACCGAATATGGGGACATTATATCCCAGAAAATAATTCAAAATATTGATGCATAAGAATTGTTTTTTTTTAAGAAAATACTTTTTTGTATTACTGAATCAATCATTTTCATATTATTCAGTACTGATATAAAGAAATGATCTTTAATGTGATTGTTGACCAGCATATCACCAAATATCTGGATAATGTCAAATAGAGCTCTAACATACTGCTCGTCATTAAATGAGCATAGTACATGCAAACAATGTTGACCATGCATGGTTGATACAATGTTGACGAAATGATGCGTACATCTAAAAACTACAGGACAACCGGTTAAGATATGCTGAGTTTAACTAACATGAATGTTATTCCACCCATATTTGCTACAAGTCGGAACGTAACTTGAGAGGAATGCGTAAGCTGAGCAGTAGAAGTGAAGAAGTGAAAATTGTGTAAGAAAGAATTGCATTGCTTAATATAGCAAGTTCTTCTTTTCTGTCAAAGTTTTCCCAGAGATTGGAAGGCCAAACTAGGTCATGTATGGAAAATGGTTAAGGGACTGGTTTTGAAGGAATTGTTTGTTGATACAATTGTCTAACCGAATGTCAATTTCTCATTAACGAGGCTTCTTTTTCAAAACAATAACAGTAATCATTCCTAAATTAGTCGGAAATATAGCCAAACAAAATTAACCCGTGTCAACTTAATTTTAGTGCGCAAAGTACGTAAGTTGAATTTCTACACAAAACCTTGCCGTAGTGGGGCCATTACATTATGCAGATGTTCCGGATTGATATTGGTGGACTATACCAGGGACGGTCGGGAAATATCCGGATTTTTTAATTGCTCTCGGGTTAGAAAGCATTTCCGCATTTAAAAGTATTTATTCGGTTAAAACAGCCACCAGATGAAAGAAATAGAAATATCCATTTGTTCTGCCAGTCTGCTGGAAATGTGAATCTGGCAGACTAGCAGACTGGCAGACTAAAAGTGAGATGACAAATTTTTCGTGTTTTAAGCGTTAATTTTGGTTAGAACGCTTTTTTTCCATCTCAAAAACGCATTTTGACGAGAGAAACGATTCAAATTTGCTATTTTGTAATTGTGACATCATATTAAGAAATTTGCAAAATCGATGTAAAATTATGTTGTTTTTTTGTGTGTATTAAGGGGTAATTTTCCGTTAGAACACGTTTGAAAGTGTTTATTCGGTCAACGAAACCCACCAAAAGAAAAAAATTAAGATTTTCATTTGGTCTGCCAGTCTGCTGGAAATGTGAATCTGGCAGACCAGCAGACTGGCAGACTAAAAATGAGATGATACGTTTTCGTGTTTAAGCGTTAAATTGGGGTTAGAAAGCTATTACGCATCTCAAAAACGCGTTTTCACGAAAGAAACGGTTCAAATTTGCTATTTTACAAGTGTTATATCTGATTAAAAAAGTTGCAAAATCGATGTAAAATGATGCTTTGTTCGTGTAGTCAGGGGTTATTTGCCATTACAACGCGTTCAAAAGTGTTTATTCGTTCAAAGAACCCCACCAGATGAAAATAGTTAAAATTTTCATTCGGTCTGCCAGTCTGCTGGAGAACGTGATGCTGGCAGACCAGCAGACTGGCAGACTAAAAATGAGATGATATGTTTTCATGTTCTACGAGTTAATTTGGGGTTACGAAGCTTTTATTCATTCAAAAACGCATTATCACGAAAGAAACGGTTCAAATTTGCTAATTTGCAAGTGTGACATCAGAGTGAGAAGGTTGCAAAATAGACGTAAAATGATGATTTTTTCGTATCTTAAGGGGTAATTTGCCGTAAAAACACGTTTAAAGGTTTAAAAAACTACCAAATTAAAGAAATCAAAATTTTCATTTGGTCTGCCAGTATGCTGGAAACGTTAAACTGGCAGACCAGCAGACTGGCAGACTAAAAATGAGATGATACGTTTGTGTTTTAAGCGTTAATTTGGGGTTTGAATTTTTTTGGCATCTCAAAAACGCGTTTTCACGAATGAAACGGTTCAAATTTGCTAATTTACAAGTGTGACATCTGATTAAAAAAGTTGGTATATCGATGTAAATGATGGATCCTGGTTGTTAAAATAAACGTAACAGGGAATGATTTTATCTAGTTTACCGTGACGTTATTTCGGACAAACAATAGTACTTCGTAGGCGTTGTTTTAAAATCTCATAACTACGGTTAAAATCAAGCCGTAGATACGAGATTTTATTTCAACACGGAGGGTTAATCAAAACATAGCGGCAAACCTAGTCAAACTATAGCACAAAATACATTGCTATTAATGAATCAGACGGATATCCCTCCTCTGATTTTAATTGTTGTAAAGGCAACCTCTGTGGCGTAAAGGCAAACTCTTCTTTGAATGAATGGGTTTTGGCTGAAAAGATGCCATCTACAGTTTACATAATGAACTAAGCAGTTTGTATATCGATTCTTCTTTCGACTGTTCAGGGGCCGGTTTCATCAAGCTAAGACATATTTTTGACGTACCGATAACTGACGACAAGTTTCGGACAAGAAACGCCTATCATCAATCTATGAAGACCTGCTTTATGCGGTTGTTGTTTTAACCGATATTTAAGACCTCGGTAAGTCAAAAATGCGTAAATATTTTGATGAAACAGGTCCCAGATTTTGATTTCGATGAAATGATAGATATACCAAAAAACACAGCTGTGCATGTATAGTGCGTGTTGGTATTTTACAATGCTATCCATCAACAAAATGGTATACCGATATTTAAAAAGAGAGAAAGACAGCGAAGGGTTATTGGGTATATTGAGATGCCCTCCCCCCTCCCTCTCTATTTCGGTTTCATAGTCCATTTCGTAATAATTCGTAAATCTTTAAGACAGAATGTTCTGTTCTGATTTTTATTGTGTTTTAAAGCAGATCTTGCGAAAAATATCCGCAGTGTATTTAATTGCTTTACGTGCATTTTACAACAGCAAATGTTTAAGCTTCGTCAACAGTATAGCGGACGAGAATCGACCTGGCAGAGCAGCCCATGCTAATCGAATGGAATGCTCTGCCAGGTGAATTCTCGTCCGCAATACTGTTAATAAAAGACCCAAAACTAAAGAAATTGATTATTGTTTTAAAAAAGTTCAAAGTTAAACAATTTCCACACAAAAACTACTTTGCCCCCCCTTCAAGTCAATGGCTTTAAAACATTGTGGGAAATAAAGCAATTGCTTTTAACAAGCATTTTCTTCATTTCCAAAAATGTTTCTGCCAAGACAGACCAAACAAGATGTAGAATCACATTAACCTGCAACTGCGGTCTGCGCTATTTTGGAACTTGGACAAGTCGGTAATGGGTTAACGTTAATAGAAAGGATGTGATATATTACCGTTAACTTAAGTACCTCTTTAAAACGTTTGTGCTCCTTCGTCTTAAACTTAGGCATAGTTGTGCGATGCACGCACGTGTAATGTAAGATTTTGGTGGACGCAACCACGACGTGGACTGCACGTAGCAAAGAATTGAACGGACAAATCAGTACTACGACCATTGTGCGTCTTTTAGAACGCAAGGAGCACCCAAGACAGAAATACTAAGCACGTACGTACATGTTTTTAAAAAGCATGTCTTACAACCCGTCGTGCGTCTTCGGAAATTTTCTATACGCACAATTTGTAAGGACGCACAACGGGTTGTTAGAGAGGCTTAAGTTATATATTTTACGAATAAAACATTGACTTTTAATCAATACTCATCCATATCGTGTATTCCCTTTAATTCTGAAATCATTAACCCATCACCATACAGAGCAGCTTTTTGATAATCCAAAGAAGAAGGATTTCGGACAACTTTGTGGAAAATGCAGAAATTGCATTTGACAAATAATTCCTTTACTTCCCACAATGTTTTCTACTTAAAAGTTGAAAAGATGGCAAAATAATAATGAAATGACATTTTTTTCGTGTTTTAAGCGTAAAGTTGGGGGTTAGAAAGCTTTTTTGCGTCTCACAAATGCATTTTCATGAAATAAACGGAACAAATTTACTAGTTTTCAAGTGTGACATCAGAGTCAGAAAGTTTCAAAATCGATGTAAAATAAAGATGTTTCGTGTATTTAGAGGTAGTTTGCCGTAAAACACGTTAAAAGTCTTTATTCGGTCAAACAAGCCTCCAGATGAAAGAAATTATTTTTTTTTCATTTGGTCTGCCAGTGTGCTGGAAATGTGAAGCTGGCAGACCAGCCGACTGGCAGACTGAAAATGAGATGACATGTTTTCGTGTTTTAAGCATTAATTTCGGGTTAGAAAGCTTTTATTCATCTCAAAAATGCATTTTCACGAAAGAAACTGTTCAAATTTGCTAATTTGCAGGTGTTTCATCAAAAAAAGAAAGTTGAAAATTCGATGTAAAATGACGATTTTTTCGTGTATCAAGGGGTAATTTGCCGTAAAAACACGTTAAAAAGTGTTTATTCGGTCAAAAAAGCCACTACATGAAAGAAAATAAATTTTCATTTTGGTCTGCTAGTCTGCTGGAAATGTGAAGCTGACAGACCAGCCGACTGGTAGACTAAAAATGAGATGACATGTTTTCGTGTTTTAAGCATTAATTTGGGGTTAGGAAGCTTTTATTCATCTAAAAAATGCATTTTCACGAAAGAAACTGTTCAAATTTGCTAATTTGCAAGTGTGACATCAAAAAAAGAAAGTGGAAAATTCGATGTAAAATGACGATTTTTTCGTGTATCAAGGGGTAATTTGCCGTAAAAACACGTTAAAAAGTGTTTATTCGGTCAAAAAAGCCACTACATGAAAGAAAAAAAAAATTCATTTTGGTCTGCTAGTCTGCTGGAAATGTGAAGCTGGCAGACCAGCCGACTGACAGACTAAAAATGAGATGACATGTTTTCGTGTTTTAAGCATTAATTTGGGGTTAGGAAGCTTTTATTCATCTCAAAAATGCATTTTCACGAAAGAAACTGTTCAAATTTGCTAATTTGCAAGTGTGACATCAAAAAAAGAAAGTTGAAAATTCGATGTAACATGACGACTTTTTCGTGTATCAAGGGGTAATTTGCCGTAAAAACACGTTAAAAAGTGTTTATTCGGTCAAAAAAGGCACTACATGAAAGAAAATAAAATTTTCATTTTGGTCTGCTAGTCTGCTGGAAATGTGAAGCTGGCAGACCAGCCGACTGGCAGACTAAAAATGAGATGACATGTTTTCGTGTTTTAAGCATTAATTTCGGGTTAGGAAGCTTTTATTCATCTCAAAAAGGCATTTTCACGAAAGAAACTGTTCAAATTTGCTAATTTGCAAGTGTGACATCAAAAAAAAAGTTGAAAATTCGATGTAAAATGACGATTTTTTCGTGTATCAAGGGGTAATTTGCCGTAAAAACACGTTAAAAAGTGTTTATTCGGTCAAAAAAGCCACTACATGAAAGAAAATAAAATTTTCATTTTGGTCTGCTAGTCTGCTGGAAATGTGAAGCTGGCAGACCAGCCGACTGGCAGACTAAAAATGAGATGACATGTTTTCGTGTTTTAAGCATTAATTTCGGGTTAGGAAGCTTTTATTCATCTCAAAAAGGCATTTACACGAAAGAAACTGTTCAAATTTGCTAATTTGCAAGTGTGACATCAAAAAAAAAGTTGAAAATTCGATGTAAAATGACGATTTATTCGTGTATCAAGGGGTAATTTGCCGTAAAAACATGTTAAAAAGTGTTTATTCGGTCAAAAAAGGCACTACATGAAAGAAAATAAAATTTTCATTTTGGTCTGTTAGTCTGCTGGAAATGTGAAGCTGGCAGACCAGCCGACTGGCAGACTAAAAATGAGATGACATGTTTTCGTGTTTTAAGCATTAATTTGGGGTTAGGAAGCTTTTATTCATCTAAAAAATGCATTTTCACGAAAGAAACTGTTCAAATTTGCTAATTTGCAAGTGTGACATCAAAAAAAAGTTGAAAATTCGATGTAAAATGACGATATTTTCGTGTATCAAGGGGTAATTTGCCGTAAAAACACGTTAAAAAGTGTTTATTCGGTCAAAAAAGCCACTACATGAAAGAAAATAAAATTTTCATTTTGGTCTGCTAGTCTGCTGGAAATGTGAAGCTGGCAGACCAGCCGACTGGCAGACTAAAAATGAGATGACATGTTTTCGTGTTTTAAGCGTTAATTTGGCGTTAGGAAGCTTTTATGCATCTCAAAAACGCATTTTCAAGAAAGAAACGGTTCAAATTTGCTAATTTGCAAGTGTGACATCCGATTAAGAAAATTGCAAAATCGATGTAAAATGATGATTTTTCGAGTATTAAGGGGTAATTTGCCGTAAAAACACGTTAAAAAGTGTTTATTCGGTCAAAAAAGCCACTACATGAAAGAAAATAAAATTTTCATTTTGGTCTGCTAGTCTGCTGGAAATGTGAAGCTGGCAGACCAGCCGACTGGCAGACTAAAAATGAGATGACATGTTTTCGTGTTTTAAGCAATAATTTGGCGTTAGGAAGCTTTTATGCATCTCAAAAACGCATTTTCAAGAAAGAAACGGTTCAAATATGCTAATTTGCAAGTGTGACATCCGATTAAGAAAATTGCAAAATCGATGTAAAATGATGATTTTTCGAGTATTAAGGGGTAATTTCCCGTAGAAACACGTTAAAAAGTGTTTATCCGGTCTAAAATGCCAACTTCACTCTGCCAGTCTGCTAGTCTGTTGGTCTGCCAACTTCACTCTGCCAGTCTGCTAGTCTGCTGGTCTGCCAACTTCACTCTGCCAGTCTGCTAGTCTGCTGGTCTGCCAACTTCACGAACATAGCTGCGGGGTACTTTTGAAAGCTTGGTGTTCGTCCTAGTTTTCGGACCAACGAAATTGCAGTATATTTGAAAATTTCGGCGCTATATTTCACATGGACGCACTGTCGGTCAGTTTATGTCACGGATATACATAGCCACGCACCCGTTTCCTGTGCAGTTATGAAAAATGATGTAATTTTTTGGGAAAATGATGTAATTTTTATGGAAAATGATGTAATTTCAGTAAGATCAGCCTGATAGTAGCTTCGGTCGGGGGCGTGGTTTGAAATGACAATAGAAGCGTATGTTTTCATTGGTTGACGAACACTTAAGTCAGATAGAGTCTGTATAGTAGATTCTACGCTACATAAACGTTCAAAGGCTGCGCCTTTTGAACGTTTATATTGCGTAGAATCTACTATACAGCCTCTATCTAATACATAGTGACATCACAATGTAATTTTTTAGTATTAGATAGAGGCTGTGTAGTAGATTCTTCGCGAAATAAACATTCAAATGCGCGTAGCGCATTTAATGTTTATATCGCGTAGAATCTACTATACAGACTCTATCTGACTTAACGTTCGCTAGCCGTTCATCGGATACAGGGTGTGGCTATGTATAGACGTCACATAAACTAGCCGGCAGCCCGTTAATGCGAAATAGAGCGGCAAAATTTAAAGATATACTGCAATTTCATTGGTCCAAAAATTAGGTCGAACACTAAAGACGTATCGGAACCACTACTGCTTATTGCGCCGAGGTAGAACGCTACATTGTAATGCACATTCAAAGGCAAATGATTATCTGTATTCAGAACTGACTAGCCTTTTTAACTGTGGAGACAAAATAATGAACAAGTCTTTGTAAATATAATATAAAAGAACCAAATTTTATTTTCCCTTTCATTTCTGGTTATATGACGTGAAAACGATGAATAAAATTTTAAGAAATAAAAACAGAACAAACAATCAAAATATATATATAAAAAATAATGTTGAAGATAACATTGAAGTAAAGGAGTTGAAAAACAATATGACATTGAATGACGAAACAACAATTTCGGTGCAATTTCAGATTTTAATCAACTTGAAATGTATGTCCTGTGTAAAAGTATCGTCGCTTTTCAACGAAAATCACGTAACTGCAGATTAAAACAAGCTGCAGTTACGACGTTTCTGTTGGAAAGCATCGATTTTATATCATGTAATAATAATTATGGTTATTTTTTCATGCAACAACTTTATATTAGGACCACTTTTAATTGGTCTTGTTCCGGAAAGATTAAATGATGTATCGATGAATAAATGCATGGATTCTTGCACACTTGAGCAAAAAAATCGGATTTCTTATTAAAGGGGGTGTCTCAAATCTGCCCACGCATGAATTTCCTCTTAATTCTGCATAGTGATAAAGGACCATATACAAGCTATGAAAATGCATTAAGTTTCTTAGATAATCCAAACTGGATTCCAAAAAGCCACCTTGACTTATTCCCACTATGACATGAAACATGGCCCCTTTTTCGTGTGTCGCAAAACTTTAGTTTTGTGTATATTCAAGATCTGTCAATTGAATTTGATCCGAGACACATAAGGCATTACATTCATACCACAGCCATTCCACGAAAATTGACCCATTTACTGAAAATGCATGTCGCCGACCTTCATTGCATTATTTAACACCTTTATCAAATAGGTACAACAAAGGGCAAGATATTTTTATCACAGGACATAATATGCAATAAAGTAGTATGATTTTTAAGTTATTCAAACGGTTTTATGATTGTGTTTGGCTGTGTTGAATATTGCAAAAACGTCAAAATGTTGATGTCGCCGCACATTTTTTTGTTCTAAACTACCGTCCAAATCAGCCGTTTTTTGACTTAGACTTTGTTCTCTTGGCCATTATTTTCCCCAAACCCTACTACAACGACTAAATTAAGTATGATTCCATCATCATACATGAAATAGAATTTAAATATGTCTGTTTGTATGTCGCCAGATTTGCCTATGTGACCGTAACGAACTTTCAAAGGCATGAAAGAACGCCAACTTTTCTCTCAATTTGCCGACTTTTAAAATATTTTGGTCTGCGAATGGCTTAATTTAACTATCAAAACCCTAAAGTTTATGAATATCTTAGTATTTCTTCACTAAAGCAAAGAACATGGACAAATAGAATTTGTCGCATTTCGTTTACTATGCTTCCGTTACGTCCGTGTAGCCCACAATAATGCACGGATATTCCTAAATATGTCAAATTTTGACAGAGTGGTTGCCAAACTGTTGAAATAGAAGCGAATTTCAAGTATAATCAAGAGTATAACATATTGAGAGACTTGAAAGTCCTTTGGTCGCTATGCTTCCGTTACGCATATTTTTCCGTAACGTACTTCAAAGGACGCTCTGAGTTAAACTAACAGGAATATTTCAATACAGTGAACAATATAATACACTGCAGTTATCAAAGATTCATTATATCGGCTACTGCAAGTAGAAAAATGGAATGTTGAATGTGAAATTCGACGTGGAAGTATGTAAATATAATATTATACAAATTCATTTCCAGATTAGAAATACCAAACTTCTTTATTTATGCTCGATTCTTTTTTAATTTGACGTGCAAAAGCTGGAATCTCAAACAAAAAACAAAGTAATGTGGGATATACGTATCTACCCTTTTTGTTTTACAGTCAAAATAACTGTTACGGAGCATATATTATTTGGTGGTAGCGTGTCCTGGATATTAATGAGATTTATTTTGTCGATTAATTGAGTTTGCATGAACCAAATGGTATTTTACATTTCCGTAAGGTTAAATTATGTCTAAATAGAGCTTGTTATATCATGTTTTGCCACATATGCTATAAGAAAATGTTACGGAAGCATATATTTGGGTATACAGTTTGAGCGTAAATTACGATACATAAAACATATTGATGTCAAGTGTTTATAGTTAACTCAGAAAGTATATGAGGTAGGAATACTAACAAAGCCGCTTAATTGTGTTAATCTGTGAATTCATATAGTAATATTCCGTTACGAAATATAGACTCTTCGTTACGGAAGCATATACTTTATTTTATGGAATATTGAGCATATACTGCCATCTTTGGGCGATAGATTAGCAAACATACCCCTTCAAATTCTGTCTAAGCATGTTACACAACATGTTTGAAACAGTTTGTGGCTTCTCAAGTAGACAGACATGGTTACAGCAGCCTATTGATTATTGCGAGCGAAACACATAATTGTCTAGGTCATAAAACATGCCCCTTTTGGTCCTAACGCCATTTCCATTTTCTAAATCCACCATTAGACATTTTTCAGCTTTGTACTGGTTGTTCTTAGAAAACCCGCATACATCGCTTTTGTGGCAAATTAAAGAAGACACAAACATTTTCCTTTTCAACTGGGCCAGACGATAATGTTAACAGGAATAATTTTCTGCAAATGTGGCTTGCAACTCCCTTGTCACAGTTTAGTCCCAAAGTTTCAGGAGCAGGTATGCAGGGTGCATTTTCCCTTCTCTTTTGTTATGCTTACATTGAAGTAACACACCCCAAGGCCGTGTTGTTGCACATTCTCATTAGTTTTCATTAATCCTGACATATTTTTTCCCGAAACAAAACCTAGATATTTTTATTGTCGGGTCTTGAATAGTTTGTGAAGAAAGGGCTTCTCTATATTTCTTTCCCGAAAACTGGTGTTCCCTTCTGCTAGGTAATTGGCTAAGACAAATTACACCGCTCTCTCACCATCGGAATTACAAATACTGATACTTTGACACAGGTTCACACGCTAAAAGCCTTAACCGTGAGTCAACCATGGCCAATCGAATCAGCAGGGGGGTATGACAGTCTAAGACGCTTTGAATTTGGAAATCAAGCTTTGGATCTAGTCAAAGTGACTGTAACATCCCAACATTTATTCTACTCCCATTTTTTGCTACATTTTTATTGTCAGAATCAACATTCATCTACTTTCAGAATTCGTCTACTTCGACTTGGTCTACAATATTTCATACATTTTTCATTACTAGACCTACATAATTCATTTTAATTTTTATTTCAATATTTTAATATTTATACATTTTTTTCTTTTATTTCCTGTCAATAAATGGAATAATTATGTTTGACATCAAATTGTATCAAATGACTCATTTCTATTTTTTCACTTTTTACTCGTAATTCATATTTTAGTTGTATTTTATGGAGTTATTTGTTAACGATTTTTGAGAGCCATATTTTTAGTTAGGGATATATGATTCGCATGAATAACCAATTTACTTAAAAAAAGTATGTGTTCTTATATAAATAATTTAATTAGAAATAAAAGAAATTCAGAAGAGAAGGGGACGAGTAATTGCACACTTACCGAAAAATGTTCAATTTAACACCCCTTCAAATTGAAACATCCTTAAAAATTTACACGACCAATGCACACATGTCTAGCACACCATCGAATTATATATTTCTAAATTTAAAAAAAAAGAAATTCATATCTTATAACATGTTCATAAATCAAGAAAAACAAGGCATTGTTTTTAACAAAAAATAAGATATCATACTAAAATATAAAGCAGGCAAATTTAGACGAAATGGAAACGGAATACCAAACCTGAGTAGACGAGGTGGCACTGGTTTTCAAAATAGAAGAATTGGGAGTAGTTGTTGTTGGTTGGTTAGTTGTTGTAGATCAATCGGAATTAAATCCTAGAAATTGTCCATGGTTGTAACCGGTTGACGAATTTTTGGTGCATATACAGACATATCTGTGCAGACTGTTTTGCCCGATGCTTACAATGTAATTGTTACTCTGAGTGTGATATTAAAGAATAGCAAAGGTACCAGTTCGGCGATTTTGCCAATGACATTAGTAGTTTAAGGGTACTAAAAGAAACGTCTATTGATTCATTCGTATTATTGAATTTAGTATTTGTTTTATACCAATTTGTTGTTTCTTTTTTGTAAGAACATTTACGTTTAGCGTTTAAAGTTCTTTGAAAGAAATGACACTAATGGTAATAAGGTTATGGAAATTATCTATTTTCCGTAACACAAGGGCCATTTTTTCCACGATCATACGTACTAAGAAATAAAAGCTCGAGAGCCAGGTGCACTGGAAAACATAATCTGAAGAGGTATTACTATCGGAATATTTACTTTTAACTTTACATTGCAAGATGGCTTCAAAAAGAATACAAACGATCACAAACACTTTTAAAATGCTCGAATATTGCGTTATACAGTGAGATACTCGTTTTGATATCACCTCATAGGGTTACAGCTGAATTGTTATCATTTTGTCCTTGTAAGTTGTGCAAATGGTTGATGATGGTCAAACAAACAATCTTTTTGATGTTTGGTTATAATATTGGCCACATCTCACGCTATATGTATCTCGAGATGCTTTATATGCTCCGTAACAGCTAGCTTATAGTGGTATATTTGAAAATGCGATAACTCAGCAGGACTTAAAATGTTATGGGTCAAATTTTAACCATACATTGTAGACATATGACACTTTATTTTAACATAAAAATTGTGCTCATGCAGAAAAGTTCATTTTTCAACATTTTCGTTTTTGTAAATGAGTCAATTTTCGTGGAATGGCTGACCAGAAAAGGTATTTGGGGAAATTATTATGAATGTTTTTATTGAATTAATCATGAAGAAATGCATATTTTTCAGCAAAATTTTGGAAAAGAGTAAAATTGAATTCCAAAGTTTAGTATGTTGGAGTCTTTGTCAAGATTCCATATTACCACAAAAACATGCTACATATTTCCTCTTACTTTGAGCCAAATTATATAGAAATCCAAAACCGGTAACAATGTCATATAATACATATTATTGATGAAGGTGATGTTTTGGTCCAAAACTTATTTTCAGTAAAAATTTGATTGTGCCCCTAAAAACATTTTTATATTCAGTAAAATCAACTGTAGCATAGAGTACAAACCTACAGCAATATTCATGCCCAAAAAACTCATTGGAAAAAACATGGAATTAATATAAATATCACTTATATTTACAAAAATACATGTATGGAAGCCAAGATAGGCATACATATACACATTGCAAGTTTTCTTTACTATTTGGTCACATTGTCTATGCACCATTTTCAGTGAGACTATGACATGCAATAAATGTCAAGCCAAATGTTATGAAATTGAAAAGACGCTTAGAACCGGTGCGGTAAAGCATCAAAAGGTGCCCTTCCGGGTAACCAATGCATAACCAAATATTTTTGCTCTATTAGCGCCCCTAATGAACTAACATGATATGGAAGCCCCCCTATGGTTCAGTAAAAGACTGTTACAGCATTATATCTTTTCAGTTACGCAGTTGAAAATGTGCTTGTTTATTTCAAAACGTGGCCCTATTGGGATAAAACAGGGTGAAATTATTTCCTCAAATTATTTTTCTGACCATAGCTTAACCTGTATTGATACACAATTTATACACATTTCAATGATGTTATATGATTAACATGTTGTTTAGCCATCAATAGCCCTTAAGAGTCACATGGGAGCTGGATTATCTGTTTCTTATGCATCACAACAATATTTTCACTTTTGCACGATTGTCAAATGCCATCAGAGAAATCGGTGCTTTTTCTTATTTGTTTTCTCATGTTTCAAAAGATCTATAAATAACTCTTGCTGTTAGCTTTCATGAATCACGGCTGACTTGAATAATTTAAAATGATTTTTATAGAAAATTTCCACTCTTTTTTGTAAAGTAGGTACACCTTGGACAAGATCTAATGTGACCCTGGACAAAAATATTGTAACCGACTTTGAAGTCTACCCCTTAGCAAACTTACATACAAAATTTAAAACCTCATGGCTGTGTAAAGCTTTACAAAAGAGCTTATTTTTATTATATGAAATGTTTCCCCCTTTTATCCTGCCACAGCAACAAAAGTTTATGACAAAAAGAAATTCTAATACACTGAGTTGTACTCCTTTAACCCAAGGACACTTTTTATGAAGTTTCAAAAAGATTCACATATTAGATTGGGAGAAAAAAGATTTTTTGAGAAAATGCCAACAGACAGACAGACACACGGACAGATGACAGGAAATAACCGAAAAAATGCCTTGCATCTTGATTTATCCTCAGGTTAACTAAAATAACCAAAAAAGTAAACAAAACATTTGAAAAAAGTCCTTTTTAAAAAATATTAATTTTGTCCATTCTTGGAAATGTGCACTATTCAGGGGGAAATTCCAAAAGCAACATTTTACCGGTTTTATTTTTTCTCGATATTTCACGATAATCATCAGTATATTTGTGCGCAACTTTTACATAATTTTCAAATCTTGACAAAAACTGGAACAAAGAAAATTTTTGAACAGAATTTGCTTAAGATATTTAAAAACAATGAATTTTTGGGTTACTCCCTTACATCAGTTGATATAAAACAATTTTTTGTACATAATTATATATATTGTTGTTTCATACAGGATCACTAACTAGTGGGCATTATTTTTAGAATAAATTACGCGATGAAACTAACAACCAGAACGCTTGCACACTGTTTCAATCAGGGTACCCTCTTTTTTCACGGTGAAAACTTAAAATTCCGAGAAATTTGTTTTCTGGAAAGTGCGATTTGAAACGTTTCATGAATATGAACCGTTATCTAGTGTACTAACTTCACGCCAAATTTCATTAAATTCCGAGCGTGGGCAGACTCCCATGTTATTTTTCCTATTCGTGAGACACCCCCTTTACCTGACAGTTTAAAAAGCCAAAGAAATAAACGGTGTCTTTGTTGAAAAAATATATAAGGACGAAAAAGACATTTAAATCATAAAAATCTATATATGAAAATGCTTTAGTATGGGTACTGGCTATAAGAAATAATTTTAATTTTGAAAAAGCAAACTTTATCAAGTTCTAATTTGCTAAATTCAATAAAAAAACAGTTTTCAAGTACTTCGACACTCAAAGAATGAAAAAGAATTTTGTTTACTGACTTACAGAAACATATCTTAAAAAAATTAATCTAAAGCAAATTCTTTCGTGGAATAGCCTCTCCCTAATGAGATGCTCACGACATTCGAATTCTTACGACGTCGCCCGAATAGGTTCTGATTCTTAACGAATGTTAACGAAGTCGAACGAAAAATTCCGGCGTCGCGTGAATCTTATAAGGGGTGAACTACTTTAAACGCATAATGTTGGTGCAAATAGAGCAAATAGAGTAATGTAAAAGAAGCAAGAACAATATAAAAATACATAATAAAGAAAACATGTAGGCCTACCAAAAAATTGATACATCACTTACAGAAAAAAAAAAATGTTGGGAGAGGGACGAAAAAAGTTGAGAGAGATAAAATGCTTGATTTTGTGGTCATCTTAAGAATTAATAAAAACTAAAAAAACTTAGAACAACTTAAAATTGATAAGGACTAATTTGTCTCGAAAGAATTAAAAAAAAT
This sequence comes from Fragum sueziense, assembly GCA_963680895.1. Taxonomy (NCBI): domain Eukaryota; kingdom Metazoa; phylum Mollusca; class Bivalvia; order Cardiida; family Cardiidae; genus Fragum; species Fragum sueziense. Next base: position 5,259,908 of record OY804609.1, read on the forward strand.
CCCGACCACAATGGGGATACTTAAAGGGGCTCATGATAGATAATTGAGCTGGGATCTGGAAAAACGTCACTTATTGCATTTTTTAGAAATTGAGTTTTAAGATCAGCCTGTTGTCAAATGCAGTCAATTATGCATCCATGCTGCTCAATTTAATTTACTACAGGTCATGAAGAAGCTATTAGAGAACAACGTGGATCCTGATCAGACTGTGCGTATGCATAGGCTGATCTGGATCTATGTTGGGCTCAAAAGTCTTAAGGGACGTTTTTCCAGATCCCGGGTCATATTTAAGTCTGAGTAATGCGTCAGATCATATTATCAAAAAGGTACTCTCAATTCGTATCAAACTATATCATTATTACCGCAAGTCAATTTTTGACGCTCCATAACAACACTTTGGAAAACATTGTGGAAAATGAAGAAATTTCTTGTGCAAAGCAATTTCTTCATTTCCCAGAATGAATTCTTCCAAGAAAAAATAATGTTTTATTTTCCTTGAGATCGTTGTCTGCAACATTTTTGAACTATGACAAGTCTAAAATTTTGTTTTGTGGCAATGGCTTAAGTCAATAAGTGAAAGAAATCGTATAATTTATTCAGTTGTGCATATTTTATCGTTTGAAACCCCTTTTTAAATTTACATCTGCCTGAAATGGACGCGTTTCATTGAAATTGAACAAAAAACAAAAACAAAAACAAAAAACAGCTGGTTTGCAAGCTGTAATTTCAAGTTGTTTAAAAAAGATCAGCAAAAATGTCACGTGAAAAAAGAGTTAAGAGTTAATCATCATTCTCTTCCTCTCTTTCCGTTAATTCCTTTAATTCCTCATCTAATTCACGCATCAATTTCATCATCCCATCGGTCAAATTCACGGGCTCCTCACGAGTAGAAGAACTAGAAGAATTAGAAGAACCGCTACCAGAACCGCTACCAGGGAATCTGGCAAGATTGCGCCCTCCGTTGTTGGCTTTGGAGAACTTTGAAAAATCCATCGAAGGTCTGTTAGCGCAAGAAATTGTTGGGTTGTCAGTCGCACTAAAAGTAAACATAAACACGGTGTATAATCACGTGACTTAGAGTTAACGATAATTTTCAATAACTTTGTCAATACTTGACCAATTTGAATTCGGTTTGAAGCAGAGAACGTGGAAAAATGTCAGAAATAACATTGACGTGGTAGATTTTTAAAAATCAACTGATAAAAAAGTTATTGAAGATAAACCAAAGTTTTGGTTTATCTTCAATAGGTTTTTTAACTGTTGATTTTTCAAAAATCAACCACGTATATCTTATGCGTGACGTCTGTCCACATTCTCTGCTTCAAACCGAATTCAAATCGGTCAAGTATTTACAAAATTATTGAAGATTTTCTGAAAAAAAAATGCATCACGTGATTATTCACCGTGATAAAGTACAAATTGTTACACCTCGATTTTTTTCTTATCGGCGGGGACTCACGTGACAACAATTGCAGAAAATCATCAAAAGTTTTGATGTCACTTGCCAAATTTGATATTGTCGATTTTACGACGAAAACTTCATATCTGCAGTTTAACCCTTTGCCAAACAAAAATATTTTCATATATTTTTGTTGTAAAGTTTTTGTAGACGACAAAATTGATGTTAGAACGGAAAGGACTTGTATTTAATGTAGCACAGAAAATATTGAGACAAATGGAGAAACTGCTGGTTATCAGCAGTTTCTTCTTTTGTATCAATGTTTTCCTAGGCAATTTTTTGAGACGTCAAAACGAGGTCTTTTTGGGGAAAGGTTTAAAAAGCAAGATGCAGCTACGAGGTTTTCGTTGAAAAGCAGCGATATTCGGTTAAAGCAGAGGCGAAAATACGTCATGCATTTGTTGTACGTGAAGAATCTTTAAGACAAGAGGACCATGATTGTCCTTAATCGCTCACCTGAACCTAGATAGAATGAATGTCCCAATGTTGTCAAGTTCAAGAGCACATGATTTAAGATGCGAGATCATTATGCAGCTGAAAACTGCTTTCATAATCTTGAACGATCAATATTTGTAGCTGTAACAGTAAAAACCAAGTGAAAAAAAAACAACAATTTTGTCACAGTCAAGGGCACATAACTCTGTTCTGATAAAGATATTCTCATCAACATTATGCCCAAGGTTTTTTTATTGTTTAATATTACTTGCTGTTTTACTGTAAACAAAGTCGAGTATTGCAACTTTGTCACCATCAAGGGCATACAACTCTGGATTTTCTAGTCCGATCAACCAGCAGCAGCAGCAGTAGCAGTAGCAGTAGTAGTAGTAGTAGTAGTAGTAGTAGTAGTAGTAGTAGTAGTAGTAGTAGTAGTAGTAGTAGTAGTAGTAGTAGTAGTAGTAGTAGTAGTAGTAGTAGTAGTAGTAGTAGTAGCAGTAGTAGTAGTAGTAGTAGTACTAGTAGTATAACTAACTTAATTAAATAATGAATTAATTTTACTAATTAATCAATCATTTAATTTTAAGTTTATTCAATCAACACTTACTCATATACCCGGAAGAGATCTCTCTGTGTATCTAGGTCACTGTAGTCCTTGATATTGTCACACATTATACGGCCTAGAGTCACTTTCTCCAATTCTCTTTTGGCTGAAATTGATCATTAAAGACTAACAAACCATCATGAATTACCAAACGCGTCGTACATCTTCGAGCGTCATCCGTAGCGATGAAAACTGACGAGGGTATCCATCGTCAATTTTCGTTGCCATGGATGATATCTGGAAATTTATGAAGGAGTCTGGTTAATATTGACGCCGGAAGATGCATGAGATGTTCGGTATCTAATGTAGGGTTGTTATTCAAAAGTTTAACTATTTCCTTTGCATCTATAGGTAAGAGTTGATTAAGCAAGTTCAACTCCAAACGAAACAATAATAATTTGATTCCTTAAAAAAGAAAAGAAGTGTCAGTAAAATATTAATGAACAAGATGTCTTTGTGAAACACAAATGCCCCCGAAATGACCATTTTTCTTAAATTACCTTGAAGTGATAGATATTGAAAGAAGGTTAAGCCTCTCTTACAAACGTTGTACGTGCTCCTGCGTGCGGTCTGCGTGCAGTCTGCGTCTAAAACGTAGGCATAGTCGTGCGATGCACGCACGCGTTACGTAGGCTACTATTTTGGTGGACGCAAACATAACGCAGGCTGCACGCAGCAGAGAATTGACCGGACAATTCTTTGAGGCGCTCTTACAACCCGTCGTGCGTCCGTATAAATCGTGCGTTTTAAAACACACGATTTATAAAGACGCACGACGGGTTGTAAGAGAGGCTTTATATACCACATTTGGGCTTTGCATATCGAATACTTTTGGAGAAAAGACAAATGTTGAGTTATCACGTTAAGTTTTTATGTTAAGGCTGATAAGCGTAACTGGATGACCTTGAGGAATGCCATATTGCATGAAACAGATAGATATCATTGAAAAAGTTACATACTAAATTTCAGCTTTGTATGTGGAATACTTTTATAGAAAAGTCCAATGTTAAGTTTTCAAGTTAAGTTGCGTGTTAATGTTGATTAGGGTTGATGGCATGATACTGAGCAAGGTCATGTTACAAGGCGCAGATAGATATCATTGAAAGAAGTGTACATACCAAATTTAGCTTTGTATGTTTGATACTTGCTCAAAAAATGCTAAAGTTAAGTTTCGGAATGACGAACAGACGGACGGACAAACAGACGGACGGGCAGACGGACGGACAGACGAACAGACTGACAGGAGAAAGATAAAATCTCCCGATCTTTCGATACGTCGCAAATTACTACGTCGGTCTTTTCTTCTCTTAGAGACATGATTAATTGAATGTTTCATTTTCAGTCACACAATTTAATATCTACACATAACTTCAGACTTACATATTGAATATTCGAATGACTGTTACCTCATTAATCTTTGCTTTTGATAGAACTATTTATAGCGAGGAGGACCGGAAGATGATGTGTGGTATGCAGAGAATGGTAAAGTACAGAGAGTTGCAAAATGTGCTTCCACAAAAACCTGTATTAATAAATCCATTGATGATTTTCTACAAATAGTTGTGTCATCCGATTCCCCGCCGCGAGGTACTATTTTCTGATACAAGGTTTAGTTTTGTTAAAGAATGCTGATCAATATGAAATCCGATTGAGCTTAAAGAGGTTGTCCGATTTTTTTTGTTTGAGATTATTTGAGACAGAATCGGAATTTGTTTGGGAAAGAGATTAACCCTTTCACCACTATAAAGAGCGGCTTTTTTGTGACTTCTTTTTGACATCGCAGTCGCGCGTCGTAGTCGGATCGCAGGCTCGACGTTAGCGTAGTGTAGCCTTATCGTGGCCTTACTCACCTGGGCCGGAGAAGTAGCAAGCATACCAGAAACGATCGGTCTTCCTGAGAATATTAAACATATCACCGATGACGTTATTAATGACGTGACCAACGGAGGTGGTACTGTCTGTGGGTTGTTCCATCAAAGCACCGGTAAAGATGTCGATGTCGTCGATAGATCTGGAAAACGAATAGAAGTTAACATACTTAACGTATTCATCCTTTCCCAAACAAGACCAGGGGCCTGTTTCATCAAAATATTTAGGACGTATTTTTGCCTTACCGACGACTTAAAAAGGTTTAAAACAACATTCGCATTACCTAGCATTTGTTGATTGGCGATACGTGACTCTTCCCCTAAACATGTGGTAAGACATCGGTAAGTCAAAATTACGTCTTAAATGTTTTGATGAAACTGGCCCTAGGGGCTAGTTTCATCAAAGCACTTAAGACTTTTTTGTCTTACCGATGAACATAATTAATAAGAGAAGTTAAACTGTTTTCATTTTATTCCAGGTTTTAAACGAAGTATTGGCAAAAAGTGTTTTTAAGACCGACATTTTGACCGAGGTGTTCAAAATGCTTCATACACTTTCGGTTAATGATTTTTAAGTATTTGGCACAACTTGGTCAATTCTCTCTCAGTTTTTTACAAATTTGACAGAGGGGTTCCACAAGAAGAGTAGACTCACGGCGCCTTCCAATGAAGGAATAAAAAAAACCTTGCTCTTAAAATCGCTTGAATCTTAGCCTATAACATGCCAGGAAATCTAAAAAAATCTCTAGGAATTTCGTTTTGAAGAATGACAAACGACATGTTTCGGAAAGACTTAACCCTTTCCAAAACAAGACCTGCTTTTGACGTCCCTAGATGAAATGGCTTGAGAAAATATTGAAACAAAAGAAGAAACTGCTGATAACCAGCAGTTTCTTCTTTTGTCTCAATATCTTCTGTGCTATATTTTACACATGTCCTATCTTTATTTACTTCAATTTTGTCGTTTGAATTATATTTCGACTTTCATCACCCTAAATTTGTGTTGTTTGGAGAGGGTTAAAGGAATACTCACGGATAAAGTCTCTTCACCCTTTGGTGTACATCGCTGGTTATATAACCCAGATCTAGAATCTCGTCAATGGATGATGGTACGACTATATTAGGATTTTTGTTCTTGAATATATTTAATGCATCTCTATATGTTGGAAGTCCGTGGTCACGCCCTATAGTCATAAAAAAAGTTCGTTAGCTACTTTTTTAAAACTTTAGCTTGTTTAAGCAAACGATTTATCAAAAAAGCTTCTTTATTAGGAATTTGGTTGATTCCGAATACAATTTTAAACAGATTTTAGCACAAAAAATATATTTCTCGTAAACGGCTCAATATTTTTGCTTGAAATTTTCAGAATTTCCATCAGAAAACATGCTCTTTCAGATGGAATAAAAGTAAAATTTATGCAAAAGTAATCGTGAAATGTCACTTAAAGAAGTTGCCAAATATAAGACAAATCCGTGGTCAAAATTATAAGCGTTAAAGTGACATTTCATATTTATTTTTTCATAAATTTCAATTTATCTTTATCTTAAACAGCAAGTTTTCTTATGAAAATTCTGAAAATTTCAAACCGAATTATTGAGCCGTTTACGATATGTATATATATATATTTGCTAAAAATAAACAAATTGTTGTGGACAACAGTTCAGATATATATGGAATTTGTCATTTCTGTCAAATTTAAAGGCGTATTTTTCGATCATAAACAAGAATTTAAAAAAAACCTGATAGCATTTCTACGCATTAAAAATACCAATCCTTGCATGAAGACATACTTTGAAAAAATGAAATTGGAATGTTATGTCCCTTTAACTAGTAGGCACAAAAAATCTACTATCTATCATTCGGGATTTTTCAAAAAATCCGATATTTGGACTGCTGTGTTCAACGCCTAAACGCTTTCGATTATGGAATGGCCGTCTATATACATTATACTGAAACCTATTTCGAAACGATTTATGAGAAAACCCTGGGCCGCGTTTTACTAACATAGATTTTTGCAAAAACCTTGTAACAACACATCTGATTTAAAGAGAAATAATAACAGTAATTATTCGGCCAATCAGATTTGTTGTTGTTTCAAAAATGATCGTAAGTTTGTTAGTAAAACGGGCCCCAGAAAACCATTTCATTTGCTCGTAGTTGACCATTAATCCATAGTTTCATTTTGAAATTTGAAGCAAAATTTAAAGGATATTTAATTTAGGCTATGCACTTTATCGTCATATAATTATGCGTTTGACCTTTAATAAACGTTATCAATGTTTTTCTTTACATATTTCATCAATACACTCTCAAATACTATTAAGTTAAGCAGTCGTCCTTTATGGATTGTAAATCACACATTAAAAACAAAAAGGAGATTTTTTTTAAGAACTGAGTCATAAATCACATGCGTCAATTTATTGCATAATTACATGTCATTTTACGAAGTATCATACATAGTCATATCAAAAGGTAACGGATAACTTGGAAGCCTGATGTATGCAGTCGATACTCGTTGTGTCGAAGTCAAAGGGGTCGTCAAAATATCTCGACATATCCGGAGTTCGAGTAAACCGATTTTGATCGGTTTTTGTATGAACATCATTTGACCTATTTGTTGCTAAACCAAGTGCGTTTAAAATTGAAATATAGTAGGAAAAGGGAAGAAATTGCTCGAAACGAGCAATTTCTATCCTTTCCTACTGAATTTCAATGGCCATATTCATTTCGAATTCATTTTTCAAACTTTTTTCAAATCCATTGGGGAGGACGGGGCCAATCTTCTACTTCGACTTATGAGGAAATTCGACTTATCCGATGTCGACATAGCGAGGGTCGACTGTATTATGAAATCGAATAAAAGTTGACACATCTTTAGGTTGGTATTACAGAATAATGTTAAGAAGATATCATCACAATTCAAAGACAAGATCCGTCATAGACGGATTATGCTCCCCAAATAAGTGTTTGTCACAAAAAAAAAAGCTATCATACAGTAAGCCCCATTTTCCCATGATCGACATATTTTTAGCTCGCCTGAGCACGAAATGCTCAATGTGAGCTATTGTAGTCGCTTTTGTCCGTCGTACGTCTGTCCGTCTGTCTGTCCGTCCGTCTGTCCACAATTTGTTGTTAACGCTCTAGCATCTACAACTTGACCAACTTAGTCAAAACATGTGTTGCCATAAGTTCCCGGATGAGTTCGGTTGTGGGTCACATCGAACCAGGAAGTCGGGAGTTATGTGCCATTGAACGTCAAAAAAGCTACTTTTGACATTGTTAACATTCTAGCATATGAATACAAGTATTGACCAATCTTAATAAATCCTGGCAAACAAATTGGTATTTATAAGACCTTGGATGAGTTCGATTTTCAGTCTGATCTGACAAGAAAATCATGAGTTATGTGCCCTTGTATTTGAGAAAATTGCCGTCAGCTATTTTCGACTTTGTGTACTCTCTAGCATCTACAATTATCTACAATTATTGACTAATTAAGACAAAACTTGGACACAATGTTGTGGACCATAAGATCTTTAATGAGTTTGATTTTCAGTAAAATTCGACAAGGAAGTCATAAAGTCATTGTGCCCGTGAATTTGACAAAATTGCCGTTTTCAACAATTTTCCACTTTCGTGGCCTCGTTTTTAGAGTGCGCTAACTCCATTTTTACAAAAATCCTATATTTGGTATCGTTGTGTTTTTTTATGCTCCATCTCCTGAACACCAGATATCGTCGATTGACGGGCTGGTTTTTGAGAAATCGCGTATGCATATTGCTCTATCTCCTGATTTTTTCTTCAAGTTGATCTGAATTTCATCCTATGTCCAGGACATAGAGCAATCTGTGCCTGAAAATTTCTCTTGTCCAATGAAAATAAGAATAAAAACCACGTGACCTGTTATGTGACACAAACAAGAATTCCGATTACAAAATGTGAACAATCGATTTTTATGGAAGATTTTGATAATATGTAAGTACAGATATGTTAGCAAGTCAATCGTTCACAATTTCAAATGCTATTTTAATCAATTGCCGCTCACAATAACACCATATGCGTGTCGGCATTCTCATTACCAGTTCTCGATGGGTAGAACAGCCGGATAATCTTTAAACAAATGTAATTGAAATTGATCTTGGCACACAAGTGATTCAACAGGTAGATTTTTTCAACTTTTACTCCTGTAGCCATTATAAAGAGCAAACTATATTTCTTTAGAACGAAAATGATATGATTTTTTTAGCAATTTAAATCTATGTAGACTAGAGTCTGTATCCTTTGCGATGCCGTAAAAAGTTGAAATCGATTTGTACTCGATGTTTTTTACTGTGTTGTTTTAATCTATCTCCTTTAAAAGTGAGAAGTGTGTTCGAAAATGACATAATTTGCTCTATCTCCAAACAGAAATAATGATTTTTCTCAAAAAATGCTCTATCGTTTCTTATTAAATTGCGTATGTGGATAAATAAGGTTGTTTCTGACTGTCATGCAAAATTTGGGTCAACTTCAAGCAAAGATAAAAAAGTTCTGAAGGTCTGAATCTTTAAAGTCGATTTTCTTGGAAAAGTGTTTTTGGTAGTTAGCGCAGTCTAAACACGAAGCGACGCTTTGTTTACACTCTAGCATCTACTATTATTGAACTGTCAAGACAAAACTTTGACATGATATTGGGCACTGTAAGATGACAGATGAGATTAATTTTCATTCTGATCAGACCAGAAAGTCATGAGTTATGTGATGTTGAATTTGACACAATTTCTGTTTCGACTGTTTTCGACATTTAGTACACTCTAGCAACAACAATTATCGACAAACCTTTGACATCATGTTGGTGACCATAGGATCTAAGATGAGTTTGAATTTCCGTCTGATCAGATCAGAAAGTTGTGAGTAATGTGCCCCTGAATTTGACAATATCGTCATTTTCAACTTTGCTTTTACTCTAACAAACACAAGTATTGACCAATTAAGACAAAACCTAGACAATGTGTTTGTCAGCATAAGATCACGGATGATTTTGAATTTCAGAATAATTGGTCAAGAAGTTGCTGAGTTGTTTGCCCATGAATTTGATGAAATTTCCGTTTTTGACCAATTATTGACCAATCAAGACTAAACTTGGAAATAATAACGGTGATTATGAGTTTTTTTAGTGTTCAATGCACAAATATTAATGGACTCGGACATGACTGTAGCTCAGTTTTGGTTCAGGTAAGCGATTTAGGACCATCGTGGTCCTCTTGTTTATACACACATTATTTATAGAATATGGTCTAGAACATCTCATTTATCACTTTAGTACAAAATTTTGTTAAATTCTGCCCATTAGATTAAGAAAAAATAGAGAAAAACTAATTTCTACACTGAGGCCACTTTTTCCATGACGCAGCCTTTAATTACTAAACAGAGAAAAAAAATTCTATGGGTTATCACAGAGGAGTTCACATGTGAAAATTCATTGAATTTGGTCCAAGGGTTGCTGAGATCTGGCTGTGGACGGGCGGATGAAAATACGGACGGACAGCCGGACGGACAGAAGGAAGGACGGACAGTGTGACGACTATATATGCTCCCCCGATTTTTTTTCGGGGAGCATAACAAAAAATATGGATAGTTTCTAAAAGTAAGTACACCAATTTTAAGAAAATGCGAGGTTGACAGAAGAACGACTTTAGAAAATCAACAAACTGATATGAACATAAGATTTTTTAAAAATGCTATAAGGGACGTTTTTCCAGATCCCGGCTCAAATATATATTTTTGAGCCCTTATTGCAACCCATTCTTTTCAAAGTACATACAAAAAACAGTACAAGATAACAGATCCCTAAGTTACAGTTATCCCAAAGGACACTTTTCGTTAATGTGATCTATACATATATGAAGTTGAAAGCACAGGGAAAAATTTTCAATGTTAAAAAAGGAAGAAAGCAAAGATCCAATTATTACAGTTCTCGCAAGGGACACTTCTCCTAAATTTGATCTATAAACTGACGAAGGCATATATCGTTTCGGAGACGTGGGTTCGAAAAACAAAATAAACCAAAATATACGCTCAATGATAAGCTAAATTGTGGAAAAAATACAGAAGATTCCAAGAAAAACTATTTTAGGTAAAAAACAAGAGCCAAAAACTGGCTTACTAATTTAAAAATTATCTTATGATTTCTTGAAAGCCACCGGCTCCGTACCGCTGTTTTCTGGCGAAGTTTGGTTTGAACATACCCAATGGTTGACTTTTAAAGAATCATTTTGCGATTTGTCTGTTAAGCCCCGACCTGGCACACTTACATTTATTGACCAATCAAAATTTCCTGTGCAATTAAAGTAAAGGTAATTAAAGAAATATTTCTCTCAAGTTTGGACCTTATTGACCTATTGGTTGATTTTTAAACACTCATTTTGAAATTTCTCCAAGTCTTATAGACAAATCAAAATTCTGTTCGCAATTCAAGTAAAGTAACATCGAAAGAAAAGTTCTGTCAAATTTCATAAAAAATTGCCCTATGCTTCGAAAGAAGAAGATTTTTAAGGAATTATTTTTTTGATTTCCCCCAAAGTCTGTTTAGCCACGCCCACACGTATAGAGACATCAAAATACCAAGATCAATTTAAGTAAAGTGTCACCTAAAGAACATTTCTGTCAATTTTGATCTTAAGTAGCCCAATGGTTGATATTTTAAAGAATCATTAAATGTGATTAAGAAAAAATCCAGAAAATAATTGCAACTGAACAGGCTTTGTCCAAAATAATTTCAAGTAAGGTTTGAAATATCTCCGCCCCAGTATTGCCCTAAAATTCAACAATTCTTATACATACACTTTTTAATCTACTGTAAAGTCGCATGAGATGCATCAACAATACAATTGTTTGTTTCAGAGGAAGAGACGTCATGAATTTGACGTCATGAAGTAACGACATTTGGCGCGATTGTTCTATAGTTAATATGTAGGGCCATGTAAGTACCAAGTTTCATTAAATCCTATCTGAAAGTTTTTGAGATATGACAACAGTCTCACTTTTTATTGGATGAACCTCATATAGATACGGGAAAAACCACGTGACACAGCAATATCAACAAAAAATGAAGAAAATCTTTAAGTATACCTCACGATAAATGACCTGGCAGAGCATCCCATTCGATTAGAATGGGCTGCTCTGCCAGGCCATTTACCGTGAGGCATAATCTACAAGTAAGTGACCGATTTAAATTTGGCTTTGAAGCAGAGGATGTGTAATAATGTTATTGATTTGATGGATTTAGTGGATCCGTGAAACAATTACAGACGAAAAAGTTTTTGAAAAGCAAACAAAGTTTCGCTTGGTCGTAAATACACGCATTTTATTTTATGTTCAATAGATCCAACACATCCATTACATGTATAGCTTGTATCTTTTGTCAATTTCCGACAATTTGTTAATAAGGTCCTTTCACTTATCGTCGTTGTAAATGCAAAACCTCGTATCTCGTTTTTGGAAAATTTCAAAGGGGAGGGAACAAAGTGTAATAACTTTTCCCAAACTGAAATGTTTTACTTGAAATAAACATATTGTTCACAAATGGTTTGTCATCAATACTGATCAGTGAAATATATCAAAACCTGCAAGAATTGTCTGTAACTGGAAACACAAGTTTGTACTTTAAAAATCGCAAGAAACGACATACGAGGTTTTGCATTTACACCGACGTTATGTTTTATTCTGTACCCGCAGAACACACTTCCGGAGGCAAAGACGATGGGTTGATGGGAAATATATGGAAATTATTACTAAAAATAGTCACAAATCGACATTATCAAAACGAGGCTCCCTAAATATGTTGAGAAAACAATGACGACGCACGTGGATTCAATAAACAGCGATAAAGAGCACGTGCATTCAACATTAAAACACTTTGGGTTCGAGAGTATTGTTACCAAAACACTTTGGGATTGAAAGTATATAACTAAAAATAATAAATACTAAACGTTTGAGCGGCGTTTTAAGACTCCAAGGACGACTTTCGGTAGTCTGGTTCCCTGTCGTACTATGTATTTTAGTACGTCAGGCACTCACTAAACATGGCTGCCCCCAGTGGTGTAATTTATTACAACGATAAAGAGCAAAGTTCTTTAATTTTGAGAGCAAAAAAGGGTCATTAGAAGAGTAGATAGGTTTCGGTATATTTCTAACTCTAGCAATAAAAGTTTTACATGACCTCAATGCTAACCCGAGATAAAACGGTTTTAAATTATGTACATGAAAACTATAGGCTGTTGTGTGCGGGGGGGGGTCTTAAATGAAATAACCTTATTGTATGCCGCGTGGTTCCCATTAATGAGCCTGGATCTGGAAAAACGTCCCTGAAGGCATTTGAGCCCAACATAGATCCAGATCAGCCTGTGCAGACGCACAGTCTGATCGGAATATATGTTGTACTGTAATAGCTTCTTAGTGACTTGTAGTAAATTATAGAGAGAAACATGGATGCATATTGGGCTGCATTTGACAACAGGCTGATCTTTAAACTCAATTATTGAAAATGCTATAAGGAACGTTTTTCCAGATCCCGGCTCATTTGTAATACATACCTCTTTGTATATTAAGAGCAGCAAGGTTGGTGGAAGGAGCATCTGCATCTCCTCCGCCTACAACGCCGAAGAGGTGTTTCATAACTGCATCGCCCATGAATCTGAAAGTAAAAGATACGTTAATAAGACATCACATTACCATTTCATTTTTTGAAAGTACGTCTTGATGCTTAGATTCACCATGAATAACCTATTGTGACTTTTGGGAAGCGTTCAGACTGAAAAGAGCGCCAGATTCCAGGTATGTTTTGTTTAACCTTATACGCTACGGATTTTGACGAGATGAAGTGCACCGTGCGCGCGTTTGGAAGGGCCATTCCCGATTGTAACTCACTATGCTCCGAATCGAGTGCTTTCTAAAAGTTTAGTTCATCGGGGTTTTTAGCAGTTTTCAACTGCTATGGTCATATCGCGGCGGCTGTAGCACCTTAACATCGACGCCTGTTGTTTATCATACCAGTATTACCATAACACCTTACCACGCCTCCAGCTACTCGACCACATAGAATCACGATATAAAACCATTGATAGGTGACATGTTTGTCAGATAGGGTATTTACTACGGCCGGGTGTCGAACTCGGGACCTCTCGAATGAGAGGCAGATGCACTACCAACTGCGGCATGGCCGCGGCTGCTTTCTTCAAACATTCAAGCGAAAGTGTTTCTTTGTGCGCGTGAACGCTTCCCACTTTCGTCTTGCATTTCTTTTTATTTACATCTTGAGATAAGAATTGGATTAGAATTGAAATGCGTTTCAGTTTGAATGCAGCTGCAGACTTCAAAATGACTTAAGGTAAGGCCTGCGTAATGCATTCTCTGACGATCCGTTATATTTCGACATATTCCGTGACGTTTGTTAGGTCGAGCATATTCCAAACACTTATGTACCATAATAGTTCCCCGCTTTTTAAAGTACTGTTAGATGCAATATCGCTTGTTTCTGTAAAAACGGAAATAATTGATCGTGCTCATATTTCCGGGGGGAAATCTAAACAATTTTTATGAAAATGTTTCTAAATTGTATGAAGAGTGGGCAAAAAAACCCAACAGAAACCAAAAATTGAAGTGTTGAGAGCAATGAAAATTATTTCCCTTTAAAATCGTCTTGGAATCGTTTAAAATAATGTATTCACACTATAAAGATTTCGTTCCATAACTGATTACACAACCTTACCTTAAGTTGAAAGTACGCTATACGTGTTAGACATAGCATAGATCATAGTAAGGGAATAGGAGTAAAATGCTTATGAAAAGAAATTTCTTCTTTGTCTCAATGTTTTCAGATATTTATTGCTCAATCATATAGGATCCTGTTCACAAGATTACATGATAATTCATCGAACAAAGGTTGTAGATATTATTTTTGACCAGTTAGTAGGCCTACATTTAAAAATAAACAAAATCTGATATTTACAGAAGAACGAATACGTAAAATCAACAAACTTATATGATGATTAAAGTTTCTTAAAATGTTCTGTCCTTTGTTCATTGAAAATACAGACAAAATTTCATCTTGCAGTGATCTATACAGAGTAGGTCATTGATCTTCAAAGTAAAAAAATTGCTTCTCATGTCAATTTACCCTGCCACTTTGTCAACCATATCTCTAAAAATAGTCCAAATTAGATTTTTTTACACATGTATACAACTCAGGCCCGTAGGAACAGGGGGGCTAGGGGGGGCTAAGCCCCCAAATGTTGGCCAAAAATGCCGAATTTTCTTGATTTCAAACTGAAAATTTTGGGAAAATCCAAATTAGCCCCCCCCCCCCCAATATTCTGGACAATGGCTTTAGCCCCCCCCCCCCCCCCCCCCCAATATGAAATTGCTTCCTACGGGCCTGCAACTTAAGGATATTTTGTGACCCGATCAATCCAAATTTATAGCAAATTAATTTTCGACCCCTTGTTGCAACGCAAGTATGGGCCAAAGTTGGCGCTTCCAGAACAGAAAAAAAAAAAAAAGAAAGAAGATTTTATCTCATTTGACGTTTTCTGACCTGGCGTGACCCAATTTTTTCACATGATCTAAAAATCATGAAGATAAAGTTTCAGGACAGTTTCACATTGGACTATGTTTGGCACTTCCAGGGGAAAAGAACGATTTTTAAGTATGGACGTAGTGACCTGGCATGATCTATAAACGAGACAGACTCCCTAGAGCAAAAAGAAAAAAAAGCTTTTACCTAGTAACCTATTGTTTACGTCCTTTTGATCCCGATTTTAATATTCTTTGAAGTTGGTTGTAAAGGCATGTCCCAAAGATCACATCTATGATGTTTAACCAATTCAAACGAGCACTTTAGGAGAAGAGTTAAGGACTGTCTGGTGGCGGACATTGATCACTACAACATCTCGAGAACCACCTCTCCAAGTAAGCTAAAGATTATGCTTTTCAGTTTTTTTCCGATTTGAGGAAGATAAAATCCTCTTTATTCCGGTACCAAAGCCAAGAATATTCGTAAAAAGAGTTTCATGACACCCTTTTCGAATGTTTTTGAAACGATATTGAGTGCCCCGTGTAATCGAAAATTGAGCCAGGATCTGGAACAAGAGGCCCAGAGGGCCCTATCGGTCACCTGAATCAAATGAGCAGAAACATTTAAGGAAAATGTTAAGTTAACAAAAAGCGCAACCCCCCAGCACCACCATTTCTTGACAGTCTTTTTTTCTCTTGTACAAACTTATTTAAAGACTCAAATACCAAATGTGAATTCAATCAAACAATAGAACATTTCTTAATATGTACCCTATTTACCCCCTTTTGGCACCTTTTGGTGCCCCAAAGGGAGATAACTCCATAATTTGTAAAAATCCGAAGCGGCTTCCCATTGGAATGCTTCCTGCCAAGTCTGGTAGAAATCTGTCCAATGGTTCTCAAAAAGAAGAAGAAAATGTTCAAAGTTAAGTAATAACGCGAACCCCTCCCATCCCCCATCCGCAGCACGGCCATTTATTGACGAGTTTTTTTCTCTTGTACAAATTTTGTAGTCCTTGCCCTAAAGACTTTAACTTCACAATGTGTATCCAATGCCACAGCCGGTTCATGAGTAGAAGATATTTTAAGATGTACCCAATATACCCCCTTTTTGGCCCTTTATTGGACCCCAAAGGGAGATAACTCCATGATTTGTACAAAATCTGAAGTGGCTTCCTATTAGGATGCTTCCTGCCAAGTTTGGTTGAAATCCGTCCAATGGTTCTTAATAAGAAGTCGAAAATGTTAAGTTAACTAATACCGCGACCCCCCTCCCATCCCCCATCCACAGCACGGCCATTTCTAGGCGGATTTTTTTCTCTTGTACAAACTTTGTTGTTCTTGCCCTAAAGACTCTAAATACCAAATGTGAATCAAATCCAACAGCCGGTTCATGACAAGAAGATTTTTTAAGATGTACCCTATTTAACCCCTTTTTGGCCCCTTATGGGGCCCCAAAGGGAGATAACTCCATGATTCGTACAAATCTGAAGCGGCTTCCCATGGGGATGCTCCCTGCCAAGTTTGGTTGTAATCCGTCCAATGGTTCTCAATAAGAAGTCGAAAATGTTAAGTTAACTAATAACGCGACCCCCTCCCATCCCCCATCCCCAGCACGGCCATTTCTGGGCGGATTTTTTTCTCTTGTACAAACTTTGTTGTTCTTGCCCTAAAGACTCTAAATACCAAATGTAAATCAAATCCAACAGCCGGTTCATGAGAAGAAGATTTTTTAAGATGTACCCTATTTAACCCCTTTTTGGCCCTTTATGGGGCCCCAAAGGGAGATAACTCCATGATTCGTACAAATCTGAAGCGGCTTCCCATGGGGATGCTCCCTGCCAAGTTTGGTTGTAATCCGTCCAATGGTTCTCAAGAAGAAGTCGAAAATGTTAAAAGTTAACGGACGACGGACGACGGACGACGCACGACGCACGACGCACGACGACGGACGAAACACGGTAGCAATAGGTCACCATGACCTTCGGTCAGGTGACCTAAAAACGTCCTTTATGGCATTTGAGAACAACCTGGATCCAGATCAGCCTGTGCATACGCACAGTCAGATCAGGATCCATGCTGACCTCAAATAGTTTCTTTTTGACTTGCAGCAACTGTAAGGGAGCAGCATTGACCCTGATCAGACTGCTCTTAGGTTCATGCTGATCTTGAAACATAGCTGTCTCAAGGGACATTTTTTCCATATCCTGGCTCAAATAAATCAAATAGTTAGTAGTTTAGTAGGTCTTTCAATAAGTGAAATTATTTTAGATGAAAATGTTATTACATCGATTCGATATTTTGTTGACAAATGTTAGGGAAAGTTTATCATAACTATAGTGGTCGCACGATATTCTGATTCCCGCCAAACACCAAAAAAAATATACCCAATTACCAAGTATAGATTAAACAGGTCAAAACAAAAGCATTTCGCTGATAATCAGTAGTTGATGTAATATTGACTCGAGGAACTTCACGCGCGTCTCTATAATAACATTTTTTTTACATGTATAGGTTAAAGATTTATTTGCAAACATCAGATTACACTGGGACCACTGTAAGTCACGTGATAACCGCATGCGATTTCACTTACCGATCTGTGTTTGGGCATGCTTTATGCCAGTTACTCATGACAAAATCGGACCCCTTTTCATAGATCGGTGTTGCGTCGAAGAAATCCTCCTTTAGTAGTATAGAGCTGTAAGCGTTAGGATGGCTCGCTTCTGTAGGGTCTCCCATCAGGTCCTCAGGAATCCAAGTGTGACCAAACCTGGAACAATTGGTTAAGGTAGTTCACCCTTAATGAGATTCGCATGTCGTCGGAATTATTCGGGCGCGGTCGAAAACATTCGCCGGTGGAACATTCCACCGTCGAATGCTTACGGCCGCACCCGAACAGATTCGGATACGTAACGACAACGCTCGAAAGATCCGATGATTCATGAATCACAAAATGGCCTCATTACAGGTATGTTACCTTAAACAACTAGAAATCTATCACTGAAGGTGATAAAAATACCCCCGCCACCACCTTTGTTCGGACAAGCGCTTTTGTTGAATCAGGAGCCATACTCAGAAATTGTCAATCCGATTTTCTTGAAATTTGGTCTAATCAGGGGCCATAACTCAGAAAGTATTGTTCTGATTTCCGTGAATTTTGCATCTTGCATATATACAGGCCCTAATGCATACCTGTGCCAAGTATGAGGCAAATCATTCAGTAACTGTAGGAGGAATTGTCCGGACAAGCATTTTTGTCAAATCAGGGGCCATAACTCAGAAATTGTCGGTCTGATTTTCGTGAAATGTGCGTCTTGCACATGTACAGAAGTTAATGCACACCTGTGCCAAGTATGAAGCATATCAGACAGTAACTAAAGGAGTTGTCCGGACAAGCATTTTTTGGTAAAATCAAGGGCAATAACTGAGAAAGTATTGGTCAGATTTTCGTGAAATTTGCATCAGGCACATCTACAGGTCCTAATGCACACCTGTGCCTAGTAAGAAGCAAATCGGACAGTAACTGTAGGAGGAGTTGTCCGGACAAGCATTTCTGGGTCAAATCAGGGGCCATAACTCAGAAATTATTGGTCCGATTTCCGTTAAATTTGCGTCTTGCACATCTACAGGTGACAATGAACACTTGTGCCAAGTATGAAGCAAATCGGTCCACAAGTGTAGGAGGAGTTATCCGGACAAGCATTTTTTTGTCAAATCAGGGGCCATAACTCAGAAAGTTTCAGTCCGATTTTCGTAAAATTTGCGTCTTGCACATATACAGGTCCTAATGCACACCTGTGTCAAGTATGAAGCAAATCGGACAGTAACTGTAAGAGGAGTTGGCCAGACAAGCATTTTTGGGTCAAATCAGGGGCCATAACTCAAAAAGTATTGGTCCGAATTCTGTGAAATTTGCGTCTTGCACATCTACAGGTCACAATGAACATATGTGCCAAGTATGAAATAAATCGGTCCACAAGTGTAGGAGGAGTTTTCCGAACAAGCTTTTTTTGGTCAAATCAGGGGCCATAACTCAGAAAGTAACGGTCTGATTTTCGTGAAATGTGCGTCTTGCACATCTACAGGTCCTAATGCACACCTGTGCCAAGTATGAAACAAATCGGACAATAACTGTAGGAGGAGTTGTCCGGACAAGCATTTTCTGGTCAAATCAGGGGCCGTAACTCAGAAAGTAACGGTCCGATTTTCGTGAAATTTGCATCTTGCACATCTACAGTTCCTAATGCACACCTGTGCCAAGTATGAAGCAAATCGGACAGTAACTGTAGGAGGAGTTGTCCGGACAAGCATTTTTGGGTCAAATCAGGGGCCATAACTCAAAAAGTATTGGTCCGATTTCTGTGAAATTTGCGTCTTGCACATCTACAGGTCACAATGAACATTTGTGCCAAGTATGAAATAAATCGGTCCACAAGTGTAGGAGGAGTTATCCGGACAAGCATTTTTGTGTCAAATCAGGGGCCATAACTCAAAAAGTTTCGGTACAATTTTCGTGAAATTTGCGTCTAGCACATCTACAGGTCCTAATGCACACCTGTGCCTAGTATGAAGCAAATCGGACAGGAACTGTAGGAGGAGTTGTCCGGACAAGCATTTTTGGGTCAAATCAGGGGCCATAACTCAAAAAGTATCGGTCCGATTTCCGTGAAATTTGCGTCTTGCACATCTACAGGTCACAATGAACGTTTGTGCCAAGTATGAACTAAATCGGTCCACAAGTGTAGGAGGAGTTGTCCGGACAAGGTTTTGGAGACAGACCAACAAACCAACCATCCAACCATCCAACCATCCAACCAACCACTGGACCGACAGGTTGATTCCAGTTTACCCCCTCCAAACTTCGTTTGCGGGGGTATAATTATGCAAAGCTTTTTCTAATTGGCTGATAGAGTTGATATACAATGAAACACTAACAATGATTGGTTTATTCCATACCCTCTGCTGAATATTCGCCTGTCTAAATGGCTCATCGTGGATATATTTGTTAAGAGAAGAACGTAAACATAACTTTGATTGACTTTAATGGGTGGTTAAAGCGTTAAGTGGCTAAAGACTTAGTTTTTTTTTGTATCTAATCTTCCGGTCAAATCAACTATTGTTGGCGCAAGTTCGTTTGACACATGTTTACGTTTTGTTCAAATGTAAACAAAACATTGTTCGATAAAACGCAGAAAACTCTGAACAGTGAACAGACTGCTCGATCACTGTACCTACCTTTTCAACATGTCTACGTCACTACTTATACAGAATTTATTCATCTTTTATACAACACTGTTTTGTTTACATTTTGACAAAATTTAAACATGTGCCATACGATCTTGCGCCATAATAAATGACTCACCGTGGATAGATTTATTAAGAGAAGAACGTAACCATAACTTTGATTGATTTTAATGATTGGTGACTTTGGGTTTTTTGTATATATACTTCCGGTCAAATCGACTATAACACAATGATCTAGAACTATCATGAGTGATAGCACGGTGGATAATCACGTGATAAAACAATTTTTTATATAGGCTTCAATGATTTTATTAATACGAGACCGATTTAAATTCGATTTGAAGCAGAGAAGATGGACAGACCTTGGGCATTAGATGACATCTTGGATTAACCCTCAATCTACCAACAAATTAATGTACACAAACTACCAAATGGGGTCATTTTGACCCCCAGTCAAATTTTTGGGAAGAAGTCTTTGTTTTTGTCAGGAAATGACTTTTTTCAACATTATCATTTAGGAAAACATACTAGAAGAAAGGATAAACAACTGTTCGGCAATGTATCATTTCTTATTAAGGTTTTAAAAACACACATGTAATGGCGTCTCGCTCAATAAAATCCCAATTTCCTATACTTTTCAATGAGTTTCAATGAGTTTATATTGGGGTCATTTCTGACCCAATCGTGAAAATGATACATGAAGATGATACGTCCTAGGTCGTTCAATGTTAAAGAAAAGTTGACATATTATCGACAAATGGTATGTTGATAAAGTCAAAAAAGTAAACGTGTATCGGGGAACAACTCTGAAAATGGCAAACATAGAAATATGTCTTGGGTCGTAAATGACCCCACCTGGTAGCTTGAGGATTAATTAAAAAAAAAGAAAGAAAAAAAAAAAAAAACAGCGAATAAAACGTTATTGAAGATCAACCAAAATGGACTTAATGGACTTAGCATTAAAAAACATTATTAGAATTGCTTTTGTATTCAGAAAAATATCAAGCATTGTTGACCCAGATGTATAAGCAAGACTGGTACACGGTGGATAATCACGTGATACATTTTTAGAAAATCTTCATTAATTTTGTAAACACTGGACCGATTTGAATTCGGGTTGAAGCAGAGAATGTCGACAGACGTCACGTGTTAGATGGAGGTAGTTGATTTTTTAAAAAAATGAACGGATAAAAAAGTTATTGAAGATAAACCAAATTTTTTGTTTATCTTCAATAAGATTTTTATCAGTTCATTATTCAAAAATCTAACACGTCCAGTATATTTCTGGCATTTTCCCACCTTCTCTGCTTCAAACCGAATTAAAATTGGTCAAGAATTCTGAGTCACGTGATTATAAACCGTGACTGGTATCTGATTATTTTCTGAAAATTTAAAACCTTATTGCCATACAATTACGCCTTGAGTCTGAGCTGCGAGTGTTTTTTTTTTTTTTTTTTTTTTTTTTTTTTTTTTTTTTGTATTAAACCCCTTTTCGAATGTCCCAAACCGAACTTAAGATTTGGACGTCCAAAACGCCCAATTAAAAACTAGCTAGGAATCTGCAGACGGGAATAAAATTTCCCCTGGCATATTCGATTACTAGACAAGAGTGTCATAGTCACAATATATGCCGCAAGGCTGCAATTTCAATACGCCCCTGAGACAAAGTTTTAAGGTTACGGACCCTAAAAAATCACCACCTTTTAGCCATATGAAATTCATCAAATTACACACACTTGTAAATACACTTCAAATAAGTTGATTCATCGTGCCGGAATTCAAGATTATGCTTCAAGAAGAAAATA